>CM055842.1:34446907-35151907 GCA_029490765.1 Euthynnus affinis
CACGCTCCATTCAAATATATGAGTATTTCTCTGTGTCCACCTGCAGTTACTTATTGTCTCTACACACCTGGCAGTACACATATCAATACACTTTGATCAGATCATGTAGGTGAAAAATCTGTACTAAAAATGGACGTGATGAAAATTAGACAGTTAATTTATTTTTCACACAAACTCATCAAAAGTCTGTTAAAAAAAAAAGTGTGGCTTCACTCCATTCAAATAAATGACTATTTTTCTGTGTCCTGCTGCAGTCACTTATTGTCTCTACACACATGACAGTATACATTTCAAATAAACTTTGATCAGGTAATGTGGGTTGAAGTCTTCACTTCTCTAAAAATGGACTTCATGAAAATTAGCAAGTTCCTTTCCCTTACACAAAAACTCATCACAAATTAATAATCGAAATTACAGTAAAGGTAGGTACCTATAACGGGCCTTGTCGGCCCATAGGAAGGTTGTAGAGAGATGGAACCAAAACTCAATTATTCATCTCCTCCAGATCTACAAGTCATACACTGACACCCCGGACCTAAATCCAACAGGAAGTCCGACATACACCCAGCAAAGTCTGATTTTTCGCCAATTTTGGGCGCCTAACAAATGTTATCTCCTCCTAGGGCGTCAATGCTATCGGATTCAAACTTTAATACCTGACTTATGAGACTGTGCTGAACAAACATTATTAAAAACTTTTTAATAACTCAAACAATTTAGATTTTGGAAGCCTTTGCAGTTGGAGTGCGACATTGCACCTTACAATGTAATCCTATGGGGAGACAATCTCTGGGCATGAACTCTGTGCCAAACTGAGGCGACTGACGTGTAAAGTATAAGTCAGATCACTTTCAAACCTGTATCAATGGGTTCGCAACAAAAAATTCTTACTAAAATGTGATTCTTAATGTCAGATTTGGCCAAAGTCATGGGATTTATGCCAATATTTCCACAAGAAGAGTCCTCTAAAATCCTGCTCTCCACCTGACAGGGAGAAGGAGGGAAGAGAGGTGGGAGATGGATGTGACAGTTGAATGTAGCTCAGTTCTATAGGACACAGCAGAAAGGTCTATATACATACAGTGCATTATATACAAACTTTGCATGAAGTTTATGGTTATTACCATTCCCATAATTATAGGTCTTATTTGCATAATCAGTGGCGAGGATGACCTATGAAGGAAAAAAATGGAATGAGGGTGACCGTTAAGTGATGAAGTGCTGTAGAAAAATAAAATCTTAACTAAATTTTGTAGTTCTAGCTGTTTGCTCACTCTCACAAACAAACATAAGTACTTTTCTGTGTCCAGCTGCAGTTACTTATTGTCTCTATACACCTGACAGTACACTTGTCAATCAAACTTTGACCAGGTCATGTGGGTTAGTCTTTACTTTTCTGAAAATAACCTTGAAATTTCCTTTAAAAAAAAAAAGTGTTTTTAATATAAGATTTGGCCAAAAGTCATGGGATTTTTGGTGACATTTCAAAAGAAGTGCACTCTAAAATCCTGCTCTCCAACTGTTCCTGGTAATGTCACTCACTCAGTGCTGTGACACATTTTGCAAGACAGCCTTGTTATACAATCACAGGAGAAGCGGGAATAATTTGAAACTCACACTCTTAATATCCTTAATATCTCAAATACAGTGTCAAAGTGTGTGAAAACATCTACATGCTTGTGATAGAAGCCCTTTGACTGTGCCACGCTCCAACGTGCGCGAGGGTGTGAAGGACCGTCCAGCGCTGCTTGCAGCTTTAATTAAATCATATTTGCTCACTTCCCTCTGGTGGTATCTATCTGTGCAGATAGCTTTAAATTTTTCTAGGTTTTGAGCTAACAGAATTCTTCTACACAAATACAATTGAGAAGAATGGCACACAGTATTTTGTGCTGTGCTGTTGGCAGCACTGAAAAATTATATTGAAACATCCAACAGGTACATGTCCTTCCAGTAAGTGTCCCTTTGACTCAAGTGCCAATCCATAGTACTACTCTCTACTGAGAAAACTTCCTATGAAAACCGTTGACATATAACAAACTATCCTCATGGCTTCACTAACACTAGAGATGAGAATTTTTTAAAATTGTGGATTGAGGGTTTAATTTTGTACTTATTCACACAGACTGCCAAATCTAAACAGATTTACTGCTGGCACATTCTATTTATTGAGATTTGATGAAACTGACAAAACTAGCTGTTACACCTTCAAACAAATTGTCCTACAAATTGTCATTACATCCCCTGGGATTCAATGTGTTGAATGGGTCTTCAACGAAAAAATACAATCTGGAGAGGGAAGAAATCCATCACACCATATGCTAAGGTAAGTGTCATTTCAGCGTGAAATGGTTCTCATTAAAGTATAGCCAAGTATTTGTATTCCACAATAAAAATAATGTGTCCAAATGGAGAACAAGTTCCCATTAAAAGTCAGAAAAACACTAAAACTTTGAATCAGTTGTATGATTAGGCACTTCAAAGCTCTTGGTTTATTTTCTAGAGTCAAAGAAAGTACACAGACTAGAGGTCCCTTTATTTAAATAACGTATCTCATATTCATTGGTGATTTTCTGATGCATAAACCTCTTGGTCAACTCCCTACTGACTTATCACTCCCTGCATTTTGCTACATACATCAGAAAGAGGCTATCTGTAGTAAAGCAAAGTCTTTCACAAGATCCATGAGAATGAGTAGGAAAAGTTGTGTTAAAACAGAGAACAGTTTAACAAATGTGAAAACAAAATTCATAAATCTGAGGCAATATGAAATTAAGAGCAAGATATGGATGGTGGTGAAAAGGCTTTGAATGTTTTAAGCACAATGTCCAACATTCTGAAAGCAGCGGAACCATCGATCTGAGAGAGCTGATAGTACAATTGTAACAATGTCCTGTGTGTCTGACTATTAAGCAGTTGAACACATATATAGATCAACGTATGGGATGTGAGCCCACCTTTCTTCTGGTCACTTTGGTTACATAAACCATCAGATTTTTACAAATGTTTGCTAAATACAATGGATTTATTCTGAGAGTAAGACTGCACATTAAAGCATCAATGACAGTTTCAGAAATGCAGTTGCTTGCCATCAAGACCATGCTCACATGAGAAGATCAATAACACTTTAAATTTCACGCATCCAATACAGTGATAAGTCTGGAACATGTTTAGCCTAGCTAAGCACCTAGGAGGGGGAAACTGCTAGCCTTGCTCCTTGCTCCATGAACAAAATACATAGTCCAACAGCTCTGAAGCCGTTTGTGAACTACCCATCTGGTCAACAAGTTGACTCAAAGATTCAATTAATTGACAATAGAATGGGGCTTCGACCGCCACTATAAGGGCGGGACTTTTGAGATCCTGTGTGGAGTCATTGCAAAATCAGGAAAAAGCTCAATATTTTATTAAAAACATATGATATGAATGTAATAATGTAAATGAGGCCATTTGGGAAATTGCTGAACTTTATTTTTCATGTTTTAGAGAGCTGTGGTAGCAGCTTGTCTGATCCCCTTTTTTTGTTAAGCAACTAAACACATTCTGGACCTCTCCCTGTATTAGGGACAGAGATGGAATTCACATTAATCTTCAGATTAGTGTATATCACTAAATGTCTTGAGTGAATGACTTGAATGTGTGCCATTGTTTGTAAACCAAGCCCAAGAAGCATACAAACTCAAAAAATGAGAAGACCATCACAAATGAATGTATGCTGTGTTAAACCCTGTGAATTACTTAACTGGTGTTTCTATTTGAAGTCACCAATAAGTGAAAACTATGTGTATTTGATTGGGTCTGCGTTCCTGAGTTTGTTCCTTCCACTAAAATATTTCAGTTTGATTCTCAACAGCCACTCGTGCAAGGAGCCGTTTTACCCCCGTGAGTGCTGTTGACTGTATTAGCTGGCAGACTGCCAGTCCAATAAATGACACTTTTTTTATCAAGGAGATACAGGCAAAAATGGAAAATCATGGCACTGGATCCAGACTGAGATACTTAAACTTTCAAATGTTACCGTTCAGACTGGATTCCAGAATGTACCTCAACTTACATTAGACCTGTACACATGACAATGTATCTAGATGAGAAACAATCCTCCACCAAAACTAATATGTTATGCTTTTAAAAAACCCCAAACTACTGTACATTTTTGGGCACAAACCACTGTGACCTGTTTTCAATTACTGATGTCATGGCATATTTTGTATATTAAGTCTTTAATTGTTTTCCTCCATCATACTTTATATTTCTAAGTGTTTACAGAATTTAGTGATTTGTTTTATTGCAGCACTATCTTTACACCAGACCCTAAACAAGTCTGTCTAATGATGTTCAACAGATTTTTGCTTTTCATTTTTTAAGTGTTTCCAAAATATTAAACAGGGCTGATGTCTATGCATCCAACAAGGAAACTAGAACTAGTCAGCACTCCGTTTTCCTAGGATTTACCTAGGAAGGAAAGCCTTTATGTTGTGTCAGGAAGCTTCCATGCATGTCCAGACTTAGACTCAGTCCCGTTGACAAAATGAATTATCTTCCACTCATTAGGCAAGATGGAATATTTGGCAGGATGGTGGCTCAGTAGTTAGCACTGTCACCTCACAGCAAAAAATCCTTGTTTGAATCCGGCAGGCAGCTGGGGTCTTTCTTTGTGGGATTAGAATTTTTTCCAAGTGCCCCGTCATAATGCATCAGTCCTGTGATGTACTGGCATGTATCCCACCTCTTGCCCAGTGTGAGTTGGGATTCCCCTGCCCCCTATGCAGGATAGGCAGGTATATACATCTGATGGATGGATATGATGGAATAAGAGGCATCAACTGAGTTGAAATTCTAATTCTATTAGTTAAGTTGACTCACATAACCGCACTAGATGTTTCCCTGTGCTTGATATGAAAGTCAAAGAAGGCTGTGACACCAAATACTTCTTATCCATACACTTCAATCACATTTGGTAGAAGACAGACTTTTCAGAATTATCAGAATTAATCTTTCATTCCTTTCATGCCCTGTACATGGATTTGTACATGTGTCAGGACATTACCTAGAGTAACCTGCACCATATGTACCTTGTAGGAGTGTCTGAAAGATAACCCAAAAGAAAGCAAACATGTATCAACATCTTGATTCTGGCCTCATCACCAACCACTTCATTCAAAGTTCCATGAAACTTAGTATTTTTAGCATTTTTAGGTGGGGGTGGGGGGCATGAAGGACAATCAAGGACAGATATCTGGAAGGAAAAGAAACTTAGGGAAGGAGGGGGTGAGAAAAGAGTGCAGCCCTTTCCAAAAGTCCAGGCATGGACTGCAAGTCAGTCAAGTTACCATGTTGAGGTCAGTGCCCCAACGTACAATGCCACTTGAATGCCACAACTGCCTGCTGTCCTCTTTGTGGTAGCCTCATTTGGTGAAGGCAGCTACCACAGCCCACAACAACTCGTTGGTACTGGACTTCATGCACTCCCCCTCAGGCTCCAGTTCCAGCAGCTGTCGCACTCTCTTCATGGCCAGGTCATATTGGTCGTCTAGCAGTGGGGCAAAGGCATTTTCCAGGACGTCAGAGGAATGGGCTAAGAAGATGAGTGCAAGCAGCCGCTTGTCCATTCGATGAGGGTCATTCACCCACTTTTCCAGTACAGCCTCTTGGACCTTCTTGATGAGGCGTTGCTTGATGTTGTTGTTGGTCAGAGGATGTGTGGTCATATCAAAAAGCAGGAAGTTCTGCTTCTCAGTGGTGAGGACGCCTTTTTCCACCAAATTTTTTGCCAGCCGTTCACGGACGTTCCGTAGTTGATAATGAAGCTTCAGGGGGTTCCACGTCTCTCCTAAAGACAAGCCAATAAAAATAAAAGACTGTTAATGCTGTCACAAAAAGATGTGTAAATCTACATGTATAACAATGCGCTATGGCAATGACAACAGTCAGTGCCAGTATCTCAGTCACTGCACACACTACAGTGGTGGATGTGGAGTAACATATCCCCTGTAGATGGAGATATCATCTTTCAAACAAACTGAGTGGTATAACAAACTCACTAAAACTGATAGGAAAAGCTGACAGTTCCTGACGTGTTAAAGTCTCAGTGGAGACTTGCTTCTTGAGAGTTGGGTGTTCTGCCATTTTCTGTCTCCTGCTCCACCTCTGTATGTCTCCAATTTTAACTTCCATTTAATGATTGTAAACTACAACAAAAAACTCTGTAGTTGCTTTGTCATATGCAAAAATTGCATCTCAAACAAGGGTTGCTGCCCACAAATGTAATGAGTTTTAAAGACCTTTTTAAGATTTCAACATAGAAAACAGGGCCGTGATAATATGAAACGTCTATCGTGTCATATTATTCTCTATCATTTATATCATAATGATGCAAATCACATTCTTTATGGCAATAATGTTCATCATTTGGAGCCTCTCCATCTTTTGCACAGATTAAGTTTTTCTCGCGAAGCTTATGAACTTGCAGTAACATAAGTTTAGTTGTTGTAAACTCTCCAACTCTCCATCGCTGTTAGTCTTTCATGCCCTCGCTGCACACATGTGGAGTGCTCAGCCCAGCCTGCACTGAGAAAGAGCAGAGAAGCAGCAAGACAGTGACCATAAGTTGACAGCAAAACGCAGTAGACACTGTCTTTATTGATGTTATTTGCCAAATGAAATGTATGTGCACTCGCTTAATTTTAGCTCAGTGTGAGAGTCACTGTAGGGCACTGCATTTGGGCAATCAGCTTTCTCTGTGAAAGCCACTACTCAGTAGAATGCCCTACCTTATTATATGAAGAACTGTAGTTCTATCAATACATTCAAGGCCAAATTAAAAAATCAACTTAAGACGAATCAGCTCTGTGCTGTAATTGCAGACATACACTTGCAACCTGCATTTTCAAACCACTTGATGTATAGCTCAACTTTAAGTAGTAAAGAAGATTGGGTCAGTTTTGTTTATATATCTCATCACAGATACACCACCAGCGCAGGGCTGAACTCACCACTGAGCAGTTCGATCCAGCTCTGCACAGTTTCTGGTGGTTGGGTGTCTTTGATGTGCTTTAGGGCTTCATCCAGGAGCACATCCCCTGTTGGAGCATCTGACTTACAAATCACCTGCAGAGGAAATACAGAATGATGACAGCCAATTACAAGGTGTAGCTATCAGAGGACAGTCTCTGTAATAGATGTAAAATTATGCTTTTATTTTAATGAATTGAGGCTATGCTCATATCGCTGATTGCTATTCCCAGTCACATGAGACACTGAAGCTGCTGACAGCTTTTGTACACTGTGAGCTTTTTAGTCCACCCACTCAACTAGGCCTAACTAAAATTAATTTTCATTATTGATTAATTTGTCAGTTACTTTTTCTGATAAATTGTTTGGACTATAAAAAACATCCGAAAATTGAGAAAAATGCCCATCATTTTCCAATAATGTTTTGTTGTGTCCCATCAACAGTCCACAACCCCAACATATTTAGTTTAATAACACAGGATACACAGTAAAGTACAGTTTTGGAACTACTTAAACTCCTGAATCCCAGTGTGGTGATTAAACAAGAGCTCAAAGTAGTGTTAGGAAGATTCAGGCTCCTGAGAACAACGGGCTGGAGAAGGGAAACACACCAGCTAAGAGGAAGGAGGAAGCGGTGTGTCCAGAGGTAGAACAGGGGCAAGTGAGCTGGCCTGTTAGCCAGGTTAAAAGCTAGCAAAACACTTGCTTTGCCAATACTCTTTCTGGCAATGTCCACTCGCTGGATAATGAGACTTTGAATAAGCAGCTACACAGAGATGAGGAAATGCTGCGCACTTCTGCTCACAGAGACATGGCTAAACAACAACATCCCTGACACAGCTTACTAGATCGAGGGGCTACTCTTCTTCCGAGCTAACCGCAATCAGCTGTCAGGGAAAACCCGTGGAGGAAGACTCGGTGCCTACAACGATAAGCATTGGTGTACCAACTGTTCTCTGGTAAACAGCCATTGTTCCCCTGAGTGCTAACGCTAACTTGGTTCTAGGGAGCTACATGACCACATTTATGAGCTCCAAAACAAGCATTCGGAGGCATTCTTCGTGGTAGTGGGGGACTTAAACCACACTAAGCTAACAGACATTCAGTTCTATGAGCATGTCTCCATAGCAACCAGGGGAAACAACATGCTAGACCAGGTGTACACCAACAGACAGGAGGCATACAGGGCGGTGCCCATCTGGGCTTCTCTGAACACATCTCTATCATGCTGACTCCTGCTTATTGTCCTGTGCTCAGACACAATAAGCCCTCACAGAGGAACATCACTGTGTGGCCCAGTACAGCTGTTCCCATGCCTCAGGACTGCTTTGAGCAAACCAACTGGCAGATCTTCAGAGAAGCTGCGACCCACGAGGGCAGGGAGGATTATGCATCAGCCGTCTGAGGTTACATCAGTAAATGCATTGATGACATCACAGTCACAAGGAAGATCACCATCTGCCCCAACCAGAAACCCTGACTGAAGGGAGAGGTGCAGCGTCTTCTTAAGGTATGAGATGCAGTCTTCAGATCTGAAGACACATTGGCACAGAGGGCAGTGAGGAGGAATCTGGAGGCTGGAATTAAAAGACCAAAGGTAGAGTATGCTCTTAAAATTCAGGGTACTTTTCCACCAATGACCCCCAAAACATGTGGAAGGGCATGAAAACCATCACTGACTACAGCAAGAGAGATGCTGAATGCCCCTGGCACCCATCTCTCCCAGATGCCCTTAACACATTCTATACCCGTTTTGAAGCCTCCAACTCTTCCCCCATGTCCAGGCTCACTGTTCCACCACACCAGTACGCCTACAGAAAGAACTGCTCTACATCAGACACAGTGTCATCAGTTATCCACACTGCTCTCTCCCACCTGGAGAGTGGGGATTCTTATGTTATGTTTTTTCTGGACTTCAGTTCTGTGTTTAATACGATCATCCCACAGACTCATCCCCAATAAACTACTGCTGCTCGGATTAACACCTTCTCTTTGCAACTGGGTCATGGACTTTTTGCCACACCGGCCACAGACTGTCAAAATCCATGGCATCTCGTCTTCCCCAGTCATCCTCAACACCGTTGAGGATGACTGGTAACTTTTGATCATACACTAGTCTAGATGACACACACTGATTTTGAAGTCCTCCTGCAGGAGGAGATCGTTAAAATACAAAGTATGCGAAATGACCAAAAATAGGTGAAAATTGACCAGTTTTTCCAAAATATTTGCTATTGGACTTACGATATAGCTCCAAGAGGCTTTTTTGTGCGACTTGATATTATACAAGTTCTACGTTAATCTGGCAGGCGGGGCTTCAACTTTGAAATTTTCAAGAGGGCGCTGTTGAGCCATATTGCCACGCCCATTCAAATTGACTACATAGGATTTTAGCAGGCATCACTCTAGACATGTGTGTCAAGTTTTGAGACTTTAGAGCCATCCCTTGTCCCTGGAAAACAGTATCGTATTTCATGGCGAAGGGTATGTCGCCATGGTAACAGCGTTTGGTTTTGGGTCATGACCTGTCAAATGTAGCATCACCAAGGCCTTGTTTCTTAACTGAGTCAATTTGAGGTGCATCGGCCAAATTTCCTAGGAGTAATTAGACAAAGTACGACATGTGTTACTTCCTGTTGCCAGTAGGTGTCGCTATGACTTCCCCTAAATATGAGCCTAAACGTGTTAAGACTGGGACTCCTAACAAGCATATGAAATTTGGAAAAGATCAGATCACGTGGAGTCAAGTTATAAGGCTTTGCAACACCTTTCTCTGAAAACTCACCAACTTCAGTACATAGAAAGTCCAAGGTCTTGAGGCTATTCTGAGTAAATTTGAGGTGGATCCGATCACCATGCTCCCTACAGGGCATCAAAGTGTAAAACATGAAACTCAAAAATTTGACACAAAATGGCCAACTGGAGTTAGGGTATGTGTCCAAGAGACTTTTTGGTGCGTCTGGTCATGATACATATGCATACCGAATTTCGTTCTCCTACGACAATTTGTATCGAGGGGCTCAATTTTCCTAATTTTCTAGGGGGAGCTATTGAGCCATTTTGCCCCGCCTTTTAGCGAGATGCATAAAATATCAAATTTTTCACCACTTCTGATATATGTGCAAAGTTAAACAACTTTTTGTGCACGTTTAGGCCCTCAAAAATGCGTTTGTTTTGGAATAATAATAATAATAATAATAATAATAATAATAATAATTCCTTCCGATCCAATAGGATATTAGGGCCGTTCGGTGCTCGGGCCCTAATAATAATAATAATAATAATAATAATAATAACAATAATAATAATAATAATAATAATCATCCTTATGGAAACAATAGGGCTTCGCACCGGTAGGTGCTCGGGCTCCAATTATAATAATTAATAATTAATTTAATTGTTATAATAATGAAATTCATTATTATTATAATAATTCCTTTGGATACAAGAGGGCTTCACGCTGGTCAGCACTCGGGCCCTAATAATAATTCCTTCAGACCCAATAGGGCCTTTGCACCATTGGGTGCTCGGGCACTAATTATAATAATTATTCCTTCAGATCCAGTATCCTTATAATCGCTACAAATACAAGAGGGCTTTGCACCGTTCGGTGCTCCGGCCCTAACAATCATTACAAATACAAGAGTGCACCGTTTGGTGCTCTGGCCCTTATATAATAATAATAATAATAGTAATAATAATAATAATAATAATAATAATAATGATAATTCTTACGATTCCAATAATAATAGAGAATAATCATTGCAAGATACAAGAGGGCTTTGCGCTGGTCAACTAAAACTATTCATGTCATAGAGCAGAAACAGGTCTTACCTTCCTGGCCAGCAGACCTTTCCTCCTCATGCCACAGGCCTCCAACTGAAGGCGTCCTCGCAGGGCCAGTTCAATCAGCATGCATCCTCGCAATCCTGATGAAATGCAGTCGTTCCAAAACGAGGTATAGCCCTATATCATCGAAAAGACATCAGAATCCTGATTTGTTAAAAAGTAAACATGCAATTAGAACAGTTATGTATAGACCCAAATCCAGAAGCTACACCTCAGTACTGATGAAGGACATAATGAGGAAAAACAAACGTCAACTCATCACAGTACTGCACTCGTCAAACTTGTCTACTTGTCAAAAATATACTTCACATTGCTATGATGTGCAGCCTTTGGTCTTCTCTCCAGGGTACTAGATAAGTATTGGTAGTAAGAGTGAAAATTGCACGTAAAAATGTCATATGTAATTTTTCTTTTAGGGGTCAACTGATAATTGGATCTGACATTCAGAATTTTATGACTATCACTTTTTTTTTTAATCCAATTACTGATAAGCGTTACTTTGGCTCCAATGCAGCAGCCTTTCTCTCTGTTGTCAATACTCTGTGGTCACAAGCACTGTCCAGCCCACAGCACCACAGTACAACAGCATCTGATTGGTTACATATCACGAGTAATAGCCTATCAACATTAAAGGTGGTGCATGCTGCTGTGCCAGAGACCTGCAGACTGAAGCAGCTCCAGAGAGCAAACAGAGCTTTTTTTCAAAGGTGAGGCAGCAGATATTGCTGATGATGACAAGCATGACCAGTTTCCCAGTTACACTGCTGAAAATGCCTGAATAATGCACTTTTTTGCAGTGTTATCATGCACATTAAGTTAATGTTGCCTCATATAGCTAACTTGAATGTGAAAGCGAATGTAAAGTTCAAATTAAATTTCAGTTCAATTGAATCACCTAACTACAGCAAAAAAACTGATAAGGCTAGCTGTCTCTCAATCTGTTTCTTGTGACTGTTTGAGGAATGCTGGATTGTTGTTAGAGACTTAAAATTAAATGAGACAGTTCTCAGTTGAGTTGAATAGTCAATTCTATTGTTGTTGTACATATTCAGCTATAGTAGTCATTATTCAAGCCAAGTTCTGAATGACAGGTTCCTTGCTATCACGTTGCTAATGTTTAACTGTTTTGATATAATAAATGAAGCATAAGTGTGGGTGCTAAATTTTGACACCAAGAGTTTCTTTTGTATTTCAGTTTTTCATATCAGTCTCATTGATTACTAATGATCTGTATTGGCCCTGAAAAAACACATCAGTCTACCCCTCATTTATTTTGACAGATCAAAAAATTACTTCTCCAATTTCTTGTCCGTTAACTTGACGCAGATTTGTCTTGAATGTTTATTTATCATATATCATGATTTTTTTTTCATAGGTTCTGAGAAGAAATAAACCAGCCTTCTGTTGGGACTTCCAGACACAGATGTCAGTTATTACTTGAAATCACTTGTCACATCTTGGTTAGACACAGATGATCTCCATTCAAATAATAATGAAACTGGGGGCACCAGTGATGATGTGGATCAGTTTTACATTTGAGTCAATTTACACTAAGTTGTAGATATTAGAGCTCAAATGATACATTGGTGGGACAATTTTTCCTGCAAAGCCTCCGCAACAAACTTGATTTTACATGTCAGTGTCTCCCCTATATTCGGTCAGCATTCGGTCTAACATTTTAGACAATCATTAATATCAACAGGCTACTAATGATTTTCACTCGCACACTGGGTGAGTGCAGTAACAGCCAATGTTAATGTGGACATTTTTAGTCATCCTCCCTCTCTTCGTTCTTCAAAGGACATCGATGTGAAAGGTTCAAGAGTAGCATAGCTCCATTAAGCAATGAGGCAGTGCGAGTGTGCGTGAGTGTGTGTGTGTAGTTGCACAAACGTTTCTTTCTTATACCGTGACTTCAACTCTTAATTCAACCCCCTAAATATGCTCGAAAACTCACCATTTTGGACATGCACATTAGGTCTGGTGAAAAATTTGATAATACGTGAAAAACTAACCCCCCACTGCCCAGGAAGTGCTCCATAGTGCCACCTAAGTGTCTATTTTGGCCACTACGACCTGTAGGAATGTCGTAGAGAGATGGAACCAACACTAAATTGTTTGTCTCCTCCAGACCTACAAATCGTATGCGGACACCCCAGACCTTAATCCGACAGGAAATCCACGTAACGCACAATGCTTTTGACAGAAGCCACTCCTAGCAGTTGACTCACTCACCATTGAAATATATGAGTATTTCTCTGTGTCACTTCAGTTTCTCATTGTCTCTGCACACTTCATAGAAGACAATTCAATCAAACTTTTATCTGGTGATGTGGGTTAAAGGTCTTTACTTTTCTAAAAATGGACTTGATGAAAATTAGGCTATTCATTTCTTTTACACACAAACTCATTGCAAGTGTTCTACATATAAATTCAGTAAATGAGCACAATACTTGCATAATTTTGATTAACACTGCTGTGAGGCACACACATCTCATTCTGCAAAACCCATGAGATTTGATATTTCGTCGTGACAGGGAATTTGCTATAACTTTACTGTACACGCACCTATCTGCACTACACTTTACACGGCTGCCGAGTCACACCGCTCAGCTCGGGTCCAGACACATCTACGCGAGTGTGACAGATGTCTTTGGATGGCGCTGCATCCCGACACGCATGTGGGGCGAAGGCCTGTCCAACGCTGCTTGCAGCTTTAATTAGGGCCTGAGCACTGGAACAGTGTGAAGGCACTATTGTTCCTGTCCTGTTTGTTTCTTTGTTTCTGTTGCAGGTTCACTTTTAAAGAGGGACCAATGATGGCTCAGACGACAAAAAACTTCAGTGTAGTGATTTTTTTTTTTATTCACACAAAGTTCCAAACAAGAGTGACGAAGTGGAAAAAAATATTTACAGCTCAGAGGAGTGATCAAACACAAGCAAAAAGAAAATATTTACAAGACCAGTTCCACACGGCTTACACTGGCAGCTAGATACCTACAATGCTCTCGCCAATAACCAGCTCTCCCTCAAATGAGCAGAGCTCCCCTTTTTATGCCTTTAGCACCTCCCCCGGGCAAACCAATTAACAAGAGAGATTATTACGCCACTTCAACCCTGAATTTGACCCCTTAAACATGCTCGAAAACTCACCAAATTTGGCACACACATCAGGTCCGGAGAAAAATTTGATAATATGTAAAATAATTACCCCGCCCCCCATGCCCAGAAAGTACTCTACAGCGCCACCTAGGTGTCTATTTCGGCCACTGCGGCCCATAGGAATGTCTTAGAGACATGGAGCCAACGCAAAATTGTTCGTCTCCTCAAGACCTGCAAATCATATGCTGACACCCCAGACCTAAATCCGGAGATGTCGAAAGTATTCACATTCATTACTTAAGTAGAAGTATAGATACTAGGGTTTTAAAATACTTCTGTAGAAGTTGAAGTATCAACTCAAGCTTTTTACTAAAGTAAAAGTATTTAAGTACTGGTTTCAAAACTACTTGAAGTATAAAAGTAATGTAAGGGAGAAAAAAATGCCAGTAAGAACAAAAGTTTAGGCCATGCCACATGGGCCTATAGTGCACTACCCCACCTCCCCCGACAAAACATCTTCAAAAGGCCATAATGACTATAATGTTATATCAAAATGTTCATGTAAAATGTAATGTCAACATTTGGATGCACTAGGCTACTGATTTCGACCGCATATATGCCCATTGAAAATGAATGCATTTTAGTATAGACATTCTCTTCAGTAACTGACATCTTCACACTAGGTCTGCTATGTGTCCTGCTGGAGTGTGGCGTCATTTACAAATGTGCAGCTGCGATGGATCGCGTACAAACCAATAGAGTGTCGGAATGATGCATGTTTATTCTTCTCATCCAACCACAGTTTAATTCACTCTATTCAGATGGCGTGATTTATCTGGATAGGTTTTTTGTTGTTTTTTAAAATGATGATAAGCCGGGAATCAAAACAAGATGAAATGAAATCGGAGTAACGAGGCTATTTTTTTTTAAAGGCAAGGAGTAGAAAGTACAGATAATTGCCTGAAAATGTAAGGAGTAGAAGTAGAAAGTCGTCTGAAAAATAATTACTCCAGTAAAGTATAGATAACCAAAATTTCTACTTAAGTAAGGTAACCAAGTATTTGCATTTCGTTACTTGACACCTCTGCCTAAATCCAACAGGAAATCCGCAGTTCATTCATGAAACTCCTTCAAAATTTATGAAAATGGCCATTTTGGGGTCCGCGCCAAAGCTATCTCCTCCCAGGGTGTTCATCTTATTGGCTTCAGATTTCGATACATCACTCATGAGACTGTGCTGAACAAAAGTTGTTAAAAACTTTGTAACAACTCGTATGGTTTTCATAATATCTGAAGTCAAAGCTGGTGTGCAACATTCAGCTTATAATGCATTTCAATGGGAGAGATATTCCCTGAGCATGTCAATTAAGGGCTACCGTCTAAACTATAAGTCACAACTTTCAAACCTTTACCATTGGACTCGTGACAAAAATTCCTACAAAAATCTGATATTTTCACAGGAGAAGAACTCTTCTCTCTTCTCTCCTGCTCTTCCAGCAGGCAGCAGTGGGCGGAGTCGACACCTGACTCCTGCTCAAAGGAAGATGTGCAATGAGGCTGCCAGATTAGTAATACAGTGCTGTAGATAAATAAGCATAACATTTTGAAACTTTGTACTGCAGTTTTTCCTTTATTATATAGGAAATATATGGCTATTCCTCTGTGTCCACTTGCTGTTACTTTTGTCTCTACACAACAAATAGTGCCTTCACTCACACTCTCCATTCAAATACAGGAGTATTTCTCTGTGTCTGCCTGTAGTTTCTCATTATCTCTGCACACTTGATAGTACACATTTCAAAAAAACTATTATCAGGTCATGTGGGTTACAAATCTTTACTTTTCTAAAAATGCAATTGATGAAAATTGGAAAATTGATTTCTTTTACACACAAACTTATCAGAGGCTTTCAATGTATTAATTTCAATGAGGGTACTGGGGCACAAAACTTACATAATGTTGATGACACTGGTGTGAGCCATAAACACGTCTCACTCTGCAAAAATTTGTCCCACTTACTGCTACTTCTTGTCTCTACACAACAAATTGTGCCTTCACTCAACACTCTCAATTCAAATACAGTATTTCTCTGTGTCTGCCTGCAGTTTCTCATTGTTGCCTCTGCACACTTGATAGTACACGTTTCACTCAAACTTTTATCAGGTCATGTAGGTTACAAGTCTTTACTTTTCTAAAAATGCACTTAACGAAAATCAGGAAATTGATTTCTTTTACACACGAACTTATTAGAAGCTTTCTATGCATTAATTTAAATGAGGGTACAGGGGCACAAAACTTCCATTTTTTATAACACTGCTCTGAGCCACACACATCTCATTCTGCAAAAAATCCTCACACTGTGAGATCTGATATTTCACAGTGACAGGGGACGTTGCTGTAACTTTACTGTACATGCTCCTATCTGCACTGCACTTTACATGGCTGCCGAGTCACACCCCTTCGCCCGGGTCGTGAGACATCCACACGAGTGTGACGCACACCCTTGGACAGCATTGAGTCCATTCAAATACATGACTATTTCTCTGTCTGCCTACAGTTTCTCATTGTCTCTACACACTTTATCGTACACATTTCAATCAAACTTCTATCAGGTTGTGTGGCTTACAAGTCTTTATTTTTTTAAATGCACATGATGAAAAATAGAAAATTGATTAATTTTGCACACAAACTTATCAGAAGCTTTCCATGTATTTCAATGTAAATGACAGTACAGGGGCACAACACTTGCATAATGTTGATGACACTGCTGTGAGCCAGACACATCTCCTTCTGCAGAAAATTTGTCATTTTCACACCGTTGACATTTGATGTTTCGCCATGACAGGAAAGGTGCTATAACTTTTCTGTACATGCTCCTACCTACACTGCACTTCACATGGCTGCCGAGTCACACACCTCAGACTAGGTCCACAGACAGAAAGTGTGACGGATGCCCTCAAAGCGAAGGCCCGTCCAATGCTGCTTGCAGCTTTAATTTGTCTTGTTTCTGCAGCAGTGTTCACTATCAGTCACTGTATCAGTTCACTGCATCATTACACATGCAGTAAACAACTTTTTCAATCTGTTGACAAATGGTGGTTGGAAAATGCTTTTCTGTAGCTTGTGTTGTATAGATAGAAATGAAATAGTATGGGTAAAAGGATAAAAATGAATATATGAAAATAAACAGTCAGAGGGTATTGTTAATCACAGTAACTCAAATCTTAGTTTAGCCAATAGTTTTGTTTATGAAAGGAGAACACTTGTTTACTTGCTAATTATTATTATTATTGTTCAGTTTGTTTTTTAAAGTTGGCTGTTGTTGATCAGAGTGAACAAATCCTTATTTCCTTGTTTGTGATTCAATTCACAGTAGTACTATGTTCAGTCAGTGGTAAGATCAAAGTACAAAATTACACTTAAACATCAGATTAAAAGTTTCAATTTATGGCAATATCTGCCTTTCTTCAAATTTACATTTATATCAACAGATTCTGTTAGAATTAGCCCAACCACTAATAAAAATGTTTTTATGTTTACCTTGGTAACGTTAGCTGTTAACTCACTGGTACAATAACGAGCACACACATCGCAAGAAAAACTGTGACAACATTCAGTTCACAGATCGCCAGTTAGTTGCATGTAAAAGATTGCTTCATAGCGGCATAGCTTTAACCGGGATTGATCAAAAGACTTAACGTTCTCCAGCTCGGTTGGCATTATAACAACCAAGGACGCTAGCTAACGTTAAATGCTATGTCGATTAGCAAAATATAGCTAACGTTGGTTATGGTAACTTCCCATCGTTTAACCTCAAGGTTTAGCTTAATTTTACAGTCTCAGAAACCATTTCTATCAGATTTTACCTCTCGGTCCTTCAGTCCTAACAACAGCACTTCTTCCATCAAAGTGAGACGCGTTTCTTTGGAGTCCCCGGTATCGTCGTCGTCCTGCTCGTCTCCTCGTCGGGGCTCGTCGTCCTCCTCACCGGACGGACGGTCTTTGTCGGCTGCGTTGCGCGAGGCTTCGGTCCGCCTCTGCACGAGGCCCGAACTCCGCTGAGTCAAAGAAGTCATGCCGGTTAGTTAGCTGAACAACGACGAAAACAACACGCCTCGGACTCTGCTGCCCGAGATGTTTTACTAAATTACTTGAGAACCATATAGCATTTACGAGTGATTAACGTATTGCCTACTGCGGTCCGAGTACCGTTGTCATCTGTAGTACTGTTCCCCTGCCTCGACTCTGTCCGCAGCAGAAAAATGTGTACCTAATATGGCGACGCGTGGTGTATGCGATACCGACCTTACCCAGCAGGTAGAGGCTGAGATAACCTGAATACCCGACGCAGACAGGCCTCAAGTAACTTTAAGTTAGGTTTAATGCCACATCAGGTAACGTAATTTAATTAACTAAATACAGTCACGATATTATACCAAATCAGTCTAGGCCTATATCATGCACCATTTTATCTTATTCATCGTGGCACTTGTCTATTGAAGCTCTTCAGCCTCTTTAATAGATGTAGCCAAACCCTCCTTGTCATCATCAAAAAGACAAATAGGCTCAATTCAACCCAGTCCTATAATTACACAATGGAGCATTACAAAAGAACCCATGATACAAAAGCAATGGCAAAAATATAGAAGGACACCAAGGATCAAATACGCATTTACTTCATTATAAACATTTTGTTTACATCATACAGTATAAGATTCCACGTTTATTGCGATACAAACAGCAATTAAAGCTGCAAACAGCGTTGGACGGGCCCTCGCCCTGCGCGTACGCCGGAACGCGGCGCCGTCCGAGGACGTCCATCACACTCACGGTCTGTGGACTCAGTCTGAAGGGTGTGACTTGGCAGCCATGTAAAGTGCAGTGTAGATAGGAGCATGTAGAGTAAAGTTGTAGCAACCTCCCGGTCATGGCAAAACATCAAATGTCAACGGTGTGAGAATGACAAAGGAGAGTCTGCAGAAGGAGATAAGTGTCTGGCTCACTGCAGTGTCATCAACATTATGCAAGTGTTGTGCCCCTGTACTGTCATTTACATTGAAAAGGTGCATTTTTAGAAAAGTAAAGATTTGTAACTCACATGACTGAAACGTGTACTATCAAGTGTGCAGAGGCAACAATGAGAAACTGCAGGCAGACACAGAAAAATACTCATGTATTGGAATAGAGAGAGTGAGTGAAGGCACAATTTGTTAAGTAAGTAAGTAAGTAAACTTTATTTATAAAGCGCCTTTCAAAACCAAGTAGTTACAAGGTGCTGTACAATGCAAATAAAACAAGTGAGAAATAAAATACAATAAAAAGGTAAAATGACGGTAAAATAAAAATAAAATGAATAACATCACACAACAAAAGGAATAAGAGTAGATAAAACAGTAAAAATAGTAAGAACAATGCAGGCTAAATTGGAAATCATTCAATAAAGTGCTTTTGAAAAAGATGAGTTTTTAAGAGCTTTTTAAAACTTTCCACCGACTCTGCATTTTTAATAATTAAAGGAAGACGGTTCCAGAGGGTGGGGGCCACAGCCGCGAAAGCACAGTCACCCTTTGTCTTAAGCCTCGTTTTGGGTACAGCCAGAAGACGCTGATCAGAGGACCTCAGTGATCTCACCATAGTCAGAGGACATAGTAGATCAGAAAGGTAGGTTGGAGCCAGCCCGTGAAGTGCCTTAAAAGTAATTAAAAGGATTTTAAAATCGATCCTAGAAGCTATTGGTAGCCAGTGAAGGTTGGCAAGAACTGGCGTGATGTGTGCTCTACGCCGTGTGTTGGTTAGCAGTCTGGCTGCTGCATTTTGGACCAACTGGAGGCGAGACACAGAGGAACGGGACAGGGTGGTGAATAGAGAATTGCAGTAATCCAGACGGGAGGACACAAAGGCATGAATAAGTTTTTCCAGATCCTGATGGGTTATTATGGCTTTGAGCTTGGCAATGTTTCTGAGGTGGAAGAAGCAGGATTGGGTGACTTTCTTAACGTGATTTTCAAAGTTCATGTGATGGTCAAAGAGGACTCCCAGGTTTTGTGCGGCTTGTTTGACATATGTTTGCAAAGGACCGATACACTGCTGTACAGTTTCTGAAATGCTGTCAGAGCCAATAATCAGGACCTCCGTTTTGTCTGGGTTGAGCTGGAGGAAGTTGTCTGACATCCAGATCTTGATGGCTGTTAAGCAGTCGTGTAAGGTAGTAAGGATAGTTTGTTCAGGTCATTTGAATTGACAGAGATGTACAGTTGTGTATCGTCCGCATAACAGTGATAAGACATGCATTCAAACTGACTAATAAGGCAGCCAAGAGGGAGCATATACAGGGAGAAGAGGATTGGACCAAGAATTGAACCTTGGGGTACACCACATGACAGACGAGCAGAGGAGGACATGAAATGATCAACAGCCACAGAAAAACTCCTGTCTGATAAGTAGGAGGCAAACCAGTCAAGGGCAGTTCCAGTTATACCTGCCCAACGTTGGAGTCTGTTCAGGAGAATAGAGTGGTCAACCGTGTCAAAAGCTGCACTCAGGTCAAGAAATAATAACACTGAACATTCACCAGCATCAGCACGCATTAAAACATCGTTAGAAACCCTGAGCAAAGCAGTTTCAGTACTGTGCCCCACACGAAAACCAGACTGAAACTTATCAAAGATCTCATTACTGTCCAAGACCTGTGTAAGTTGTCTATACACAACTTTCTCCAATACCTTGGATATGAATGGGAGCTTGGATATCGGTCTGTAGTTATTGGGCAGTAATGGATCAAGGCTTGGCTTTTTTAAAAGTGGCTGAACAATTGCATGCTTAAAATAATCAGGTACACAGCCAGAGTTAAGAGAGCTGTTTAAAATTGAAAGTAAAAAGGGTCCTAAAAAACTAAAAACATCTTTAAAAAGAGAGGTTGGAACAATATCAAGAGAGCAAGAAGAGGGGCGCATTTTGGAGACGATGGCAGAGAGGTCTTCTAATGTTATTGGGGTAAACTGGCTCAGTAATGAAGCACGAGCTTGACATTCAACCCCTGTGGTTAAGTAGAGACAAGAAGTAAATGTATGTATGTGTGTGTGTGTGTGTGTGTGTATACACATACACACGCATGCACACACACACATATATACATATATATATATATATATATACATACACACACACACACATAAATATACATACATACATATATGTGTGTGTGTGTATGTATATATGTGTATATGATATAAACTTACTGTAATGTATTTTACAGTTACTTACAGGAACTTACAGTAACTCAATTTACAGTAAGTTACTTATCAGTTGTTGCTAGTAAATTAGTTTTTTTTTTTGTTTTTTTTTTACAGTGTATGTGTATTTGTTAACCTACTGTTGAAACCAACACCAAGCTCAGTGCATGGTTGGCGACAAGAAGAGAAGAAATTAAATCACTTACAACAAATAAATAATTTTACTAGTGCTTCTGTGCCATGACGGAATAAAAATACTTCAAAATTGAAAACACAAGATATATGTGAAATTCTAAATACTATATAACAAGATAGCCAAGTTACCTCATTGCCTCTTCACAAAACTATACTTACATGTCAGAAAGTTCAGAAAAGCAGATTTTTATTGTCACATTATCTGAACATAAATAATAAAATGAGTCGACAAACAATAATCTAAGAAGGATACCCATTAACAAAAATGGAATGGTTAAAGAATACAGAAAAATAAGTCTTTGTATGGTTGACTAATTATAGTACATCTAATTACATTATCCCTCCTGGTTTGTAGTCCTCTGTGGCATAATGTCTTACATTTAAATGTGTGTGTGCATTTGAAAATGTGATGGTGTTTGTATCTAACTTTTTGAGATAGTCCTGTACTTCAGTCTCCAAGTTCAAACCTTAATGTGACTCATTCAATTCCCTTGACTTTCAGCTCATCTTGAACCCGTTTGAGATAATCAGGATCTGGGTATCCATAGCTGCAAACACAAAAACAGAAATTCAGTGACTTCATGCGGACACTTTCATAATCATGAGGAAAATCCATACATTTATACTTATAGTGTGCATGAAAATGTGTGCCATTATCCTTGTATTTTCCTTATGGGCCCTGAAGTGTGCCTCCTTTGAAACTGAGTATGAGACTTCTGTACTGATGATTATATTTAGGACACAGTAAAACTTTGTCTTGTCATACACACATAGATGTAAAAAAAGGAATCAATTTATTGTACAGTGAAGGAAAGTAGGTTATGAGTATGTCACAGAGCCTATTTAGTGGCTTATTTGGTTAGTGGCATAATGGTAAATGTCTGTGACTTGAATACAAGCATGAATACAAAAGTCTTACACATAAAAATTATGTTGTGATACCAAATAAGAGTCCTTACTGAGTTGGTCCTCCATGTGTTGAAGTTTTGTGGTGAATATCATTCCATGTGACAGCATTGTTTCTGCCACTGGTGGTGGAGCGACCAACAGTGAAAATGAGTCTCTGATCAAAGGCTTGCCTCAGTAGTTTTAGGGTCCTCCTGCCCTCTGTGGAGTCTGGCAGGTAGGCTGTACGAGATGCACCTTCATATGGCTGACCAGGGTTAGGATGGTCCACCTGCAGACAGATATAGAGGTTCGCCTGCTTAATGAAGTTCTGTCAAGCTGGAAATTAGCTTTTTGTTTGTTCTGTTTGTTTGTGTTATTCAATTTTGAAAGAAGGCACATGCACACAGAAATAAGCAATCTCTAACCATGCTCCAGAGAAATATTCTCCTCTAAGTGATTGACAGATTTAAAAAGGAATTGTCATTTTTGTGGCAGCAGAACAGATTGACAAGGAATAGATTTCTCCAGAATCCTGGATATAAATGTTGAAAGCATCCTCCATAAAAAATACTGCCAAACTATGTGAATATGACCCTAACCCTAACCCATTTGGCCAGTTTGTCTTAGTCCTTTGTCACAAGTATTCCAGCATTATCTTCTCTGTTATATTTGGGGGATTTGGATGCTGACATGCTACAGTAAGTGTATTCTGTCATTTGTGGTTACTGACTGTGTCTGCTGATAGTGTTGTTGCTGCTCTCAACTTTTACTATATTACTGTGGATAAACAACCGCTGTGTTTTTGAACTTTTGCTATTTCTACATAAGCACTCTTAAGCATTTCTTCTCTTAGCGACATTTCTTGCTAATCGCTCAGCGGTTAGTTATTTGACCTCTGCAGCTAGCATAAACAGCTAAACTTAAGCTAAGCAGTTAGCGATGGCTTCTCTCTCTCCCTCTTGCTCTCCTGCTCTCTCTTGCTCGGTGTGTCTTAAGTTTAGTAATTCCTCTGCCTCCTTTAGCGATAATGGTACATGCAATAAGTGTAGGTTATTTGCAGTACTGGAGGCGAGGCTTAGCGAATTGGAAGCATGACTCTGCACCATGGAAAAACAATCAGTTGGTAATGAAGGTAGCCCGCCCTCAGTGCAGATCCTACTCCCCCGGTAGTTCCCGAGCAGCCGGGAAGCCAGTGTGGCTGGGTAACTGTCCGAAGGAAGCATAGCCCTAAACAGAAGCCAACAGTTCACCATCAACTCCTGTTTGTGTTTCACTGATTCTCCCCACTCAGCAACACACCCGCTGAGAAACAGACTCTTATTATTGGCAGCTCCATAGTAAGAAACATGAAGTTAGCAGCACCAGCAGCCATAGTCAAATGTATTCCTGGGGCCAGAGCGGGCAAGATACTTGTCTAATTAGATCTTAGTGCCGCATTTGACACAATTAATCATCAAATCCTGTTGCAGAGACTGGAACATTTCAAGGAACTGCATTAAGCTATTTATCAGATCAATTTCAGTTTTTACATGTTAATGATGAATCCTCCATAAAAGCAAAAGTGAGACACGGAGTTCCAGAAGGTTTTGTTCTGGATGACCTGCAATTTTCTGCTACAAAACTGAAGTTATTGTGCTTGGTCCTAAAACCTTCGAGACATGTTATCTAATAATTTAGCGAATCTAGATGGCATTACCCTGTCCTCCAGCACCACCGTAAGGAATCTAGGAGTTATCTTTAATCAGAATATGTCCTTTAACTCCCACTTAAAACAAATTTCAAGGACTGCCTTTTTTCCCTTATGTAATATCTCTAAAATCAGACACATCCTTTCTCAGCAATATGCAGAAAAAAATAGTCCGCACATTTGTTACTTCTAGGCTGGATTATTGCAACTCATTATCAGGCTGCCCTAACAAGTCTATGAAGACTCTCCAGTTGATCCAGAATGCTAAAGCCTAGACTAAAACTAGAAAAAGAGATCATAATTCCCCCATTTTAGCTTCACTGCATTGGCTTCCAGCAAAATTAAGAATTTAATTTAAAATCCTTCTCCTCACCTACAAAGCCAGGTCAGGCACCATTATATCTGAAAGAACTCATAGTACCATATTATCCCACTAGAGCACTGCACTCCCAGAATGCAGGCTTACTGCTGGTTCCTACAGTCGCCAAAAGTAGAATGGGAGGCAGAGCCTTCAGCTATCAGGCTCCTCTCTTGTGGAACCATCTCCCAGATTTGGTCCAGGGGGAGACACCATCTCTATGTTTAAGAGTAGGCAAAAAACTTTTCTTTTTGATAAAGCTCATAGTTAGGGCCAACCAGGCTCACCTTGGACCAGCCCTTAGTGATATTGCTATAGGCCTAGACTGCTGGGGGACGTCCCATGATGCACTGAACTCCTCTTCTCCATCTGTATGTATTCCTTTGCTATTAATGCATGTTATTAACTTAACTTCGTCCCTGGAGTTCTTTGTGCTTTTTCATCCGCAGGAAGCCCTATAAACCATGCTGACTTATTGGTGTCCTCCTTCTGTCCTTCGCTGACTGGTCCTGTTGTTGCTGGCTGTTGCTGCTAGTCCTGTATTTGTTGTTGTTGTTTCGTGTTGCTGTTCTTTCTCTGTGTCCCAAGCCCCCCACCCTCTTCTCTCTCTCTCTCAACCCAACCGGTCAAGGCAGATGGCCGCCCACCTAGAGCCAGGTTCTGCCTTAGGTTTCTTCCCATTAAAGGGGAGTTTTTCTTTAGCACTGTTGCCAAGTGCCTGCTCATGGGGTGAACTATTGGGTCTTTCTCCCTGTAAATTAAAGAGTATCGTCTAGACCTGCTTCATGTAAAAGTGCACTGAGATGACTTTTTGTTGTGATTTGGCACTATGTAAATAAAATTGAAATTGAATTGAAATTTAAATGTGTATCCAAGGAACAAACACTACAATCTGGTGATGATATAACCCTCAGTAAATGGAGTCTCTGAGGAGAAAGATACACTGTGGTATGAATTTGAGGTGTATATATTGATGGTTGGGATTACACGATGAAAGAGATATATTCTTTCAAATCCGTAGCTGAAACAGATGAGATCATTTTAAAGCGACACAACTTAAGGGACAGTTAACCCCAAAACATGATAACCTGTAGTTTAAAGTAAACTGGTGAAATCAACCCATGAGAATCCTCCATATTCCCATGCTGAGTGTGTTGATCCTGAGGTGGATGGGTTATGAATATTCTACCTACACTGTTCAGATTTGACAAAGGACCTGGCAACTGATGGACAAATCTTATCCAAGTTATCTTTGGAGCCACTAGACAGGATACACAAACTGTATTCCATATAATATTTTACAGATGTCATAAAAAAAAAAGCTAAAAGCTACAGCAGAGCTGGATAAGATACCAGCAGAAGCCATCAAGGCAGAATTGTCATGGTGTAACTTTAACCCACACCCCGTTTCAAGTGATCATTCTAATCCAAGCCATGATCTTTCCCTAACCCTAAGTAGTTAAAACATAATTATTTTTTATGCTTACTACCTAAAGAGGCGTCATATTCGATAATACTCCTATGAGTTGTTCTTGAGCGCAGGTACCATCAACCTATGTGGTCATTCCATTATGTTGATGTGTTGCAGCAACTTGATTGAACCAGGGAGGGTGGAGAACTTTCGTTGATGGCCTGTTGTTCCTTGGGAATATTAAGGCCTAAATATGTAATATGAAGCTTCAGCCATTCAAATGAGTCATATCAAGTAGATATCTTTCAATGTTACAGTCTTTTTAGTGCCCTTGTTATATTATTATACTGTCAGGGAAACACTGTCCGAGGAATCACAAAAAAGAAAATATATAAAAGACTAAATGTGGCACATATCCACTTGATATGACTAACTCAGACTGCTGAAGCTTCAGGTTTTTAAATGCATTTTTGCACAAAATGACTATGGTCCCATTCACTTACATTGAAAGCACATTTGTATGAAGGACTACAAGGGTTATGAAAATAGTTTCATTTCATTAATTAAATTAACAAATTGCACAATAAAAACATGAATTAATAAATGAGTTTACATATCATTAATTAATCCGGAAATAAATAGACAAAATTAAAAAGTAATTCATTATTTCATATTTAACTGGTTAAAAAAAGGGATATTTTAATAGTTAATAAAAAGAGGAATTAGAATATTTATAAAAAGAGGAATTATAAAAAGAATAAGAATGTCTTGAAATAATCAGATTAATAAGTATGTCATTTAAAAATACATGAATGAATTCCTAAATAAATAATGGAATTTCGAAATCAATTTGAAAATGCTGAGCTACCTGTGTTGTATGTATGTAAATAAAATATGTCTAATTGAAGATTCAATCATTTTAAATCAAGGTACACTTTTAATTTTTCTGGTATCAACTGCATCTCACAGTCTTCATCAGTGGGTGGAGTTGACTCTATTGTTAGACAGAGTCAGACTTTGGACAAAGTGATTATAAATATGAGGTGCACACATCTGTGTAACAGATCCCCCCACTCTGCTGTTACTTTCCCCCTTCCGTCTTTTGTTATGCACACACATACATGTTAAAAAAAAATCTGTCTTTAAGGTTTACCAGAAGAGATCTTAAGATGCTGAATGGTTTGTGGTAAGTGCTGACTCCTTGTCACTTGAAGGCTCTGACAGTTCAGTCATTTAAGAGTCCCACAGTGATTCTTCTGGTGCTCCCTGTTGATCCCTCTGTCATCATATGACCAGAGTTCCATTCTCTGGTTAAGACAACTGAGACAACTTCATTCAATGATGAAGACCGCGAGATGCAGTTGAAAGCCTGGAAGAGCTACTTAGTGGAACGTTAGTTATTTTGTCAAACTGCTGTTTCCTAGGTCAAGGGTGACATTTTGTGCTCAGAGTGTTCAGTGTTGTATCTGTAGTCTTACCTTTTGGATACCACTTGGAATGGTATAATGGATGATTATTGTTCCATATCTTTCATACCCAGGCAAAGATGAAGAGTTTTGGGTGACATACATTCTGCCCCCATCTGGTTGTGTCCCTGTCAAAAGGCCGTATAACTCTCCACATGTAGGGCAGACCGGCTTGTAGTCAAAAGCTGTTTTCAGACAATTTCTGCAGAATGAGTGTTTGCACTGCAGAGTCTCTTTCTCTGTTGTTACTATTGGTTCCATACAGATTGGACATGATTCATCTTCAGGATCTTTGTTGTGTGTGGGTGAAGGACCTGAATTACTACTCTTTGGAGAGCCAGCTGGACGTTTGTATACTTGACTCTTGCTTGAGCTTGGTGTATTTTGTAAAAGAAACTCTTTTAATCTGGCAATGTGCACAAAAGGCCCGGTCACTGTTACCTTATATTTCTTGTGGCTGGGTTTAAAAAGGAGGTGTGGAAATTTCTTCTGCAGCTCTTCGTGATCTTGTGAACCCACAGAGACAGATGTGACCTGCAGGTCGGAGGCAGTTCTCTGGTAGAATGTGATGAATCGTTGTCTGACACAGTCAGCAGGAACACGGTATGTGGAAACATGATGTTGTCTCATAGTCACTTGTACTGTGCTAGTGGGGTTATTGTGCACTGTTCTGATAGGGCTGTTCTGATGAGGCTGTGTTTCAATGACAAAATTGTTCCCTAGAATTTTGCCAAGTGCTTTTGCACATTTTTGCTCAATGTAGGCCATAATAACCGCGGATACATCCACTGATTTGACATGAGTTGAAGCCTGTTCATCTTGCTCACAGGCGAGTCCATGTGTGGCAGGAATGGAATAATGCCTCACTGCTGACAGTGTCATTGAAAGGTTTTCTAGTTCTTCATATGTTCCTCTAACTTTGTAGCAGGAACCATTTTTCTCAGGACGGTAAGCTTGAAGAATATTTGTTAATTTTCCATGGTCTTTGTAATCAGCTTCATCAACGATGATAGTGATGTCTTTGATAAACTGCAACAAGACATGAAAACTGTTAGCTCTTAGCTATTCACATACAGTACCTCTATCTAAATGTTTCATTCACACTTGCATTAACAATTTTCCAAAAATAACAACTGAGGGGAAAGTGACAAAACATTCATTTTATTGAGACTGCAGTAGATCTGCAGCAACATGCCAATACTTACTGCAATATGCCACTGGAACAATACCTAAACATGCTGCAGCAACTGAAGAGGGCTTGGGCCTTGGGCTTGTATAAAATGTTTATATGACATACAATCATACATCGATGTATTACTATCACTACTGTTACAGTTTTCTGTTGTTTTTATTTTTTTACGATTGGCCTCATGAATGGTTCAATACTGAGTCCACATCTTCAAAACTCTTCACACAGTCAACTTTACTAACACACTGCTGGGCAGAGAAGCTCATTTTACACACAAAAGCAAATCCTTCCAGCAGACATGAATACAACTCATCTGTCAATCAGAAAAGATTTTTAAAAAAATGAACAGGCAACACATGATCTTTTTATGCCAGTCTGTGAAATTAAATCTCTTTTTTTTTATTGTGTATATGTTTTTTAGTGGTTGGAGTGTAAGAAATGTGTATAATGTGTAAATACAGTCAACAGTACAACAGTGTATCTACAGGAAGAAGTCACAGAAATGCAACAGGAAAGCTTTGAGTGGGCTTAATTTCTGACACTTTGTCTTGTTTTTTGGTTGAATATAGATGTATTTCAGTGTGGTAAGGATTTGGCAGATTTCTGTCCATATGAGTACATGTTAGATTTGAAAATAAACTGAAGAGTTTTGAAGTGAAGATGTAAACATCTGTAAAATGCAGATCCATATAGTTGTGTTGCTTATTAGGTTTTTGAGAAAAAAGTATTAAGGGAATTTGAAGGCTGCAGTCACTGATTGTTTTTGTGTGAAAAACAATGCAAAGACCAAAGAGTTTGGTCCATAATTGTTGCTGTTGTGCTGATGCAGATTCGGTATTGAACCATGCAGGTAACTAATCATAAAAATGTAATTTCAATTGTGAGTAATATATCATTATGTTTAAAAGTTTATTTGTATATTTTGTAAGAGAATGCCCAAGCGCTGTTGTGCCTTCATTCTGTCCTACTCATTGATTAGCAGCAGGTGCATAGTCTCTGTGAGTAGATCACATGGAAGCAGATGTTTTGTCTTAAAAATTCCAAGGAGGCAAAAGTCCAAAACATCAATTGCAGCTTCACACATTGTGGAAAAAGTGACAAAATGCAACAATACCTAAAGACAGATCAAATTTCATCAGTGTCTGATGTTTGTGCAATGAAACCAAATAAAATGTTTCCTCCAGAAAATTTCTCTACTCAACTTATCTTATCTACTCTTGCTTTTTATAATTCAAAGGTATTTTAAGTTGTTTATACATAGCTTTCAACTAATTTATAAAGATGTTATGTAAGCCAAGTTCTTTAAGGTTTCAAATAGATAAGGCCATGCAAATGCCTTCTCAGTGTCTAAGGTAACCATTCCCACAGGGAGATTCTGTTTCTTAATTGTCTCTATAATATTTAATGTTCTTCTCACATGATCAACAAGCTGTCTTTGACCAATGAATCCTTGATTTGTTAGTTGTGGTATAATTTTTGCTATTCTAGTGGCTAATACTGAAGATAAGTTTATGATCTGTTTAAATGACTGATAGGCCTATAGGATGAACAATCTGTTGGATTTTTACCTGGCATTTGTATTACTGTTATAATAGAAGAGTTACACGTCATTGCCCATTTTTCGTTATCCAATGCCTGGTTAAAATCTTTACATAGAATGGAGTTCATAGTTGAATTCTTTATAAAACTTTATATATATATTTATATATCCATCACTTCCAGGCAACTTATGTATTTTCAGTTTATTAATATTATTATGAAGTCTCTTCCTCTGATTTTGCCATTGTAAGTGTGATATTCTGTTCTACTGTAACTCTTGGGGGAAAAAAAATAACTTTTGGAAAAACTGCATTAACTAATTCAAACAATTTTTATTTATATAGTGCCAAATCACAACAAAAGTCATCTCAGGGCATTTTTCACAACTTGTCCCAGTTTACAATATTTTGGGCAGTATCATAAAGATCCTGGTAATATTTTGCAAATTGATTTGCTATCTCATTTTTGCCCCTTATTAGTATCTTTGTGCCCATTTAATTTAGCTGCACTACTGACTACTGAAACATTTGCTGTTTGTTAAGTTTTTAGGCCAACACCGTAGCTGCTCTGGGCCCCTCATTGTATGCTCTTTGTTTTAAAAAGGACAGTGATTTTTCTGCTTCCATGTTTAAAAAAAATCATTCATTGCCGATTCACCTGTATCTCTCCTTAAGGAGATGTATGCTATTACTTACTGTTACTTACTATAACATGTTTTTTTAATTACTAAAATTTATATTGGAAAGTCCATGGGAGGACTGTTTGAAAGTTCATATCTCAAAGTGTTAAAATATTTGTACTTCATGCACTGGTGTTTCATGAGGAAATGCCAAACAAAATAGAATCAACAGCACCACAATGTGGTCAATTATGTGTTTTACATTTTGGCTAATAACTCATGAACCATGAGGCCTATCAAAACAATATTTGATTGCATTCCTTGGATGATGCCACATAGACTAATAATGGGTACAACACAAGTCTCTTATTTTATGTCTCCTCGCTCCACACCTGAACCGGAAGTTGTGACTGATGACAGGTGTCCCAAGTCCTTTATTCTGCTCTGAGGAGCGAGGAATTCACGGAAGTCTTTTACAAGCCCTCATGTCCCCTTTTCGGATATTAGTTATTGATTGGACTTTGCAGCTAATCAAACTCATCTGGTTAGGGATGCACGATATTGGTATCGGCCGATATAATCTCTAAAAGGAAATATCGGCATTGGCATTTTCTGCCGATTATGAGCAGCCGACATGTTTCCATCTCCTCCCCCGCCTGACTGTGTTTCCTCAATGGACTGTTTCTCCCAGTTGGTCCCGGTGCTTCTTCCGCAAGCTCCACTTCACCCAGCTGCCTGTCAGACCCGCTGCTTCTTCCCACTTTAACCCGTATAACAAACCAAAGCTAAGCGCTCCACATCTAGAACCATGGCTAGCGTTAGCTGAGAGGTTAGCAGAAGCTAGCTGGCTTTGCTTCTTTCCGGTCACGCTGCTGCTAAGGCTGCATTCACTCCAAATCCGGCGGTGCGGTGAATCGCCGCAGGTCAGTGCGGATTTGTGGGCGTGTGGCTCCAGGTCCAGAAGGTGGCGGTAATGCGCATGAAAGTAGTTTGCCAACCACCATCGAAAAATGAAAAAGACAAAGAAAAAGAATAAGCTCTCATATAAAGTTGTGAAATTACTCACAGCGGCGTCATCTTCGTAATAAAGTAATATAAATCAACCATCTTCAGTCCAAAGTGGAACGCTGAAATGCTACAATGCTACATGCTAAATAAACAACGTCTTTCAGGTCTTTCGTCTTCTGGTCTAATCACCGACATACGTGATTGGCCACCGCAGCGTGACGTTGGGTTGCGGTTTTCCCATAGACTGTATAAAGATATGGACGTAGTCACCGTGACGTCACCCGTTGTTTTCTGAGGAGCGGGTTTGAAGCTAATAATTGGCGGTACTGGTCGCCGCCATCTTGTCAGTGCCTGACTCCGCCCAACTCCTGGCCAATCAAAAATAGGCAAAGAGGCGACGGTTCGCTGAAACACGCCCACCTCAGTCAAGCTGCTAAGTTAGCTTGGGCTAACATGTTTATTTCTGCTATAAAGTTGGGCATTTTAATATGGGGGTCTATGGGAAATGACTCACTTCTGGCCTACCTCTAGCGGCCATTCGATGAACTGCAGTTTTTGGCACTTCCGCATTGGTTTCATTTTACACCCCCGGAGGATGCCGCTTGATTTTAACATGGGGGTCAATGGGAAATGACTCACTTCTGGAGCCTGCCTCTAGCAGCCATTCGATGAACTGCTTTGGCACTTCCACATTGGTTTCATTTTACACCCCCGGAGGTTTCCACTTGGGTTTTCCAAAAGTTGACTCCAGCTCAACTTTTCCGGCTGCAGTCCGGTGCGGTGCCGCAGCGGCGAAAATGGCCACAGGCGAGCTGCACTACCCCCATTCAAAATGAATGGGATGACTAGCGTTTTCGCCGCACCGCTGGATTTGGTGTGAATGCAGCCTAATGCTCCGCTAGCCTCTCAGCTAACGTTAGCCCCAGCAGTCTGTGTGGATCCCACTGGAGCACTGAACCCCAATTTATTTTTCAGTTTAAAGTGGAAAAAACTAGCGGGTCTGACGGGCAGCTGAGTGGAGCCCATGGAGGAAGTATCGGAGCCGTCAGGGTGAAACAGTCCGCGAAGAGCTGCTGTGTTCGGCTGAGCTGCACAGATAGGGCACACTTCGGCTGACAGGATGTACCACTCTGTTTTTTTTGGGGGGGGGTGGGGGCTCCGGACGCCAGGATAGATATGTACGAGGAGGTCATAAAGGGCTAAGGGACAGGTCCGGAGGAGGTTAACTAGATTTTTAAGAATTTTAAGAGTGACCATAAATTGATATAATGCTTTACCTGCGGGATGTGTTTGAAACCATCAAAAGAAAGCCCAGGTATATAAGCTGCCTGTGAATGCTCCTCAGGGAGCCTTTTCTCTGTAACCCCACTTGTGTGTTGCATTGTAAAACGTTCCTTCTTGTACAAGAAAAAAAATTCAACTTAAACTCTGATTCTTCGGATCCAGTCTCCATCATTTAAAAGGTCATTAAGAAGAAATTCTTATGACAAAAACTGCTCCAATGCTCCAAAAAGTTCATTAAAGTTCTAATGCTGAGCTCCTGAACTCCAGTCTTCCTAAATTCTTCCTTCGTATATTGTCTTTCTTGATCATACTTAGTACAATCTATGCTTGCATGCATGATAGTCTCCTCAGCCAGCTGGAAAAAAATATGTGCATATATCGGTATCGGCAATCGGCTACAATGAGTTGGAATTATTGGCATATCAGATATCGGCAAAAAATCCAATATCATGCATCACTAGATCTGATACATCACTGCAGTTTCATACCAAAGTGGAGACAGATTACAGATTAAATTTAAGTGTATCATTCCCAAGTTCATGTTTTCTTTGTTTTCTGATTCGTCATATAGTTAAAAATCTGTTAACTGTTGGTCTGATCAACAAAACTTTCACTGTCACTTCATTTATTAGAAAGATTTTTCTTTTCATGATGTTATTTCCTCTATTAAACTGTTTCTCACTGACAGAGAGACTATTCCTGACTTTAATTTTATCCATAATGACAGTTAAACACATCTATATTTTACATCATTTGTTGTCATTTCCATTCAGTCACGTGAGGCTTAAAATTCCTGAGCATCGGGTTTGAAATGAATTTCATAATTTCTATTTGCCCTGAAACATTTAGCCATATACATATACGCATGGAATTTGTTCAGAAATCGTAGAATTCTCAAGTCTTGATATATTCTTTCTTTTCATTCTGCAGAGTAGTAGAGCGGTTGTGATTGGAAAAAAAAAAAACACTGCTTCCCTCTCAACTTGATTTTCTTCTTTTTCCTAAAACATATGAGATTCCGTATAGTCCATTAATTATGTATGCAAAGAGTTGAACCTTAAACTGTACGTCTGTAACAAGAGTAAACAAAAGATAAAATCAAACTCTCATGCGGGATGCTTTCTTTTATTCTGAAACTTGAGAATTTCACAACGATTGATCTCAGGAAGTCCATCCATTTGTTGGTCCCTTCTGAGGTGACCTTTCTATCCTCGGACTGAGCTCAGGGAAAAGTTTAAAAGTCCTTTAATAAATGGGTCAATAAACTTGAGCTGTTCTCAAGATCTTCTGTCATTCCATAAATTCTCAAATTATTGTGTCTCTCAGTTTTCTAGGTCTTGGCATTCCTCTTGTAGGTAGGGCTGGGTGATATGGAACTAATTCTTATCATGATATTTCACATCAGTCGATATCGATATATTACAATATAAATCAAATAACTGTGTCAAGTTTAAAGGCTAATTTTTACTCTTATGTGAGATGTGAAGATATCACATTAATATTGGTTTAAATATTATTTATTTTCTGTCAGAAACATATCAAATGTACTGCAGAACATTGTACAGTTGTATTTCTAATAAATAATAAATAAATAATATTCTTTTAAAAATCTGAGTGAGCATAAAGCACAACTTTAACTTGTATGCTGTTAATTACAGAAATTGTGGACAAAACATACAGTGGGGATGCATCATCAGCTGATCTATATAAACTATCAAGTTAAGGTTACATTAACATTACTGTAATTTAGGCTAAAGCAGCAACAGATTAAATTTCACATAAGACAATTGAACAGTTAAGCTGTATTCACACCAGATCCAGCGGTGCGGCGAAAACGCTAGTCATCCCATTCATTTTGAATGGGGGTAGTGCAGCTCGCCTGCAGCAATTTTCGCTGCTGCGGCGCCGCACCGGACTGCGGCCGGAAAAGTTGAGCCGGAGTCAACTTTTGGAAAACCACAACCCAACATCACGCTGCGGTGGCCAATCACGTAGATCGTGATTAGACCGGAAGACGAAAGACCCGAAGGACGTTGTTTATTTAGCATGTAGCATTGTAGCATTTCAGCATTCTGCTTTGGACGGAAGATGGTTGATTTATATTACTTTATTACGAAGATGACGCCGCTGTGAGTAATTTCACAACTTTATATGAGCGCTTCTTCTTTTTCTTTGTCTTTTTCGTTTTTCGATGGTGGTTGGCAAACTACTTTCATGCGCATTACCGCCACCTTCTGGACTGGGAGCCACACGCCCACAAATCCGCACTGACCTGCAGCGATTCGCCGCACCGCCGGATCTGGTGTGAATGCAGCCTTAGCAGCAAGTACTACTGAAAGTCTGTTGTGCGTATGTGCATACATGTACATATACATAATATTACCAAAATTACTCCCAAGACTCTTTAGTTGCATTTCTTTTCTTTATACACATCTTCTCCTTTTTATACAACATGTTACAATCAAATAAACACATTTACCGTTTTCTAGACTAGCGAATGGTGTATTTGATCTAAACAGGTACAGTACAGGTTGCCGTATGGAACTATAACATTTATACTCAGCGCCTCCATGACGAACACAATAGGCGTTGCACATCCTCAGTAACTCAGCATCATCGGCATCGATACAGGCTCGCTGTTGGAGGTTGGATAACCCATAACCCACTTCCACTCCGCACTAGTTGGTTTGAGATGGTACTTAATATGGCAAATCCTCCACATGAACGCACAAACTGAGTGGAAGTAGATAGGGAGAGAGTGTAGGGGCTAGTTTGGAAAAGGCCCCTAACGTACTGGTGTGCACTGCAGTCGCCAAAACATAAACACGTGTGCTTATGCTTATGCTGTCTCCTTCTCCTACTCTGTGTGTGTGTGTGTGTGTGTGTGTGTGTGTGTGTGTAAACCTAGCCTGACGTGGCTATACTATTTCAGCTGCATGATTGGCTCAATACGGGGCTATTCTCATTTTCATTGGCTGTTCGTGTTTTCATGGATGGAATGAGTTCTATCGACCATGTCTTATATTTCTATAGAAGAAAAGTTATTTTGCGATAATTATCATTATCGTTTTATCGCCCAGCCCTACTTGTAAGCATTGATAACTTTGTAGGAGGAAGGATAAAAGTCTCTCTGGGTGCATCCCAAGTCTCTTAAATTGCATCCACGTTTCCCTTACTTGCGTCTTTTCCTTGCGTCTTAGTCCCGCCCACCGTGGATGTAGGAGAAACGCAAGGAAACCAAGTGAAGTGAGGAGAGAGGAAACAAGGAAATTTGTTTTAAGAAACATGAGATGTGTTTTCCTCTGAAGCGCCACGTGAAGCGACCTCCGTTTCTGATGACTGGATCAGCTGTCAGTCGGCTTTAACAGCTGTAGAAACTTTTGATGGAGTTTGTGTCTGCACACTTGTGGACTGTGTTAATACTAATAAAAGTGCACAGTTATCACCGCTAGAGCAGCTGTTTCCTCTCTGCAGCCTGTTACCTGTCTAACAAACACCTGAATAAAAACCTGCATTCTCCATTTATACTGAGTCCTGCTCAGAGGCACAGGAACCATTTCCACTCGCAGAATACGTTTACACTATTTATTGATTATCTGCATCTGTATCTTTTGATAACCCTGATCGTGAATTAATCATTCAATAACCCAGAATATAATCAGGGTGTCTTCTGATATTTCAGCAATTCTTTGTGATTTCTTTCAACTATCAGCATTCACATACATTATCCACAGGAAATTCATTTCTAGTTAGTGTGAATGCTGAAAGAATCTTTAAATCAATATTCGCACAGTGTGTTCCTTGCATGATGCCAATTAGACTGATAGAGGCCATGCCTATTTAAATATATTAGGTAAAATAGGTAAAATATTAGGAACACTTTTTAATATAATGCACTTCAGTAAACTATCACCACCCACTATGACCTCAATAAACATAAAGTAGAATTATCACCTTTCTGACTCAACAAAAACTCAAAATGTATAAGCTTTGTTAAGGTAAAACTTTAAGGCAGAACTGCTGTATTGGATTGGATTAATTAGATTAGATAGATTTTTTTCCTTTTGCATTGCACTAATAGAATGAAGGTTTCGAGGTCAATAAGAAAATATGCTAAAGTTGAAATGAATAAAACTCTGGATAATGATACCTTGTGATGCCGCCTGTCATACTGGAGTATTGATTTCTTGCGACTTATCAATACTGAGCAGGTAGGACCACGACAAATAGGCAGAAACAGCAATAAGGCTGAAAATCAGTTTACTATGTAAACTGAGTATGGGCAATAAGAATAAAAAGCTTCAGTAAAAGACCATTTCATTCTATTATTTGTTCTCAATTGATTTTCCCCGTATTTGTTGCATTTTTCAGTTCATGAAATAGTTTAAAAATGACTGAACAATGCCATCTACAGGCGTTATACTACTTTTATGGTGGACCGGAAAATTCCAATAAGAAGCTGTGATTAAGGAGCCAAGTTCAGCGTAGTGTATCAGTGTACCACGTAATGGAAAGCGGTAAGAGCCGTGGCAAAGCGCATTTACGGTTTCTGCAACACCGACTATGAACTACGACCAAGGCAGCATCTCTATGCATTTACGTTGTGTGAATGTGAACGTGGTTCAAGGAAAAACACCCAAATGGCGCACTTCTTCCCGTCGAAAATCGAGCATGTCATAGATAGTAGTTTGTTTTCGTGAATAAATCAGACACAAACGAAAACGCAGCCGTTTGCTACATTCTTTCAGAAAAACAACGGACAAACAAAGGACTATCAGACTATCAACTATCAGATGGGTAAAACATTTCCTACACCGACCATAAAACCCATTCCTGCTTCCATACCGTATCTTTTAGCCTGGTAAAAAACTGTTTTAAATATATAGCCTATGAAACCTACCTCCATGCTGCAGACGTCCGCTAAAACATCACAACTGCTTCTCTGATCGCCGTGAAAACTTCTCTGCTTTTCGGTTTCACTTTCAGTGCTCACCACGTGTCTTTCAGCGAGCTCTTTCGATAACCAAGGCAATAACCGAGGCGGAAGTTGGCACTGGTGGTGGGCGGATCGATCTAAATTATCGATAGTGTCGATACTAACGTTGGTATTGGTATTGATCAATACTTGCGTTTGAAGATCGATTCTTAAGTTTCAGTTTCTCCTCTCTCTGTTCACTCAATTAAACTGCCGTTACAGAGTGACCGACTGGCTGTGCAAATACTGCCCCTCCCCGCTCCATTGCTACACTGTGGGCACAGCTGCAAACTACTGAGCTGATGACAAAGAGGCAGCGGGGTAAAACCACAGCAAGATGTGATGTTTGCAGAGAAGAAATAAGATATTTTTGCAATTACATCACTATAATGTAGTGTTTATTCACAAAAACTGAAAAACTATATTTTAAATTGAAAAGAAAATCTGTTTTAAAAGGAGATTGCCACCCCAAAAAGGAAATTTAAGTTACTCAATAAAAGTATTTTTATTTACCTAAAACTTTATCCTGTGTTTTACTATCATCATAAACATGATTAATTAAATGAAAAATGACAAACAAAGTAATTCAATTATCATGAAAACTCAAATTTGCATATTGATGATGCATTCACTTAAGAGTATTGCTCTCACGTACACAAAAGTAGATGGTAGTGGTAAAAACAAAAGTTTTAGTAGTTGGCACCCAATTCGTAGCTGCCGGTTCAAATTTTCCGGTCCACTTTAAAAGTGGCATAACGCCTGTAGATGGCGTTGTTCAGTCATTTTCGAGCTAATTCATGAACTTAATATTTTGACTTTTTTTCTCATCCAGACCACTTTAGACCAGGTCCACATCAAAAACCATTATAGTTTGGTCAAACCTGGACAAGATTATCATAGAGACTCTAAAGAGTCTTAAAAACACAGTCTCCTCTGATTTGTGAAACCTCTATTCTATTTGTGAAAATGCAAAAAAGGCTGATTTCACTGTTTTTTTCTCATCTAAACCACATTAGACCAGGTCCACATCAAAAACCACTATACTTAGAACTTTCAAACCTGGACTAGATTATCATAGAGACTCTAAAATATCTTAAAAACACAATTTCTGATTTGTGAAACCTTTATTCTATTTGTGAAAATGCAAAAAAGATTTCACTGTGTTTTTGTTATCTAGACCACATTAGACCAGGTCCACATCAAAAACCATTATACTTGATCTTTCAAACCTGGACTAGATTATCATAGAGACTCTAAAGAGTCTTAAAAACACAATTTTTGATTTGTGAAACCTTTATTCTATTTGTGAAAATTCAAAAAAGGCGGATTTCACTGATTTTTTTGCATCCAGACCATATTAGACCAGGTCCACATCAGAAACCACTATACTTAGAACTTTCAAACCTGGACTAGGTTATCATTAAGACTATATATATATATATATATATATATATATATATATATATATATATATATATATATATATATATATATATATGTATATGCATATGTATATATATGTGTGTGTGTGTATATATATATGAATACATCTTCACCAGCTTTGTTACAGTTGTTACACATGTCCACTAACATCACTAACATTTTTCCTCATTTCAGACCCTGCTACTCTCCTCCTGCCCACCAGTTGTCCTTATTGTGTTCCTAATTTTTCTCTTCACCTGACCTTGCACCTGGCTGAAGACATGATCTTCATTACCCCAGTATCCAAACAGTTTGTACTGTAGACCTGCACAGTGCCCTAGTTATTAGCCAGTGTGTATCATGTCTAGTCAAAGTGTTGCATCCCTTTTGTTTTGCCCGAGTCTACGCTACTTTTTTTTTTTTTTTTTTGCTTTTTCTTGCCTGCCTTAACTTTTTATTGCTTTGTGAAGCACTTTGTAACATTTGTTTTTAAAAGTTCTATATAAACAAATAAATACATTATAACCATTTACCTGTTTAACCTGTTGGTGTCCTGTGTTGTACCTGCTGACAGAGTAAATTCTTTTCAGAATGATCCTGCTTTTTGACTCTGTGAGTGTGCCTTTGGGTCAAAAGAAGTATTTCTCAGTTTTGCATCCTCTTACTGTCACTATTGCTTGAAAGTACTTCTACAACTTTTAGTTGCATTCCGTTATATAACTAATACTATTACTAATGTTTCAAGTACCTATGGAGCCCTTTAACTACTACTAAAACCTCCATATGTAACTCAGTCTTTGTTTCTTCTTGATATCCTCTTGCTCCCTTACAGACCAACTGTCATTTGAATGTCCTGCTTTTGTCTCATTTCCTTCATCTTACTGTCTGGCCCACTTCCCACTTCCATTCTGTACATTTATGTCTATTTTACCTAATTTTTCCTATTTATATCATCTCTTCCCTATTAGTCTATTTCTCATGCATAGCTTCCACCCTGTTTGTAATGCTCTTTATCTGCCATTCCCTATATACCCCTTGTCCTTCTAATTAATTTTATTTTTCCCACCAATGCTTTGTGCTTTTCCTGTTTACTTGTGTTTTGCTTACTCTCCCTTTTTCCTTCTGCCCCTCCTTTCCATCTACCCCTCACAATTTTGTGATATTATATGCTTTCTGCTCCCTATAGAAAGCACAGTGACAATATCGATTCAGTGGTTCAGATTTGTTTACAATGTATGCCATGTACCAGGCACAACCAACTTGACCCGAAACCAAGTTTTTCTCAAACTAAATTTCCACAATTTATTCCAATTCCTGCAATGGCACATTGTTCCAGAGATAAATTCTTCTTTTCTACTAGAAAAAAAGTTATGGCAAGTTGGTGAAAATACTGATCCCAAGACGTAGCCTGTTGTTATTGTGGGGTGTTATTTTTGTTTTAATTACAAAGTAAATATACTTCAATTGCCAAAGTAATAAACACTAATAGTTTATTTCTCTTCTATACTTCAGAAAGAAAAAATATTTTCAGGGAATTATAACTGCTGTCAACCTAACTCTGACAGCATCACATTCAGGATGTATTTGATCCTGTCAGAAGAAACCATGTTGCTAATTTCAGCAGATAAGGTGTTGACAAAGTCTGACAGGTATCTCACAATCCTGTCCAGCTGGGTGTCATCATCAAAGATGACTGGGACCCACCGTTCCCCAAAAGTAAAGTATGGCTGCACCTCACCGGAGACAATGCCATGAAAAGTATGAATTAAATACACTCAAATATTTATATCTACTCATTCCTGCTTCCTTCTCTGGGAAAACAATCCCCATTAGGTGGGACCAACCCTGTCTCAAACACCTATCTTGTAGCCTACTCCATCAGTTCCAGTGACAGAAAGCAAGCAGAATTACACCAAATGTGGCTCCCTCTCCACAGTGGACAAGTGTGGCTTTAATACTCATCAGTGTAACTCACTTTAACTTCCATGTAACATGTAATGTTGCAGCTTACTGTGGAAAGTGATGTGGCTGATGCCAAATAGGCTATGGCTCACCCTCATATTATAGCCATTATACAGTGCTTGCATTTTCACAAATAAAATAAAGGTTTCAGAAATCAGAGACTGTGTTTTTAAGATAGTTTAGAGTCTACTCCAGGTTTGACAGTTCTAAGTGCAGTGGTTTTTGATGTGGACCTGGTCTAATGTGGTCTAGATAAGAAAAACGCAGTGAAATCAGCCTTTTTTGCATTTTCACAAATAGAATAAAGTTTTCACAAATCAGAGACTGGGTTTTTAAGACAGTTTAGAGTCTCTATGATAACCTAGTACAGGTTTGACAGTTCTAAGTATTGTGGTTTTTGATGTGGACCTGGTCTAATGTGGTCTAGATGAGAAAAAACAGTGAAATCGCACTTTCTTGCATTTTCACAAATAAAATAGAGGTTTCACAAATCAGAGACTGTGTTTTTAAGATAGTTTAGAGTCTCTATGATAATCTACTCCAGGTTTGACAGTTCTAAGTGCAGTGGTTTTTGATGTGGACCTGGTCTAATGTGGTCTGTATGAGAAAACGAGGTGAAATCGCCCTTTTGTGCATTTTCAAAAATAAAATAAAGGTTTCACAAATCAGAGACTGTGTTTTTAAGATAGTTTAGAGTCTCTAAGATAATCTAGTCCAGGTTTGACAGTTCTAAGTGTATTGGTTTTTGATGTGGACCTGGTCTAATGCAGTCTGTATGAGAAAACGAGGTGAAATCGCCCTTTTTTGCATTTTCACAAATAGAATAAAGGTTTCACAAATCAGAAACTGTGTTTTTAGGATAGTTTAGAGTCTCTAAGATAATCTAGTCCAGGTTTGAAAGTTCTAAGTATAGTGGTTTTTGATGTGGACCTGGTCTAATGTGGTCTGGATGAGAAAAAAGTCAAATTATTAAGTTCATGAATTAGCTCGAAAATGACTGAACAACACCATCTACAGGCGTTATTTCATTTTTAAGGTCGACTGGAAAATTCGAATTGGCAGCTGCGAATCGGATGCCAACTTCAGCCTCGTCATTCAATATCACTAATTTCACACATTGAAATTGTTACCATGTTATTGTCAATCATATGCTGGCATTATAGAGTCTAAATATAAGTTTCTACAGCACAACATTCCTTAAAGCAAACATGTATTCTTTACAGATTTTCAACTCCTGCCTGTGTGATCCGCTTCTGTGCTCGTTTGCCAGCTCTCATAAGTGATTCATCTGCCCTGCATCTGATTTCCTGATTTATAACATTAACATATATACAGATAGTTATTTTGTTCATAAATACATACATTACCTATAAATAATTTACACATACTAACTGATTTTATAAATTAGTGCACATTCATACATTGGCATACAGTCTCTCACACTCACACTCTCTCTCTCTCTCTCTCTCACACACACACACACAGTTTTGATAAAACTAGCCCATCTCCAACTGTTAAAGTAAGTTGAATCATTTCTTTAAATTCTGAGCTGAAGTGGTACAAGACTGCTGCTTGAGTTGTGAGTATGATTGTCACATACTGTAATGGGTTCAGTGTGACAGTTTAATAACATGACTTCTCCTTTACAGATGCCCCGTGCCAAGGGCCACCGGCGTGCTCTGGCTGCCAGGTGGAGGATGGCGGAGAGGGTGCCTTGTACTCCTGCACCACCTGTGCCCGAGATTGTTGCTCGTAAGTACTTTTTTGCATATTTTAGTGGTAAAGTTTCTGTAGATTGTTTTGATTTGTCAAACATGGTTTCACATTCTTTACTATAATTTGTGTCATAACAGGTTGCGGTACTGGTTACCGCCACCGTGTGCGGAGATGGCGAACTTCTGAGCTGACCCACCATCCCGTGAAGTTCGTCACTCCAGCCCAGCTTTCTGACAGCAGGTATTTGTCTTTCATATTCAAATGATATCGATGGATGTATGTAGTCATTGTTGTTTTAGTTCTAATGCACTGTCTGTGTTGCAGCTGGTGTTCGTCGTTGAAGACTCTCACCTGCGAGCCATCGTCGACGGGTTTGTGAGTATGCCACAGGGTTGTCTGTCTTTTTCTTTTCTTTCTGTTCCAGGTGGAGCTGCCGCTGACCTGAGGACAGAAGTGATGCATGCTGTCGTTCCCTCCACCCCAGACGTGGTGTGTGTGTGTGCCCCGAGCAACAACCTCACAGCCAGCCGGACCATTGGTGAGGCATCGGTGGACTTTCGTGCTCTCCTGACCACGGTCTGCAGCCTCTGGGCTAAGGTGTGTTATTTATTGTGAAAAGTCACTCTCCGTATTTGCATGCTCCTTGTTAATAGCACATTTGTTGGCATATGCCTATTTTAAAGAGATAATTGTTGTTGGCTTTTTTCCGTGGGTGTTTGTGCTGGACTTCCCTCCACGCATCAACACCGAGCTGGCCCTTCAGGAGGAGCTGCGTCAGGAGCACCACCGTGTCGCAGTACGCATGGGTAAGTTTGGGAGTAATCTGACATATGAGGGAATTATCAATGTACTGGTAAAAACTCTTTGGTAAATACACAGGTAAACATTTAATAACTGATCATGTTTCACTTTTGTGTCAGGTCTCCCGTTCGTGTCTGTCGCCGAACACTTCCCTCTTCATCGGTTTTAGCTGTGGTGCCACGACGGTATAAGTATTTCATACTTCTTGTGACATGTAACATGGAACACTTTAGCTACATCATATGTCACAAACAGATATGACTAATATCTGTTGTGTTGCTGTTTTTCAGGTGCACCTCAGCGACACCGATGGCATGCCGATCCTCATGGACCTTTTGTGGGGTGCTGCGGTCCGCAAGCTGGCGCCTCCTCCAGAGCCTCCGGTGTCTCCCCAGACGCTGCCGCGTGCCAGTGTGTCACCCAGGCTGGTGGTGAAGGGGGAGGCTCCTCTGCGGCACCGCAGTGAGCCGTGGGAGTGGACCGTTGTTGGATGGGAATGCAAGGTAATGTGTTGTGTTGTGTAATCAATTTTGCTGTACATTTGTTCACAGGTCTTTTCGGTTGCAACAAATCTAATCAATTCTTTTTTCTCTTGTATTTTCAAGGCTGGAACACCTCTGGTGCGACAGTCTGCCCTCCCGTCCAACCCTGTCTGGTTCAGCGGTGCTATGTTCAAGGCCATGGAGAAGCTCTCCCCTTCTTCTGGCTCGGACTGCACTGCTGTTCCAGCACCAGGCCAGGTAACTGTCCCACAAATTATATGTACATACTGTGACAAGTTGCACATGAAGTCAGTTGCTATAAAGTCTTTGTTTTTCAAGCGGCAGGTTGGTGTTCTTTTTTTTTTTTTTTACCTTTTTTTTTTTAAATAAAAAATGGTGGATGCATTTCATGTCTTGGTTATATGTGCAAATGTAATGAGTGTGTTGTTGAACACAGATGCCAAAGAAGAGTAGCCAAGCTAAGTTTGCGTTTAAACCTTGTTTTGCTGGTGTTGATGTAAAAGCAGCTAAGTTAGATTCTAGCAGCAGTGGTGTGGCAGTAGTGGCTAACGATAGCAGAGGATTTCAGCTTGTTAAGGTTGTGAGGGGTTCTTTTGACCAGGGAGATGAGCGATTTGTATATGGTGGTTTGCAATGTATGTCCATAGCTTTGGTCAGCTTGTCCAAACACATGGTCAGCAGTGTGTTCTCATGGGACAAGCATGCTCTAGATCGTGCAGTGGTTGTTGGTGATGACTTGTACAGCAGTTTGCGTGATTCTGGCATCTTTATGCATCAGTCAGGTTTGCTGTCTGTTCCTGATTTGCCCCAGCATCTAGCGTTTGATGGTAAAGTGTTTGGGTTTACTTTTGGTGATGTTGTGTTAGGTGAAGTAGGAATGGCAGAAGGTGCATTTGTTGACTTTGTGTTCATCAGTCTGCGTGATGGACTGGAGAGGATCTTCAGTCAGTACAGCATGTGTCTTTTAACACTATGTGGTAACACTTAGTGGTAACGCCATTATTTGTGAAAATGGTCGATTCGCCGTGGTCGTCAGTCGCTGGCGTAGTAACACTGGCTTGTTGCATTTTGAAGGTACAAGTGTGGTTCTGCATTTTGCTTCTCTTGGTGACCTGCACTGCTACATCTGTCGTTTGGCTGACAGTCTCAGTTCAACACAGAAGCTGTATGAACTGTGTGGCGTTAGTGTCAGTGTTAGTGTAAGTCCAGTGTTGTCTGGCATTTCTGTTGAAGGTTGTAACACTGAGATGAGTATGACACCACAGTGTCCTGTAACTGTGCATAGGAATAATGTTGTTTCTCTACATTGCTATGAGAATGTAGGTCATGTAGCTGCAACTGGTGCACTGGCTGATATTTCTGTGTACACTTTATCTAGTGATGTTAGCAGTGATTCAGAGTCAGAAACAACGAGTACTGATGGCAAAAAACGCAAGGTTTCTTCTCACACTTGCATGTCAAAAAAATGAAAGCACTTTGATGTCGGTGAAGTGAACTCTGATGTAGAGTTTGTTAGTGCTGTGAGGAATGAAGAGCTGGTCTTTTGTCCTCTCAGTGAAGATGTTTGTAAAGGTTTGTGTACAAAGTTAAATGTTGACTTTGTGAAGTTCAGTGGTTCCATGTCCAATGAAGTTGGATTGCTTGGTGTTCCATGTAGGAATGAGAAGGTTGTTGCTGATGGTAACTGCTTCTTCAGAGCAATCTCTCAGGCTGTGACTGGTTCACAGAAACACCATCGTAAGATTAGACTGGCAGTATGTAAAGAACTGGAGAGGAATGCATGTAAATATCAGAGTATTTTGAGGAGTGAGTATTCCTGTGTCAGAGTACATTCAGCAGTCTAGGATGAGAGCGGTTAACACTTGGGCCACAGAGGTGGAAATACAGGTTACAGCAGATTGGTTAGGAGTTTGTGTGTGTACATTTCATGATGGACGTTGGCTGAAATACAGTTGTGGCACTGAGCATTTGTCGACACAGTGCATTTACATAGAGAATATTATGGATAGGCATTATGAGAATGTTGTATGTGTCTGTAAGCCCGGAATGCTGAGTTGTTACGGTTACTGTAAAGTTAGTGAAGTGATTGGTTACAGCATGAGGACTAGAAGGACAGATATTGCCAGATAGACTGTGACAAAGTAGGAATAGAATGTGACTTAGACTTCGTAGTTTCCGATGAAAGTGTTAATAGTGATGTGGTTGTAAAGGTTAGCACTGAATCAAGTTGTAAGTCTCCAAGTTCTAAATATCTGAAGCAGAAAAAAAGGATACAGGAGAAATTAAGCCCATTGATTAGAGAGAAAAATAAGTTAAAGATAAGAAGGCTGTATAAAGAAAATGCACTCTTTAGAGCAAGAGCAAAATTATTCAATGCAGACAACTATCATCAAAATATTGCATTTAGAGAAAGTGTCAAAGCTAAGAGTGTTTTTAAATATAGGCACAACTTAGAGCATAGAGAAACTGTAAAATCCAAAAGTAAAGCTAAGAGTATGGTTGAATATAGACACAACTTAGAATATAGAGAGACTATTAAATCTAACGAAGAAAGGAGTATGGCTAAATATAGGCAAAACTTACTACATAAAGAAACTATAAAATCTAAGAATAAAGCAAAGAGTAAGGTTAAATATGAACAAAACTTAGAACACAGAGAAACTATTTAAGCAAAAAATAAAGAGAGGAGTATGATTAATTATAGAGATAGTGTCCAACATAGAGAAAGCATATAAACTAAGCGTGTAATTAGATATAGAGACAACTGTCTGCATTGAGAGAAAGTTAAACAAATGAGTAGGATAGTGTGGAAAAGAAAGTATGACAATAGTTCCAAGTTTAAACAGCAAGTTATGTTGCGTTAAGTAGGCAGCAGACAGCAGCAAAGTCAAGAGAAGAGTAATACAGCACTTTTTGGAGAAGGTCAGAGAAGGACCAGATTTTGTCTGTTGTGTGTGTCACAGGTTGCTCTTCAAATATCAGGTGCAGATATGTGATAGGGAGCTATATAATAGAACTTCGGCAGCAGCTGCTATTGTAGAGACATGTATTAGTGAACAGTTTTTGCATAGATGTTCTGCTGATTGTGTCGTGCCCTGTTAGTTTCATCTAGAGGTCAGCTTTGGGTTTGTCATACATGTCATCGTAAGATTAGTAAAGGTCAGATACCTGATGAATGTTGGGTTAACACTTTGATGCCTGATCCCATTCCACATGAACTGGGATGTTTGAACAGTCTAGAGCAGCATTTGATAGCGTTGCATATTCCGTTTATGAAAATGTTGGCTCTGCCTAAAGGAGGACAGAATGGTGTGCATGGGCCGGTGACGTGTGTTCCTGCCAATGTAGCACAGACTAGTAATGTGTTGCCACGTAGCAGTATGGAAGGGTCATTACTGCAGGTGAAGTTAAAGTGTAAATTGACATATAAGGGGCATTATGAATATAAGTTTGTGGATTCATCTTGTGTAAGACAGGCGCTAGAGTACTTAAAGAGGACTAATGTGTATTACATAGACATTGACTTCAATGAAGAGTGGGTCAATGAGTTTTGTAGGCAGACAGATGGGGAGAATGAGGAGGAACAGTCAGTGGGTGAGGATGAAAACGCTGTTGAATCGGTTCATCCTGAACAAGTTGTTGGAGAAAGTGTTACAGATGACTCAGGTGGTGATGTTTCACAACAGGCTGTAGTTGATGATGTGGTGGAAGCATCAGAGATTACACAAGATGAACTGTTACATGACAGACAGCAGCACTGCATGTTTCAGGACACTTGTCTTATGCCTGTTGATATTGGTCAGGAAGCATTAGATCAGTATTTTGATGAAATTGTTAATGTTGCGCCTGCAGAGGGAAATAGTCCGGTTAAAGTGCTTTCTGACCACACAAATGAGGCTAAATATTTCCCTGTGTTGTTTCCTCTGGGTAGCAAGACTTTCCATGACAGCCGGTCACATCCCTTAACATTGGCACGTTACTTCCACAACAGACTGATTCACGCTGATTGGCGTTTTGCCCGTAATGTTGAATACATTTTCTTTGTGCAATATATCTCAGAGATAGATCGGGTGGCATCTACTGTTTCTGTGGCATTGCGTAAGGGTAAAGGAGGTCAGGCGTCTCAGAGGATCAGTCACAACATGTTGAATGAGGACTCCTTGAAGCAGTTGTTGCATGTCGATGAAGGCTTTAGGTTTCTGAAGCCAATTCGAGGCACTCCGGCTTTTTGGCAGTCTGTTCAGAAGGACATTTTAGCCTGCGTACGGCAGTTAGGGATCCCCACATGGTTTTGTTCATTTTCATTTGCTGATCTGCGCTGGCAGAATCTTTTAATTAGTATTCTGAAACAGGAAGGTAGAAATCAAACTGTTGAGGATTTGGAGTGGGCAGACAGGTGTGAGTTGTTGCGTTGGAACCCGGTCACAGCTGCGCGCATGTTTGATTACAGGTGGCATTGTTTCTTGAAAGAGGTTCTCATGTCTCCTTCTCAACCCATTGGCAACATTATTGATCACTTTTATAGGGTTGAATTTCAACAACGTGGTTCTCCTCATGTTCACTGTTTGTTCTGGATTGAGGGTGCTCCCCAAATTGATAAAAACAGAGATGAGGAGGTAGTCCAGTTTATTGACTGGACCAGTTTATTTGTGTTACATGTGAGTTACCCTCTGATGATGACACATTATTGGACATTGTGTCATCTGTTCGAACACACTCCAAACGACATTCAAAATCATGCAAAAAAAAGAACACAACATTTTAACATTTTAATTTCCCAAAACCCGTTTCAAGTAGAACGTTCATTTGTAAAACACAAACCAAAGAATGTAAGTGTGATCAAAAGGCAAAGGAGACTGAGAATGACCCTCTCTCAAAAAACAAGCCAGTCTGTAAGTGCTTTGATGATGCTCCTGATTTGATGCAAAAAGAGTGGGCGCAGTGTATTTTAGAAAAGGTTAAAACGGCTGTTAAGAGGGTGCAGGAAGGTGAAGTGTCTTTCGCTAGTGTAGAGCATTTGTTTGATTCTGTTGGCATCAATCAGGGCGTCTTTGAGAAGGCTGATAGGCGGCTTGAAAAGAAGACTAGGGTAGTTTATAGGAGAGGGGTAAATGAGGTTTGGGTGAATCAGTACAATAAGCAGTTGTTGAAGTGCTGGAACGCAAATTTAGACATTAGCTTTGTAACTGACACATACGCGGTTGTGATTTACATTATCTCTTATATTACAAAAGCAGAGAGAGAAATTGGACTGTTACTTAGTAACGCCAAAAAAGAAGCTTCTAAACAAGGCAATCTCTCTGCTAAAGAAGCCTTAAGAAGCTAGGGAGTGTGTTTTTACACAACCGTGATGTTTGTGCCCAGGAGGCTGTGTACCGGTTGACAAACATGCGTCTAAAGGAGTGTTCCAGAAAGGTTGTGTTTGTGCCTACAGGGAGCAACATAGTTAGGATGAGTTTACCCCTCAGTGTTTTGAAGGAGAGAGCGGCTTGCAGCGACTTCAACACTGATGACATGTGGATGACTAGTATAGTGTAGCTTGTACCTATCTATAGTATAGATAGGTACACGAATAGGCCGGAAAATGATGTCTTTGCTGATATGTGCATGGCTACGTTTGCTAATCTAAAAACATGATTGCACTACAGAATGAATTGGGCTTCATCTTGAGGAGAACACGTTCTCAGTTCGCTGTTGTACGCGTTTTGACTTGGAGAAACAAGAGGAGGCCCATTTTCAGACTTTGCTCCAATTGTTTCTTCCTTATAGAGCTGACTCTGATCTCAAACCTGACGACTTTGAGATGTTTAGTCAGTTCTATAAAGAAGGTCAAGTCAGTCTTAGTGATGGCTCTGTGCGTTCTGTTAAAGCTGTTGTAGACGAGAATAGGAAAATGTTTGAAGTAGACTGTCCTGATTTAGAGCACGCTCAGGACATTGTTGAGCAGAGCGCGGTAGATGGCGATGTTTGGGGGGAGTTGTGTCCTGAACAGGAAGTGGAACGAAGCATACTGGACACTTTTCCCCATTTGGTAATGTTAGTGTCATAGCTGTTGGTGACTTTTATCAGTTGCCTCCTGTTAAAGGGAAGCCTCTATATAACAGTCAGGTGGGTGTGGATCTGTGGAGCCACTTTAGCGTAGTAGAGTTAAAAACTGTTGTTAGGCAGAAGGATAGTTCTTTCTCTGAGTTGTTGAACAGGTTACGAGTGCGTTCCAAGAAAACCCCCATGTTAGAGAGCGACGTTGCTTTGTTACAGTCACGTGAGACAGGGGAAGACAGCTCGGCCTTGCATTTTTTCCAACTAACATGCAAGTACATGAGCACAATCTGAATAAGTTGTTTGCCATGTGTCCTGATTTTGAAAAAATTCAAATTGGAACGCGGCCGTCATTATAATGCACAGGACACATATTTAGAACAGACGGTGTTTGGCTAAGAATGCGCGCGTCATGTTGTGCAAGAATGTTGATGTTGAAGACGATCTGGTCAATGGAGCATGTGGCACAGTCACTCATCTTGAGTTTGGTCAAGATAAAGCATTTCCTCTGAAAATTTATGTGAAATTTGATGATGTTTAAATTGGCTTACAGAGGAGGACACGTGCACAGAATGCAGGGATTCTACTGCTATTGAACCAGACAAGGACAAGGCCAGTAGAAGCGGTTGTGTGCATCTACAGTTTCCCCTGAGGCTGGCGTGGGCGTGTACTGTTCACAAAGTCCAGGGCTTGACTGTAGATGAGGTTGTTGATGTTGATGACCCTGCCTTGAGCCACACACACATCTCCTTTTGCAGAAATTTGTCATGCTCACACCGTTGACATTTGATGTCTCGCCATGACGGGGAGCTTGCCCTGTCTGCACCATCTCCACGTGGCTGCAGACTCACACCCCTCAGACCGGGTACGCGGGTGGCGAGTGTGGCGGCGCCTTCGGACGGCGCAGGGGACTCAGGCCCGTCCAACGCTGCTTGCAGCTTTAATTAGGGCATGAGCCCTGAAAGGGCGAATACCCTATTGTAACTGGTTTGTTACTTTCTTTATTATTCTTTCTTTCTCCTTACGCGACTTTCAACCTGAATTTGACCCCTAAACATGCATGAAAACTCACCAAATTTGGCAGGTACGTCCGGTCCGGCAAAAAAATTTGATAATATGTAAAATTATCCCCCCCCCCCCAAAATGACTCTCTAGCGCCACCTATGTGGTTTTCGGCCCGCTGCGGCCCATAGGAATGTCGTAGAGACATGGAACCAACACCAAAATGTTCGTCTGCTCAAGACCTAAAAATTATACACTGACACCCCAGACCTAAATCCAACAGGAATTCCACAAAATGCCAAAAATGTCATTTTTTAAAAAGAAATTGCTAGAAATTGCTTAAACATTATCTCCTCCGAGACTGCTCATCGTTTTGGCTTCAGATAGTAATATATTGCTCTCTAATATATTATTGCTCTCATGAACAAAAGTTCTTAAAAACCTTGTAATAGGAGGTCCGGTTTTCATAATATTGGCCTCCAAAGTTGGTGAGTCATTTGAAGGATTATAATGGTTTTCAATGGGAGAGTCTCACCTAGGTTTTTATTTTGGACGCTACGGTCCGTAGGAATGTCGTAGAGATGCAACCAAATTGTTCGCCTCCTCAAGAGCTAAAAATCATATGCTGACACCCCAGACCTAAATCCAACAGGAAGTCCTCAGTTTGTTCATGAACGTCCTATTCTCTTCTGTCCCCTCTGCTCTAGCCAGCATGTGCAGGAGGGGGTGGAGTCTGGAGGTGACAGCAGCTCCCACACTCCCACACACACACACACACACACAGACACACAGACATGACACTTGATTGTACACATTTAAATCTAACTTTTATCAGGTCATGTGGCTTACAAGTTTTTACTTTTTTAAAAATGCACCTGATGAAAAGTAGAAAATTGATTCATTTTGCACACAAACTTATCAGAAGCTTTCCACACACACTTCTCCTTCAGCAGAAATTTGTCATTCTCACACCGTTGACATGTCATGTCTCGCCATGACAGGGAGCTTGCTACTTTACTGTACACGCTCCTGTCTTCACCGAACTCCACATGGCTGCAGAGTCACACCCCTTGCACCGGGTTCGCGGGGCGGCGAGTGTGATGGACGGATTCCACAAAATTCCAAAAATGTCAAATCTTTTGAAAATTTCCCTTCTACCATTATCTCCTCCGAGACTGCTCATGATTGATTGATTGTAATATATCGCTCACCAGACTGTCCTGAACCAAAGTTGTTAAAAACTTTGTAATAACTGGAACGGTTCTCATAATATCGACCTCCAACCGTGGTGTGTGATTATAATGATTATAATCATCAGATCAGATTATAATGGGTTTCAATGGGAGAGCCTTTTCCTCAGCATGCACACATGGAATAATTAGAAGCCTATTGTCTAAACCGTAAGTCACACTTACAGACTTTGAAAACTGCACCACTGGATTCGTGACGAAAATGTCTACAAAATACAGGTATTTTCAATCCAAATGGCCAAAATTCAAGGATGCTATGCCCTTTTGTAGACAGGAGTAGAACTCTTTTCTTCTCCCCTCACTCTGGCACACAGGCAGGAGGGGGAGGAGTCTGGAGGTGAGCAGCACACACATATGCAATGAGACTGCCTGATTAGTCATACAGTGCTGTAGATAAAGAAACATAACTACATTCTGAAGCTTTGCACTGCGGTTTTTCCTTTATTATATATGACATATATGCCTATTCCTCTGTGTCCACTTGCTGTTATTCTTGTCTCTACATAACAAATTGTGCCTTCACTTACACTCTCCATTCAAATCCATGAATACTTCTCTGTGTTTGCCTGCAGTTTCTCATTGTTGCCTCTGCACACTTGATAGTACACGTTTCAGTCAACTTTTATCAGGTCATGTGGCTTACATGTCTTTAATTTTTTAAAAATGCACGTGATGAAAAGAACAAATTCATTTATTTCTCACACAAACTTATTAGTAGCTTTCCATGTATTTCAATATAAATGACAGTACGGGGGCACAACACTTGCATAATGTCAATGACACTGCTGTGCACAATACTTGCACACTTTTGCACTGACAATGCACTGAGACTACCTGGTTTGTCATACACTGCTGCAGATAAATACTCATAACTACATTTTGAAGCTTTGTACTGCAGTTTTTCTTTTCTTATATGTCAAATATGACATATATGACTATTCCCCTGTGTCTACTTGCTGTTACTTTTGTCTCTACACAACAAATTGTGCCATCACTCACACTCTCTACTGACATACATGACTATTTCTATGTCTGCTGACAGTTTCTCATTGTCTCTACACACTTGATAGTACACATTTCAATCTAACTTGTATCCGGTGATATGAGTTAAAAGTCTTCACTTTTCCTAACATGGACTTTAGGAGTTTACATATTGATTCAGATTACAGTAAAGGGACACAATACTTGCATAATTTTGATAACACTGCTGTGAGGCACACACGCATATCTCATTCTGCAAAAAATTATCATTCTCACACCATTGATATTTGATGTTTTGTGATGACAGGGAAGATGCTGTAACTTTGCTGTACATGCTCCTATCTGCACTGCACTTTACATGGCAGCCGAGTCACACCCCTCAGACCGGGTCCACAGACAGTGAGTGTGACGGAAGCCCTCGGACAGCGCCGCGTCCCGGCGTGCGTGTGGGGTGAAGGCCAGTCCAACGCTGCTTGCAGCTTTAATCCTTTCTTTTAATTACGTGACTTCAACCCTGAATTTGACCCCCTAAACATGCTCAAAAACTCACCAAATTTGGCACGTACGTCCAGTCCGGCGAAAAATTTGATAATATAAAAAAATGAATCCCCCCACAATCCCAAAACTACTCACTAGCGCCACCCACAACACTTAATTGTTCGTCTCCTCGAGACTTAAAAATCATACACTGACACCCCAGATCTAAATCCAACAAAAAATCCGAAAAATGCACACAAAAGTCAGATTTTTCGATAATTTCCAATAATTTCCAGGTCCAAACAAAAACTATCTCCTTCTAGGGCGTTCATGTTTTTGGCTTCAGATTGTGATATATCACTCACGAGACTGTGCTCAACAAAAGTTTTTAAAAACTTTGTAATAACTCGTACGGTTTTCTTATAATGCGTTTCAATGGGAGTGCCTTTCCCTGAGCATGTCAACTACCTGTCAATTAAGGTCAACCGTCTAAACCATAAGTCACACGACTTTCAAACCTGTACCAGTGGACTTGTAACAAAAATTCCTACAAAAAAATGATATTTTATTTCGAAATTTGTTCAAAGTCAAAGTTTTGTAAGAGAAAAAATCTCTTCAGTCCTACATTATCTCAGAGCCAGAAGACAAGTTAGGAGGAGGGAGGGAGGGGGAGGAGGGGGGTGGAGGATTGTCACACACAGACCTGTCAGCCAAGTAGAAGACAGAAAGGGAGGGGTGAACTTTTTTTTGAACTTCTTCTTGTCTCTGCATACTTCATAGTACACATTTCAATCTGACTTTTATCCATTAATGTGGTTTCAAAGTCTTTACTTTTCCTAACACTTAAGGACTACTAACAACTTGAGCAAAATTAGGACACTCATTAGGACTTGAGGAAAAGTTTTCTACATATTGATTCAGATTACAGTAAAGGATACAATACTTGCATAATTTCGATAACACTGCTGAGAGGCACACAGACATCTCATCTCATCAAACATCGCTGACCTAAATCCAACAGGAAATCCGCGGTTCATTCATGAAACTCCTTCAAAATGTATGAAAATGGCCATTTTGGGGTCCGCGCCAGAGCTATCTCCTCCCAGGGTGTTCATGTTATTGGCTTCAGATTTTGATACATCACTCATGAGACTGTGCTGAACAAAAGTTGTTAAAAACTTTGTAATAACTCGTAAGGTTTTCATATTATCTGAAGTCAAAGCTGGTGTGCGACATTCAGCCTATCATACATTTCAATGGGAGAGCCATTCCCTGAGCATGTCAACTCTTTCTCAATTAAGAGCTGCCGTCTAAACTATACGTCACACGACTCCCAAACCTGTATCAGTGGACTCGTGACGAAAATTCCTTCAAAATACATATATTTTCAGTCCAATTCGACCAAAAGTTAAGGCCTCTATGTACTTCTTTACACAGGAGAAGAACTCTTCTCTCATCTCTCATGCTCTTCCAGCAGAGTGGGAGGAGTCAATACCTAACTGCAGCTCAAATGGACACATGCAATGAGGCTGCCTGATTAGTAATACAGTGCTGTAGATAAATAGACATGACTACATTTTGCCTCTCTGTACTGCAGTTTCTCCTTCATTATATTACCAGCTTAGAATGTTTTCCTTTATTATATCCCCAATATCTAGCCCTTTGATCAATCTCCATTGAAATATATGAATATTCCTGTGTCTACCTGCACTTACTTCTAGTCTCTACACAAACTATTGTGGCTTCACTCACCCTCTCCTTTCAAATTCTACTCTTCTACATTTATTTGACAGCTTTAGTTACTCATCAGATGAAAAATTGGCATGAAGAATAATGTAAAAAGCTTTTAAAATGCAACACATTGTTAAAGATGAAACCAGTGGTTTCAAACCTTTTTGGCTTTTGACAAAAAGTAATGTGTAGTCGGGGTCACATTTCAGATGTCTATGAGTTAACAGCTCCACCAAATAGTGATTTTTCCCTCTAAACTTTTCACATGCTTTCATTTCATTGAATGTTCAAATGATTCAATATTTCAGCAAAAATCAAAGATTAGAGAAAAGGTCCAAAAACTGAAAACAGATTTGTGTATCAGAACTTTGTATTTTCTTCTTTCCTCTCCCATTAATCGTCTCACAAGCCCTCAGGATTTATCTACTGACCCTTTGGAGGGGCCTGACCCTTAGGTTGGGAACCACTAGACTAAACTAGCTAACTGTATATAGTTGAAGTAGTTGAAACTAGCTCCACCTCCAGCAGCTACAACAGTAACATGCTGCTCTAACACTGATGCATCAGTTTTAATAATCTAATGATCTAATATATCAGTCAGAGGGACCAAACCACTACTTTGGCTGCAATACTTTAACGACATCAAGCTCATAATACTTATGTTCTTTTACTATAGAGGATTTTTCATGCAGAGCTTTTACTTGTAATGAAGTATTACATTGCTGCACTTTTACTTAAGTGAGGGATTCAAGTACTTCTTCTATCACTTTTATTCAAAGGGAGCATTTGTCAAACTTTATAAGCTAGTGTGTAATCTCATTACAACAGAATACTATTCCAGGAATAACCGAGTGAATGGTTAGAGGCTATATGATCTAATGAGACACCAAAATGCTTGTTCTGTGACTATATAAGAGAGTTTATACAATTGCTGTTTTTACACTGTTTTGCAGGCTATTTTGCTTTTCACTCCTCTTTTTCTTTTGTCTCTGGCTACAGGAATTGAAACCACTGAGATTGCAAAAAATAAATAAATAAAAAATAAAACAACCAATCACAGTGGTGTTCAACCTTATAGTATTCATCACATGATCAACTGGCACTTTTGAGGTTTTGTTTTATTTTTTTAGGAAATCAAGTCATGTTTGAAAGGCCAAAGGTGTGGTGTAATCTGTTCTTTTTTAAAACGTGAATTTACAATACATAACTGTAAGATGTTGCATGAAAAACAAAATACAGATTAGTGGCCACTAAAAAATAGATACAATTTTACTCGAGCACCCAGTCATGGCAGTCGATTCTAATATTCAGATGGTTAGAAAAGCATCACTCCGTGAAAGGACGCCACCACAGATGTGAAGAAGAAAGTCATGGATCATGAAGTTGAAGTTTACGAGCAGCACCCGAAGGCAGCATCCGTGCCCATATTGCAGTGTCACGAATTGTCCAGCAGAGGTCAGTTGAGCTCTACGGAAGGATTTTTGTTGGCTTCAGATTGACAGCAAATCCACAACGGTGACGCTGACTATCCACCATGTTACGAGACTGACCCGCAGCAGCTGCGTGTTCCATGAAACACGGTCTGTTTACTTACTCTGTCTCCTCTATATTGTTACACAGGTGCTTCTCTTTCATTTGAGGTGTCTGGGTCTTAAGGGTCTTGAAAAGGCATCTGTTGTGTTCCTGTCGCTCCGCCGGTGACTTCTCATCAGTGATTGACTATAAAGTGAGGTGGTTCCAGCCGGTGCACACTCTCAGGTATCCCGGTCTCAAGTGCGGATAAATTGTTATTTGCATTTCCTGTGGTTTATGTGTCTATATGTCCTGTATAGATTTTTGGACAGTGTTGGTCTGATTTGTGTTTGAACACAGCCCGCAGTACCTATGTGGGAACTGAAAGCACAATCGGTGAAAAAAGGAAAAGTCATGGTCAAAATAAGCCAGACAAGAAAAAAGAAAAGAAAGGAAAATAATCTATTAGAACACACGCAGCATTTTTTTTTTTAACAGTTTCCTTTTTTTGGTAAATAATTATTGGCCAGGGAGTGAATTTTGTCCAAACTCGAGCAGCACATAAACGGATAATTGTTCAAATTCAGCGATGCTTCAAACAGACCAAGGCCTACTCAAAAATAACAGGCATCATAATTTTAATTTAAAATATACCCTAAAATGAAATGAATGAAAAGAAATGACTATTCACAGTTGTATTTAAAAATGTCTTCTGCACCTTATTAATCTGAATCCTTTTTCACGATGTCAAATTTTAACAGAAGGTTAACGCCTCAGATATTAACAACTGGCGGAGGAGAGAAAGTGTTGGCGATGACCTGAATGCAAGTGTTGGCTTTCAGCCTGTTTCAGCCTTTAGTTTTTGGATAATATCCGAAGAAGAGCACAGTGATGGCTCCTTAGCGAGGACGGATTGACAGGTTTAGACATCTGTCAGACTCAGCCAATAGGACAATAATACATAAGTAATACTGAAAAACGAGGAGTGAAAGGGGATTAAGTCCAGTTTATATTCTGGTCAGATGGAAGCAAAACAAGCATCATGGATAGCATGAAAAAACCCCAAAATGATTTATAGTATTAAATGGGTAAATTAGGAGAAAGGTAACATCTTATTTGATTTAACTTTATACTTTTTGAATTAAAATGCACCGTGTCTTGAAATCAAGTGTAACAAATGGCTTTTGAGCATCAGCTGTGCAGTTTCTGATTGACAGTATATCAGAGCTGCCTGTCAAACATCCTCTGATCTGAAGGTCAAACTGCGTCTTGCTGCTGTCTGATAATAAACATGTCTGTCCAGTTTTGGTCGGTTTTCGGTTTTTAGGTCAGTTGGACGATTACAGCCCTTTTATGTATTGAGACCACCCAGGTTTGTGAAAACACCTGGTTGTGTGGAAAAAATACAATCATCAACCTTAAAGAAGTTGCTTTTGTTTTTGTTGTTGTTACTTACTCATTTTTTATTTTTTTTTATTGGTGTTAAAGTTTATTGCACCGTGCAGCAGCAGAATCAGCAGCTGCCTCACAGGTCTGATGCAGTAAAACACTCATTAGGCCATAATTAATGTAAACATTATTGTTAACCATTTCATACAGTTGCACTATTGTTCACAGTTCTACAGTGAAAATGGAAAAATTACATGTAACCAGAATTTGTCAGAATATTATGCACTCTAGAACAAAGAATTTTTGAAAATCCTTTGAGAAAAAACACAAATACCATTGGACTATTAAAATAAAACTTAAATGTATCCTTTTTTAATTGAATCTTTACCATGTAATTTTAAATACTGTAGCCTTTACTGATTTATTGTATTGGTGATTATTATAATATTAATTTTATCCATTTGGGCCATGAAATAAATGGAATAAAGCCTAAATCCACCCTCATCAGGCTCTTTTGCCCTGTGGTCCCTTTGTCAGCTCTCAGAACTCCAAATGATGTTCTATTTTTTATTACCATTTCAGTTCTCTTTATTGTACCTCAGGTGGTTGTTGAAGCTACTCTTCCTGTTAAGTGGAATGTAATTCAAACCTGTGTAACTCATTAAATCCCTGTACATCATGTAATTCGAAAATTCAATAATTATTCGCTGGAATTTCTCTATGTAGGCTTTTTTTCTTATGATGCTTTTGGGACATGGACTCCAGGTTGTTAGTGCAACAGAGAATTAATAGAAAATTAAAATGTTTTAAATTAAGTAATTCATAGTTATTATTCTATTTATAATTTCAGTCATTTTATTATTGGCCTTCATATATTATATTTATTTGTATAAAAATCCTGTTTCTGATTGGCTGGCAGGAGTTGAGATCATAGATGGGACACCTCAAACATTGCTCAGGTCTGTAGTTTTATCATTCTTAATCAGCAAGCAAGGTAAAGTAGACTGTAGGTAACCATAGCAACATTATGTAACCAGTTAGCTCAGTGGTGAGATTAAACCTAAGTAACATGAATTAAACTGACTACAAACAAACTTTAAAAATGGCTGACTTTTTGTTCCTTTGGGAAGTGGCCATGACATAGGAACCATCACATATAGAAGATAATGGATCTTCTGAAGGATATACCACAATACAAATGAATGATAGTTCCTACCGTCATGACACCTTTGTGAATTATTACATACTTTGCTATTCTGATCATAAAAAAATCTCTCTTTACATATAAATAAGCTCTCGAGAGGTCCTGACTCCAGTAAAATTATGTGTATAATTCATTGTCAAAAAATCCTCTCATATTCCGCAATGTTACTGGAGACTAAACATATTGATCTAGTCAGTGGGATCGTTATTATCATACACACCTTTTATATGTCATTGGCCCTCAGTCAGTATATCAGTATCAGTATATGAATATATTATTTTTCTGCAGATGGACTTTTTGTTTGTGGATTGCTCTCAATGGCGCTGAAAACAGTTTTTTCACAGCTCATTCCTGTCTAACTCAAACATGCTGCTGTTTCATAAGCACATGTCTTAATTATGAACTTTTAGACAGTGCTGTTTATAACAATAGTTTATGATGCTAATGTCATTGTCATGCTAGCAAATATGCAACAATAGTTGTGTTTGTCAGTAGCAAGTGAGACAGGGTGACTAACAAGCTGCTGTTTATTGCTCCAGGCAGCAGCCATTATTCTGGAGTGTGGTTGTGCTCTTTCACTTAGCGCTGCTCATTAACTCATATTCACAGAGCACTAATTGATGTTGTATGGATATTTGTCTGCAGTGTGGGCCACATGAGTTCTTCAAATTCACTGTTAATAGTTTTAGTATTAAAAGGAAGAAAAAACTTTTATAGTAAGGGAGAAGAGAGGGGTGTGTCTGTCCGTGTCTGATTGACAACAGCTGGCAGAGAGTGATCAAAGTGCTAGGTGCTGGGGATATAATAAAGGAAAAACTGCAATACTGAGCTGCAAAATGTAGTTATGTTTATGTATCTACAACACTGTATTACTAATCAGGCAGCCTCTTTGCATGTGTCCCCTTGAGCTGCAGTCAGCCGCTGACTCCTCCCACTCCTGCCTGCTGGAAGAGCATGAGAGAAGAGAGAAGAGTCCTTCTCCTGTGTAAAGAAGTACATACAGGCCATGGCTTTTGGCCAAATTGGACTGAAAATATATGTGTTTCTGTTAGAATTTTCGTTGCGAATCCATTGATACAGGTTTGAAAAGCATGTGACTTATAGTTTAGATGGCAGCCTTTAATTGAGAGAGTGGGCATGCTCAGGGAATACCTCTCCCATTGAAATGCATTATAAGTTGAAATGTCGCTCAGCGACTGTATGATATGAGTTATTACAAAGTTTTTAATAACTTTTGTTCAGCACAGTCTTGTGAGTGATGTATTACAATCTGAAGCCAATAACATGAACACTCTAGGAGAAGATCGATTTTGTTTGTAGCCGGAAATTGTTAAAAAATCTGACGTTTCTTCTGTACGTTTTTTGGCGGGTTTCAACTGCTCTATACTTTGAGCTACAGACACCATTCATATATCTAAATGTTCACCTCTTTAAGGAGATGTGTGCTATTACTTTTCCTAAACCTTTGATTTTACATGAATTTTTAAAAATATTAAAATTTATAATGGCAGTCTATGGGAGGATTTCTTTGAAAGCTAATATCTCAAAAACTAAAAGTGCTAGAATGTTCATATTTCATATACAGGTGCCCCACCTGGGCACGCTTAACATATTAAAACATGGTATCAATAGCGCCACCATGTGGTCAGTTATTTAATGTTTTGCGTTTTGGCTAATAACTCATGAACGGTAAGTCCTATCAAAAAGCTTTTTGGTCAGGATGTTCCTTGGATGAATGATATAGGCCACGCCCATTTGCGTCTTAAAAAATTTCCAAACTACCAAACTTGGTACATACCATATTTAGAGGACCCTGAACAAGACTTATTCATTTGTTTTGAGATATCACTTGTCGCATGTTTGTCTGTTATTGGCTAACAAACTTTTGGAGGCGTGGCCTAATGCACTTAATGGCCGATAACTCCTCAATAATGAATCGGATCGTGACCAAATTTGGGGATGTTGTACACAACGTGACCTTACAGAAGTGTGTAAAATTTCACAAAATTCTGCCCACAGGGGGTGCTAAAGTTACCTTATAACATGATATTTTAGCAATTCTGTTGTCGTTAATGGAATGAAACTTGATAGGCAGGTTTTCCATGAGAGACTGCACGACATACTGAATCATGGCAGCAATAGCGCCACCTTGTGGTCATAAATAATACAGCACCATACTACTTATTATCTACCAAATCTCTTAAATGTAACATGCCATGGTAATCACATTCTATTTGTACAGATGGGGATGTGTTTAGTATTTTCAGCAGTGCTTTGCAATTCATGCAGTTTTCAGCATTCACATGCATTTTCCGCAGGAAATGCATCTCTAGTTAGTGTGAATGCTGAAAGCATTCACACTATTGTTATCCAATTCTTTATTATTAGTGTGAATGCTGAAAGCTGTAATATTGTAGCATCATATTTCTTCAGTTTTGTTGTCTTCAATGAAATGAAACTAGGTACACAAGTCCTCCATGTCACTGTGCACGACATGAAACATGGAGCCAATATCCCCACCTTGTGGCCATTAGTGACACACCAACATACGGCTTAAGTTCCATATCTCTTAATTTCAACCCTCCATGGTGACCAAATTCAGCAAAATTGTACAGATGGGGATATTGAACAGGTGTGTTGTATTTGATAAAACTTCACCTGTAGGTGGCGCTAAAAATTTTGAATAATTGCTGCTCGAACAGAAATTTGCAGTGAAAGTAGCAATAACAGGAATGGCAGCAGCCAGCAGTGGCAGCGGCTGCATCTGGCAGTTTGTGGCGGATGCCTCTGGCAGTTTGCAGCTCCCACACGCAATTTCTTATGAAATTGCAAAATTTTCTAGTTATAATTATTATTTCGCCGTTTTTCGTAGTCTAACTACTCCTACACGATTTGTCGTATCAACTCCGTTTCAATGTCAAATTGTACATATCCATGAGGAGATGTGTGCTATTACTTTTCTTATCTCTAACATGTTCCATTAATTTTATATAATTTTTTTAAATATTAAAAATCATGGAAAGTCAATGGGAGCAATGTTTGAAAGTTCATATCTCAAGAAGTAAAAGTACTTAAGTGTTCAAACTTCAACTACAGGTAGCCCATATGCAAATGCTTCACATATTGTAAGATGGGATCTATAGCGCCACCATGTGGTCAGTTATTATGTGTTTTACATTTTGGCTTATGACTCATGAACCATTAGGCATATTCAAACAATTTTTGCACAGTGTCTTCTTTGGATGGTACCAAGTACACTGATATAGGCCACGCCCATTTGCGTCTTCAAAATCTTTCCGCCATTTTGATTTTTTTGAAAAATACATTTTTTGCTAGTTTTGGCACATATTTCATCCAATCTTCACTAAACTTAGTACACAACATATTTAGAGGACCCTGAACACAGCTATTGTCTTTGAGTTTTGGTATCACTTACCGTTTGTCCGTAATTGGTTAGCAAACTTTTAGGGGCGTGGCCTGATGCATTTAACGATCAATAACTCTTCAGTGCTGATTTGGATCAACACCAAATTTAAGAATCTTGTACAGATAATGACCGGGCACCACTATGTAAAATTTGATACAATTTTACCAATAGGGGGTGCTACTGTAATATTATAACACAATATTTCTACAGTTCTCTTGTCTTCAATGAAATGAAACTTGATACAGAAGTTCTCCATGTCAATGTGCACAACATGGTGTAATATGGTGCCAATAGCCCCACCTTGTGGCCATTAGTGAAACACCAACATGATACTTATTAAGTTTCATATTTCTTAATTTCAACCTTCCATGGCAACCAAATTCAGCAGAATTGTACAAATGGGGATATTGAACAAGTGTGTGGTATTTGATAAAAAATTTCACATGTAGGTGACGCTACAAAATTTTGAATAATTGCTGCTGAAGCAGTGACAGTAGCCATAACAGCAGCGGCTGCAGCCGGCAGTGGCGGCACCTGTGTCTGGCAGTTTGTAGCGGCTGCGTCTGGTAGTTTGCAGCTCCCACACGCATTTTTTTAGAACTTGCAAAATTTTCTAGTTGTCTCTGCACACTTGATAGTACACATTTTAATCACACTTTTATCAGGTCATATGGGTTAAAAGTCTTTACTTTCCTACAAATGCACTTGATGAAAATTAGGAAATTAATTTCTTTTACACACAAACGCATCACAACTTTTCGATATATTAATTGAAATTACAGTAAAGGGTCCAAAACTTGTATACTTTCCCTTACACTGGTGTGAGCCACACACATGTCTCACCCTGCATAACATTGTCATTCTTGCATCACTGAAATTTGATGTTTTGCCGTGACAGGGGAAGTTGCTCTAACTTTACTGTACATGCTCCTATCTGCATTGCATTTTACATGGATGCCGAGTCACACCCCTCAGCCCGGGTAAGGAGACGTCTGCGAGAGTGTGACGGATGATCTCGGATGGCACCACGTCCCGGCGTGCACATGGGGCGAAGGCCCGTCCAACGCTGCTTGCAGCTTTAATTCAGGCCTGAGTGCTGGAACAGCGCAAAGCCCTATTGTGCCCGTCCTGTTACTGTCTCCTTCTTTCTTTCTCTCTTATACCTTTCTTATTCTTTCCTATATCACCATTTATGGCATGCACATGAGATCTGGCGAAAAATTTGATATGTAAAAACTGCCCAGAAAATACTCTATTGCGCCACATAGGTATCCTTTTCGGCCGCTATGGCCCATAGGAATGTCATAGAGAGATGGAACAAACACTATACTGTTCGTCATCTACAGACCTACAAATCATATGCTGACACCCCAAACCTAAATCCAACGGAAAATCAGCAATTCATTCGCCATGCGCCAGAGCTATCTTCTCCTAGGGCATTTATGCTATCGCCTTCAAACTTGCACACATGACTCACCAAACTGTGCTGAATAAAAGTTAATAAAAACTTTGTGATAACTCATACAGTTAAGATTTTATGAGCTCTTAAAATTGCTGTGTGACATGTTAAGTTACAATGCAATCCAATGGCTGCCATCTAAACTAAAAGTCTGACCACTTTCAAACCTGCATTACTGGGTTTGTGACAAGCATTCCTACAAAAATGAGATATTTTAAGTGTGATTATGGCAAAATCATGGGCTATATGTAATTATTTCCACAAGAGGATTTCTCTCAACTTTGGCTCTCCACCTCAGAAGCGGGGGGTGGGGTGTGGGGGGTTCCTGAAGCTCCTTCAGCTCACTGACAAATTCACTGAGGCTGCCTGGTGTGTCATACAGTGCTGATGATAAATAGTCATTACTACATTTTGAAGCTCTACACTGCAGTTTTTCCTTTATTATATCACCAGCACCTAGCACTTTGATCACTCTCCATTGAAATATATGACTATTCCTCTGTGTCCACTTGCTGTTACTTCTTGTCTCTACAAATTATGCCTTCACTCACACTCTCCATTCAAATACATGAGTACTTCTCTGTGCCTGCAGTTTTGCATTGTCTCTGCACACTTCATAGTACACATTTCAGTCAAACTTTTGTCAGGTCATGTTGGTTACAATTCTTTACTTTTCTAAAAATGCACTTGATGAAAATTAAGAAATTAATTTCTTTTGCATGCAAACTTATCACAAGCTTTCAATGTATTAATTTAAATGACAGGACAGGGGCACAAAACTGTTTCTCATTGTTCAATTCAATTCAGTTTTATTTATATAGTGCCAAATCACAACACAAAGTCATCTCAGGGCACTCTCACATGGAGCAGGTCTAGACCACGCTCTTTAATTGTCTCTGCACACTGCATAGTACACATTTCAATCAAACTTTTATCAGGTCATGTGTGTTAAAATTATTTACCTTGCTAAAAACGCACTTGATGTAAATTAAGAAATTAATTTCTTTTACACACAAACTCATCACAAGCTTTCAATGTATTAATTTGACGTGCTGACTTGCTACGGTAAGCGTATTCCGTCATTTCCGGATGCCGACTGTGTTACTGATTGTGTTGTTGCTGCTCGCAATTCGCTTGTATTACTATATTATTGTGGATTAACACCTACCATATTTGTGAATTTTGTGATTTTTCTCTAGTCCTACATAAGCACTCTCATTGTGTTTTTTCTCTTAGCGACTTTTTCCTGCTAATCGCACAGCGGTTAGTCATTTGAGCTTAGCAGCTAGCACTAGCATTACCAGCTAACCCTTAAGCTAAACAGTTAATGATGGCTTCTCTCTCTCCCTCTTGCTCTCCTGCTCTCACTTGCTCAGTGTGTCTTATGTTTAGTTACTCCTCCCTCTGCCTCCTTTAATGATAATGGGAAATGTAATAAATGTAGTTTATTTGCAGTGTTGGAGGTGAGGCTAAGTGAATTGGAGGGGCGGCTCTGCACCATGGAAACAAACAAACAATCAGTAGGTAATGTAGTTAGCCAGCCCCCGATAGTTGGTGCGGACCAACCTAGCGTAGCCCCTACTCCCCCAGTAGTTCCCGAGCAGCCAGGAAGACAGGGTTCTGGCTGGGTGACTGTCCAAAGGAAGAATAGCCCTAAACAGAAGCCCACAGTTCACCACCAACCCGTTTGCATTTCAAACAGATTTTCCCCTCTCAGCGACACACCTGCTGAGAAACCCACTCACTGTCATAATCATACCCTTGATCTTGTGCTGACTTGTGGCATAGAAATTGAACATTTGATAGTTTTTCCTCAAAATCCCATTTTATCAGACCATTATTTGATGACTTTTGAATTTTTATTGGTAGATTACACACCATTAGACAAATATGTCTTCACTAGATGTCTTACTGATAGTGCTCTAGCTAAATTTAAGAATACAATTACATTAGCGCTGAATTCAATTCCTTTTATTAATAACTCAGAGGACTCTTATGATGAATTTTAGTCCCTCTCAAATTAATAATTTTGTTGACAGTGCTGCAGCTACTCTACAGCATCAGGGGCTGAGGCCTACAGGTGGGACAGATGTTTGTGAGGGATGGGGATCAACTAAACAAACCAAAAGAAGAATAACTAAATTAAACACCCAGACACACGTGACAGTCACACACACACACACACACACACACACACACACACACACTTTGTGAAAATCGCCCACGATCCTGGAAAACCACAGCACACAAAAAGGGGTCACCACCACCCAGGTCACCAACACCATCACCGGCCTGCAGCCACTGAAAGGGAATAAAAACACAGAGTTACCATAAAGTAATATGAAAATGCAACAGAAAAAGAAACTACTCACAATAAATGTACTTAATCTAAATAAACTAAAGTAGATACATACAACAAAATCCCTTAGCCCCAAACAAATAAAATGAAATCAAAACCACAAAAATACAAAACAAAAAAAAGAAACCAGAAGGCTAAAAAAAAGACTCAAAAACGAGCAGCCGAGCAGCAGTCAACCAGCAACAAAAGTAGACAGAGACAAAACCCAGAGACAAACAGCCGGAAGCAAAGCAGGAGACAAAGCAGCAGCAGCTCCGATCAGCTGGCGGTGACGTCGGTCTTCACCAGCGGCAGACTCGGCCAGTTATAGCGAGGGTTCCCTAATAATAAACACAGTTAGCATTGCTACGCTAAATGATAAGATTAAGGGAGTGGAGACCTACCTGACAAGAGGGAGGTAACCTACCTGAAGCGCGTCAAACACAGGCACAGAGAGTTAGGAGAGAGAGACCCGCACAGCTACCAGCATTCCTTCATCCAGGACACTCACGGCCAGGCAAACCCGTGGAGCAAAGCAGTGTTGATGGACTTCAAACTTCCGAACCGGAAGTGAAGCAACGGAGAGGCGCAGGAAGAGGCAGGAGACTGCCACCTTTAAAGCACGACCAATGACCACTGCCGGGTGTAGCCAATTACCCACAGTGCCCTCTATACTGCTACACATTGATGCAGCTCCTCTCTCCTCTTCTCCATCTGTATATATTTTCTTACCATTGCATGTTACTAACTTTACTTCTTCCCGGAAGTTCTTTGTGCTTTCTGATCCACAGGAAGCTCCATAAACCTTAAACCATGCTGATGTGTTGGTGTCCTTCTTCTGCCCTTCGCAGCTGTTCCTGCTGTTGCTACTGCTTGTGGCTGCTTGTTAATTGTTGCTGTTGTTGCTGTTCTCTTTCACTGTGTCCAAACACCCCCCCTCCTCCCCCCTCTCTCTTTCTCTCTCTCTCAACCCAGATGGCCGCCCACCTAGAGCCGGGTTCTGCCTTAGGTTTCTTCCCGTTAAACAGGAGTTTTTCCTTACCGCTGTTGCCAAGTGCTTGCTCATGGGGGGAACTGTTGGGTTTCCCTTTCTGTGAATTAAAGAGTGTGGTCTAGACCTGCTTCATGTAAACGTGCCCTTGAAAACTCACCAAACACACATTAGATCCAGCGAAAAATTTGATAATATGTAAAAGTTTCCCCCGACAGTGCCTATAAAGTGCTCTTTAGCGACACCTAGGTATCTAATCTGGCCGCTACACCTATAGGAATATCGTAGAGAGATGGAACCAAAACTCAATTGTTTGTCTCCTCCAGACCTACAATTCATACGCTGACACCCCAGACCTAAATCCAATAGGAAATCTGTAATACACCCATGAATGTCCGATTTTTCTGCCTTTTGGGCCTCCGAACAAGTTATCTCCTCCGAGGGCCTTAATGCTATCAGCTTCAGATTTTAATACATGACTCATGACACTGTGCTGAACAAAAGTTGTTAAAAACTTTGTAATAACTCATACAGTTTAGATTTTATGAGGCCATAAAGTTGCTGCGTGACATATCAACTTACAATGGAATCCAATGGGGAGACATTCTCTGAGCATGGACTTTGTCTCATACTGAGACGTCTGCCGTCTAAATTATAAGCCACACCACTTTCAAACCTGTATCAATGGATTCACGACAAAAATTCCTACTACAATGTGATATTTTATGTCAGATTTGGCCAAAGTCTGTATGTAATTTTTTCCACAAGAAAAGTTCTCTGAACTCCTGCTCTCCACCTCAGAGGCAGAAGCAGGTTAGGCAGGTGGGGGAAGGTTAGAGTCAGACCTTTCAGCCAGGGAGAAGGAGGTAGAAAGGGAGGGGTGGCTGAACTCAGATCTGTCAGACCAGGTCTGGAGACATTTATATGCTTTTCATAGAAGGCATTCAACATCCACGTGGGGGCGAAGGCCCATCCAATGCTTAAATTAGCTATGTACCCTGCTAACTGATGTCAGCAGTGTACTTTTATTCTGCAAATGTTTGGTTGCTTGTTCAACAAGCTAAGGTGCAGGACGAGACGGCTACTGTACTTACCATAAGGATTAGTTTTAGTCAACTGATAGTCACTGGACTTCTTTATTACCATGAGTAGCTAATATCTTACGAAAACATCATATAAACAGCAATCAGCTATAATTTTAGAAGTGAACCATTACCTTAGTGCCTAATGTAATAAGTAAAATTGAATTATACATATCATTTTAGGATGCAGAGGACATACAGGGGCAAAGCACTTGCCCAACACTGTAGCTGTGCTTGGTATGGTGGTGGGTGGATTTTATTTGTGGTTGATGGGCAGTGGAGTAATGAACACAACTTATTGTGTTCATGGACAGGTGAACCAATCAACTCCTAGTTGTTGGTCAGAGCACCATCAAGGGGTGTTCATTAGAATGGCTTTGTACATGCTTCCTGTTAAAGAGTAACTCACTATCCTCTAAAGAGACAATAAGAGGTTTAGACATTGTAATGTTAAGCACTGGTCTCTTTCATTGTGGTGGCTCTAACAGTACCTCCTGTCTATGCTAGATGATACTGTTCTTCAGCCTTGGCATTGATTCTATAAGTCTTTTGAACTCTTCTGGAGGGATGAACACCATTCTTTCAAAAGATATTCCCTCATTTGGTGGTTTGATGATGGTGGTGGAGAGTGCTGTCAGTCCAATCTCCCATTGGTGTTCAATTGGGTTGAGATCTGGTGACTGTGAAGGTCATAGCATATGATTCACATCATTTTCATACTTATCAAACAATTCAGTGACCCCCCAGAGCATAACAGAGCCACCAGACCCCCTCACTGTAGGGGTCAAGCATTCAGGCCTGAAAAATTTTGGACAAATTTTCTCAGAGGTTGGCCGATTTGGTATATTAAAAACTGTTCAGTGGTCCAGATGTTGTTTTTGCACAAAAAAGTTGTGACATTGAGTTTGACAAACCTGCAAGAATGTAATAAAAGATAAACTTATGGCTCTTGTTTTTGTCTTGTTCTGTTTTTGCCTGCCTGAGAGTGGTCACATCTTGAATAACCTTTTACCACTAATAATTCTATGGTTTGTCACTGCTACAACACTGGATTTATTCATCACAACATTCATCACACACACAACCTGTTAGGACTCCTGCTGTTTTTTTCACTGGGCTCAGATCTGAAGCTGATGGAGTTTATTTCCAGCAGATCTGCTTCAGGAAGTGGAGCAGTGACCTTCAGTGAAAGAGGCTGGGCGAGGTGCGAACTCATTTTACTAACTGGAGCTTCACTGGAAGTTGGGAGCTATGAGATCACCTCTCATCCTGATAATTAGTCAACATGTTGATCATTAACACTGGTTCAAAACTGGCAGACAGAAACAAATTCTGTCTGAACTTTTGGTCTTCTAATGCACAACAGATTAGTTAGGTTAAGTTATTACTCCATCAAAACATCACAAGCAAATTACAAAAAGGACATGAACAGGTACAGCAGGGCTTACATGTAGAACAGCAGCTCTTTTGATTTCTCCAAAATTAATGATTTGACTCTTGGACCACTGCACTTATTATGATACAATGATGGCAACAGTGTGAGATTTAACACAAAATAAATTTATTTAAATTCAATTAGAATTAAGTTTTGAGACGGGTTGTACATACATAGTTGATTGTGTTAAAAGTCATAATTTACTGCCATAATTTACTTTCTAAGTTGATTTATAACTTTGAGACCCTCACAGACAGTCAGTCTGATGGATTCAACATGAACCAGACAATACTTGGTATTGAGGTATTATGTGAGTAACGTTAACAAGTGAAATTAATTTTGTTTGATCTTATGATGTTTACATGACATTCGGGCTATGTAGAAAACTGGTAGTCTAAAGAGGAAAAGCCCTGCTCACTGGAGGAAAAAATTAAAAGTTCAACTAAGTGTTTTTTGTCTTTTTCTGCACGAATGTTGTTGATGTTCTGTAGAGTCGTGGAGGTACCACAAAAACTTGTGCCAACAGGACACTGGACAGCAGATGCAGATATTAGATTAATGCATGAGGAGATATTTTTCTACCATGTTACTCTGCTCTGCTGGGATCCACTGATTAATACTAGTTCAGTGATATTAGATAAAGTGCCAAACAGAATAGAATATATGGAAGTACTACAAGGACACTGTGGCCTCAAGACAGGGGGTTTCAGCAGCTCATGGCAAATTGCTCATTAGCTTTAGATGATAACTTGTGTATATTACAATATATTGGGCTTATGTTGGATTAGACTATGCTAGACAAAAGGTCAGGTGGTCATCAAGTGCACAGATTTGTATGCTGATGAAACCTTGTCTCCTAGATATAACATTCATATACAACTAAATTGTTTTCTCAATTATGATGCCCTGGTAAACATAATTGTTTTCTGGATTATGTTCACGGGTTTGAATTTATAAATTGCACTCAATCACTGGGAGAAGGTCAGGCTGGGTGGCAGGTGTACAAAATGCAGGGCTTTGACACCAGAGACCTGGGCTCACATCTTGAGTCCTGTGTGTGTTCAGGTAAGGGAATAAACTTAATGTGCCTCGCGTCATTGTAGACTTTTTTCCGTATTAAACCAAGACAGCAATATGTCTCTAACCTTAAACAAGTGCTGCCAGAGTCTAACCTAACCAGAAAAAGTTTAATGATGCTGTTGTTTCTACTAGCAGATGTTGTGCTGCAAGATCGGATATTTTGGTTAAGACAAAATTACAAGGTATGTTGTCTGTGAACATTTCACTCATACATTCAGTATCAACATATTTGCAACTTGCCAGTTATGTCAAAAACATTTTTTCATTAGTTGACAGAAAATTCAGTCAGCATTATATTTCTAGCAAAACATATTTGCTGTTGCAATTTAGCTATGGTCTATATGAGGGTAATTTCCAGGAGACAGGATTAGCTGGTGACTTCATGGACAAGGACCATTTCAGAAAGCCCCTTAGTAATCATAAGGTTAGGTCTAATCAGATCCTTGGTTTCCTCAGTGTAATAGAATAGAATAGAGCATACATACCTGGTAGGTGGACTCAATACAATTTAATTCAGACCAAGAACATTTCTGACAGATGCAACATCCCACCTCAGTGATGTTAATGTCTAGTTTCAGTGGAGAAACAACACTGTGTGTGACATCATGACTGCTGTGCATGCTTTGTAGAGGAAGCTGGAGGTTATTAAACTTGACAAACAGGAGGGCATGCTGCACTTTCCAAACCTTTCAGAACAAACCTGAAGAAAAAAAAATCACCTTCAGAATTACATTTTCCTGCTGATGTCCTGTAGAAGCTGACTGAAAATTTACAAACTTGCTTTTAAGACTTCAATTTGGGAATAGATGTTATATTGTGCATTGAAAACCTATTTCTTGTTAGAAATGTCACAGATTTCCTCAATGGGAGTGCAGAAAATCTGCTCCTGGCCTCCTAGAGCTTTGATATGTCTTTATACATGTAGTATTGTATCTAATATTTACTTAGCTTTCAGACTCTGTCTATTGTCGACACTAAACAGACTTCTCATCACTTACGCCAGTGGTTCTCTCAGCCTAGAGAGAAGCCATTTTTCATGAGCACTAAGCCCCTGCCTGAGGAAACTTGAAGACATCACTTAAAGGTGGCAAAATGACAATCTGACAGATGCCCTGTTTAGACTACCGGCCCGTATGCACTGATTCGCATGCATTTCCTTACAGTTACTAATGGACCTCTGTCAGGTGACTGCTTTAGCGAAGACCAAAGAGATAGTTACCATGGAGACAGGCATAAATTAAAGCCCTCAAACAAGCAGGCGGTGGGGTGGTTAACGGGAGGGGCATGGGGGGTGGGCGGTGGGGGGGTTCTTCATGCTCCACTTGTTTCCCCTCTAAAAGGTACAAAATTTGTGATGGTCTAACAAAGGAAGTAACTTCTCAAACAACATTTGACATTTGGGGCTTGGATAGTGTATAAAGATGCCAAGATTGATTAATTGAGACAACAGACAGTGCAGACCTTGAGGAAGGCCCCAAACATGGATTAGCACTCTCTACCATTTTTCATCTCAACAAACACTGTGAGAGCTCAAGAGCCCTTTAGAAACCGCAACAGATAAAATAGGAAGTTTTGAGAACAGTGTAAATAGCTCTCATTATCAGGCCCATACTCCCTGTCAAAAGGGCAAACAGTGTTTTGTGTGAGAGAAGAGAATATTGTTTATATGAAATCTGTCAGCTGCTGGTGTTCCTCTCCCTAGGCAGCAGGATGTGCATGTTTGAATGTGTGCATGTGCTGAGGTGATTTTACAATATCAACATGGAATGAAATCTTTCCACAAATGTACATCTGCTTATTAAACACAGTTAATGCTATTGGGCACTCAATAAGTTGCTTTGGACAAAGGTCCCTGCTAAACAAATGTGATGTCATGCAATTTCAACAACTGTTGGCACAGAATATAACAAAGAAAATAACAGCAGGAATGTGTGTTTAGTGAATGAGTGTGGTGCATTTCCTTTTGACAAATCAAAAATCTTTCCTGTTCCTCTAGCAAACTGCTTATTTGTCATTGTCTTAAGTAAGGTTTTCCAGAAAAGATTCTTCATCATTAATTTCCTTCAATTTTTATTCCTGAAAAATTACAAATTCTTTCTTTTCATCAGTTGCCTGTTCATAGTCTCTTATCAATATTTTGTCAAAATATTTATTTTTTCCAGATAAAGATGTTTTATGCTAAAAAGCTACTTTTGCATCAGCACATTCTTTTTTCTGTCTGAAAATTAGGCTACTTGAATATGTATTTAAGCAAACACATATATCTGACAATCTTTAAATGTTTTCAATAATCGAACTTGGAGTGAATTCTAATATACGTTATCTAATATATGTTGTTCAAGGCCTCCATAATTTTGTCTTATAAGGACTACTCAAAATTAAATATTCAAGAGACTTCATTGCCATTTGCACAGGCATAGGGTACATGCACATTGGAATTCTTTTGCAAATCACTGAGTCAGGTTAAAAAAAAGAAGCACATTTACAATAAATTAAATTTAGATAAAATTAAAAACAAATAAAGATATAAAAAGAGTAGCAAGGTATGAGAGATATTGCACTGTTTACAGTTAATTACAGAGCTTCTAATTAAGTATTGGAGCAGCAGGTGGAAGAAGGTATTCCACATTAAGACAAAAACAAAAAAAACAGATTGCACCAGCAAGGTATGGATATTTCACCACAGTGTTGCAACATGTTATACATGTATATAGCAAAATGGAGATTCTGGTTCAAAAAGGGACTGCTGGTAACCCAATAGTGCAGTACAGCTTTTAAACTAAATATGTACATTATCATATGCTTACCAGTAATTTGCAACCACACAGGAAAAATTCAGTATTTTGCATGTTGTGCTGACCGCTTGACCACTGAGACAAACACTCACATTCTTAAATTAAAGCTTCAAGCAACGTTGGATGGGCCTTTGCCCCCAGGCGCACGTTGGGGCGCAGTGCTGTCTGAGGGCAGGGCTAGTTGCTCTGGATATAATAAAGGAAAAACTGCAGTACAGAGCTTCAAAGTGTAGTTATGACTATTTATCTACAGCATTGTATTAGTCACTAGGCAGCCTCACTGCATGTGTCCCTTTGATCTGCAGTGAGTTGCAGGCCCCTCCTCTGCTTCTGCATGTGAGGTGGAGAGCCCGAGATGAGAGAAATTTTCTTGTGGTAATTACATACAACACATGATTTTGACCAAATCGCACTTAAAATATCCCATTTTTGTAGGAATTGTTGTTGCGAATCCAGTGATGCAGGTTTGAAAGCAGTCAGACTTTTGGATGGCAGACACACTGTAAACCCGAATAAGTTTCCAGAACTCAAAAAAATTGAGGCAATCAATTGCCACAATTTTTTTTGAGTTGATTAACTTAAAAGTCAGAATTTTCCAGAACTTTAAAGGTTGAATGAAGTGTTACTTGTACTTTTTGATAACAGTTAAATTAAAGTGCACATTTAGCTCAACTCAATTGTTGTCAGTAATTATGACTTTTTTTAAACCACTGAAATAAGTTCAGAGAACTCTAAAAAAATAAGTACAGAACCACACCATTTCATGTTAACAAGACTCAATGTTTATTAGTTTGTGTTGTCACTGTATTAAGTACACATTACTCAACTATTTTGTGTTTGTTTACTTAAAAACATGTGAATCAAAACTTAATTTTTTTGTGGCAATTGATTGCCTCAATAAAATTGAGTTTAACTAACTTAACATATATATGTAAACATCTGTTATAAAACAGTATATGCCCAATCCGCTCCCCTTTAGCACACTGAAATGCTTGAAATAGAATACATAAACATTTATAAATTAAAATAAATACAACACAGTATAATTTAAAAAAATATTAAAATAATACCAAAATGAAATTATCTTTCATTACAGCTTTAACAAAAAACTGTGCTTTTACCTTCCTAATTCCTGAATAAGGAAACAGGGCAGGGCAATTACAAAAAATCTACAGACTGTTTAACAACATTTTCACTTAAAACTGTAAAATGTAAACGTTTTACATTACTATGAGCTAGCCTTCTATAATGCTATACCCTGCAGTCTTCTTTCAAGAAGAATTTCTACACAGTCAAGTCACTCTTGAGGGTCTGCAATTTGGGTGACAGTTTAATACTGTCTAGACCAAAATCTTTAGAGTGAATTCAGAGGTGTTGGTCAGTGCTTTGCTAGCTGAAATGTAGTGCATCAGTCCATAGATTACCGGAAAGGCATCACCAAGTCTGGGGAGGATGACCACGCCCTCACTTCCATTGATGACAGAGATTCTCACTGGGTTGTAGTGAACTAGACCTGTGCCATCACTGATGACTGTAAGGAGGCCCATGGCGACATCACCAGTCTCTGGCTCATCACATTCTTCCTGAAAGTAAAAGAGATCACAAACTAAGACATAGAACAGAACATCTTTTTTAACCAAGTCCCACTGAAATCCAATACCTCTTTTACAAGGGAGACCTGGGTCTGATTGTAAGAGGTGAAAAACACAATATCCATGTTCTGAACACATGAATGAATGAAGCCACATTAACAGAGAATCCAAGTGTGGACAGGACAAACAGATATGATGTCAGGAGGAAAATAGAAGACCATACATGAAAATTGTATGGGTAGACGAAATAAAGCTAAGTCCTAATAGATGTTAGTATATTGTTTAACTTTTTTTTTTTTTTTTTTTTTACATAATATACAGTAGAATGTGAAAGTGACTTAAGGAGACTCACTGTGCAGGTTCTGAAAAATCCAGAAACATCCCCATGCAGATGTACAGGAAGGGCGTGGAGTACAGTGGTGCGCTTGGTGTGGATGTCGTGCATTTCCTATTCAGATAAAAACAGAATTGTGTATATTGATGAGTTTGCTGAACAAAGCAGATTTCAAAATAGTCCAATTAGAACATACAGTATAGCCACAAATGATGTGTTCACATCTTTGCAATGCAATCAGACAAATGACAAACAAGAGTGGACTAATGGAAAATTCACAAAGCTGTAATCATTGAATCTATTCACTGTTCCAACCTATGAAATGTGTAATAATATATTTACCTGGTCATCATGGACCTTGAAAATCTCAGCTAAAGCATCTGCTGTCTTGCCAGTTTTTGAAGCTTTCTGCCTGAATAGGGTCATCAGGCGAGGAAGATGGCGGTCAACCTCAGCATAAAATGAGTTCTGAAGGTTCTGATTAGTGATGCGCTGGAACTCTGCATACAGCTATATTGACATAACAGTGGGAGGAGAATACAGCAACACTTAAAAAAGACATTTCAAGAATCTAGCACACATTTATAAAACAGAAAACAGCAGCCAAGTGAGTAAGAATCACATTTTTTACTTTCAAATAACTAATCCATATTACCTCAGACTCTGTTTTGAGAGCAGGCCAGAGGATCATGAGTTCATTAACTCCTGGGCAGGACATCACTATACAGGAAATGTAGTCTCCATCATCCTTCTAATGAGGGGCAGGTTCTTCTCAGTCTTCTGGACAAATGAGTACTCAGTGTATTTAATGTCTGAAACGTACAAATGCAATCAATGTAAACACATGGAAGCAGGCTGATTCTGGAATAGTTGCTATGGTACAGCCTGTAGTGTCTAAATAACTGTATTCTGGAGGTGAAAGAAGCTGCAGACAACTTACATTTCCAGATCATTTTGGAACCAGCAACCTAAAAGGCAACGAAAAAAAATTAGACCAACAGAACTGCTTATAGTTACGATTTAACAACAAGTTAATTACTATTATTTTACCACAACATGGTCATGGACTACAGCTAACACTGCTTTAAATGTTTTCCAGCACATCTATAGATCAGTTTTCAGTGATCTATAGATGTTTTCAGTTTTAAACATGTTTTAAAACCAAATCTTGAATTAAATTTTGACTTATTTTTAGGCCAATCGTTTTTTTTGCAAGCAAATACAAAGTTAAGTAAAATATGAACTGTGCAGTGCCGTATTAAATTAAATATTTAAATATCAGTTAGGGAGATAGTAGAGGGCTGTATGTTAACTTTTTGAGCTCATAGCACTGGCGCTAGAGGTTGATAGTGTTGTAGCACAGGCCAAAAAGAGACAGGGGAGACAGACATTGATCTGCGCTAGGTTGAAACTTGAACCAGGATCAGCCGCTCAGCGCTAAGTGGGGAATTTGTGTGGTTGCTGGCTAGGTCGCTAGGTGTGCTAGTTGTGGTCGCGCCAACTACCTACCGTAATGTTAGCTAGACAATGTCTAATGCTAGCCCTTTAGCACCAAAAGTCACCCCGTGATAGGCAAGTGAAGAGCGAGGGCTTGGAGATGGTATACACTCTCTGAGACAAGCACATTAGCAAATGTATAAAAGAAGTAAAAGTGAATAAATATTAACATTCAAAACTTACCATGAGTACTGACTGCTGCCTGGATAGTAGTTACTTTCTGCAGCTACAGGCTTCGGCTCCCGCTTAAAATTCTTCTTCGTCTGTTTTTTTTTTTTTTTCGTTTGTTTTTAAGAATCAGCTCATGTGCGCATTAGCGCCACCTTTGCTTTAATGATCCTTACAGTTCAACACTTCAGTAAAAAATAATTAACAACAATAAATACATTAAAATGATAAAAATAAAAATGAAAAATAAATTAAAAGAAAAAAAACGTCTTCCTCTCAATGCATTTCGGACCATTTGCTCCATTAAATTGTTACTCTATGCTACGATTGCAATGTATTTGCTATGATTTAGGCACTTTGAGATTTTATGGAGGCACTTTGAGATTTTATGGTATTTTGTCTTGTGCTATATATTAAGTTTTTCTTAAATAATCCCCATTTGAAACAATAGAAATGATGGGGCTTTTATCGTCTTTGTGATTAATTAATTATATCAAGTTAAAGGATAGTTATCTTTTTGAGATATGTTTACTTAAACATGAATATAGTTCTATTTAATCAAAAAGTATTAGTTACAATTACTCAAAAAGGAAGAACATGTTACACTGACTTGACATTTTTAAGTTAGTAAAACTTTCCTTAAAGTTTTAAGTATAGACTACTTAATCTATTCAATGATTTTGAACGTTCGGGTTTACAGTGCAGCTAAGTAGGCGACATAGTCTATGCTCAGAAATGGATTTCATTGTAAGTTGAAATGTCGCACAGCAACTTTATGGGCTCATAAAATCTAATCCGTACGAGTTATTACAAAGTTTTTATTAACTTTTTTACATATTATATTGTCATATTATAAATTTTACATATTATCACATTTTTACTGATGTGTGTGCCAAATTTGTTGAGCTTTTGGGCATGTTTAGGGGGTGAAATTAAGGTTTGAAGTCATGGTATAATAAGAAGGAAAGAAAGAAGAAAGTAACAGGATATGAACAATGGAACAAAGGTATCCTTGCCAGATTATATCTAGTATACACAGTAAGTGGTATGAACAGCTTTTTATGTAATTGATGCTTTTAGAATCATGCCTTTATAGGTGGGCTTCCTCTGCTCACTCTTTAAAGATGCTCACTTTTGGATTCAAATGAGAGCACAATGAAGTACAATGGATGGGACCTAAAAGTGAAACATTATCTTTTTAAGTCCTGACATTACAACATTATTACAACAATGGTTTCTGAAGTAGAAGCCCGAAAACACAGATTTGGCTGGTAAACATCATTGTTACATCTGTAATAAAATAAAAAGTTGGTATGCGTAGATCTGTGGAATTAATCTAAATAAATCTCTACTGCTACGCCAGGTGCACATTGTGTTTTGTTTCTGTCCAAAACAGGCTGTGATGTAGTAAAAGCAGATTGCCCCTCCCTGTACCACTCATAGACAGTAAACAACTGTAAATGGACACGGTCACTATGACGCATTGGTTTATGCACTGCTGTTTTGAAGCCTCGATTTTAGCGATTTGACTATCACCAGATTGGATTTGACCATTGCTATGTTTGATTTTTGGAGCCAGAAGTGAAAAAATTTAGATGAGAGAGTGGAGCTGACCATAGTGTCTTAGCCAACAATAGGCCCATATCTAACCTTCCTTTTCTGTCTAAGATCCTCAAGAAAGCGGACGCCAATCAGTCATGTGACTTTCTAGAAAACAATAATTTATTTGAGGCTTTTAGTCATAGCACAGAGACAGCGCTGGTTAAAGTCACAAACAACTTCCTGACTGCATCAGGCAAAGGACTTGTCTCTGACCTGTCTCATTGGCATTAAAGGAACTGCATTAAGCTGATTTAAATCCTATTTATCAGATCGATTTCAGTTTGTACATGTTAATGACGAATCCTCCTTAAAAGCAAAAGTTAGACACGGAGTTCCACAAGGTTCTGTTCTGGGACCTATACTTGTCAGAAACCAAACAGAAGAGGACCACAAAAGCGTCACGTTTAAACAGTTTGACGGGTTTAGGGAAAGGGAGTGTGTGGGTGTGTGTCCAGAGCTGAGGGGCGTCTCGCTGAGATGGCGGGGTTGGATCCAGGGCCCGCTCAGCAAAGGTCCGGCGTTCCTGGGGGAATACACACACAGCGGAGAGAGGGGAGGACTGGGCAGAGGGAATCGTGGCAGCAGTACAGGCAAGGGCTAGGCAGTATTCTTAGTCGTAAGGCGGAAGGCAGGTCTAATTTACCGGGGCAGGAGATCAGGGGCGAAGTCAAGCAGGTCCGGGTTCACGGGTTGGAGTCAGAGGCGTAAGAAGACAGGCAGGTAACTGGTGCTGGTTTGCAGACGATCTGACAAGGAAGCACTGAAAGACAGGGCTTAATATACACAGGGTGATCAGCAGAGAATGCAGTGCAGCTGGCAGGTTGATGAGTGCCGGAGTAGACACAGGTGTGGTTAATCAGACAGAGCAGAGACTGGAGCAGCAGATGACAGAGGCAGAGAGGGAGGGCTCATGACAGAACCCCCCCCCCCGCTAAGGGACGGCCCCAGAAGTCCCCAAAAGACATCAAACCGGGCAGGCGGAGGGGGAGCCGGCGGAGGGCCAGAACTCCTGAGAGGTCAGATTACTGAGTCAGAAGCTGGGCGGGAGGAGCGACGGGACCCCCTTGGACGACCCCGACGGATGGCAGGCTGGTCCGGATGCAGACGGTGGAAGTCGGTGATGAGAGTCCGGTCCACGATTCAACCCAGGTTCTCTCCTCAGGCCCATAGCCCTCCCAGTCGACAAGGTACTGGAGGCCCCTACCTGGACCGAAGCAGGCGTCGAATGGTGTACACCAGCCCACCGTCAACGAGGCGAGGAGGAGGAGGAGGTGGTACCGGGACCAGTGGGCTCACATGCACTGGTTTGACCTTAGAAACATGGAAAGTGGGGTGTACCTTCATGGAAGCTGGCACCTGGAGCCGGACCGCAGTTGGACTGATGACCCTCTGGATTGGGAATGGGCCGAGGAACCGAGGTGCTAGCTTACGTGATTCCACCCGTAGCGGCAGGTCCTTGGCTGCCAGCCACACTTTCTGGCCAACACAGTAAGTGGGTGCTGGCATCCTCCGACGGTTAGCCCCAGTGGCATAGCTGGTAGCTGACTTGAGTAGTGTGGCACGGGCTTGTGACCAGGTGCGGCAGCATCGGCGAGCATAGGCGAGGGCAGACGGGCAAGAAACCTCTCCAGGTTACCAGTGGCAGAGCAAGTGAGGGAGTTGTGGGCGTACTCTACCCAAGTCAGTTGTTGTGCCCAAGCCCGGGGCTTGTGAGAAGCCATGCATCGGAGCGCCTTCTCCAGCTCCTGGTTCGCCCGCTCTGACTTATTGGACAGGGGGTGGAATCCAGAGGTGAGACTGACGGTGGCCCCTAGAAGATGGCAGAACTCCTTCCAGAAGGTGGAAGTGAACTGTGGGCCTCTGTCTGAGACGACATCCCTTGGCAGCCCGTGTAGACGGAAGACATGATCCAAAACAACTTGGGCAGTCTCTCTAGCAGACGGCAGCTTCGGGAGGGGAATGAAGTGTGCCATCTTGCTGAACCGGTCCACCACAGTGAAGATGACAGTCATTCCATCCGATGGGGGCAGGCCTGTTACAAAGTCCAGTGAGACGTGGGACCAGGGTCGTGTGGGCACAGGCAGAGGCTGGAGTAATCCAGCAGGTGGCTGGCTGGAAGACTTGTTCTGATTGCAGGTGGGGCAAGCACGGACGAATTCTCTGACATCCCCTCTCAAGGAAGGCCACCAGAAGCGCTGGGCAAGGAGATGGCAGGTGCGGGCCGAACCTGGGTGGCAGGCAAGGCGGGAGTTGTGTCCCCACTGTATGACCCGGGATCTCAAGTTCTCAGGGACGAAGAGACGGCCATCAGGGCATGCACTGGGGCTGGGATGGTCACGGAGGGCCTCTTGAACCTCTTCCTCGACATCCCAGGTCAGGGCAGCTATGACACAGGGATCGGGCAGAATGGATGCAGGTTCCTGGGAAGGGCCGTCATCCTTCTGGAACTGGCGGGAGAGGGCGTCCGGCTTGGTGTTACGAGAACCTGGGCGGTATGACAGGGTGAAGTTGAATCGGGTGAAGAACAAGGCCCAGCGAGACTGTCTGGGGTTAAGACGCTTGGCAGTGTGGACGTATTCGAGGTTTTTGTGATCAGTCCATACCAGGAACGGAACCGTGGACCCCTCCAGCCAGTGACGCCACTCCTCCAGAGCGAGCTTGACAGCCAACAGCTCACGGTTTCCAATGTCATAATTCCGCTCTGCAGGTGAAAGCCGGCGGGAAAAGAATGCACAGGGGTGCAACTTGTTGTCCTCCACTGCCCGTTGAGAGAGTATGGCCCCGACTCCCACGTCCGAAGCGTCCACCTCAACCACGAACTGCCGATCTGCATCCGGCATCTTGAGGATGGGAGCAGTGGTGAAGCGGGCCTTGAGGGTCTGAAAAGCTTTGTTAGCCTCTGGGGTCCAGACAAAGGGGTGCTTGATACTGGTCAGGGCGGTGAGGGAAGCGGCAACGGTGCTGTAGTTCCGGATGAATTTCCTGTAGAAATTGGCAAAGCCAAGGAACTGCTGAAACTTCCTCCTATTCTCCGGAACTGGCCAGGAAGTAACTGTCGAGACCTTTGTGGGGTCCATCTGGATATTTCCCTCAGCCACGATGTATCCCAGGAATGACAGATGGGGCATGGAACTCGCATTTCTCTGCTTTCACATAGAGGGAGTTCTCCAGGAGGCGACGGAGGACCAGCTGGACATGATGAGTGTGTTCAGACAGAGTTCTGGAGAAAATCAAGATGTCGTCCAGGTACACGAAGACAAACTTGTTCAGCATGTCCCGCAGCACATCGTTCACCAGAGCCTGGAACACCGCTGGGGCATTGGTGAGGCCAAATGGCATTACCAGGTATTCATAGTGGCCGGAGTGGGTGTTGAAGGCATTTTTCCACTCGTCACCTTCCCTTATGCGCACCAGGTGGTAAGCATTTCAAAAGGTCCAGTTTGGTGAAGATCATGGATCCCTGGAGCAGCTCAAAAGCAGAGGTGAGCAAAGGCAGAGGGTACCGGTTCTTCACCGTGATGTCATTCAGACCTCGGTAATCAATGCAGGGACGGAGAGAACTGTCTTTCTTTCCCACAAAGAAGAACCCGGTGCCCGCAGGTGAAGAAGATGGGCGGATGATTCCAGCTGCTAGGGAGTCCCTGATGTAATCCTCCATGGACTTTCTTTCAGGAGGGGACAGTGAGTAGAGGTGACCCTTGGGTGGAGAAGTTCCAGGGAGAAGGTCAATGGCACAGTCGTATGGACGGTGTGGGGGCAGAGAAGTGGCTTTGGCCTTGTTGAACACTTCCCGGAGGTCATGGTAGCATTCAGGGACATTAGCACACGCAGACAGGTCAGGTGGCAGTCATTTCCCCACGCTTTGACAGTTCCGGAGGCCCAGTCGAGGTGAGGATTGTGGAGACGGAGCCATGTCTCTTGGTGGTTGCCTGACACCAACATAGAGATGGGGGCTGTAATTCTGGTAACTGTGTACATGACCGTCCAGGGCCCGGGCTGGAACAGGAGTGGGAAAGGGGTGGCTTTCCAAGCTCAGCTGACGAGCAAGTTCTGTGTCCATAATATTTGCTTCTGCGCCAGAGTCCACCAGGGCTGCCAGAGTGTGGGTAGTTTCAGACAGGCGAAGACAGACTTGGATCAGGGGTTTACGACTGGAGGACTGAATGTTCATTGAGCTCAGCCGGATTCCTCCTACATCTGGTGAGCTCGTCAGGAATGCCCGTACCTGGGTTGGGTCGCCGTTGAACCGCTCTGGATTGCCAATCTTGGGTTCTGGTGCTACGGCAGCAGCGGTGGTGACCAGGGCAGATGACTCGGGGGCTGAGCCAGTGGGCAGACTGGCTGGAGCTGGACCGGTGGGAGCAGACAGAGTGAGGTTGGTAAGAAGTTGGATAATCATGGCAAGTTGTTGTTGCTGCTGCTGAATCTGTTGCTGTTGCTGCTGGAAGTGCTGATGCTGTTGGTGGCCGACCTGAAGCAGGGAGGCAATGTCGCCAGTCATGCGGTTTACCTCTCTCTCTGTGTGTTCCAGGTGTTGCATGGCGGTGGGTGATTTGGGTTCGTCGGTTTCCAGGCTGGGTTGGACGTGCGCTGGGTCCATGTTTGGTCAGATCGTACTGTCAGAAACCAAACAGAAGAGGACCACAAAAGCGTCACGTTTAAACAGTTTATTGACGGGTTTAGGGAAAGGGAGTGTGTGGGTGTGTGTCCAGAGCTGAGGGGCGTCTCGCTGAGATGGCGGGGTTGGATCCAGGGCCCACTCAGCAAAGGTCCGGAGTTCCTGGAGGAATACACACACACACAGCGGAGAGAGGGGAGGACTGGGCAGAGGGAATCGTGGCAGCAGTACAGGCAAGGGCTAGGCAGTATTCTTAGTCGTAAGGCGGAAGGCAGGTCTAATTTACCGGGGCAGGAGATCAGGGGCGAAGTCAAGCAGGTCCGGGTTCACGGGTTGGAGTCAGAGGCGTAAGAAGACAGGCAGATAACTGGTGCTGGTTTGCAGACTATCTGACAAGGAAGCACTGAAAGACAGGGCTTAATATACACAGGGTGATCAGCAGAGAATGCAGTGCAGCTTGATGAGTGCCGGAGTAGACACAGGTGTGGTTAATCAGACAGAGCAGAGACTGGAGCAGCAGATGACAGAGGCAGAGAGGGAGGGCTCATGACAATACTATTCACTTTGTATATGCTTCCTTTGGGGAATATTATTCGAAAACACTCCATAAATCTCCATTGTTTCGCAGACGATACTCAAATATATTTATGAAGCCAGATGAATCCAATCAGTTAACTAGATTTCAAGCATGCCTTAAACACATAAAGACCTGGATGAAACTCAGATAAAACTGAGGTTATTGTGCTTGGCCCTAAACATGGCATTACCCTGGCCTCCAGCTCCATCGTAAGGAATCTGGGAGTTATCTTTGATGAGGATCCTGTACTTTAACTTCCACATAAAACAAATTTCAAGGACTGCCTTTTTTCACTTACGCAATATCGCTAAAATCAGACACATCCTTACTCAACAAAATGCAGAAAAAATAGTCCATGCATTTTTTTTTACCTCTAGGCTGGATTATTGCAACTCATTATTATCAGGCTGCCCTAACAGGTCTATAAAGGCTCTGCAGCTGGTCCAGAATGCAGCTGCTCGTGTTCTGACTAAAACTAGAAAAAGAGATCACATTTCCCCCATCTTAGCTTTGCTGCATTAGCTTCCTGTAAAATCAAGAATAGAATTTAAAATCCTTCTCCTTACCCACAAAGCCCTTAATGGTCAGGCACCATCATATCTTAAAGAACTCATAGTACTATATTATCCCACTAGAGCACTGTGCTCCCAGAATGCAGGTTTACTGGTGGTTCCTACAGTATTTAAAAGTAAAACGGGAGGCAGAGCCTTCAGCTATCAGGCTCCTCTCTTGTGGAACCATGTCCCAGATTCGTCACCCCCCTTCCCTTCTCCTCTCTCTCTCTCAACCCGACCGGTCAAGGCAGATGGCCGCCCACCCAGAGCTGGGGTCTGCCATAGGTTTCTTCCCATTAAAGGGGAGTTTTTCCTTACCGCTGTCGCTAAGTGCTTGCTCATGGGGGGGAACTGTTGGGTTTCTCTTTCTGTGAATTAAAGAGCGTGGTCTAGACCTGCTCCATGTAAAAGTGCCCTGAGATGACTTTGTGTTGTGATTTCGTACTATATAAATAAAACTGAATAGAATTGAATTGCTAGCTTGGTTAGCACGGCACATTTACAATCTATGGTTAACTGTGAATTCATGGGTTACACCATGGTTATGTTACGTATTCAATGTTGTCGCTGGTACCAACTTGTCAATCACAACATAGCCATGCCCTGAAGCATGGCTATGTTGTGATTGTTGTGATATGTAAGTGCCAGCAGCAGGAGCCACGGAACAGAGTTAGCTTGCTGCTAACTCTAACAAAGGAGTGACCTGGGCCCTCTGCACAACTGGAGTGCTGTCTCCCCAGCAACGCCTGCATCTTCAGCTTCAGAGCCAAAGCCTTCTCAGCCTGACTCACCCACAGATTCACCAGCTAAGAAGCAGCACGCCACAAAGCATCTCTTTCCTTCATGGACTGGTAACAACTGGGCATAGCCTAGCAACACAGTGAAGCATAGCACGGCTAAGCAAGACTGTTTAGCTTAATCAATGTACAGCACATGTATTGATTTGGCTCAGGTTATACATTGAACTGTTGATGTCCTTGATGCATACCTACACCGCTAGGTTATTGTTAGCATGTTTAACAGGTTACACCCAGTAACTAGGCCTTGCATGCAACTAACCTCTTCTTAACCTGGCACCTTTAGCATTCACCAATTGGCTTTGAATAAAACCTGGTTTTTAGCAAACTTTGGTTCAGGCAGCACATGTGGTTTACGACACCACATGGTCTGGCCTTTTATCTCTGTAGTTCAGAGATAACACACACACACACACACACATACACACACACACACACCTGATCTACCTGTTGTCTGTTTTAATGTTGCACAAGAATGAGTTTTGCCAGCCTCTGCTCTGTAAAGAACTCCAAATTCTTCAACCATAACTAACTACTGATTTTGTTTATAATTATTAAGTTAATCATTAATCAAAGTTCCAAATTCATAGATTAGTTACTTTGAGACTGAATTGGCTATCCTTTTTCCCTGACTCCAGGGTGGTGCCCTGTTATTAATAATTCTTATTAATAATTTTATTGATTTTTATAATTAATAATTATCTTTTATAATCATTAATTAGCCAAACTTGTAACCAAGCCCCAACAATATGCATGGTTGAAGACAGTTCTGAGTAAGAACAAATTCAGGTGAGAACATATTGATGAATCCCAGATTTGTTCTTAAAACATTCATAGGCACAGTTTAAGCACAGATTTGTGCATACACACTGTTGGTAAATGAGGCCCATTGTCCCATTGTTAGCTTATCTGTCTAAAAGACTTCAAGTGTGAAAATTATTTCACACAGGCAACCTGTGGAGGCTCTGTAGCTCTGCTGCCAGAGATGCCCTGTACCTCCTCAAAAATGTAACCATGTCCTATAGCTACAGTGCTGTGGATAACCTTTGGAGATTACGAAAACTAGCATTTTTGCTACTACATGTTAGTGATACCAGTAGAGATTGTTGATAGTAAATACAACATGGAGCTAAAATTCACATGGTTGTCTGCTTGTATCTGTTCTTCGTCAGATAAATGCATAGATTTCACATCATGCATGCTAGTTCTTCAGTTATATTCTAAATCGGATTAGGGTAGTACTTTTTTTACCATTTCCAAGACTGACAGCTTTTCCACGCTACCAGATTCATGAAAGCTCAATGTTTAAATGGCTCTAACACTCAGTGACATAAGAGGAAGTTTTCATGAATCTGATAGGGTGGGCAAGCTGTCAATCTGTCAGTCAATGTGACTGACTGACAACTTGTACACTCGACTTGTGAAAATTTCCTCTCTTATGTGACTGACATCATGCTACATTCTGACATTGTCAGAAGGTAGTTTTGTGTAGCTAGCAGCAAGATAAAGGTGAAAACTATGGCTAAACAGCTATCTCTGAAGCACTTTAAAAAGGGAGGATAAGCATGTTTAGATCAGGCTGTGCCTAAGAGAAGTTTCAGCAGGATGGTTGTGAGAGACTTTTCTCCACAATGAATAAGATCCACACCTAAGATCATCCATGTTGACTGAATGCCAACAACTTGATGGTTTTGTATTTCGAAAGAGAACTAATTGACACTTCAGATTTCAATGACATAATCAACCTTTTCAACTCAAAGCCCAGAGGACTCCACCTTGTGTGGGTATAGGAGCTGCTGGTAAGCCAGTGTTTCTTATTCTGGCCTGTTGTAGCATGTTATGATTGCAGTTTCTCTCAGGAAGATCTGAATTGTAACATATTTGTTCTTCCATTTGTGTTTGTAGCTACTCTTGTAACAAGGGCTATGCAGTGTTGGATTTGTTATTATTGTGTTACTTCCTCTTTTATGTATAGATAGCCATTCATTTCGTTCATTTCTCCATCCAACTGGTCAAGGCAGATGGCCACCCACCAAGAGCCGGGTTCTGCTTGAGGTTTCTTGTGGTGCTTGTGGTGTTCTGACATATGAGTACTAGGCATATTAAAATTCACTATCGGTCTGTCAATTTTTTTCCCTATGTCATTTTTTTTTTTTTTTTTACATATCTAATCTTAAAAAGTCATTAGCCATGATCTGTATCTGCCACTATTCTGACTGTAGTGTTATTGATATAATATATCACAACTAAAATGTGTTCAGAAGTTCAGAGAGTACAGAGAGTATATGGGTGTTCATTACCTTTTCTGGTTTAATTATTAGGTTATCTTTTAACTTTTAATTTGAACAGATTACAATATTGTTGTAGAATGTTACAGGTAACAGTAGTCTCTCAGTGGCTCTTCAGCTATGTTCAGCAGCTTTGATTTGTCCCAGCTCATGAAAAAGGTGCCCACAGTAACTCAGGAGGAGAAAGCAGCCTTGGCCAGCTGCCCTCAGCCTTTCACATGGACGTATTGCTGTGATCCCTAACTGGAAGCAGCAAAGCAAGACGTCTATTCAGCAGGGAGCCAGGCTTTTGATTTGGTTCATGGGGATCACTTCTAACTGCAGACAAGCATTGAGACTGAGTGGATTGTCATCTTTGACTTGATCAGCCAATGATAGCTAAGCAGCGGCGCTCCAGCTTTAAAATGAGCTGATGTAAAATGGGTCTCTGTGCCACCAGCACCCGGCTGAATAAAAATGTTGTCTTTTATTCCAAACCCATTAGCAACCTCCCGACACATGCTATAACAAAAATACACATTTATTTTGGTCAAAATTGGATGAACACAGCACTTCAAAGCCCTTGGAGATTGAAGTAGCAATTTGGAGGTTTCATTTTTTCCTCTTTCATTGCATTGGTGTGGTTTTGGTCATGAAGAGACCTATTCACAAAGCCCAGGATTGCCCATTCAGAAAGATGATTCTTTAATGAAGAGATATCATTTCCTCTATTAATGTATAGACTTGTGTTTGTATGGGTGTGCTCCCATGCGTGTATGTGCACGTGTATGATTCCAATCAAAAGAGGCTGAAAGTAGGCTAATGGAGGTTTAGGCTGTCTATACTTTCACCATTCACAAAAAAAAACTTTCTACAAAAAGGGATACAGTATTCTGGGACTTGTAGAAATTACTTTCACAAGCATAAAATCAATATCAAAAGAATTTAGTTGCACATGAGCCACATCAAAATAAGCATAAATAACATCTCATTAATGCAATATGCCTTTAAGGTTTAGATTCTTTATTGAAGGTAAAAGTGCCTTCAAAAGTGCCCCAAAGAATATGTTAACAATGTGTCTATATCATAATACTGTCTATTATACTGTTAAGAGATGGAATGCACCATGTTATTTTAAAGAGGAAATGGAATAAAGATCGACTTTTAAAAATTGAAAATTAGCTCTCTGGCTTTGGCACCTAATAATGACGACAAATATCTGTTAGTATTTTAAATGTTTAAACATTAGGTTGATATTCTCTCTCTAGTCTGTCTGTCTCGCTAACCTAGCTAGGCAGGGCATCTCTTGGTCTGTCTATGTCTTGCTTGCTTGCCATCCACTTCTAGGGCTGCGTTTGGTGATGCTGTGCCTGATAAAATTGAGAATGAAATATAACTATCTATCTGTTTGATGAATGCCAACAGGCAACGGTGTTTTAAAAGATGGAGGATTGTAGTGGTGGCACTGGGGTGTCAGGTGTGACTGTTAGGCAATGGCATATGTTTTACATGGCTCACAGGTCAGGTAGGAGGGCCCCTTAGCAGATTTTTTCTTTGGGTCCCAGGGAGGTAAGCAGCAGTGCTTCTTCACAGGCAACATAACAGGCCCAAATATAAGCAGCAAGTCTGGGGAAAAGAAATGCCTGAAGGACATTATTTCAAATTAAACCCAACGGTCATGTGTTGGCCGTGAGTTGGGGTTAGAAGTTACACCTACTAAGACACCAGTCGACCACTGGGTCCTACTAAATGTGGGATAGATGTCTAACAATACATAATCAACTGGGCTTGGTGAAACAAGGAAAACAAATGTCTTGTATCAACATTCATACAGACCTATTAGGTGCTTTAGTTTGAAGTGTAAAACAGAAATTGATAGTGTGTTGCCTGAAACTTATGCCATGTTCACATCACAGGGGGTGGATGGTAGAGATGGGAAAGAATCCAGTATTAACGAGAGAGTTCACATCATCTGACAACTCAAGAAGGCTGTATGATCACAGAGTTGGTTGTGTGAAGGTTTAAGAGAATAAGACATTCTTAGACATTTTATCTTTCTTCTGAGGAATGTAAAATCATCATCATGCACAATAGCAGCAGTATCATTCTAATTTAGATGTCCATAAAAAGTGAAGAGAATCCCAATTTCAGTTTGATTTCATCATCTCAGTTAAGATGATGACAGATGACCAGATTTGTCATGTTGAATCAATTCTAGATCTTTATTCATAATGTTCATGGTGATGATGAATAATGATTAACATGAATAAGAACATTGACTTCTTATTAGATTTTCATGCATTCTTTTACCCAGAATTGTTATACCATTATTCCCCCCCTTTTTTAAAAAAGAAAAAAGGTACTTTCCATGATTTTTGTTTAGTCACAATTAGAGACAAATTTATGATCATAGAGGTTAATAATGACAGATGTACTGTTCATTAAAGGCTTTCAAGCTGCCTCAAAATGAAGGCAGAGGAAAGAGATATTAAATAATGTAAATAATCTGCCTTTTGGTCCAAATGTATTATACATCTGAAAGAAACTGCTCTCACGTTTTGCTCTAATGTGTTTTGAAAGTGGCGGAAAACCTGTTTGAGATGCCTGCAGTCAAGTCTATAAGTAGTGCCTCTTTTATTGCTCATGAGTTTTTGGAGTGTTTTCATGGAATCTGTTATTCCTTTCAATAATTGATGAAAAGAATGTGTACTTTTCAATTTGCTTCCCTGGTAAGAACCTGACAGTAGGCCAAAATGTTTTTTTTTCCAACAGCAGCTACATGCATGTATGCATCTACTTCTAGCAGTATATTAGCAGTCCTGGGCACTAGCAGTGCATACCTCTGAGTCCTGGTGTACAACAGCCATTGTAACAGCATCAGGGTGATGTTAGCGTATGTAGCTTCAAATCCCAGTGGGTCTAATTCAACACTTGTTTGTGGCACTGTGGCACCTAGAGACTAGTAGTCTGATGTCTGACATGCTGTTGCCCATGGCTCCTTTCCAGCTCAGCATCAGTCGGGGATCAGCAGCTGTGTAAAACAGGCCCACGCGACCTGAAACTTTAATGCTGACAAGAAGGCTACCGGGTTTGGTGGCGCAAGTCATGATTGTGTATGTGGTAGTGGTCCCACCTAAGTCTTCATCAGAGGGACATGGTAAAAGGGGTAAAAAAGGGACAAAAGGACTGCATAGCCATGACCATAGCGCAGGAGAAATTGGCAGTTCCAAATTGGTTGAAAAAGTATTGAGTTGTCACACATGCACACACACACACACACACACACACACACACACACACACACACACACACACACACACTCTACTCTTTGCTTCTGCCTGACTTCTTCCACCACACCACCGGCACTCTGTCAGCAGCATACAGTTAATTATTGAGCACCTGAAGAGCAGCATAGCTCTTGGTCTGCTGCTGTCTGGCTGTTTAAAATAGCTTTCCACACACTCTGTGTGGAGAACACACACTGTATACACCAAATCACATATGATGTTGCCTTGTCACCATATGTCATTTTGTGCTTTGTTGGCCAAAGTAGAAGCAGCCACTCCTATTCAACTTGTGTCATCTTAATAACAGTAATTATCAACATCATAATTTGTTACTCTTTTTCACTCTGCATGCCAAGCAAGTGGAGTATAATGAAAGATTACCATGTCAGGTACACAGAGTACAGGGATACATGGTGAGTAGTGAAGATCTGTAATAATCTGATTTTGAGCAGTAGACAAGCATCATTGTGATAGAGTTCAGTACATAGCTAGAAAACACTTCAACACCTCACAGATCAAATTACAATTTGACTGACTTTTTGTAAAGGTCATACCAGTTTGACCATTTTTAAAAGCAAAAATCAAGTGTGTGTTCCAAAATTCAGTATCTTTAAATGACAATATCATTCTCCCAAAAGCACAAAGACTAAGTGCTTCTTCTATTTTGATATCTGGGTAAAATCCATTACATCACACTAAAACTCCACTGTAATCCATCCAATGCTGTGATGCTTTAAGGAAGCAAGCAAGCAGTTCTAGGATACACACATGCTCACACACACACACACACACACACACACACACACACACACACACACACACACAATATGTGCTAGACGGAATGACATGACATGTTGCTATGATGGTAATGAATATTGACTTCTACTAATCTATCCTAATGACACTGTCTCAATGAAGCATGAGTTGTTTCACCAAATGCAAAGAAACAACATGTTTATATTCAGCTCTCTCATGGCTGTTGAATTAATTTATTATGAAGCAACACATTCTGCATAGGGAGGAGGTTGGTGGAGGAGGAGGTGGTTGGACCACTGTTCATTTCCTGTTTCTTACCTACAGTCAAAGTTGCTTTCTTCTAACCTTGGCCATCTGCTAACCTTGCCAACAAACTGTTACCCATTTGATCAGAAAATGCTTGTACACTATGTGATGTATAATAATGTATTTGCTGCTGATATGTTGGTAGCAGTGACTGATATTTTCTTGCCCACTCTGTCATATGCCATTTGTAGAAGGAACATAATGACGAAAACAATTAGGGCCCAGGGGGCATGTGTGTTGTCAAGCTGAAAAAGAGTCAGAAAGATTAGTTTTGGTATTTACATTAAAATAAAATCTGTGGTGAAAGGCTAGATTACTGTCCAGCTTTCATTCATGACCAGTGTGCCAACGCCAAAGATTTAACTGATTTTTTTTCTACAAATGAAAAAATGTCTTAGTCACTAAAATCATTGTACTATTGTTCTGACAAGGTTTTGATATAAAAAAGTAGAAGTCTTAACTCCAAAACGGACCTGTGGAAAACCTAACCAAACCAAAAATCCATAAATGAATTTTTCCTTCCCGAAATAAAGAGAAGAACTTGATTCAAAGGGGTCGAGGATAATTAAACCTGATCCAAAATGGGCCAAGGTCGGGGCTGGTAGAGCAATAGGCTGGGCAGAGGGTATGGAACGGGGAGCCAGGCAGATGGATTGACAATGCAGGTGAGGCAGGAAGGCAGGAAGGCAGGAGGGCAGGAGGCAGGGGCTGGAGACAGGGGCTGGAGACAGGTGACGGCAGGGCTGTAGGAACACAGAAACAGATATTAGCAATACTGTCAAAAAACCCAAATCTGAGCTGAGTTGTGGCTTGCAGCGTGACTAACTGTGCAAAAGTCTACGATCTGGCAGTGTGGATCTGGTAGTACTGAGTATAAGTAGAGGTCTTGATTATGGAATGGGTTGCAGCTGGGGGGGGCTCTGCTCCAGCACACCTGTCTCCACTCCTGCCATCTGGGTAGAGATAATGGAAGAATGATATCCACACACACACACACACTAGGAGGATGCTGAAGTGGAGGGCATGACAGTACCCCAGTACCATGTCAGTGGTGACATGGGACCAAGCAACGCTCCTCCACACCGTAACCCTCCCAGTCCACCAAGTATTGCAGGCCATGGCCCTGATGGAGCTTATCAAGCAGCCACCGCACCGTGAATGCCAGGTGGTTGTTGATGAGTCGGCGAGGGGGAGGAGCTGGCTCTGGAGGTGACAGGGGGCTGAAGGAGACAGGTTTGAGCTGGGACACATGGAAAGTAGGATGGATTTGAAGAGAAGGGGGATGTGTCAGAGGGACCGCACAGGGATTGATGACTGATTCAATTTCAAAGGGGCCAACATAACGAGGGGACAGTTTTCTGGACGCCACCCTAAGAGGGATGTCATTGGAGAGGAGCCATACCTTCTGGCCAGGTGAATAGTTGGGTGCTGGGGTGCTGGGGTGCGGTGGTGGTTTGCCTGGGTTTGGGCTCTAGTGGCAGCGTGGAGGAGAGCAGTGTGGGCCCACTTCCAGGTCCTGCGGCAACGCTGCATATGGGCCTGGAATGATGGGACTGTTATGTCCTCCTCCTATGTAGGGAACAAAGGAGGCTTGTAACTCAGAGAGCAAGGCAAGGGGGTCATACCTGAGGAGGCATTGGGCAGGGTGTTGTGAGCATATTCGACCCAGGGGAGCTGAGAGCTCCAAGCAGATGTACTTGCCGATGTTATGCAGCATAGTGCAGCCTCCATCTCCTGGTTAGCTTGTTCAGTTTGTCTGGGGATGGTATCCCGATGACAGACTGGTGGTGGCTCCCAGGGCCATGCAGAACACACCTGAGAGGTGAACTGAGGGCCCCTGTCAGATACAATGTCTGATGGCAAATCATGTAGGTGGAAGACATGTTCAACAAGGAGGTCAGCAGTCTCTCTGGCTGAGGGGAATTTAGGCAGAGCAAGGAAGTGAGCAGTTTTGGAAAGCGGTCTATGATGTTGAGTATGAATGTTTTACCTTCTGAGGGGGCGGGGGGGGGGGGGGGGGGGGGGGGGGGGCGGTGATGAAATCCACAGCGGTGCGTGAGCTCCTTGAAGGTTGCTTCAGCCTCAGGTGTCCAATAGAAGGGAGTGGAAGTGGAGGTGAGAGTAGCAAGACGCGGCTATAATTCCGGATGAATTTCCAATAAAAATGACCAAACCCCAGGAACCATTGCAGTTGTTTGCAGTTGGTGGGTGCTGGCCACTCTGACACTGTGATAACTTTGGCGGGGTCCATCTACACCTCTCTTTGCGTGATCACATCCTAGGAAAGATACTGTGGGGACATGGAACACACACTTTTCAGCCTTAACATAGAGTTTGTTCTCTAGCAAGCTTTGAAGTACTTGTGGTTCATGTTGTTCATGCTCCAGCAGGGACTGAGAGAAAATCAGGATGTCACCCAGATAGACAAAAATGAAATGGTTGACCATTTCTTGGAAGACGTCATTAACTAGGGCCTGGAAGACAGCAGGAACATTAATCAACCCAAATGGCATTACAAGGTACTCAAAGTGTCCCAGAGGTGTGTTGAATCTTCCCCTTGTCCCCCTCATGGATACGGACGAAGTGGTAGGCAATCTGCAGGTTCAGTTTAGAGAAGATGGCGGCTCTGTGGAGGGCGGCAAACGCTGAATTGATAAGAGGCAGAGGGTATTTGTTTTTACAGTAATTTCATTCAGGCCCCAGAAGTCAATACATGGTCTTAGGGCTCCATCTTTCTTCCCCATAAAGAAGAAACCAGCACCCACTGGGGAAGATGAGAGTCGGATTATACCTGCAGCCAGGGAGTCTTGTATGTACTTTTCCATCACCTGATGCTCAGGCTGGGAGAGACTGTACGGCCGACTGCAGGGAAGAGGGGCCTTGGGCAGGAGGTCAATGGCACAGTCATATGGGTGATGTGGAGGCAGGGAGAGGGCATGATCCTTGCTGAAGACTGGCCCCAGATCGTGATAAATCCTTGGGACAGAAGAGAGATCAGGAAGTTCTGGCAGGGGTGATGACTCTGTGATGGCATGGGCTAGGCCAGAATGTAAGCAGTTAGAGTGACAAAAAGTACTCCAAGAAGTGATCTTACCCATAGTCTAGGGTTAGGGTTAGGGGTTACAGGGGCTATTCTGTGGTCTACCCAGGCCATTGCGATCAATGAAACTCTTATTGGCTCCTGAATCAGTGAAGGTCAAGAGGTGAAATGACTGGGCGTGGCATTGAGTAGTGGCTCGGCTCAACAGTAGGGGAAGGAAGCCAAGTCTGGACGGATCTTTCCCTGCAGCACTCCTGCAAGCGGCTATCCACCTGGATGGCAAGGGCTATGAGCTGGTCAAGGTTGGGAGGGTTGTCACGGGAGGCTAACTCGTTCTTAATGCTGTCATTAAGGGAGTCCTGGAATATGCCTCTAAGTGCCTCCTCATTTCACCTGCTCTCTGCAGCAATGGTCCGGAACTCGATGGCAAACTTGGCTAAGCTGCAGGAGCCCTGGTGGAGGGAGAGGAGGTGCTTGGCTGTGCCCTTGGCCCACATGGGGTTATCAAATACCTTCTTAATCTCGGCAGTGAAGTCTTCAGAGGAGCAGATGGATGATTACCTTTCCCACACTGTGGCACCGCAGACAAGAGCAGCTCCTTTCAGAGAGCTGAGCAGGTAAGCAATGCGGGAATGATCAGTGACATAAGTATGAGGCTGTTGCTCAAAAACCAGGGAGCACTGGACAAGAAACTCTCTACAAGAGCCAGGTTCTCCATCATATCACTCTGGGGCGGGGACAAAGGGCTCTTGGAGAGAGGGGGAAGGACTAGGGGGCTGGCCAGGCGTGGGGTCTGGACTGGGAGCTACAGGTGGTAGTTGGGGCGATAATTGGATGCTGTTGAGGTTAACTGAAAGGCCCATAAGACTGTCCATAATCCCCTTAATGTTGCTCCAGTAATGTGACCTGTTGGAGGATGGCTTGGTGGAAGGCCTCGGCATCTGCTGGGTTCATGGTGCTGGCCAGATTGTACTGTTAAGGCTAGGCTAGTAAACCCGAAAGCAGTACACCGAGGCAGGCGACAGCTAGCAGAGTTGAGAGTCATTGTAATTAGGAGATAATTAGTAAGTAACTTCTTCTAATTTCTTTAAAATTACCCTGAAATTTTATGGTAATTAAGTGATAATAAGCAATAATTACAATGACTCTCTTGGAAATTTCTTTTAAGGTTACTTTTTTAAGATTTCTCTGAAACTTAAATCTGATTTCATGGTAATTAGGTGATAATAACAAGGAACTTTTTACCCCAAAGTTCATGGTAAGTAAGTGAGCTGTTGCAGCTTAATTTCCAAGTAGTTTCTGTGTAACTTCTACTGAGCAGACCCCCAAATTGAAGTGAGTTGTTACTCCTTAATTTCCAAGTAATTTCAGCCTAATTTCTGTGCATCATACCAGCTTTGTTTCCACCTACTTTCTGTGTAACTGCTACTGAGTGAACCCCTAAATTGAAGTGAGTTGTTACCCCTTAATTTCCAAGTAATTTCTTCCTTGGACAGAAACCCCACCTGGAAAAGAACAACTGGGCTCCACTGCTGGATGCTGGTCTGGTAGACAGGGTTGTACCCATGGGGTCAGGTTGGGCTAAGCCTCAAGAAACAAAAGGAAGCCTTTTATAATCTGTCCAAAGCATAATAAAGTACTCCATTTTTTCTAAAAAAAAAAAAAAAAAAAAAATCTTCAGGGGCATTGTTTTAATATCACTATTAGCTTTTATAGCCAGAAAATGCAGTAAAAGATCAATAATATACATTCCATAATAATAACGCTATGTTATTTTTGTGTGCTGGCCTTAGGTTGTTCTTCTCCTATCAGGAAATGCACTAAATTATGTCTGCACTTATGGATGTGCATGTTCAAACCATAATGCAGATTTGTCAGTAGAGGTCACGTCAGTGTCACACCAGCTCCATAAAGGAAGAAATGCATCATCAGAAGCTTTCAGTTTGACAGTCTTTATGCAGGTATTGACTCAGTTCTGACCGTAACCTGCAGATAGCCCACCATCAGTATGATAATTATCTAATTTCTGCCAGTAAATCATAGCTGTCCACCGCAGGACTCAGCTTTACTTCGTAACAGGCTAAGGGCCACTGTCAGAGACAAACAGCCATGGATCAAAAACATCACTCTTCTTATATTCCCCTAACAGTACTTTCATATATTATAGAAAGAACCATAACAAACTGTCAAATGTAGTCCAGCATATCATGAATTCCAAACTATTTGTGATGTCACAAATAATGCTTGTTGACCCAATGTGATTAACTCTCAGCTTGCACCATAAAAGCGTTTGATTTGAATTATTTTGTAAATTACTTAAAGCATCAGAATTTCCCTGTTTAAAGTGATTTTAGCATGAATGGTTTTAACTATAACCTGCAAGTCATTAATATTAGCGTTAGCTTGTTGTCCTTTGCTATCATAAGCAGCTAAATTATTGTTTTTGTCAAAACAAGTTTGCAGCACTTAAATATGTCCTACAAAACAGTATGGACATAAGTAGAGTCAAGAGCTAAATAGTGTGAGTCAAAACAGCAGCTACATCTACATGTTTGTGAGCTTTCTTTACTTCACATTGGAAAATCAACAGTACTGCTAGCTAACCGACTAACATTAGCCCTGAGTTTAAAGCCTCATTTTCTTCTTCAATATTGCTATTAAATGCACTATAATGTTAATAAGTGCCATTCAGTTAGATGATGCACATGCACATATGCATTGTGAAACTGTGTCCAATAAAAAAATTGACTGCATAATACCCCTGTATGTCCTACAAAGCTAACAAAAGTCTGGAGGCAGGTTTGAAAAGGAAACAAACATAAACATATATAATAAACATATTAAATATAAGTATAAAAGGAACAGCAATGCTTTCTTCCAGAGGGGCAATAAAGTTATTTTGTATATCTATGATGTAGATGAATTTAATGTTTTAGCTCTTATTTGTTGTTTTCATACTGTCATCTGTTATAATCATACCATGAATGTGATGTACAGGGCTCTATGTCTTAAGATACAGACACTGGTATTTGTGTTTTATGGGCATGCATGTGTTTGCATTTGCTTCATGCTCTTTTGTGATTTTTGTTTGTTCAGGACTATAAGTGTGTATGTGTGTGTTTGTGTGTGTTTGTGTGTGTGTGTACTGAGAGTGTGTATGTGTTCATGAATGCTTATGTAGTATGTGTTTTTGTGTACTTGTCTCTGAGGGCAATGCTATGGGTCTCATATTTTAACTGGTTATGACACTCAGTCTACTCCAATCACTGTTTTCAGGAGCTGTTCTATTGAGGCCTGAGCAGATGCCTTTGACAATATATATATATATATATATATATATATATATATATATATATATATATATATATATATATATATATATATATATATATATATGTGTGTGTGTGTGTGTGTGTATATATATATATATATATATATATATATATATATATGTGTGTGTGTGTGTGTGTATATATATATATATGTGTGTGTGTGTATAGTGAGTGAGTGATAGAGAGCATCATGATGCATGCAGCCTCCAAAAAGGAAAGGGGATCTTTAATGTTGCATTTAGAGTAAATCAGGCAGGCAGAGAAACAGGCAGCTGTTCCCCAGTGACCTGAATGGGGAGTCACGAGAGAATACCCATTTTAGCTGCTCTCCGCTAAATGCACTCTCATATTAATATTTTAGAATCACCCATAATGCTGCTGGAGAAAAAAGAAAAGAGGTCCAGAAGGAGGAGGAGGAGACATACATCAATTTGCCCAAGGTCCTCACTCCAGGAACTTGAAATAGAGGGATATTTTGCCATTAGATGAAATAGTTCATTATGCCAGCTTCTCAGAAGCATATAAAGGAGCCTGTCTCTTTTTTTCACAAACACACACGCACACACCCACACACACCATGCAAAGACATGCATCATCTGCCACAGCTCAGTGAAGAATTAAGCCACACCTTGGTGTGAGCCTGGGTTGCTGTTGTTACATGTGAGGTGTATGGAAGGCCAGAGCAGTCATGGTTCAAATTGTTTCAATTTTGTATATTCATGTGGTCGTAGAAAGATATTTTATGACATGACATGCGTTGTTTTTTTGCAAATATTTCTCTCACAATTTCAATACAACTGGATCACTGGAGTCTTGTATGTACTGGATCAGAAAATTATTCTGATGTGGTAATCATTGACATAAGATCAGCAGAGATACATCCCTGCTGGCTTTTCACATTAAAAGTCAGCAAATAGCCACAACGGAACAAAATCCCTGTTAATTTTTTGTATATTTATTTGAGGATGGGATTCTAAACCATGATCCCATTTTACTGTAATGTCACAAGATTCACATGATTCAAGCAGTTACACAGCTGTCAAGATGTCATATGAAATTATTTTTTCTAAAGAAAAAAGAAGACCATTCACATACTCTGATCGGTGTGGTATGTGGGTGATTCAGTATTTTTACATTAAGAGGACATTAAGCAAATTTCCATATATCATCCAAAATATCAGGCAGAATCTTCTTCAGAATCACCAGCTTACCATGGGGTCCTGACTCCACAGCTTAAGAAACTCTGTTTATAGTGTAATGACATATGGCCCTGCACAATCCTGTCTTCTAAAAAAGAAGTGTATCATCTTGTCTTGTTCTTGTGTCTTGTATTTTTTCTGAATATGCTTTTTAAAAAATGTACAGCAATTGCTATCTGGATTATATTTCACCGGCAACATTTTTTAAGCACCTATTTTGCATTCAAAGCACAACACTTTGACACCAGAACAGCAAGTGTGTTCTGAGTCCCACATACATTTAGGTTAAAGCACTTGTAGGGAAAAATCACGGTTTAGCTAATTATTAAAGAAGTAAACATATGCCTCTAAATGTCTCATGCTAGTTACTCTTGATTTTTCAATGTTAAATTAAGACCACCATCCTTCCCAATTCTTAACAAAATTTTACATATGATCACGATAATTGCTATCATCGCTACACTCAGTATAAGTGATATTGCACTTCAGACCAAAGACACCACTTTTTGTTATATCTATGTCCAGGTGTCACCTGAATATGAATGCTCAGGGCGAGAGGTGTTAAATTATATTTGTGGTGATGATATATGCCAGTTTATTGATAATGGTAATTATAGCAAATGCTAATGCTAAAAAGAATGTGTGATTTGATAAGATCCAGGCCAGCTCAACAAAGCAGAGTGTTTGGTCCTCTCAGTTTGTCGGCTCTCCATCCATCACCTTGCTGGATACTTACTTTTACATGTTTCATGTGAAATTCATTAGCATATCATTGATGATGACCATAATTGTTTAATGACTCGTTAATAGCTAACACAGTAATTAGCATCAGTGGCATAATTATATGTAGTGGGTGAAGCATTTTGTTTGGAATAATTATCACAATTGACAGCCTTTCCCACAAACAAGCAGAACCCTGAGAGGCAGTGGAGGGTGTATACAAACTGCTGGAAACGCAAACAATACACTCCATCTGAGAAGCAACGTGACTAAACATAACACACAAATAAAACAACAACCACAAACATGCTGAGCCCAGTTCAGGGCCACAGCCAGCTTTTTACAAATGGTGAGGTCATGAGTCCAAACGCAGCAAACCCCACCCCTGCAAGCCATTTATTTTAAACTGCGATGCTTTTTTCTATTAATCTAGGTTTTTGAAGAACATTGTATTTGTACAATTTATTATTGACTTAAATGTGCAGAACAAAGTGCTCCTAAACCCATCATATTTCCCTAATGAATAAAAAATACATCGTTTGTCATATTTAAATTTCCTGTGGCTAGTGTTTTTCTGCATTTCAAAAATGTGTCCAGTATTGGAAGATTTTCAGATTTCGAGTACTGGAGCAGATGCCCTCTGCTTAATAAATGTAATGGGGAAAAGGGAACTACCAAAAGATGTATCCCCATGTTGATTTACATAAAAAGATCAAATACAATGCAATTTAGCACCAGGAATTTGAGGAAAAAAATATAAAATATCAATTATTTTTTACTTTTATTTAACCTTTATTTTACGTGGCATTAAGGCATCGTATTAACATAACACATCAATAAAACATATGCATATAATATGCACAATTACGAAATAAAACTTCTATTACTGGAACAAAACATTATGGACATAATGTTAATAAATGAAGACATGTGAAAGTAGAGCATGCATACAAGTGTCAGGAAGCAGAGATGTGCAAAAGAAAAATCAAAAAAACTGTACAGTTACTGTCTATTCACAGATGGGTTGATTAAAATGTATACAGTGTGCCATTGCCATCATATTTTGTATGATTTTGATTAGTATACACTTCTTGCTGATGTCTATTAGTAAGCTCTATTACAGCTTTGTCCTGCCTGTTTTTAGTGTTGTATGTCTTTGAGAATATGTTTGAACTGAACATGGCTCAATGTAAATAAATTAAATGAAATAGCTAAATAAGCCCAATCAGTATTTTTTACAATATAAATTACAGATATATGTATAGGAAAAACTATAAAGAAAAAATATGTAATCTGATCATTTAGATAACATTATAAGAAAACATTACATCAGATTTATTTGGTGTCTAGTATACATTTCTAAGTGCACTCAAACAGTCGCATGGCTACATAATATACATGAAGCATGAATAGATGTAATATCAAATATTTATGACATATTTTATTGTAGTTTACTGTTAATAAATTTTGGACTAACATTTAGTCATGAGGTCCCTCTTTTGTCCTTTTGTTCTTTAATGGAACTGGAAGAAGCCTCATGTTCACCCTGATGAAGCAAATCCAGCTGAAAACATTGTGGAGAATAAATGTGATAGAAGCATAGTGCAGCCTGATTTATTTCAATGGGCCTGCCGCTTGGTGTGCTCTGTGAATGTGAAATTTATTGACAGTCCACAAACACATTTCTTGGAAAATAACGACATTTAGTAAAGGAAAGCCTGACTGTAAATGGATGAATACAAACACCAGGATGTTGGCTGAGTAGACAAAGACATGGAAACATTCTATAAAACCCACAGCACTTCAGCTCAGTCTGTCTGTTATCTGCCTCCTCTCCTCTGAAACACAATTATGTGACCATTGGCAAACATTGGTGCCAAACACAGCCATTTTTCCTCCTTGCCACCAGATGGTTCCATTGAGAACAGAGGCAGGCCCACTGTTTGTCTTCTACTTAGAGCTGGGGTTGTAATGGAGTCACTAATGATTATAAAACACCTGCTCTGAAAATAAAACAAACAGAAACACTGGCCAGGGCTGAGAGCTAAATACCTATGTGATCAGGTTGAAAAGGTGCTGGGGTTGTGCTTGGCTTGTACTTACCCAGGGACACAAACCCTCAGCAGATGTCCCACCTATAGAGGTAAGAGGCTGCAACGTCATCCACAAGAAGCAGACACACACACATCCTCACATTCAGTCTCCATAATACCTAATTGGCTGTTTGCTCAATGTAGAGAAAGGCTTGTGTCCACAAAGGGGTCATGTCTGTGATGGTCTGTGGTCTCGTTGGATGCCAGCTAGGGTTTCATGTAATTTAGAGGTTATCTATGTCCCAAAGCTGCCTTACAATGGAAATGTTTGTATAGTGCTATGACGAGCACAAGACGACAAAGGTGGTTAAGCAATAAGTGACATACATGCAACTATTTCATATTCAGTGTTCTGTTTCTCAATTAATGGATTCATCATTTAAAACCATTTCAAATTTTAATTACATTATAACTGAAGAGTTTGGGTTTATTTCAGCATACTTGCTTTATCAAACAGGCCACAAGCCAGGATGTGCAACTGTGATTGGTTGAGAAACATCCAAAATTTGCTGAACAACCTACAGAAGGCCAGCAAAAATGTGAAGCTAATGTCAAATTGGTTGTTGGTAATATTCATAGATATTGTGGTATATTATATATTTTATTATGATTAAATGAGAAACACAATCATATTCCATGTCTACAGTACACTCCTCAACTAAAGAATTATAGATTTCTTTAGAATTACTTTTGTATTTCTGCAATTGTTTTGGTGTCTTTGGTTGACAACACAGTACACACCATGTCATATTACTTATCTTACCATTAAACACAAATTGAGAGTGATTGTATACTGATCATAATTTGATAAAATTTCAGTTCCTAATGACCAATGTCAGCAAATAGATTTGCTAACATTGTGGTCAAACATAAACAGCTATTTAAAAGACCTACGTGGTTAAGGTTAGGGACTGATTGTAGTCATGGTTAAAAAGAACCAACATTGACTACAATTCAGCACCAAACTCCTCCCATATGATGTCTCGGTGCTCTGTAACAATGCCTCTGACATACAACAGTCATAATTCACATGGCCGCTAGAGGTCCTTGAATCCATGGGAAACAGTGGAAAAAGGCTTCTCAAATTGGATCAATGAAAATACTCAGAAAAGCATTTTACAGCTTCCTTGTTTTTTTGCTAGCGGTCCTTGTCAGGTAAATGTAAATATGTCATTTTTAGGCACTTGAACTAACAACTGATGCTGTCGTTATTTGGGAGGACAGTAGACTTGGACTGTAGAGAAGTGGATCGAGCTGCAATATTGATACTTTTCATTGTTACTGTTTGAATTCAAGCTGACTACAGCTGCCATCCATAAAGAAGCAAAACACAAACTTCAAAGTGATGTCCCTGGCAGTGTGGAGAAGCCATTAAAGCAAAATGTAGACCATTATGTAAGTGAACAATTAAATGAATAAATTAAATCATTGTTATAAAATACAGGTAATATATTTGTGTGTAAATATGCATGTCAAATATATGAATATTGATTGTTCTGAATAAAAAGACAAGTCAATATTTGTGAATAACTTTGTCTAAATTTATTGATCCCTGAAAATGTTTTTCTGTCCCAACAATATGATGTCATTCTATGATCACCAATGTTATTAGTAAATTTTGACCCCACACAGGATCAGCAGGTATAGAATCTGGACGGATGAATGAATGAATACTACCGACTAACTTATGAACAATATGCTAACAATTAAAGTCATCAGGATATGACATTTATTCTTAGAAAAAGAGGAAACATGTCCCCTCTGAATATCTTTTGTGGCTGAAAACAAAGGGTCCCAGGTTTCTGTAACCCTGAAACATACAGATTAGCAGGCTGAAAAACTGCATGTGGGTGGGGGTGGGGCAGTTCTGGAGCTTCCCCTCCCCTCTGGTCTTCAACATCTCAATCATGTCTCCTGGGCCCCGCCCCTTTGTATTAGCCCCCAGAAAGTGATGGGCATCCTTTCACTGGCTGCCTGACCTCTAGTAATCCTGTTTCACAGACCAGCTCGCTGCTGAAGCCAACACAATGGCAGGCGTTCAGCCTCCTCCCAGTCAATATTCCAACAGACTTGATAGAGCAAATTAGTATCCTTTGGTAAGGGCATGACCAAAGACCTTTACAACACCCAACCAGAATCAATAAAGACCAGTGAACGGCGTGTTTCTTTCTTTTTTGCCCTTTTACTTCCCTTGTCACTTTGTCTGACTTCTATCCAGAGTTCAAACTCTGGTGTGTGTGTCCTATAAACTGCCCCCACTACTGGGTGGAGAGCAAAGGTTAAAATGCCTGATGGTCAGTGTGTCATCAAGTTTTCACCCCTGCTTGTAGTAAGAGTTGTTACATGATGTACTGTATGACTGAGGCAGGTGAGTGGCCATAAAAAGAAAAATCATAAAAAAAAATTGAATGAAAAGTGAAATTAGAGATTTTTGGTACCAGGTAAATGCAAAATATACCTTACATATGATTTTAATTTATTTAAAGGATAAGTCTGGTTATATTTAATATTGTTCTTTATTGTCAAAGCATAATCAAAGGCTGATATATCTTATTCCTTTTTGCCATAGAGCTCCATTGTTGTCTAAAAGCTATTAAAAACATAAGTGAGCCAGACTGCTCCACCGGGTGACGTTTTTTCATTTCAATTAACATAAGAACTGTAGTTTATTTTAACTCAGTCCCCCACACACCATCCTGCTGGCACAAATACTTATTAGATCATCCAATGCGGATTACTCTGCCAGTGGGAATATTCCCCAGAAATTGACTATTTCTTACTGTTTGAATGAAGTTTGCTAAAAACTACAGCTGTTTTAGGAACGTACTGAGCCTTTGTTAAAAAAAAGGAAACTATTGCTTTTAAGATTTACGTCTTCAGTAGGAACCTTGGAAATGGGCTTGGTGCTGAGTGTCATAGAGTATAGAAGTCAGAAAATACTAAGAGTGACTATTGTTAGTTTTACTCTTTTCATGGGATTTGTGGACACGGAAGAGTATATAAAATCTTTTCGACAGATTTATCAGTTGAAAGAGGGGGATTAAAACATAACAGCAAGACATTTTAAACACAAAAACAATACTTTCAACCATTTTTACTTGCCAATCTCTTCAAAATGTCACTGACTTTAAAATCATTTAAATGGCCAGTGTACTTCATTGTAACTACTTTTTGTCTGTATTCATGTATGTGTTCCTGCTCCATGTATGCACAGGCACATATATACATGCATGTTTACATTTGTACATATGCACATTCAAATCCACTTATACAGTATGTATCTGTATGAATTATGTATATGCACAGGTACATAGTCAATCCATGTATGTAAGCATATGAACTGTATGTGTCCATGTCCTTTTTTTTTTTATCTTCTTTTGGAATGTGATATTCATTTGCAGCATATTATACACATATTTCTCAACTTGTAATATCAAATAATGTCTGTTTTTTCTTTTTTTTCTTTCTTTTTTTCACATTTAAGATTGTTGACTACTGATGATAAAAAACGGTGTGCCTACAATACAACATAAAGTTTATGTCCTTGCTATTAAAAATAAAAATTAGGAAACATGAACAGGAATCATAATGTCAACAGATATTTGTGTTTTTAATTATTTTTTTGTCCCAGGGAACTCAGAGATTGAAGCATAGATTGACATGCTGACGTGCTACGGTAAGCGTATCCCGTCATTTCTGGTTGCTGACTGTGTTCACTGATAGCGTTGCTGCTCTCAACTCAGTTGTTATTGTGGATTAACACCCGCTGTATTTTTGAACTTTCGCTAGTCTGTACTTGTCTTGTTAGATCTTAGTGCCGCATTTGACACTGTTGACCATCAAATCCTGTTACAGAGACTGGAACATTTCATTGGCAATGAAGGAACTGCATTGTGCTGGTTTAAATCATATTTATCAGAATGATTTCAGTTTGTACATGTTAATGACGAATCCTCCATAAAAGCAAAAGTTAGACACGGAGTTCCACAAGGTTCTGCTGTGGGACCAATACTATTCACTTTGTATATGCTTCCTTTAAGGAGTATTATTCGCAAACACTCCATAAATTTCCATTGTTATGCAGACGATACCCAAATATATTTATCAATGAAGCCTGATGAATCCAATCAGTTAACTAGACTCCAAGCATGCCTTAAAGACATTAAAACCTGGATGACCTGCAATTTTCTGCTGCCAAACTCGGACAAAACTGAAGTTATTGTGCTTGGTCCTAAACACCTTAGAAACACATTATCTAACGATTTATCTAATTTCAAGGACTGCCTTTTTTCACTTACAATATTGCTAAAATCATACACATCCTTCCTCAACAAGATGCAGAAAAAATAGTCCACGCATTTCTTACTTCTAGGCTGGACTATTGCAAATCATTATTATCAGGCTGCCCTAACAAGTCTATAAAAATTCTCCAGCTGGTCCAGAATGCAGCTGCTCGTATACTAACTAAAACTAGAACAAGAGATCATATTACCCCATCTTAGCTTCACTGCATTGGCTTCCTAGAAAATCAAGAATAGAATTTAAAATCTTTCTTCTACAAAGCCCTTAATGATCAGGCACTATTATATTTTAAAGAACTATTAGTACCATATTATCCCACTAGAGCACTGTGCTCCCAGAATGCAGGATAACTGGTGGTTCCTACAGTATTTAAAAGTAGAATGGGAGGCAGAGCCTTCAGCTATCAGGCTCCTCTCTTGTGGAACCATATCCTAGATTCAGTCCGAGGGGCAGACACCCTCTCTATGTTTAAGAGTAGGCTTAAAACCTTCCTTTTTTGATAAAGTGTATAGTAAGGTCTGACATAGACACAGTTTTGTATAGTCATTTTGCTTCTTTTGTCCTTCGCCAGCTGTTCCTGCTGTTTGTTACTGCTAGTTATGTATCTGTTGTTGATTGTTGTTGTTGTTGCTGTTCTCTTTCACTGTGTTCCAACCCCCCCACCCTCTTCTCTCTCTCTCTCAAACCAACTGGTCAAGGCAGATGGCTGCCCACCCAGACCCGAGTTCTGCCTTAGGTTTCTAAGAGGAGTTTTTCCTTACCGCTGTCGCCAAGTGCTTGCTCATGGGAGGAACTGTTGGGTCTCTCTCTGTAAATTGAAGATGACTTTGTGTTGTGAATTGAACATCAAAATCAATCAAAAATATTGCAACAAGCCTCTAAAAGCATGAATCTGCAAAAACCAAACACTTCTGTCAAATTCCAAGTCACCATGTTTCATGTGGAAACAAAATTAGTCATGCAACTTTCATCAGTTTCATATCTTTTATCATTGTAACTTAAAGGTTCTTAGGAATCAAAAATTCCTTCTCATTAGTGGCTGTAATATAAGCTGAAGTCAATATCCTGGTGCTAGCTCTTGCATGCGTGCTCCATTGCAGGTGATGTCTTTTTTTTGCTTACACTTTTTCTCACTTAAACTTCTCATAATTACATAAAAGCACCATCTTTCAGCAAAGCATCTCTCCCTCCCACTCAGTCAGCCTACCCCCAGCTGTATGTATGTGTCCTTGTTTGCTCACAAACAAACATGTTTACTAAACATGGTTGGCTGGGATGCAACACGCTGCAGTTTTATTGTGAAATGTGTGCTTATTACAACCTTTGGACTACCCACAGGAAAAACAAAAGGGACAAGCTATATTCTCCAATAATGTTTGAAATAATACTTTAGCTGTGTGTGCTTGGGAGTGGGCGACTTGTCATTGCAGCTGTGTTTTGCTGTGAAATATGTAGTGGTTGACATAGGCAGTTAGCTGTCTCATTAGCTGGAGAGCTAATATCTGCAGGGTGTTTCTAGTGGGATAGCACCATTTTTGTTGTATTGTGTCATTATACCAGTTGTTTACTGACATTAGTCGGAGAGAGGCAAGGCACTCGAGAGGGCACAAAAACATCACTTCCGTTAGATTTTTGAGGAAAATCCGGCCTGGCTCCTTCACATCGAAATCAGTCCACAGGCTATTACAGGCAACCAAGAAAGTCAGGGAAGGTTTCATTTTTTATGTTACCTTGCTACCCGTTCACTCAATGGCAATTAAAAAAAGATTAATACATGTAAATTGCTTCACAATTCTACATATAGAGCCTTTAAGTGTTAATGGGGCTGTATCAAGTCTGTAAAACCCTTTCCTCTCCTCTGTGTGGGCTTATCCATTTCACTCAACTTTTCATGGACAAATCTAACCTAGACTAATTTAGCTATGTCTGATGTAACATATCATTTTTTTAAAAATAAATTCTGCTTATCACTATATTTTCCTTAGCAGAGGTGCACCTCTTTCCCATTTTATGTAACATTAATTACATCAAACCTATGTAACCAACACAGCTTGTTCAGTATTACCACCTGTCACGCCATGGTGAAGTTTAGTTGGGGTTTTTGTCCTGTTTCCATGTTTTGTCTTGTCATTTCCTGTTTTATTTTGAAAATTATTCCTCCTTGTTTTTTGTGTCTGTCTGATTACCCCAGTGTTACCATCTGTCCCCTCACCTGTTCCCCATTCCCTCGTCAGTTCTGTCTGTGTATTTAATCCCTGGTTTTCAGTTCTGTCCTTGTCGGTTCATTTTTGATTTGGTTCATTCATAGTCTTGTCAGAGTCACAGCCTTGCCTTGCCTTTTTGCCTAGCCTACATTTTTGCTTTAAAATAAAGGGATTTTTTGTCACAACGCCTCTGCGACTGGGTCCTGTTTTCAGGCCATCTTGACACCACCAAGCTATAACTGAACATTTTTAAGTGTAGTGCATTTTACTTAGCAAAGTAAACAGCCACAGCTGTAGTTGCAAAACTGTTAAGAGTTAAGAGATGCACTTTTGAAAGTGGCCTATACTGCCACCAGAGATACAACAGGGACGTTTGTTTGAACCAGCCAACATGCATTGGTTATCATGTGCAGACAAAAAGCCTTTTGCATTTTATATAAATTCAATGCAGCAAAGAGCAGAACATGTCTCTGATGATCTTTCAGCACAGCTTTCCATTGTTGTGATAAAAAAATATTAGGTCTTGTTAGGTTTAGGCACAAAAGACACATAGGTTTAGCAAAAGATCATGGTTTTGGTTGAACTTACAACTTTGTAAAGGTTAGGGGACGTTTGTCACCATGGTTACAATCATAACCACATGGTTAAGGTTTGGGAACTGTCATGCTCATGTCTGAAGAAACCAACACTAACTGATGGTAGGAAACATGAAATGATCAATGGCCTCCACTGTTAAAGTCTGTCATTTGCTGACCCATTCATCCTCCGTTAGTATAGAATAACATCAACTGACATCCTCCTTTGATCTGGATGGACAAGAGTCATTGCCATGGCTTCTAGAGGATGCTGTTACTTCAATGTAAACATGCTATTTTGGGCATCTGCTGAAACAACTAATTCTGTTGTTTTTGTCTCTATCTTTCCTGTTCTCCATTTGCATGTTATGGCATATGTTATTACTGCTAAATATGTTTTCATTACTGCTTCCCCTTTTTCAAAGCATGCTGTCTTTCAATTTTAGCTTAACATTGGCTGCCATTATATGGTTTAATAATCAAGTTGCAAAGACCAGAAACTTCAATAAATTATTCTCAGATAATCTGAAAAGAAAAAACAAAACAAAACAGAATTGAAAAAGCAAACATTAATGTTAACATTAATTATAATGACATTAAAACATTAAAATAAAAATGTAAAAGATAGTATATGTATATAACAAAAAACTCACCCTGTTTCTTGGATTAGCACCAAATATTGATGTAACTCATGCCCTGAAAAATTGGAAAGACCATAACTCTCAGGACACTGGCTGAGAAAAGCACATATAATACACTAATAATGGTTTCTAGGGTACCAGTTACACATGCTTGGGGCTATCGCTGTTCAGCTCTTTTGTCCCATGGGGAATGTCTCTTAATTGGCAATATTCAATAATCACCACTAGGACCTCACAGAGTGTCCTAACATCTGGCTGAACAGATGTTAGGACACTCCACAGCAAGTCACTAGCTCACTCTAGTCTATCCTGTGCTAAGCACCATGTTCAACCCTGTAGCTCCACCAGGCTATGCCCTCCAAATACACAGCTACATCACTACTACATATCTGTTCCTCCTAATGAGAGATCAGAGGTTGGAGAGCCAGATCAATGGGCAGGGTATTGACAGTTACATATGTTCAACAGATTTGATCATAACAATATTTCTTAAAATATTTTTTGACATTTTGCAACATGGTACACACAATTTTGAATATTTACTAAAGAATAAAACAGTAACAACCTGATAATTGAATCATTAGATATAGAATAGAGCAAATTCTAAAGGGTTCACAAACTTTCAAGTAGCACTTTATGTATAACCAGAGTCTGCCCCAGGGTCTACAGCAAGTTGGACTGCACTGTGCTGGTCACCAAAATAACACACAAACAGGCAAAGTGAGTTTCATAGGCAGGAAAAAAACACCCAACAGCCTTACCACTGCTTGCACTGGTAGTAGTGCCTCCATGAAAATAGGGTACTAAGTCACACCCACACTTTCTCTGTATCCTGTGCAAGACATCCTGAGGGACATGGTCATTAGACTCCCACAAATCACATGTAGACTTGATGGGAAAACTTCCATTTCTCTTTCAATATCCTTGCAAGAATAAAGAGCTGGCAATCTGTCCCACAAACAGGAAAAAATGTTCATTTCTCATCTGAATCAGAGTTTTGACCATTTGATCAGCCAGAATCTCCTTTTCACAGCCTGGGACACACTCTGGTCTGCACTTTGACTCTGTTTTCTTTTACAGTTCATTAACTGTGCTATACCAAGCCATAGGTAAACAGGCTTCACAATTCTACTTTAAAATCCATGTAGAGCATTAATAAATATGTGTTCTGAGTTTAGCACATCACAGAACAATGAATGTATGTATAATGAAACCACCCAGTCAAATTTTTAATGATTAAAAAAATCACCAAGTATATAAAATTGGGTTTCAAATTGTGGAAAAATAAGCAGTAGGCTATTCTCTGCTCTGAAACACTGGGGGCATATCCAGTGAAGGCACTGAATAAAGTAAAGTCTTTTTTTAAAAAAGAGGTTGGTGCACATAATGAACTTCAGTAATTGTGAGATTTTCGTGCATGGTTAACATTTCAACTTTCTACTATTTCCACAGAGGGACTGTGGTACTAGGAGCATTGCTACCATATGCTGTGACAAAGAAAGTGTTGGATAAACTACTGTGTTTACCCTCAGAGTTTTGCAATTATTTATGAGGTATTTGACTATGCTGCATAGGCTGTGATCTCCCTGAACATATTTACAGATTCACATCTCCAACAGACATTAAGAATAAGTCCTTGGATAAGAGCAACAATGCACCAGCCTTGGCCCCACCATGCTATGTAGATGAATCTTATTCCCTGGTGTGGCAGAGTTAAAGCCCTTGGCTGCTCTACATTTGTTCATATTTGCTTCATGAATAAAGCTGAAAAGCTGATGAGTGCCCAGGGACTTTCTTTATGTGTCAGTGGCAAAGGTCAAGCACCTATTGTTTACTGGAAACACTGTTATTCACAAACTGGGCCTGAGTGAATGATGTTGGAAGGCTATAGACCAAAACCAGTGTAGTCACTGATGAGGGTACTCCACAAACTGATTACAATTTTAACTAAAAAGTACTTTTCTATTATAGTTTTCCACCATGTTTCCTTTGTAGGTGAAGACTTAAAAGTTATTGGCCTATGTTCTACAAAGGATACATTTCTAAAACAAACACACAAAAAACATGCACATTCTGCACATGGGTGTGTAGTCTACATAAAATTAGGTATAATTTTTAAATTTCATTGTGGATATGATACTTGAGTCTTGGTACAGTTATCTAAATATCTTTTATTCATTGACAAATAAGCCAAAGTTGTCAAATGTTGTACAACACCTTCACTTCAATAAAACAGAATAAAAGTGGCAATGTTTTTACTTAAGCCACGACTTGTTCAAAGAATAAACAAGATTATGAATCTGACCAGGCATTCAATACAAGCTTTAAGCAGAGTTTTTGAGGGTGTTTGTCATAGGGACATATCTCAAGTGGTACCAAAAGGAGTACATACTATAGGTTTGATAAGTGGCCCTTTCTGGACTATGTCCATGAGCAGCAGTTCCAGACATAACAGAAAAAATAAAGGATCAGGGAATCTCTGGAGTTTCATCAGAGGCATTCTGTGGACTTGTCTTCTCCCTTAAGAGGGTAAATAGTGGTGAACACACAGTTTCCTTTCTGAAGAAGGCAGCCAAACAAACTCTGCTAACAGAAAGGATATCTCTAGGGAGCTTAGATACAACCTCTAAATAGATCCCAGATTTATTGCCACACCCTGAATACTGTTATAACTGGTGCCACAGTCACAACAATGCAGTTCTTGTTTCAAACCGTCTATTTTTCTTTGTTCTTGACCAATCTGAACATATTTATTGACAGAAAAAGATCCTGATATCGATATATCTTCACCTTCATGATCTTCCCTGCTGTTGATGTTGGGATTAAGCTCCAGGCTACACTGGGTGTGTATTTGTTTAAAACCCTGTAAAGTGGGAGTATAAAAAATCAGGTGGCGACCTTGGGTCCATTTTCTGCAGGGCAGCGTGCAGTGCCAGTGAATGGCTGGACACAGCGGGGCTTGGAGGCACCTGGCCGGACGGCTTGGGCGCTCCACAATGCTGTCTGGGGGGTAATTACCACAAGGTATTCTTTAAAAAGACCAGATGGGGATGAGGTCCCACCCCACCCCATCATTTACAACAGAACCCCATTCAATGACATACTTAATCCACCCACCAGTTAGCTCTTTCAGAGTCTGCTGTTGTTGTGCTTGTTCCTTTATGCTAATTCAGCCCCACATCTCCCTCACAAATAGAGCAAGAGAGAGAGAGAGAGAGAGGGTAAGTGAGAAAGGCATAAGTGCCTCAAGGAACTCAAAAAGCATTATTCATTTTCAAATTGTTTCCGCCACAGCAAGTACAGTAACATTTGTACCTCCCCTTCTCTCTTTTCTGTCTCTCTGCTGTCCTGAAGTGCTGCTTGGCTCTTTGAGGAAGACTCGTTGAGGGGAAGCTGAGCAACAGTGAGAGGAAAATAAAGGGGGAAGGGCAGGACACCTAGGCGGAGACACAGAGAGAGAGAAGCCTTTATATACAAGGTCAAGTCAGAGTTCAGGGTTCATGGTGGCACCAGCTGAGGTTGTGGGGGACGGTGGGGCATCTGTTATATTGTGGGCACATACTGTATCTGTTTCGTTTCCAGCTGGATTCATCCCCCCTCCCTCCCCAGCACTACCCCAATCTAGTTAACCAGGACCACCACTTTGAGCATCCCCAGAGAATACATAATCAGATCCTCTCACTTTTTATAGCTGTGTCCTCTTCTTCTCATTGCAGGGTACTATTTCAGAAGACTGGTAGGATGGAATCACATGCTGTGACATGTTCACATCATGGTCTCCTATTAGGTTTTCAGTATTTGAATAAATCACCCTCAAACAAATCCTCATTGCCTTTATAAATATGACTCTTCTCTTATGTCTCTGGTGTATTAGAAAATACTGATATTAACCAATAAACAATGCAATGCCACAAATTTTGTCACTGTAATAATTCACAGTTTTTCAAGAGCTGAAAGTTGAAAACTAATGATCCTCTTTGCCATTTTCTAGAAAAAGCTTAAAATAATTAGGCAAAACAAATATTGGTAACACTTCATTTTATGGAGCCACAAATTTCATGGTAATTAGGAGGTAATTAGTAAGTAACTTCTAATTTCTTCTGAAATTTCTTTGAAATTACCCAGAAATTTAATGGTAATTAAGTAAAAATAAGCAAGTGACCTTTTGGAATTTTCTTTCAAATTACCCTAAAATTTACCTTCAATTTCATGGTAATTAGGTGATAATAACCAAGGAACTTATTTGAAATTTTGTTGAAATTACCCCAGCATTTAACTCAAATTTCATGGTAAGTGAGCTGTTGCAGCTTAATTTCCAAGTAGCTTCTGTGTAACTTCTACTGAGTGGACCCCTAATTGAAGTGAGTTGTTACTCCTTAATTTCCAAGTAATTTCAGACTAACTTCTGTGCATCACACCAGCTTTGTTTCCACCTACTTTCTATGTAATTTCTACTGAGTGGACCCCTAAATTTAAGTGAGTTGTTGCACCGTAATTTCCAAGTAATTTCTGCCTAACTTCTGTGGCAGGTGGCGGTGGGTGTATGTCAATTAATTATGTTATAAATAATATATGAGGTGTTCCACACCTTGACAACCCAGTTGTATTTTGTGTTGTGTTGTGTAGAACATAGACTAATTTATCGGAGATAACTTATAGAATTTCCATCAGTGTATCGCAAGTTGGCCCCCGTCGGGTTAAAACATAGTGTGTTTCTATGTAATTACATTTGTAACTAGAAATGCATTTCCTGCGGAAACTGCGTGTGAATGCTGAAAACTGAATGAATTGCAAAGCACTGCTGAAAATACTGAGCACTTGTTCAGGATTCCCATCTGTATAAATAGAATGTGATTACCATGGCATGTTACATTTAAGAGATTTGGTAGATAATAAGTAGTATGGTGCTGTTTTATTTATGACCACAAGGTGGCGCTATTGCTGCCATGATTCAGTATGTCATGCAGATTCTCATGGAAAACCTGCCTATCAAGTTTCATTCCATTAAAGACAACCGAATTGCTGAAATATCATGTTATAAGGTGACTTTAGCGCCCCCTGTGGGCAGAATTTTGTGAAATTTTACACACTTCTGTAAGGTCACCTTGTGTACAACATCCCCAAATTTGGTCACGATCCGATTCATTATTGAGGAGTTATCGGCCATTAAGTGCATTAGGCCACGCCTCCAAAAGTTTGTTAGCCAATAACAGACAAACGATAAGAGATATCTGAAAACAAATGAATAAGTCTTGTTCAGGGTCTCTAAATATGGTATGTACCAAGTTTGGTGAAGATTGGATGAAAAATGTGCCAACAGGAGCAAAACATGTTTATGAAAAAAACCAAAATGGCGGAAAATTTTTATCGACGCAAATGGGCGTGGCCTATATGATTCTTATCAGTGTCATACAAGGAACATCCTCACCAAAAAGTTTTTTGATAGGACTTACCGTTCATGAGTTATTAGCCAAAAGGCAAAACATTGAATAACTGACCACAGAGTGGTGCTATTGATACCATGTTTTAATATGTTAAGCATGTCCAGGTGGGACACCTGTATATAAAATATGAACATTCTAGCACTTTTAGTTTTTGAGATATTAGCTTTCAAAGAAATCCTCCCATAGACTGCCATTATAAATTTTAATATTTTTAAAAATTCATATAAAATCAATGGTTTATGATAGAAAGCTGAATAAGTAATAGCACACTTCTCCTGAAAGAGCTGAACATTTTGATATATGAATGGTGTCTGTAGCTCAAAGTATAGAGCAGTTGAAACTCGCCGAATAACGTACGGAAGAATAATAATAACTAGAAATGCATTTCCTGCGGAAAATGCGTGTGAATGCTGAAAACTGAATGAATTGCAAAGCACTGCTGAAAATACTAAACACATCCCCATCTGTACAAATAGATGCTTGCAGCATTCATAATAATAAACTAGACAAACTATTTGTACCCAGGTTCACTGTAAACTCTGACTCAACGTCACTGTTAAGAAACAGAAAAATAACTTTATTGCAAGCTGAATACTTTCTAACTATGTAACATCTGTTAGTCTGGCGGTTTAAATTCAACACCTACAACACATACTGCATGTAAACTGGACTGTCAGCTTTGTCACAGAAACTCTGCTGAGTTCAGACTGTTTACTTACAGCTCAGTTACTCAGACAAATAACCAAGCCTCCAACCCGCCTGTGAAACAGAAAACAAACCATAAACCTTTTCTAGACTTTCCGGATCTGAGTGAGGTCCTACTGGGATCAACAGATATTTAGTCTGTTGGCTGCTTGCTGTGCCTGCATGCTGCTGCCAGTCAGCAGCTAACAAGTAGAGCTAACTGCTAACAGCTGAAACCAACAAACTCCATAAATTCATTCAACAGCTCTGCCATCCACAGTCAAACTCATATGAATGCTTATTTAATGTAGAAGTACAGCTAAAATAAATACTAACAACCTAGCTGGTCCACTGTGTGGATAGCAAAACATCCTGGCGCCGACTATTTACTGGTGTTTACCAACCCGTTGGCGCTCTGAGCTGATGCGCCACAACACCAGATAAATCCAGAAAATCCAATCCCTGATTAGGCAGCCAAAGCTAGCTCTGACCATGTTAAATAGTCATGGTTGGCTCACCTAACAAAACAGCTGTAAGTTAAGTGAGGGTAAAAAACTAAACAAAATATTTTCTGTTATTAAACTCTTACCTCTTACTAATAAAGTTATCTCTGTAACTGTACCATAACAACATTAATGCTTTTAACAGTTATGCTAGCGTTAGCAGCTATGCTAGCGTTAGCACGTCGCTAATATTAGCTAGGTGACAATAAATGCCTTTGTTTTACCAGGAAGATGTTTTGCCCTTATCGTTTTGTTTGGATTGTATTGTAGAAACCAGTGTCATGTTACCATGTCATATAAAATGTCAAGCCTGTATTAGTAACTTTAACAGCCTTATGAACAGGGACAGGTAAACTCTGCTACTCACCACTGCAGCAGTCAGATCAAAGTGGTTATCTCCGGTATTTGCGCAGTTAGATTTTGATGAGGCGTTTAAGGGCACTCGGAAATTATAGTGTCAACGTATGGTGCTGATTTATGACCACAAGGTGGCGCTATTGCTGCCATGATTCAGTATGTCGTGCAGATTCTCATGGAAAACCTGCCTATCAAGTTTCATTCCATTAACAACAACAGAATTGCTGAAATATCATGTTATAAGGTGACTTTAGCGCCCCCTGTGGGCAGAATTTTGTGAAATTTTACACACTTCTGTAAGGTCACCTTGTGTACAACACCCTCAAATTTGGTCACGATCCGATTCATTATTGAGGAGTTATCGGCCATTAAGTGCATTAGGCCATAACTAGAATTGCATTTCCTGCGGAAAATGCGTGTGAATGCTGAAAACTGAATGAATTGCAAAGCACTGCTGAAAATACTTAACACATCCCCATCCGTTTAGTGTGAATGCTTTCAGCTTTCAGCATTCACACTAATAATAATAATAATAATAATAATAATAATAATAATAATAATAAATAAAGGTTTGGATAACTAAAGCATTCACACTAATTACGTGTGGGAGCTGCAAACTGCCAGACGCATCCACCACTAACTGCCGGATGCAGCCGCTGCCACTGTTGGCTGCTGCCATTCCTGTTATTGCTACCTTCACTGCAAATCTCTGCTTGAGCAGCAATTATTCAAAATTTTGTGGTGCCACCTACAGGTCAAGTTTATCAAATACCACACACCTGTTGAATATCCCCATCTGTGCAATTGTGCTGAATTTGGTCACCATTGAAGGTTGAAATTAAGAAATATGGAACTTAATAAGTCGTGTGTTGGAATTTCACAAATGGCCACAAGGTGGGCCTATTAGTGCCATGATTCACTATTTTGTGCACATTGACATGGACAACTTGTGTAACAAGTTTCATTTCATTGAAGACAACAGAACTGAAGAAATATTGTGTTATTATATTACAGTGGCGCCCCCTGTTGGTAGAATTGTATCAAATTTTACATAATGGTACACTGTCACCATGTGTACAAGATTATCAAATTTTGTGGCAATCTGAATCAGCATTGAAGAGTTATTGCTAGTTAAATGCATCAGGCCACGCCTCCAAAAGTTTAGTAACCAATTACAGACAAACGGTAAGTGATACCAAAAACAAAGATAATAGCTGTGTTCGGGGTCCTCTAAATATCTTTTGTACTAACTTTGGTGAAGATTAGGTAAAAAATGTGCCAAAATGAGCAGAAAATGTATTTTGAAAAAAATTCAAAATGGCGGAAATAATTTGAGACGCAAATGGGCGTGGCCTATATCGGTCTACTTGGTACCGTCCAAGGAACACACTGTGCAAAAATTGTTTGAATATGCCTAATGGTTCATGAGTTATAAGCCAAAATGTAAAACATGTAATAACTGACCACATGGTGGCGCTAAAGATAAATTTTTACAATATGTGAAGCACTTACATATGTGCCAACTGCCAACGAAGTTTGAACACTTTAGCACTATTATTTTTTGAGATATGAACTTTCAAACATTGCTCCCCTTGACTTTCCATTATAAATTTTAATATTTAAAAAAATTATATAAAATCAATGGAATATGTTAGAGATAAGAAAAGTAATAGCACACATCTCCTTATGGATATGTACAATTTGACATTGAAACGAAGTTGATACGACAAATCGTGTAGGACTAGTTACACTACGAAAAACGCGAAATAATAAATAAATAAATAAATAAAGAGCCAATAAAGCTTATTTGACACAGAGAAATAGTCATATATTTGAACGGAGAGAGTGAGTGAAGCAACAATTTTTTGTTTAGAGACAAGGCAGGCAGCCTCACCCAATGTGTCCCTCTGTGCTGCAGTGAGCTCCAGGCCCCTCCCCAACTTATGCATGTGAGGTGGAGAGAACAGAGAAGAGAACATTTCTTGTGGAAAGAAGTTCATACATGCCATGATTGTGGTCAAAGTGGACTGAAAATTTCATTTTTTGTATGATTTTTTGTTGTGAATCCATTGATACAGGTTTGAAAGTGGTGTGACTTATAGTTTAGATGGGAGACTGAAATTAAAGCTGCAAACAGCATTGGACGGGCCTTCGCCACCATGCCAGATGGCTTGTGTCAAAAGCATATAGATGTCTCCTGACCTGGTCTGACAGATGTGAGTTCAGCCACCCCTCCCTTTCTGCCTCCTTCTCCCTGTGACAGGTCAGAGTCTGTCCACCCCCCACCCCCCCGCCTAACCTGCATGTCACTCTGAGGTGGAGAGCAAGTGGTAAAAGAAGTTTTCTTTTGGAAATAACAGCCCATGACTTTGACCTAATCACAGTTAAAATCTGCACTTTTAGTAGGAATTTTTGTTGCAAATCCATTGATACAGGTGGTGTGACTTATACTTTAGACAGCAGACTGTAATTGAGAACGAGAGTGCATGCTCAGAGAATGCCTCTCCCATTGAAATGCATTATATGAATGAAATGAATAAATGAAATTTTTATTATTGTGTCATGCATACAGCCGCATGCCCAGCCCGCATGGGCTTGCAAGACACCAATGAACTCTACAAAACCAGGGCCAGAGTACAATGCATCCACCACAAACAAAAAAGAAAAAGGAAGTCTTTTACCCCTAGACCCAGCCACCACCATGGAACAGTACAGACATTTCATATTCACAGTCGAAAGCCTGCCATACCTCACTGAAAAGTCTAGATACACACTAATCAAACAAACTTGTCTTCTACTCCAGGCTTTTGATATAAAGTTTGCCAACTTAAATATCTCAAAATTAAACAGCCATTCTAATTTTGCTCATCTGAACACCAAAATATTTCTGGATTTAGTCAAGCCATTTCATGAAACAGGAGCTCTCTTAAATCATCATAATTTGTACAGTTCAATAGAAAATGAGACTCGCTTCACCCAAATCACAATTCTCACACAATCTATTTTCCTCCAGAATATTTTTGAATCGCCAGAGGGAGAAGACCATCTCTCAACTGTGTAATTTATTCCATATGAATAGTTTCTTATTTATTCTATCCTCTGCCATTTTGATTTGACGGTTCCACAATTAAATCATTTCACATTTTCGTTGTACAGACCCTGGTACCCAGCCCATGTCTCCCTGAATTGCTGGAATCGGAGCAAATCTATGAACCCCCAAAAAACATTGTATAGCTCTGTTCTGTATAGAGTCTATAATTTTGGATTCTTTTAAACACCCCACCCCTGCAGCATATGGGGGAGACACATGCATCATAACGTTTGGTATATGTACAGTAACCAAGATCATTACATACTCTCAATTTATTAATAACTGTTCCCAGAGCTCTTCCAGCTGAATCAGCAAGGGACTGAATTCCAGCCTCATAAGTCAGAAATTCATCAAAAAAGAAACCCAAGTATTTATAAACAGTAACATACTCTAAGGTAACTGAACCAAAACTAATTATCTGTGTACTTCTTTCCATACCTTTCTTTCTGAAACGCATTACTTGTGTTTTACTGTTGTTTATTGCTAATATCCACTTATGACACCACAAACTAACTTTATCTAAAATATTCTGTAAATCAGATTCAGATTCAGCCAATAGAATAATATCATCCACATATAATAAATCACCCAATTTAATGTCACCTATACTCCTTAATCTGTAAGGCTAAGTCATTCACACGTAGTGCAAAAAGAGTTGGGGAAAGTATGTTTTACACCAAAAGGTGTTTAAAACATCTCATTGATCTCAACATAGGCAATTGGACATCTATACAAGGTGTGGAAATGTCACTCAATGAAAATCGACGTTTTTAATACCTTTTGTTCAGCACAGAAGATTTTAATGGATTTTCATGAATGTATTGCGGATTTCCTGTTGGATTTAGGTCTGGGGTGTCAGTGTATGAATTTTGTGAGTTTTCGAGCATGTGTAGGGGGTCAATTCCCCCTAGGCTCTAATTAAAGCTGCAAGCAGTGTTGGACGGGCCGTCCGAGGGCGTCCATCCGTCTGTGGGCCTGGTCTGAGGGGTGTGACTCGGCAGCCATGTAAAGTGCAGTATAGATAGGAGCATGTGTAGTAAAGTTATAGCACCTTCACTGTCATGGCAAAACAGCAAATGTCAACGGTGTGAGAATGACAAAGTTTCTGTAGAAGGAGATGTGTGTATGGCTCACAGAAGTGTCATCAACATTATGCAACATTATGCCCCTGTACTGTCATTTACATTGAAATACATGGAAATCTTCTGATAAATTTGTGTGCAAAATAAATCAATTTTCTCCTTTTCATCACATGCATTTTTAAAAAAGTAAAGACTTGTAAGCCACATGACCTGATAAAAGTTTGATTTAAATGTGTACTATCAAGTGTGTAGAGACAATGAGAAACTACAGGCAGACACAGAGAAATACTCTTGTATTTGAATGGAGAGTGTGAGTGAAGGCACAATTTGTTGTGTAGAGACAAAAGAAAAAGCAAATGGACACAGAGGAATAGTCATATATGTCGTATTTCATATATGATGAAGGAAAAACTGCAGTACAAAGTTTCAAAATGTAGTTATGTTTATTTATCTACAGCACTGTATTACTAATCAGGCAGCTTCATTGCATGTCTCCCTTTGGAGTCAGGTGTTGACTCCTCCCCCTCCAGCCTGCAGGAAGAGCAGGAGAGAAGAGAAAAGAGAAGAGTTCTTCTCCTGTGTAAAGAAATACATGGAGGCTGTAACTTTTGGCCGAATTGGACTGAAAATATCAGATTTTTTTAGGAGTTTCCGTCGCGAGTCCACTGGTACTGGTACTGTTGAAAGTCATGTGACTAGTTTAGACGGTAGCCCTTAATTGACAGGTAGTTGACATGCTCAGGGAATGGCTCTCCCATTGAAATGCATTATAAGCTGAATGTTGCACAACAGCTTTGACTTCAAATGTTATGAAAACCGTACGAGTTATTACAAAGTTTTTAACAACTGTTGTTCAGCACAGTGTTGTGAGTGAGATATCACAATCTGAAGCCAATAACATGAATGCAGTGGGAGGAGATAGCTCTGGCGTGGACCCCAAAATGGCCATTTTCAGAAATTTTGAAGGAGATTCATGAATGAACTGCGGACTTCCTGTTCGATTTAGGTCTGGGGTGTCGGTGTATGATTTGTAGGTCTTGAGGAGACGGACAATTTAGTGTTAGATCCATCTCTCTACGACATTCCTATGGGCCGTAGTGGCCGAAATAGACACCTAGGTGGTGCTGTGGAGCACTTTCTTGGCATTGGGGGGGTAATTTAAAGAGATTATCAAATTTTTCGTTTTGGTGAGTTTTCGAGCATGTTTAGGTGGTCAAATTAAGCATTGAAGTGGCATAATAATAAATAAATAATGACAGAAAGAAAGCACAGTAACAATAGTTCCAGGGCTCAGGCCCTAATTAAAGCTGCAAGCAGCGTTGGACGGGCATGAGCCCCCCTCGCGCACGCCGGGACCCGGTGCCGTCCGAGGGTGTCCATCACACTCGCCGCCCGCTGACCCGGTCTGAGGGGTGTGCCTCTGCAGCCATGTAAAGTTCGGTGCAGACAGGAGTGTGTACTGTAAAGTCAGAGCAACCTCCTCATCATGGCTAAACATCAAATGTCAATGGTTTGTCAATTTGTTATGTAGAGGTTTGTGCCCCTGTACTGTCATTTACATTGAAATACATGGAAAGCTTCTGATAAGTTTGTGTGCAAAATGAATCAATTTTCTACTTTTCATCAGGTGCATTTTTAAAAAAGTAAAGACTTGTAAGCCACATGACCTCATAAAAGTTAGATTTAAATGTGTACAACATGACTTTTTTGCTCCTCTCAATATTACAGAATAATCATGTAGTTATGTATATAATCTCCACTTATAAACACTATAACATATAACATATCCAAACATCACTCATAACTACAGTACAGTGCATTGCACTCTCATTCACATTACTCACATGTCTTACATGGCTGTCAAATGAGAAGAGAAACAACATTATAACTACTAAGAAAAATATTCAGCTTCTCTTATAAATGCACTAAACACACAGCTGGACTAGGCAGCGGCTAACACAGTTAAACTGCGGCTCATTAAATCACATCGTATGGCTGCACAGAGCATGCTACTTTAGTTAGCATCATCATATGAGTTAGCGCCTACTCCGCTGATTAACTACAATAATTAACACATAAACAACATAACTTACAAGAGAAAAGGAAACTTGCTTGTCAATGGACACAGGCTAAAAGGAGGATTTAGGTCTGGGGTGTCAGCGTATGATTTTTAGCTCTTGAGGAGACGAACAATTCGTTGTTGGTTGCATCTCTCTACAACATTCCTATGGGCCGTAGCATCCAAAATAAAAACCTAGGTGAGACTCTCCCATTGAAACCCATTATAATCCTTCAAATGACTCACCAACTTTGGAGGCCGATATTATGAAAACCGGACCAGTTATTACACAGTTATTAATAACTTTTGTTCAGCAGAGTCTAGAGAGCGATATATTACAATCTGAAGCCAAAACGATGAGCGGTCTCAGAGGAGATAATGTTTAAACAATTTCTTTTAAAAAATGACATTTTTGGAATTTTATGGAATTCCTGTTGGATTTAGATCTGAGGTGTCAGTGTATGATTTTTAGGTCTTGAGGAGATGAACAATTTGGTCTTGGTCCCATGTCTCTACAACATTCTTATGGGCTGCAGCGGCCGAAAACCACCTAGGTGGCGCTAGAGAGTAATTTTGGGGTGGGGGTGGGGGTGGGGGGATAATTTTTACATATTATCAAATTTTCCGCCGGACCGGATGTCCCTGCCAAATTTGGTGAGTTTTCATGCATGTTTAGGGGGTCAAATTCAGGTTGAAAGTCGCGTAAGGAGAAACAAAGAAAGTAACTGCACAGTTACAATAGAGTATTCGCCCTGTTCTAAAGGTGCAAGCAGCATTGTACAGGCCTTCGCCCTGCGTGCACGCCAGGACCATCTGAGGGCATCCGTCACACGTGTATAGATGTCTCCATAGATGTCTGTGCAGAGAAGAGCATGTACAGTAAAGTTATAGCAACGTTAAAGCAACTTCCCCCTGTCATGGCGAAACACCAAATCTCAACTGTGTGAGAATGACAAATTTAGGAATAAGAGAGAAGAAAGAAAGTAACGCTACAGGAACAATAGGGTCTTTGCACTGTTCCAGTGCTCAGGTCCTGACAACATAACAGCAATGATTCAAACAACATGCAAGTACATGGTTTCAGTGATAGCAGTGTTCATAGCACCCACCATAGCAATGAGAGGAAATGCTGCGTTTCTACAATTTTTTGGCAGGACTTGAAAGTCTTTGAAATAACAGGCAATCTAAAGATCATATATCTTCACTGAACAAGGACTATGAAAATAAAAATGCACATTTCTTGGTAGAAATGTCATCGAAATGCATTTTAATGCAAATCTGTCTTAAAATATTGCATTTTCCACTGAGAATAAAGGGAATGGCAGCCAATTTGTTGGTCTCCACACACAGAAAATTGACAGTCACGTAACGCAGGCCAATAGAAAAAAATAGGCAAAAAGCATAGTCACAATTTTCGAGCTGTTATTGTTAAACTTATATATTTTGCACTGTTGAGCAATGCAGCTATTACATATTTTGATGTGACACTGTTTTGTCCTTGGACAGAGATGTTTTTGCAACCTTTCCCCTCGAGCTACATCAGGTCAAAATCATTTCCATCATGGAAACCTGATAAAATATACAGTGTCAATGTCTTTCATCTTACATCTATTTGAAAGCTGTAATTCACTGGTGCGTTTTAAAATATATGTGAGTTAAAGTGCATGTAAGCAGGACAGAGAGACATTAGTAGTTTATAAAATAAAAAAGAAAGAGAACACATAGATTGTTAGAGCAGTCATCAGGCTTGAGCAACCTACACAAAGTACAATTTAGCATCTTCTCCTCCAGCCAGGCTATTTGTATTCTAATGATGAATATTTTATTGTTTTCCAAGTGATGTTCTAAAATTAAGCCTTAAATGAATATCCATAGTCAACGCTGCTCTTGACTAGCATTGTATTGTCTGCCAAGTCACTTAGTGCCTTTTATAAAAAAGACTTTTATATGAAAATCAGGAGCTTAGGATGAAAGGCAGCTGATGCAACAATATGTGTCCTTTGTCTGAGAGGGATTACTCCATTAGGGAGATTTATGGAAATGCAGCCAATTTTACTTTGTTGAACTTTCATTTATGTTGCAATATCATTTTTAAACCTGAACCAAAGTATGATTTATTTAATAGTGTGATTTATTTGGAATTAAGATAAGCAGAGGCAGTTATGTATTTGGATAGGTAATTTTGTATTCACACAAAGTAGCAAACCGTTTGGCAACAACTTCCTGCCATCAGATAACAAAGGTCATCCTCATATTATATGCTGCACCAGCATCTGTACAAAACACGGGAAACATGAAAATTAACTTTACTTTTCATTTACTGCCCCTTTCACTACAAGTAAAAGTGGCTCTGATTTCAATCACATCTTTTTTACTCATATGTGACACAGATAGTTCTGTGAATGAAGTGAAGAATAATCATTACCAATAAAACTGATAAAACTAGAGTAATCTTTTTCGGATTGGGCTGATTCATTCTCCTCACAAATTCTTAAAGTTTCTTACTGAGCTTTTCACGAATCTGCATTTTGGAGCTGAAAGAGCATGAAAGCACTACTGACTGACTTCTGTCTGACTTCCTGCACACATGAAATAAAATAATAAGAAAAATCATTTAGTGATAGGATTCTTCCAAAGTTTTGATTTTATTGGACCTGATGGCTCAATTTCTAGTAACCAGGTTGCTCTTAATAGATTTGTTTGGATCTTTAAATCCTATCACATGGTCTTTCTCAGTGGATTGAGTTTGCTCAGTGGACCTCAAGTTGTGATTGTATTATCAAACTACTTTTTCATTTTTTATTACAATATTTGTGATGCTCAGAAAAATGTTTTCACTGTTTCAACAGTTATTTATTTTTTTGACTCTGTGAGGGGAAAAGTCTTCTCACAGTCATTGTCTCACATGACCTTTTTCAATTCGGATTGTGCCTACATTTTCTGGGAGCTTGTTCTATTCTCTTCACAGGCCAACAATGGAAGTTAGCAATGACAATGACTATGGTGCAGGAGGAAATGGCAGTGGAACTGGGATAAGTACTGGGATAAGAGTTGTTATACACACGGACACACGTGCATTGGTTCTATTGGATGTTTTGTGGAATAAGACAAATAAAAATGAAATGTTATTTGTCAAATAAGATAACAGGAAAACACAACTTGGAGTGCTATTCTTCAGCAAGAGAGGTATATTGGTGCAGACTGGAATCACCTACTGGCAACACTGAAAACACAATAAAATGCTTTTCAGCTTTAAGGCTTGCAGTATGAACTAACATCATAGACTGTACCAGTTTTTGATCTTCATAATTACTGTACAGATACATACATTTAGAGCTGTGTACAGCTGGACATAAGGACCTGGATTTACAATTAAAATCCACAGTTAGTCTTGGGAAATTGAGCAGCCAGAATAGAGGTTGTAATTAAAATTTAAATTGATTATAATGGTGACCGAACATCAGAATTTTCAGTATGACATGTTTGGAGAAGTAAGACAATGCATGAGAGTGAGTAATCACAGTTCATGATCAATAAGACTTTATCTGTATCATTAATATAAAGTGGTGTGCTGCCCATAATTTAATATGGTGCTTCTACAAAGGAATAGGAGGGTGGGTGTTTTTTGACATTCAAACTTCTATTGGTGAGATGTTAATGCATTTGCATTCAACACATTGTTGAATGGGCTGCTAACAGCTCAAGAAGCTGTCAAATTCACATTCTCCTTTATACCACGTCCACCTTTTCTCACTTTGGGCCTCCTGGTTTGATTTTCACACAAAAGAACTTGTCAGTGTCACACTGTTCAACAGCCAACTCTCTCACATGAACATAACTCAGTCAAGACTTTGTAAAGGGGTTTGTACTTTCAGCTGCTCAGCCATGCAATTGAAATTGTAAATCTGACAAAACATAAAGTTTCATTCACAAAAGAAACTAAATAAGAACATTACAATGGTGTGTAAAAATACAAAAAATAAATGGAGTAAAACCTTCAACAAGAAATTAAACTAAAGTAAGACCAAACATCAGTAGTGGCTAATATGCTGTAAACTGTTCAAGTCCTAGTAATAATAAAGGTGCACAGTTATCACTTCTAGAGCAGCAGTGCTTTTATCTCTTCAGCCTTTTTTTCCATTAAACAGTTTGACAAAAGCCTATATGTTAACAAAAGCCTGCATTCTGTATTTATTCTGTATAGCAGATCAGTCCTGTTGGGATGCTGAATGCACATGAACCATTTCTACTGGCAGAAATTTATATTTATTAATTATTTGCATCTGCATTTTTGGAGATTCTGAATGTTTAAGGGAAAGTACAAATTATCTAATGCATATCAAACCTTGCACTCAGAATTTTGTGACATGTGACTGAATGGGCATCACAGTAAATAATATTTCATAACTAGAAAATTTTGCAATTTCTAAAAAAATTGTGTGTGGGAGCTGCAAACTACCAGACGCAGCTGCTATAAACTGCCAGACGCAGACGCTGCCAGTGCCACTGCCAGTTGCTGTCACTGCTGTTATTGCTACTGTCACTGCAAATTTCTGCTTCAGTAGCAATTACTCAAAATCCACCACCTACAGGTGGAATTGTATAAAATACCACACACTTGTTCAGCATCCCCGTTTGTACAATTTGGTCTCCATGGAATGTTGAACTTAAGAGATATGGAACTTAATAAGTCATATGTTGGTGTTTCACTAATGACCACAAGGTGGGGCTATTGGTGCCATGTTCCACTATGTCGTGCACATTGACATGGAGAACTTGTGTATCAAGTTTCATTTCATTGAAGACAACAGAACTGTAGAAATATTGTGTTATTATATTACAGTAGCGCCCCCTGTGGATAAAATTGTATCAAATTTTACAAAATGGTGCGCTGTCATTATCTGTACAAGATGCTTAAATTTGGTGTTGATCCAAATCAGCATTGAAGAGTCATTGATCGTTAAATGCATCAAGCCACACCTCCAAAAGTTTAGTAACCAATTACAGACAAACGGTAAGTGATACCAAAAACAAAGATAATAGCTGTGTTGGAGGTCCTCTAAATATCTTTTGTACTTTGGTGAAGACTGGGTAAAAAATGTGCCAAAATTAGCAGAAAATGTATTTTGAAAAAAATTCAAAATGGCGGAAATAATTTGAGACGCAAATGGGCGTGGCCTATATCAGTCTACTTGGTACCATCCAAGGAACACACTGTGCAAAAATTGTTTGAATATGCCTAACGGTTCATGAGTTATAAGGCAAAATGTAAAACACATAATAACTGACCACATGGTGGCGCTATAGATCCCATCTTACAATATGTGAAGCATTTGCTTATGGGCCACCTGTAGTTGAAGTTTGAACACTTTAGCACTATTACTTCTTGAGATATGAACTTTCAAACATTGCTCCCATTGACTTTCCATTATAAATTTTAATATTTAAAAAAAATATATAAAATCAATGGAATATGTTAGAGATAAGAAAAGTAATAGCACACATCTCCTTATGGATATGTACAATTTGACATTGAAACGAAGTTGATACGACAAATCGTGTAGGACTAGTTAGATGCTGAAAAACGGCGAAATAATAAATAAATAAACTAGAGATGCATTTCCTGTGGAAAATGCGTGTCAATGCTGAAAACTGAATGAATTGCAAAGCACTGCTGAAAATACTAAACACATCCCCATCTGTACAAATAGATGCTTGCAGCATTCACACTAATAAACTAGACAAACTATTTGAACCCAGGTTCACTATAAACTCTGACTCAATGTCACTGTTAAGAAACAGAAAAATGACTTTATTTCAAGCTGAATACTTTCTAACTATGTAACATCTGTTAGTCTGGTGGTTTAAATTCAACACCAAGAACATATACTGCATGTAAACTGTTTCATTCCATTAACAACAACAGAATTGCTGAAATATCATGTTATAAGGTGACTTTAGCGCCCCCTGTGGGCAGAATTTTGTGAAATTTTACACACTTCTGTAAGGTCACCTTGTGTACAACATCCCCAAATTTGGTTGTGATCCGAATTATTATTGAGGAGTTATCGGCCATTAAGTGCATTAGGCCATGACTCCAAAACTTTGTTAGCCAATAACAGACAAACGGTGAGTGATATCTGAAAACAAATGAATAAGTCTTGTTCGCGGTCCTCTAAATATGATATGTACCAAGATTGGTGAAGATTGAATGAAATATGTGGCGACAGAAGCAAAACATATGTTTATGAAAAAAAACAAAATTTTCATTGACACAAATGGGCGTCATTCTATTCAGGATCATCCAAGGAACATCCTGACCAAAAAGTTTTTTGATAGGACTTACTGTTTATGAGGTATTAGCCAAAACGCAAAACATTTAATAACTGACCACATGGTGGCGTTATTGATTCAATGTTTTTATATGTTAAGCATGTCCAGATGGGACACCTATACATTGAATATGAACTGAATACCACTTTTAGTTTTTGAGATATTAGCTTTCAAAGAAATCCTCCCATAGACTGCCTACACTACAAATTAAAAAAATTTAAAAATTCATATAATATCCAAGGATTATGATAGAAAGCTGAAAAGTAATAGCATAAATGTCCTTAAAGAGCTGAACATTTTGATATATGAATGGTTTCTGTTGCTCAAAATATAGAGCAGTTGAAAGCAGCCAAAAAATGTAGATTTGGATGCCAGCATTCACACTAATAAGCATTCACACTATAGTTATCCAACGCAATCACACATTGTTCTTCTGTTCTTTATTGTGTGAAGCCACGTGTCACTGCAGACATATGTGTCAAGTTTCTTGACTGTAGAGCCATCCCTTCTCCCTGAAAAACAGTATTGTATTTCATGGAGAAGAATGTGCCGCCATGGTAACAGCGTTTGGTTTTGGGTCATGAGCTGTAAAATGTAGCATCACCAAGGTCTTGTTACTAAGCTGAGTCAATTAGAGGTGCATCCTTCAAATTTCATAGGAGTAATTAGACAAAGTATGACATATGTTACTTCCTGTTGCCAGTAGGTGGCGCTATGACTCAGCTCCAATATTGACACATGGATGTGTTCAGGGCGGGACTCTTATCAAGCACAAAAGGTTTGGGTTTCTTGTATGCCATAATTATGGCTGTTTCAATTACCATGGTGAAGGATCAAAATTCACCGCCCAGCCACGTCCCCTGGGAATGTTACACACTCACCGTTTTAATAACTTTTCATCTCCAAAGTCTTTAGACAAATCTCTAGGAGGAGTTTGTTTAAGTATGCAGACTACAAATGGCAAAAATCACAACTTTGATCCAAAATGGCTGACTTTCTGTTGGACTTAGGGTATGTGTTCAAGAGACTTTTTGGTGTGTCTGGTCATGATACATATACATACCGAATTTCATTCTCCTACAACAATCTATATCGATTCCTGATAGTCTAGCCAGCCAATTTGCCCGACCTTTTTGCAAGACCCATAAAATATCAAATTTTTCACCAGTAAGATCCAACAGGACTTTGCACCGGTAGGTGCTCAGGCCCTAATAATAATTCCTTCAGATCCAACAGGGCCTCGCACCGGTAGGTGCTTGGCCTCTAATAATAGAGAAAAATTCCTTGAATTACAATAGGGCCTCGCACCGGCAGGTGTTCGGGCCCTAATAATAATTCCTTCAGATCCAATAGGGCCTTTGCACCATTCGGTGCTTATATAGCACCAAATCATAACAAGTTATCTCAGGCCGGCCCTAACTATAAGCTTTATCAAAAAGGAAAGTTTTAAGCCTACTCCTAAATGTAGAGATGGTGTCTGCCCCCTGGACTGAATCTGAAAGATGTTTCCACAGAGGAGGAGCCTGAAAGATTGTCAAGACTTTTTGAAAAAAATATAAATAATCATTTTATTTTGAAGGGATCATCATAATTTTATTTTGAAGGAGTGTCTGTGAGTAAAAGTAGTTCCTGGTTTGCTTGACTGTAGCAGCTAGCGCTCAGTGCAGTGTAAAAAAGCTTTCTGACAGGAGCACACAGACCATTGGTGAGTTGTTAAAGTTAATTAAAATAGACTGCTGTTTAAACTGATGTTTAGGTAAGAAAATATGTGTGTTGTGTTTGTTAGATGTTATTTGTTACTTAAATTGATCGTTAGGAGTAGTAAGCTTCGAATGACAGGGATTGCACTTTGCTAACATCTGCTAGCTTTAAACTATATTTTTTAGTGACATTGTAGCAAAGCAGTTTTAGTTAGGTGGGTCTGCTGGGTTTATTTGATTATATATTTAAAGAATTTCTTTGTGTGAGAAAAAAGGTGAAAATATGTGATAACATTTAAATTTTGTATTTTTTTTTTTCATTGTTTAGGTTTATGACCTGTGGTTATCCATTAAAAGTGAATCAAAAAGATAAATCACGAGTTATAAAATTTGTGTGCTGCCTGTTAAGCCTTTTCGGAGGGCTAAAAGGTCCGAACACAGATAAAGGCTCGGTCCCATTCTATTTTAGAGACTGTAGGAACCACAAGTAAGCCTGCATTCTGAGAGCGTGTTTTAGTGGGGTAGTACAGTACTATTAACGCTTTTAGGTATGCTGTTGCCTGACCCTCAAGGGCTTTGTAAGTTAGGAGAAGGATTTTAAATTCTATTCTAGATTTTATAGGAAGCCAGTGCAACAAAGCTAAAATGGGAGAGAAATTATCTCTTTTTCTAGTCTTTGTTAGTACATGTGCAGCTGCATTCTGGACCAGCTGGAAAACATTAGGGCATCCTGATGATAAGGAATTGCAATAATCCCACCTCAAAGTAACAAATACATGGACTAGTTTTTCTGCATTTTTTTGGGACAGGATGTTCCTGATTTTTGCAGTATTATGTCAGTGAAAAAAGACAGCCCTTGAAATTTGATTTATGTGGGAGCACAATAGCTAAATCTGAATTTAGCAGTAGAAAATTGCAGGTCATCCAGGTCTTTATATCTGGAATGCATGTTTGGAGTTTATTTAACTGATTGGTTTCATCTGGCTTCACTGATAAATATAATTGGGTATCATCTGCATAATAATGAAATGATTTATAGTATTTCCTAATATTATTACCCAAAGGAAGCATATATAAAGTGAATAGTGTTGGTCCAAGCACAGAACCTTGTGGAATTCCATGTCTAACTTTTGCGTGCATGGAGGATTCATCATTAACATGTACAAACTGAAATCGAGCTGATAAATAGGATTTAAACCAGCTTAATGCAGTTCCTTTAATGACAATTACATGTTCCAGTCTTTGTAATAGGATGTGATGGTCAATTGTATCGAATGCAGCACTAGGGTCTAACAAGACAAGTATGGAGAGAAGTCCTTTGACCGTTGCAGTTAGGAGGTCATTTATGACTTTCACCAATACTGTCTCTGTTCTATAATTTGCTATAAATCCTGACTGAAAATCCTTAAATAAATTATTGTTATGTAGAAAGTCACATAACTAATTAGCGACTGCTTTCTCAAGGATCTTAGAGAGAGAGGAAAGGTTAGATATAGGTCTATAGTTGGCTAAAATGCCTAAATCAAGACAAGGCTTCTTAAGAAGAGGTTTAGTTACAGCTACTTTAAAGGACTGTGGTACATAGCCTGTGACTAAAGATAGAATAATAATATCTAGTAAGCGAGGGTAGGACTTCCTTAAGCAGCCTAATTGGGACGGGGTCTAAGAGACAGGTTAAAGGTTTATATAAATAAATAATTGAAGTTAGGTTAGGTTAGGTTAGGTTAGTCAGGTTTTATAGCTGTTTCTAATGTCACATTTCCACTACATGGTACCGGCTCAACTCGCCTTGCCTCGCCTTTTTTGGTTTTCCATTACGAAAAAGTATGTGGTACCTGGTATCAACTCCGTCGAGGTTCCAAAAAAGCAGAGCGGGTACCAAAATGTGACGTCAGAACACTGCAGACCACTGATTGGTCAGAGAGGATCGTCACTGCGTCATCAATGTGCAGCAAAACCAAACCCGCCATTTTTAAATAACCAAGCTGCGGCTGCAATTGTTTAATCATTCAATGTGATGGTATGGCAACCCTCAATTCCATGCCGTGGCCGGTTTTGTCTTGCTGCCGCCAGCCTTTGCTGTGACAAACAGCCACATACCGAGTATCAAATACACTATCCAGTGTTTCCCCTAGGTTGAATGGTTTGGCCTGGCAGGGTGGGGGGATTAGCAGGCAGCTACACATTTCTACGTTTTCTATTCATCAGTTTAGCATCGTCAGGCTAGGCTAACCCATTGTAGCTAACTTTTGAGCTAACCTTCACTTTTCCAGCAGTTGAGGTAAACAACAGACGTGACTTTTCATGGTGTTGACAAGCTGCAGCGTTTATTAACTGACACACTGTAGTCTGTACTGTACATTTACTGCCAGACTGACAACTTACTGCTGCTGCTAACAGTTTCCTCTGCTCCGTTAGCATTCACCGTTATGTCAGACACTCTCTCTCTCGCTTAACCACTCACTGGCTAAGGAGTTACACTACCTGCAGTTTCCATGGCAACGACACAAATATTAACTCATGTTTCGAGACAGCGCTGCTCAGTGGCTTCCAAACGCTATTGATTTAAGAATGAATGGATATTTGGCGTTATTTTGACATTTGAAAAATATTCTGGGCATGGCGGGGGTTCTTGTTGTACTATTTTAGGGGGAACACTGCTATCCCTTCCATATCCTCCATTGTTCCTTTGTGTGTCGCGCTGAAGATGACGTCATGGCAGATTCATGTGCCGTTGCTAATGACGACCAGGTACCCTGAGGGGGTACTACCTTGTAATGGAAAACGACACTCAGAAAAGTACCTGATACCAGAAGCGAGGCGAGTTGAGTTGAGCCGGTACCATGTAATGGAAATGCGACCTAAGGTTCCTGTATTTGGGGATCAATCAGTGCCTGTTGAGGGCAGGAAGTGATGAATTTTGTCTCTAATAGGAGAGCTCATGAAAAAGGGGCTCATGAAGTCGTTTTTACTGAGAGCTATAGGAAAGTTCTGACTCTTTGTCAGCTTGGCCAAAGTGCTGAAAAGGAACCTAGGGCAGTTTTTACCCCCCTTATTAATGATAAGTAATAGGCAGCTCTGGCATAACAGAGGGCCTTCCTATATGTTTTAAGACTATCCTGCCAGACTAAGCGAGATTGTTCTAGTGTGGTGGAACGCCAAATCTTTTCAAATTTTTGCAATGTTTGCTTTAATTTGCGGCTTTGGGAGTTAAACCATGGAGCTAACCTCTTATGTTTTATTATGTTCCTCCTTAAACGGGCAAGGAATTGATTGTTATTTGCAGAAAGCCTGCAGCACTATCAACAAGTTTATCAATTTGGGAGGGACTAAAATTAGCACAAGAGTCCTCTGTTGTATTGAGACATGGCAGTGAATTCAATTTTGTCTAATGATGTGTAGTCTGATAAAAAGAAATTCAAATTATTAATAATGGTCTGATAAAATAGGATTTTGTGGAAAAATGATTAAATGTTCAATATCAATCCCATAAGTCAGAACAAGGTTGAGGGTGTGATTAAGACAGTGAGTGGATTTATTATTTACACACTGAGAGAAGCAAAGATCATTATCGCTGTCCACATGAATATTAAAATCACCTACTATATTTACTTTATCTGTCCAAAGGACTAAGTTTGATTAAAACTCTGAGAATTCAGATAAGAATTCGGAGTATGGGCCAGGAGGATGACACAATAATAAATAGAATTGGCTGTAAAGTTTTCCACATTGGACGAGAGAGACTAAGAATGAGGCTTACAAATGTGTTATAATTAAATTTAGGTCTAAGGTTGATAATTAGGCTTGAATTGAAAATGGCTCTCCACCTCCTCGGCCTGTGTCTCGAGGAATGTGAGTATTAATATGACTGGGAGGTGTGGATTCATTAAGGCTGACATATTCTTCATGACATAGCCAAGTTTCAGTAAGACACAATAAATCAATATGATGATCTGAGATTAAATCGTTTACAAATACGGCTTTAGATGACAGAGATGTAATGATTTTAATGTAATGAGTCCACATTTAATTCTCCTATTTTGTTGTACTACTGCAGTAGTGGCTTTAATTTTTATTAGACTTTTATGAATGAATCCTGTTCTATTTACTTTAAATTTAATAGATTTAAGTGGCCAGAGGACAGACACAGTCTCTATGTGCTTTTGGGTGGATAACTGCTCTATCTAATCCTGTATGCTCTCTCTCCTAATCAAACCAGGTCTTCCACAGACAATTATCTATGTGTGACCTGCCCAACTGGAGGATAAGGCACTAACCTCACCTTCACCTGGGCTCCCTCCCAGCTGGCACATAAAGTCTTTAGACATTGATGTTGGTGAACCCATTGAGGTTGGGTTTAGATAACATTGATAATCTGTTGGTTTTAAGTTGTGGTTCTAAGTAACCATAATCCAACGTCTTCCAAACATTTCATGCGAACGTCATATTGACAGAATACTAACATTAAATTGAGAAACCCAACATCTGCTAAATGTTAAAGTATTAACGTGACGTATTGACGTGAAATTCTAACATCATTAGGCATTGATACTTTGTTGGTTTTAAGTTGTGATGTTAATAACCAAAATCCAATGTCTTATGAACATCTTATGCCAACGTCATCCTGACATAGAATCCTGACATAAAGTCGTGAGGTATGGTGACCAAAACCCAACGTCTGCTAAATATCGAAATATTAACATCTACATGACGTGAAATTCTGACATCATTAGATGTTGATACTTTGTTGGTTTTAAATTGTGATGTTGATCACCAAAATCCAACATCTTACAAATATCTCATGGCAATGTCATCCTAATGTAGAATCCTGACATAAAGTCATGAGGTATGGTGACCAAAACCCAATATCTGCTAAACGTCAAACTATTAATGTGCACATGACGTGAAATTCTAACATTATTAGACAGTGATATTTTGTTGGTTTTAAGTTGTGATGTTAATAACCAAAATCCAACGTCTTACGAACATCTCATGCCAACGTCATCCTGACATAGAATCCTGACATAAAGTCATGAGGTATGAGGACCTTTTTTGCCTTTGCCATTTTTAGAGGTTCTCAAAAGATATTTGGTGAAGTTGAGGTCAAGGTTGTCTATCACATTACAGGCAAAAAAACATTCCGCAGAATTATGCAGATTTTATTTTTATGCAGATTCTGGATCACCACTGAAAAGTGTAAAACATTCTGCAGATTCTGTATGGGCCTGCACATCACTAAAAATATCACTCTGCCATTCATAAGAACTGCTGACATTGCGCTAACCACAGTCACTCCTCTCCGGTAGACGACTGGTAGTTGATTTGAACTGCAGACATGTGAACTTGGCAAACTTCTTTTTTTCTGTTGTCATTTTCAGCTGTAACTGTAGTGTTTGAAGATATATAGTTAAACGCTATGGTCCGACCTATCTGATGTCTCTGGTGGCTTTTTAATGTTTGTGAAACTTGATTGAACTGAACTGATTAAAGGTTATGGGATAAACAAAACAGACCTTTTACTGAGTAGATTGAGGCTGCGGAACATGTTACACATGCACACAGTCACACACATACACAAATCCCAAACCCGTCTTCACTCTTCATTATTACCAGGCACCCCTATATACAGCCAAACTTAACCATTTTCCCCTCAGTTGAGAGTGTATCTCAGGTCCCACCCCAGCATCCTCCATCAGCTGTGCCAGTGCTACTAGCTGAAGTTTATGGACATAGTAGCTAATTCTGTCCATGGAAATTATTTTCTTCAGCAGATATCATAGTTATAACGAGATTGAGCTAGCAAAGCAGTTTTGTGTTTATATGTGAGATATTTATTCCATTTGAGAAATTCTGCGATCTCCAGAAAGCATTAGCTGAATTTGGCTGGTTGACTCAGCAGGGACTAGAAAGTGTCTCTGTTGCTAGGTCGTTACTAAGGGTCAGTCTACTTGCTGGAGTAGTAAACTTGCCTTCATTACATAGGATTCTACTGGTGTGAGTGATTGTTCCAGGTATTAGACATACCCCATGTATTTCCATGGAAACAGATATAACACAAGCAAAAACTTTATTATTTTTAGAGGGAACTGCCTCACAATAGATTTTGTTTATATCTTTTATTTTTTTGGTAAATGTTGTATAATCGCATTATTACACTTGAGGGTGTGCTTTAACTTATTGTTGGCACTTCAGTGATGCTTACCCTTGTGTAATATTGCTTAATTCAGTGGGCTGTACAATGCAGAAGCAAACCCGGGAGCTAGAAACTTTTTTTGGCGTATGCACCAGCCGAGTAATTCTTATTAGACTGATTGGATGCTATTTTTGGTTTGGTAGATAATGTGTTTCTCAGATGTTCAGGCATGCACAATAACTTCAGTTTTGTCTATGTTCAGTAGCAGAAAATTACAGGTCATCCAGGTCCCTCATGTCCTTAAGACGTGCTTGGAGTTTCGCTAATTGATTGGTTTCATCTGGCTTCATTATTAATTACAACAGAATATCATCCGCATAGCAATGAAAATTTATGGAGCGTTTCTGAATAATATTACCTAAAGGAAGCATACAATGTGAATAGTATTGGTCCAAGCACAGAACCTTGTGAAACTCTGTGTCTAACTTTTACGTGCATGGAAGATTCTTAACATGTACAAACTGAAATTGATCTGATGAATAGGACTTAAACCAGCCTAGTGCAGTTCCTATAATGCCAAATAAATGTTCCAGTCTCTGTAATAGGATGTGATGGGTAATGGTGGCGCTAGGATCTAGCAAGACAAGTACAGAGAGAAGTTCTCTGTCCAAGGCAGTTGCACTTTCACCAGTGCTGTCTCTGTGTTATGATGCACTCTAAATCCTGACTGAAAATCCTCAAACTATTGTTATGTAGAAACTCACACAACTGATTGGTGACTGTTTTCTCAAGGATCTTAGAGAGAAAGGGAAGATTAGATATAGCTCTATAGTTGGCTAAAGTGCCTGAATCAAGAATAGGCTAAGAGGAGGTTTAATTACAGCTACTTTAAAGGACTGTGGTAAGTAACCTGTTACTAAAGACAGATAATCTAGAAAAGAGGTGTGAACTAAGGGTAAAACTTCCTTAAGCAGCCTAGTTGGAATGGGGTCTAAGAGACAGGTTGAAAGTTTAGATGAACAAATCATTGAAGTTAGTTCAGGAATTGGAGAAAAAGTTTTTCTTGCAGTTTCTAAGGTTCCTGTGTTTTGGGGATAAGTCAGTGCCTGTTGAGGGCAGGAGGTGATGAATTTTGTCTCTAATTTATCATTAAAGAAGCTCGTAAAATTGTTACTACTGAGAGCCACAGGAATACATGGATCAATAGAATTATGGCTCTCTGTCAGCCTGGCCAAAGGGCTAGGGCTGTTTTTATTCTCCTCTATTAATGATGAGTAATAGGCAGCTCTGGCATTGCAGAGGGCCTTCGTACATGTTATAAGACTATCTTGCCAGACTAAGCAGACTCCCTATTGCTCTATTGCATCTATTCTCCTCCATTTGAACATGGGTTCAAATCCCAGACCCAGGCATGCTGTACTGTATGACTCAAACATTAAACATATTTTTTTTAACAAGTAAGAATATACAGCTGAAAGAAATCCTGTTCATTTTAATAACATTTTCTAATATCAGATGACTCATATGAATTAATTACAAATTGTCAATTAAATCCAAGTGTGTTCATGGTGATGGATACTTTGCCAGTTAATACAGGCAAACACCAAAAGTCATCATTAGGGAAAGCTTGAGTGGCTTAATTGCTGCCTGTTTAGTTGTGTTCATCATGCTAGACTGTCTTGTGTTTGTCCCACATGGGACTGCTGTGTTTATGCCACCATGAATCAGAAAGTAAATTGTCTGTCCATCGAAAATCAGACAATATGCGTTACAGATTGCTGTCTGTACATGCAACTGCTTCTCTCCTCCCCAGGTTGCTTTCCTTCTCTTTCTACTAACCCAGACATACATTCACGCACACATATAAACAACACATCTGAAGGTCAGATAGTGTGGGACACAGCGCTGCTCCTTATTATCTACCGTCTGACACGTGTTTTTGATAAATTGAATTGGGTGTGTGCCAACACATTCTCACTCCCAACTTGTCACATATTGAAACTTGGTCAGGACCCTGTGGCGTCACTTTTTAACATACAGGGTACCCCTTTAGCATAATTTTTCAATACACAGTACAGTAGTCACTCTTAAAAATTTTTATGGTGTAACAATTTGGTGGTTAAGGTCTGGTTAGGTTTAGGCACAAAAAACACTTGGTTAGGGTTAGGGAAAGACCATGGTTTGGGTTAAAATAAAAACGACAAGGTGGTCTCTTGAACTGTGCTTTGTGCTGGCTCTGTGCTGATATCCACTTTCTTTTTTTTTTCGAACTTTATTTTGCAAGTTTTCATTAACAGACATACAACTTACACACACAAACACAAGAATACTCCCACTCCCCAAGGCTCTTATACAAAAACAAAAAAAACCCAAAAACAAACAAAAAAAAGCAGAAAAGTACAAAAATAATACAAAAATAGTCAGACAGGAGTCTCTTATCATATGTTGAATGAGCTGACGTTTCCAGTATGACCAAATAGTTGTAACCATGAAATACAACTGGTGTTGACGTGCATCATTGGAAAGGGAACCCTTCTACAAATTCTATAAGGTGACTCCAGGTCACTGTGAAGTTCTTGCTGGCCTTATATAACTTGCATCTCAGTTTTTCTCTCTAAAAATTTAACAGTATTTGACGGGTCATCTGGTGGTTCTGACCCATAAAGATTCATATAGAATTGTTTAAATTCATCATTTATTTTATCAGGGTTAGTGGTTTTCTCCCCCAGCTCAGTGCGAATTTCAGGAATAGTGTTTGCAGCTGCGGACTGTCTAATTTGATGGGCTAAAAGCTTTCCAGCCTTCTCCCCGTGTTCGTAAAATTTTTGTGTTGATTTAAAGAGTAATTGTTCAATTTGTTTAATAGAAAGATTATCGAACTCGGTTTTTAACAATAATTTTTCTCTGTAGAGCTCAGGCGTTGGGGCATCAACATATTTACGATCTACCTCTGCTATGCTATGGGACAGGTCGCTCAAGCGTTGTTTACGTTTCTTTCTCTCATAGGCTGTATAGGATATAATCTGGCCCCTGAGATAGGCCTTAAGAGCCTCCCACACCGTTGTTAATGGTATATCTGGTGTGCAATTAAATTCTAAAAAAGTATCAATTTGTTGTGAGATGAATTTTTTTAAATGATCTCTGGATAGCAGCAGAGGATCAAACTGCCATGTACGGTGTGGTCTGACGCGCTCCGGAAAACATATATCCAGCTGTACCGGGCCATGGTCAGAAATAACAATGCTATTATACTGGCAATCCTTGACCATAGGGAGAGTCCTGTTATCAACAAGGAAAAAGTCGATCCTGGAAAAGGAGTGGTGAACTGGAGAAAAGAAGAAATATTGCCTAATAGTTGGGTTGTCTCTCCGCCAGGGATCAAAAAGTGCATACGTGTCCATAAATGACTGAATAACTGCACCAGAGTTTGAGATCTTACTATTAGGTCTGGGATTTGATCTGTCCAGTTTTGGGTGTAGAACGCAGTTAAAATTGCCTCCCAATATCAGCTGGTTGTTATTGGGATCTGGTAATGTTGCTATAAAATTAGTGAAAAAAACGGGATCATCCCAATTGGGTCCATATACATTAGCTAATGTTACTCGGGTACCATACAAATTGCCAGTCACTATGACATATCTACCCCTGGAGTCACACATAGTCTGTGATGGGATGAATGGGATGCCTTTTCTAATCAGGATTGCTGTGCCATGTGCTCTGTCATCATTCTTTGAACAGAATAATTGCCCTATCCAAGGTTTCTTTAACTTTGTACCTTCACTTGAACGCAAGTGAGTCTCCTGTAAAAACACGATATCACTTCCTAATGTTTTTATTTGTGCAAACACTCTACTTCGTTTCACTGTGTTATGGATTCCCTTGATATTCCAGCTCAAAAAGCGAATATGGCCTGGCTTCCGTGTATTAGACATTGTACTTCTAGAATGAATGAGAGAAATGAGAAAACAAAAATAAAAAGTCCCTGTCTGACTACAAACCTAAAACTAAAACTGAGCCTTAAATCCCTATGCTGATCTACTGAAATTGTTGAGATCACACACCCCTCTTCTAGCTTAGTGCTGCAGATAACCATCTAACCTATCCTTCTAACAGGCCCCAACCAGGGCGAAAATGACATAGATTGGATTAAACTTTGAATGAAAATTGTTTACATGTAGCCAACAACAGAAAACAAACCAGAATACCTCTACATGGCCCACCCTTCTTTAAATTGTTTTACAGGTACTTCACGCTGACAAACACCTCTCTATCATATGTCCCTTAAGATAGGAAATGAAATTAAAAAGGTTGTTATGGATATCCGCTCCCACATATTTGAAAAGAAAAGAAAAAGCCGCTTCATAGCAGCTTTCTCTCAGAGAAAGCCTTCCAGCGCTGTCTCTCTGTTGCACCCTCACACCCTCTTTTTCTCTTGTCTTTTTTGAAACGAGTCAGGAAACAAAGCCTAACTTTTAATGTTATCAAACGAACAGAGATGTTGTCTCCTCGATTTCTCATGGCAGGTTTGTACTGCTTTGATCATGACATGCAGTCACAGAGCCCAGAAGCCCTGCTGCAGACAGGAGCTTGATGGATTGTTTATTCAGAGTTTAAGTTTACTAATATTTACGAAGATTAAAAGTGACACTTTTTTTTCCCAAAGTAACATATATCTGAGAGCTGATACAAGACAAACAGGGATCTAGTCAAGAGAGAACAACAAAAGTAAGTGCTATAAAGCTATCTTTGAGTCTGATAGAATGTAGATGTCAACAGGTGGGGCACAGAGGCAATGCATAGATTGATTAGAAATATTTTTTTTTCTTTTTCTATTTATGTTTTCTCTCTTCCTTCAGTCCATCAATTGCAGAGGTGTTCACAAAAGACCGGGGTCTTTAGTCTTTTCTTAAAGATTGAGAGGGACTCTGTGAATCGAACAGAGTTTGGTAACTCATTCCACCACTGGGGAAGTACAGAAGAGAAGAGTCTAGCTAGTGACTTAGGGTCCTGTTGTGGTGGTCGCACCAGGCGCCTTTCATTGGCAGAGCGTAGTGAGCAGGAAGGAGTGTAGACCTGAATGAGGGAGTTCAGGTAGGTTGGGTGTTTTAGTTGCTGTTTTGTAAGTGAGCGCCAGGGTTTCGAATTTGGTGAGTCAGTGGAGGGATATGAACAGCAAGATGATGTGCTGTTTTGGACTGACAGACCAGTCATACCTCTGCATTCTGGATCATCTGTAGAGGTTTGAACGTACATGCAGGGAGGCCTGCTGGCAAGGAGTTGCAGTGGCTGATGCATAGTAGCAGTAGTTGTAGCACTACTACTATTCGTAATAATAGTAGTAGTTTTTTGCAAAGCTAAAACTGTAACACTGAACACATTCAAAAAGACATAAAACAATATTTGTGTTTTGGTGAATATTGTATTTAGCCTTCCCACTTCAGACACCACCATTCTCACAGCCGGCAGTGAGATAGAGCAGGGGCCAGATCTCTAATACCCCTCCATCCTTGCCCATACAACTGCCAGCCCCACCCCAGCTGCCCTCCCCCTCATATCCAGCATTTCCAGCAGCATGTTTATTGTTCCACCTTCTTGATCAGTAAATAAATAATGGCAACAATAAGTGTAGTGTTGAGCAGGAACTGAGATTGGTTAACAGTCAGGAAGGCGTGGAAGACTCTGAAATATTAATGATCCTGATTACTTTCTGCAGTGGTGACCCAGGCTTCCTGAATTGCTTCATTACAGAGATGGGCTTTGTTGTGGATAAGCTGCAGCAAATCAAATACAGAACTGTAGAGATCAGAGGACACATAATAATACAATACTAGTACACAAACTAGAGATGCATTTCCTGCGGAAAATGCGTGTGAATGCTGAAAACTGAATGAATTGCAAAGCACTGCTGAAAATACTACACACTTGTTCAGGATTCCCATCTGTACAAATAGAATGTGATTACCAAATCTCTTAAATGTAACATGCCATGGTAGATAATAAGTAGTATGGTTCTGATTTATTTATGACCACAAGGTAGCGCTATTGGTGCCATGATTCAGTATGTCCTGCAGATTCTCATGGAAAACCTGCCTATCAAGTTTCATTCCATTAAAGACAACAGAATTGCTGAAATATCATGTTATAAGGTAACTTTAGCGCCCCCTTTGGGCAGAATTTTGTGAAATTTTACACACTTCTGTAAGGTCACGTTGTGTACAACATCCCCAAATTTGGTCACGATCCGATTCATCATTGAGGAGTTATCGGCCATTAAGTGCATTAGGCCACGCCTCCAAAAGTTGTTAGCCAATAACAGAAAAACGGTAAGGGATATCTGAAAACAAATGAATAAGTCTTGTTCAGGGTCCTCTAAATATGGTATGTACCAAGTTTGGTGAAGATTGGATGAAATATGAGCCGACAGGAGCAAAATATATGTTTATGAAAAAAAACAAAATGGCGGAAAATTTTTATAGACGCAAATGGGCGTGGCCTATATCATTCTAATCAGGGTCATCCAAGGAACATCCTGACCGAAAAGTTTTTTGATAGGACTTACCGTTCATGAGTTATTAGCCAAAACACAAAACATTTAATAACTGACCACATGGTGGCGCTATTGATACCATGTTTTAATATGTTAAGCATGTCCAGGTGGGACACCTGTATATCAAATATGAACAATCTAGCACTTTTAGTTTTTGAGATATTAGCTTTCAAAGAAATCCTCCCATAGACTGCCATTATAAATTTTTAATATTTTTAAAAATTCATATAAAATCAATGGATTATGACAAAAAGCTGAAAAGTAATAGCACCTAATAACACCTCTCCTTAAAGAGCTGAACATTTTGATATATGAATGGTGTCTGTAGCTCAAAGTATAGAGCAGTTGAAACCCGCCGAAAAACGTACGGAAGAATAATAATAATAATAAAGGTTTGGATAACTATAGTGTGAATGCTGAAAGCAATAATGTCACCAATGAATGGTGAGAAGTTGGACATAACTTTGAAACTGGTGGCCAGGGTCAAAAATCTCCCTCTTTCTATAACCTGATCCATGTTTTAGTTGCCTAACCTTAGCCCACCAAGTCATCCCCCAACCTTAGGTAACCATTGCTTTTCTTTAATTTATTCTTCTGTCATATAAAAATTCACTTCAGACGTTAACCTTTCCTGGGTTAGGTAATCCATTATGATTAACATAGTATCTGCTCTTATAGTCATAGTTACATGATGCTGACATGTCTCTTCTGCCCAGCTGTTCCCGCTGTCTGCTGCATGTATCTGTTGTTGATATACCCCCTTCTCTCTCTCTCAACCCAACTGGTCAAGGCAGAAGGCTGTCCACCCAGAGCCAGGTTCTGCTTTAGCCAAGTGCTTGCTCATGGGGGGAATTGTTGGGTCTTTCTCTCTCTGTAAATTAAAGACTATGGTCTAGCTCTGCTCTATGTAAAAGACTTTGTGTTGTGATTTAGCGCTATATAAATAAAACTGAATTGAATTTAAATTGAATTTCATTTTTTGTGTAAATGTGTGAATGGGATAACTGTGCAGCAATTATCCAACCAAAAGAAATGTCACATCTCTGCTGATTGATTTAAATAGTATCCTGAAATAAATGCAAATCAGTGGCAGCCTAGTGGGTGAATCTGTAACGCAATTGTATGCTTTTGGAAATAACTGACAATAATGTAAAATATATATGACTGTGGTTAATGGTTAGAAACATGCAGTGAAGTCAGCAGTACAAGATGATCATCCTCAGTATGAATATCACTTTAGCTGAGGGTATTAATGTGGAGGAGGTCCCCACATTTCATTGTGTGTCACAAGTAGTTTTATCCTCAGTAGACCCTGGGCCCTGCTGGAGTCTCCAGATGCCCGCTGAAAGGAGAAACACAATGTAGACAGCCCCCTGACAGAACAGGGCCCCTCTGAATTATCACCCCACTCCTCCTGGCTAATTAAAATTTTGCTTGTAACTTATGGCAGCCATTTGAAGGCTGACAATTCCCTAACCTCCCCCTCATTTTAATTTGTGGCACGTGTGCATAAATTGTTAGGGAGGGGAGTGGCAGCGATGCCCAGAACAAATTGATTCGTGTTTTTAGTCGCTCTAAATGCTTTGCCTCTCCCTAGGTGGGTCTAGCTTGGTTTAGAGGTCCTTCACTTCACTGAGGATGACTTGATTAATAAATGCCAGGGAGGATTTGTCAAAGCAACTAGACTGCCCCCAGTGGGATGTCAATATGGTTCATTTAGGCTACCACCAGGCTTACACTGCCTGTAGAGAGGAGATGCTACAGAGACCAGTGGGGAACTGTGAGTAAAGCCAGACTAGCGCTGCTGCTGCTCTACAGGCAAGTGTGCTACAAGAAAGGAAATGGCTAACTCCTGTATGGAGGGATGAACCAGCAGGGAACAGCTTGTTGTGAGTGTGTGAGTGCGCATGCATGCTTGTATGTGTGTGCATCCGTGCATGTATGAGAGAAAGAGAGAGAAGAAAAATGGAGGAAGCCAGCTAAAAGTGGAGAGACGGTGTGTGTGTGTGTGTGTGTTTGATTGGAGGACAGTGAGAAAGTGGTTTGGTGTGTGTGTATGTGTGTGTGAGGCTAGAGTGCTCAAGAGTGAGGGTGATCTGGGGTTCAGCATTTGATTGGCTCAGTTCAGCTGGAGGAGCTTTTAGTCCATTTCCCAGCAGCCTCTAGGACAGATGCACTGCCCTGAGCCATAATCTGTGTCTTGCTTCAAATGACAAATGGCACAGTGTAGAATATTGCATTATATATTAAGTACCAGTAGTCAGTAAGTTATAGGATGATGCTGCTGCTGGCAGCACTTGTCGCTCACTAAACAGACTCTGTTTTACAACAACCTTTTAGATCCAAACCATAAACTGCTACTCAATCCCGCCATACTCAGATCAGCCATGTGTCTTGGGATATGTGGCAAAATAATTAGTCTGTGCATTTAAACATGTTTGTCCTATTTAAAATCCTTGAATGTTTGGCTTTTTAAAGACTGACCTAGTTCAACAATTTTAAGAAATCACTACAGTGATGATAATCACATATTTGGTAATTATAAATAAAATATACTTAAATTCATAGTTCATTGGTGCTGAAACCATATTTAAAAACACTGTTGTCACATCTAGTTTAAATTTGTAGATTTGTAGAATGTAGATTTTATCTCCCTGGATTTTTTAAACATTTATATAAATTTAAAGACATTGAGTAGCCTTAAAAGCTCACATGCATAGTTTATATGTGGATTAGATTTATCCCAGATAATCATTTGATTTCAAAGGCCTTCCAATGAGAACTTTGGCAATGACTGTTTTGCGCAAATCTACCTCATATGATAACAGCAATGATGAATTTGAAAACAACAAAGCAGTGTCATTTAAAGTCTATGTATGCTCAATTTTGATTTTCCATTGCTTTAACCCACATCTCCTGATCATGACACCTGAGCCATGGCAAGCAAAACGAAACTACTGAAATCTAGAGATGCTGCACTAAGGATAGTAATTGAAACTAGAGACACTGACCTGCTGATTTATAAAGGTTTAAGTAACAACGTTATCCAAGAGCTCAGAGAAGCAAAATCTTGTTTTTATCTCAATACACTGAATGAGGCAAAAAACAACAGTAAACTGATCTTGAAAAACATTTATAATCTCACAAGGGGGGACCCATTTTTTTTTTTTTTTTTTTTAGAAAACTTCAAGCTCAAAGTACATGGAAGGTTAATTGAAGACCATCTTACTGTTGCTTCTGTCTTTAATTTTTTTTTCTTGAGTTTGTATGTGAGTTAGGGAAAAAAATCACAAAAAGGAAACTGGATATTGTTCCTATAGATGCTACAGGCCAGGTTTTCAAACTGGTAGAGACTAATGAGTTACAAATAAAGCTTCTTAAAAAGCTCCAAAAGTAGAGATGCTTTCCAATTTTACACCATGTTTGTTAACTCACACAAAGATATTTTAACTCCCCCTATTGCTCATTTAATTAACTTGTCTTTTAAACACAACTCATTTCCTGATGACTAGAAAGGTGCCATTGTGATGCCTATTTTTAAATCTGGAGACGGCCTTGAATCCAGTAAATACAGACCAATAAGTATACTGCCAGTACTCTTAAAGGTTGCTGAGAAAGTTGTCATGAAACAACTGACAGCATTTCTTAATACAAGCAGTTTTTCTGTATTTTTAGATCAATTTAAAGCATTCAACACAGTCAATCATGATGTTTTAATACCTAAACTCTCTAAATTTAACTTCTCATCTAGAGCACTGGTATGGATGTCTTCATGTTAACCTAATAAGATACCATGTGTTAAAGTTGGTGACACACTGTACAGTAACATGATGTGCACAATGGGTACTCCACAAAGGGTCAGTGTTAGGTCCCCTATTATTTAGCCTATATATTAATGATCTCCCTCAACAGTGTCATGATGTAGAACTACAAATGTATGCAGATGACACCATTGTGTACACACAAAAATGCAAAAATAGTAGAGTTAGCTGCTGCTGAGCTAAAAGTTGCATTGGAGGATCACACATTGGCTTGATCAATCATGTCTGAGTCTAAATGTAAACAAGACCAAAGGTATATTTTTCTCTAAAACCATGGTACAACCTCCTAACACTGATATTCTCATTAAAGATGAAAAGATTGACATAATCAGTCATTTTAAGTATCTTGGTGTGACAGTGGATCCAAATTTGAACTTTAAGAAACATATTAAAAAAAAGGTTAAAACCATGAAGTACAACTTAGCAAATTTTAGATATATTAGAAACAGTCTCTCTTTGGATGCAGCCAAGGTATTTATGCATGCTATGATTCTTTCCCATATGTCTTATTGCATCACATGTTGGGGGAAGGCTGGAGAAACAGACATAAAACCTCCTGTGCCCTTATACAAACAAACTCCAAAAACTGTATAAAAAGGCAATGCATTCCCATCACTGAAGGGTACTGGAGAAATACAATTTACTGAGCTTTGAGAATTATTCTTGTTCCTAGTTTATACAATTTTAAATGGTTTGGCCCCTCCTCCACTATGTGACTTTGTTTACACACACTCAGTAAGTTCTATTAAATCCTCCAGAATGTCCTCTATTCCATTCTGTCACAATGCATTTTGGAAATCATTTTTCTCTGTGAAAGCCACAACTCAGCGGAATGCCCTACCCGATGATATGACGAGGTGCAGTTCCATCAATACATTCAAAACCAAATAAAAAAGTCTACTAAAGACTAATCAGCTATGTGACCACTAAACTCCATCTATGGTCTTCTCATTAGTGCAGGTAGTCTTGCTTTTTCACATTTTTTTTTACATTATTGATGACATCGTGGGTGTATGTGATGTGCTATTGTGTGTAGCTTTGTATTTTGTATAATGTGTTCTGTGTGCTTTTTGCTTTGGACTGTTTGTTATTGTGCTGTTATATGTTATAATTGTACAGGACTGCAGATGGAAATGAGCTTGAAGTTAAATCTGATACAGTGCACAATTAATATTAAAAACTGTGCACTATCCCAATAAATAAATAAAATACAAAAAACTCAATTGCTGATGAAAACCATGAGATGTAGTTGGAAGCTCCAAAATCTATAAAGTGTACTGTCAGGTAAGATTGTTTTGTAAACGTGTTGGTCCTAAGGTCAAGAATGAACTCTTATATACAGATATTTTGAATTTATCAAGTGATACAAGAATCAGAAACTAACTTTCAAGTGCCAGCAGCGACCACACAAGTCTGCTGGCTAGTTTAACAAGGACAGGAGCCACGGAACAGAGTTAGCTTGCCGCTAACTCCAACAAAGGAGTGACCTGGGCCCTCTGCACAACCAGAGTGCTGTCTCCCCAGCAACGCCTGCATCTACAGCTTCAAAGCCAAAGCCTTCTCAGCCTGACCCATCCACGGATTCCCCGGCAAAGAAGCAGCACGCCATAAAGCATCTCTTTCTCCCAAGGACTGGTAACAACTGGGCATAGCCTAGCAACACAGTGAAGCATAGCACGGCTAAGCAAGAATGTTTAACTTAATCAATGCACAGCACATGTATTGATTTGGCTAAGGTTAACATTTAACTGTTGTTGTGATGTCTTTGTTGTCTACAGTCAGGCTACAGCATAGCTACAACGCTAGGTTAATGTTAGCATGTTAACACAGGTTACACCCAGTAACTAGGCCTTGCATGCAAAAAACCTTCTTCTTAACCTAGCACCTTTAGCATTCATCAACTGTATGCCATGTGCTCAGTCACCAGGTGACTGCAGCCCCTCCACACACACACACGCACACACACACACACACACACACACACACACTTGTATATAGGTACACTCTAGACGCTAGATTAGTATTGTGTGTTTTGCTTTTACGCTTTTGTTAAATAAATGTTTTGGATCTACCTGTTGTCTCTTTTAATGTTGCACAAGAAGTGTTTTGCCAACCTCTGCTCTGTAAAGAACTCCAAATCCTTCAACCATAACTATTGATGTAGTGATTATGTATATAGTTATTAAGATAATTATTAAACAAAGTCCCAAATTCATAGATTAGTTACCTTGAGACTGAATTGGCTATCCTTTTTCCCTGATTCCAGGGTGGTGCCCCGTCGTTATTACTTCTTATTAATAATTTTATTGATTTTTATAATTAATAATTATCTTTGACAATCATTAATTACTTCTGATAGCCAAACTCGTAAACAAGCCCCAACACTAGACATTACATTACACCCTCATCTGATTAGCAAATAGCCACATGGAGAACTACAAAATAGGTAGTTAGCACTTAAACTACATACTACAATGTGGTCCATGCACTCCAGAATGACACATGGAAGTGTTTTCTGATCTGATATGTCTATTGACAGGACAACACTGTTTGTTTGAACATTCCAAAAATGATACAAACCACTGCTGAAAAATGAATATATTTTATAATGTGACAATGCTATGTTCAGGGTTTGGTTAGGTTTAGTACAAAAACAATTTGGTTTGGTTTAGGGAAAGTACTTTGTTAAGGTTAGGGAAACATTGTGGTTTGGTTTAAAAGTACAACTTTATTAAAAGGTAAGTATTTTTTATTTCAGGTAATATACTTTGCTACATTCTCTCAAGCCACAGTATAAGAACTGCACCGTCACAACTCCCGGGGGGAGAAAAGTGAGTTCTCACATACATCAGCTGCCATTTCATGCCTGCTCATGTCAGCTCAGCAGAAGGTATTGTGTCACTAGACGTGAGTTACTTACTATTGTTTAGAACTGACTCAATATGACTTTGACATTGAGCATGGAGCAGGCAACCAACACCCCAGTGCTGATGCCGTGTCGAGGTGTGCTCGGAGGAGTTACCAAGATGGAGAGAACCTCTCTGACCTGACATGTCATGATTTAAGTCTAAGTCCACTGCACTTCATGAGCAGTGGGCAAGATTTGACGGTGATGTTGATGGCGTTGTGCTGCTGGCTGTAAGCTGCATCCAGTCAGGCAGTAGGACTGGTGGCACTGACACCCAATCGGCCACATGTACCTACATTGAAGACTCCAACAAATAATTTTTTTCAAAATTTTATATAGCCCAATAATGGAAATCACAAATTTGCCTCAAAGCTATTCAGTTTGCACACTACAGCCTCTGTCCTTAGAACTCAATTTGGATAACGACCCCCTCCCCTAAAAAACAAACAAACAAACAAACAAACCGAACAAACCCCTTTAACGGGTTCTGGCATGGCTGCGCTCAGGTTGTTATAAGAAGTTCTGTACTACTCCTTGGAGAGACTAGGAGCCATTCAATTTTGCTGATGTTGGTTCCACTTTCCATGCAAATAGAGGCCCTGCAGGGTGGAGTTACCATTAGTATGGAATGGGTGGTGATGTCACGCCGTGGTGAAATTTAGTTGGGTTTTTTTGTCCTGTCTCGTCACTTCCTGTTTTATTTTGAAAATTATTACTCCTCGTTTCTGGCCCTTCCTCATGTGTCTGTCTGATTACCCCAGTGTTACCACCTTTCCCCTCACCTGTTCCCCATTCCCTCATCAGTTCTGTCTGTGTATTTAAGCCCTGGTTTTCAGTTCTGTCTTGCCGGGAAATAAACAACTATTTGCATTCATCACGCCTCTGCATCTGGGTCCTGCTTTTCCTAAACCTGACAGGTGATGCCCATCTGTATGTAGAGAGATGCCAGCACTGAAATGCATGTAAAGCCACATGATTAGTACAGAAAGCCAAGCTACCTTGCAGAAGCACCTTTTGGACTGTCTCTATGTAGACATCCTTGGCCCATTCTCAGTATCCGGCTCTATCTCATCATCATTAATCAGTTTACCTGATGATCAAGGAACTGAATGGTGTCAGCTGACACATATTTGCAACCAACCAAAGGTTGGACACAGGTTGGACATTGCTTGGTTTTGGTGCTGCAGAGCTCAAATTCACAAACTGGGATGTCACCACATTGTTGTTACATATAACATGATGATGGGTCTGTGAACGTGACACAATCATGCATGTAAAAACTAGAAGATTACACAAGAAGTGTGAGGTTGAATGGTGCTCACAGCCTGAGCACAACCCAGCATAATTGCCACCACTGAAGTACACAGCTGTATGTTCAGTAATCATCTGTTAAAACTAAGATCACACAAACAGACTCCTTTTCTGTTAAGTGATTTCCACCCACACACATCCAAATGAAGTAGCCTAGCTTAACTGCAGCAGCCCGTGCATGACAGAGTGAGAAGATAAATAATATAAATAAATATGATGTCCAAGGTCCATTGGGTGCTTCTCTGCACTCATACTCATATTCTAAATGTATTCACTGATGGAGTGTCAGGAGATGCGACAGGTGCAGTTGCACCTCAGATGGACCTAGCAGAGTATAATAATGCATAATAGTATAATAATTAAGGATAACTTCATCATGGGTTATGCTTAAGGTTAGCATTATTGTATCTTGATAAAATGGTAGCATCTGTGATCTAGCACACAAACTGACCCATATCAAACACACACAATGTAACATGACCAACAGGTGCATGGTGGTGCTGGCAAAAATGCTCATGGTGGACCGTCAAGCAGCAACTTCTACATTCTTTCATTCAGGGAGAGAGAGATTAATTACAATACAGGTAGACATGAGTTCACGATAAATTTCATAGTACCTTTCCCACAAGCAAAAGTGTGTTATTTTAAAAATCCTAATTTTTTTCCCCAAATCTTTACAAGGATCATGTTTATATTAGGACCCAAATACAAATATATTTGGCAAATTATTTGTTTTTGGGAAGAAAAAAACCCAGTCAAATACCAGCACACAGGTTGGTTAGATTGCTATCTCAGTCTTTGTCCTCTGCTCCACTGCCACGTCAGTCAGCAGGTCTCAACAAAGGGAGTTACATCCATAGACTGTAAAAAATATGGAGTCAATGTGATGTCACCCATTGGTTTACAAACTGCCGTTTTGAAGCCTTGAGTGTAGCAATTTGACCATGGCCATCTTGGATGTTTTAATTTTTGGAGCCAGAGATGACCATATTTGGACGAGAGGGTGGAGCTGACCATAGCGCTACCTGCTACCATGGATAGCATGGTGCATTTACAACCTATGGTTAACAATGATAATGATAATGCTCATTTTGGCTAGAGAATGCTCATTTTAGCTATAGAAAAAGACTTGTTTGAAATAGCAGAAGCTACGCCTATATGCTATATACTTGTTACGTTACATAAGATGTTGGTAGCAACTTGAGTATCACAACATAGCCACACCCTGAGGCATGCTCTGCTTTATCGTCTATTTTACTCTAAATGGGCCCATAATTTACAACATGAACATCATGCTATATTGACAAAGATTTGAAACTAGCAATTGAGAACATGAGCTCATTAGGAAAGTGTTTGCTGTAAATCAAGAGAGAAGTGTGGTCATTTTCTCATAGACTTCCTTACAATAGGACTTCTTTTGCAGCCAGTGGATGGCCCACTGATGGCCATTAGATAGAATGCAGATTTTTGGCACTTCCGTATTGGCTTCATTTTTCATCCTGGAGCCTGCTGCTTGATCACATCCACCTGCAACATGATGCACATTTCCTTACTTGAATATCACTTCAAATAAGGCCAAAAAATGCAATTAATGAAAAGTGCAAAGCAATTAGCTCTTCCCTACACATAACATGCTATACTGTCTGTGTTATGGGTGTATAAATAGGTAGAGGTCTGACTGCAATAAGACAATGAGAGAAGTTTTAACTCGGTGGTCAGCGTGGTCATAATAAAAACAAAAACAGTACATTTAAGCCTCTTTCCACTTTTATTTGAACACGAATACAAACACAAATACAGATACAAATACAAATAGTGGGTTCTTAAACAGGGAAGTATTTTGTTTCTAGTTTGTAAAACAAAAAAATCTAACAGATTAGAAATTAGTATAGGATTTCAAAAATAAAAATACTACTTTCATTTTATATATGCACCTGGTGGTATGTAATGCATTAGGTTTATCTTCCACGACAGCTGAATTTGCGAGATCATGATATCACAAGATCACATGAGGATCCACCTTGTCAGGCTTCAAGTTATGCGCATGTGTCCAAACCACTGTTTTAGACCAATCAGCATTGCAAACTGGCTGTCTCACAAGGTACAACGGCAAGATAGTTCATCCAATCACCAGCCAAGTATTTTTTGAAAGTGCTTGTCTTTTTCCAAATAGTTTACATGGCCAACTCTCATATGATTCTATGTAATAAACCATCTGGCACATCAGTTTAGGTCATTATATGGACCATTGTGATACCAAATAATATTAAGCATATATCAGAAAACATGGTGACTGATACATCACCAATGTGTCCAACTGGAAAACTGAAAACTGGATTTAACTTAAAAAGAGTCACCATCTGCTCTTGATAGTAAATGTGAGCTGATTTATTTGTATTTGAAACTGTTTGCATCCCAGACAACAAATTTCCTCTGAACTCTCAGTACTTCATGGTGGGGAAAGCCCTGTGTTTAGAGGTGATGAAAGTAGTGAATGTGATTGGCCCTGATTGTAACAGCCTCTGACCTGGTCATAATGTAGAAATGTTCTTTCTGATCACACCCTGTATGCAACTGCACAAAAACAGAGCCCAAGATGTTAAAATTTGAGCAAACAGAGGAGCTCAAACAAAAATATCTCAAAAACTGGAGAAAATCTGTTTCTGTTGACCGCTGAACTTTTCTGACATCATGCCATTGCATTTCATCAGAGCTCTGTGTCCTTATTGTGACCCCACCACTGCAGGATGGCCTGCATCACAGCTCCATTCCAAACAATTAGGCACAGTTGTTGTCACCTTAGCCTTAAAGGGCACTGCAGGATTTGAGGTAGACAGACAAGCAGAGGCTTTCTCACTGAGGGTCCCAGTAGGTGGATAAAGTGGGCAGAGATGCCTGGAAAACATCTGACCTACACAACAGTCTCCTCCTTCACATGCATTACAGAGCTCTCAGTAGACCTGTGGAAACCTCCAGAGACCCACAGGACCCAGAGCTCTTGCTTTAGAAAAATGGACATCTACCTGAAAAAATATTGAATTGCTCATAGAAAAGATAGTGAAATATTTATGGAAGGTTTAATGTCAAATTAATAGATACTGATTACAAAATATTACCTTACAATTAAATTCATTACATAATTTAGCATTATTTAGGGCAACTTGATATTACATATTATATAAATAAACATACACAGTGAGCCCTGACATTCTTCTCGTCAGCCATATCATCCCAGTCTTACTATAAGGTGTTCCTGGAACAGATGGGATATGTAATCCCTCCAGCATGTTCTGAGTCTGCTCCTGAGTCTGCTACCAGTTGTGCTTGAAAAGTGCAGGACATGTCCTGATCAAGAGCCTGAACCACCTCAGCTGGCTCCTTTGAAGCCTGGGGCTTCAAACATGCGGAGGTCACAGTCTGATGAAGCCAACAGGACCACATTATCAATAAGACGCTGAGATTCCCTCCATTAAAACCACAAACAGAATCATGATATGACATAGTCAGCAGTGTAGAATGCAAATAGTAATTCCACACTAGAGATGCATTTCCTGCGGAAAATGCGTGTGAATGCTGAAAACTGAATGAATTGCAAAGCACTGCTGAAAATACTAAACACATCCCCATCTATACAAATAGATGCTTGCAGCATTCACACTAATAAACTAGACAAACTATTTGTACCCAGGTTCACTGTAAACTCTGACTCAATGTCACTGTTAAGAAACAGAAAAATAACTTTATTTCAAGCTGAATACTTTCTAACTATGTAACATCTGTTAGTCTGGCGGTTTAAATTCAACACCTAGAACACATACTGCATGTAAACTGGACTCTCAGCTCTGTCACAGAAACTGTGCTGAGTTCAGACTGTTTACTTACAGCTCAGTCACTCAGACAAATAACCAAGCCTCCAACCCGCCTGTGAGACAGAAAACAAACCATAAACCTTTTCTAGACTTTCCAGATCTGAGTGCAGTCCTACTGGGATCAACAGATATTTAGTCCGTTGGCTGCTTGCTGTGCCTGCATGCTGCTGCCAGTCAGCAGCTAACTGCTAACAGCTGAAACCAACAAACTCCATAAATCCATTCAACAGCTCTGCCATCCACAGTCAAACTCATATGAATGCTAATTTAATGCAGAAGTACAGCTAAAATAAATACTAACAACCTAGCTGGTCCACTGTGTGGATAGCAAAACATCCTGGCGCCGACTATTTACTGGTGTTTACCAACCCGTTGGCGCTCTGAGCTGATGCGCCACAACACCACACTTCAGATAAATCCAGAAAATCCGATCCCTGATTAGGCAGCCAAAGATAGCTCTGACCATATTAAATAGTCATGGTTGGCTCACCTGACAAAACAGCTGTAAGTTAAGTGAGGGTAAAAACTAAACAAAATATTTTCTGTTATTAAACTCTTACTTCTTACTAATAACGTTATCCCTGTAACTGTACCATAACACCATTAATGCTTTTAACAGTTATGCTAGCGTTAGCAGCTATGCTAGCGTTAGCACATCGCTAATATTAGCTAGGTGACAATAAAAGCCTTTGTTTTACCAGGAAGATGTTTTGCCCTTATCGTTTTGTTTGGATTGTATCTGAGAAACCAGTGTCATGTTACCATGTCATATAAAATGTCAAGCCTGTATTAGTAACTTTAAAAGCCTTATGAGCAGGGACAGGTAAACTCTGCTACTCACCACTGCAGCAGTCAGATCACAGTGGTTATCTCCGGTATTTGCGCAGTTAGATTTTGATGAGGCGTTTAAGGGCACTCGGAAATTATAGTGTCAACTTATGGTGCTGATTTATTTATGACCACAAGGTGGCGCTATTGCTGCCATGATTCAGTATGTCGTGCAGATTCTCATGGAAAACCCGCCTATGATGTTTCATTCCATTAAAGACAACAGAATTGCTGAAATATCATGTTATAAGGTGACTTTAGCGCCCCCTGTGGGCAGAATTTTGTGACATTTTACACACTTCTGTAAGGTCACGTTGTGTACAACATCCCCAATTATTGAGGAGTTATCGGCCATTAAGTGCATTAGGCCACGCCTCCAAACGTTTGTTAGCCAATAACAGACAAACGGTAAGTGATATCTGAAAATAAATGAATAACTCTTGTTTGGGGTCCTCTAAATATGGCATGTTTGGCGAAGATTGGATGAAATATGTGCCAACAGAAGCCAAAACATATGTTTATGAAAAAAACAAAATGGCGGAAAATTTTTATAGATCCAAATGGGTGTGGCCTATATCATTCTAATCAGCATCATCCAAGGAACATCCTGACCAAAAAGCTTTTTGATAGGACTCACTGTTCATGAGTTATAAGCCAAAATACGTGTTAAGCATGTCCAGGTGGGACACCTGTATATCAAATATGAAGATTCTAGCACTTTTAGTTTTTGAGATATTAGCTTTCAAAGAAATCCTCCCATAGACTGTCATTATAAATTTTAATATTTTTAAAAATTCATATAAAATCAATGGATTATGATAGAAGGCTGAAAAGTAATAGCACACAAGAGCTGAACATTTTGATATATGAATGGTGTCTGTAGCTCAAAAGTATAGAGCAGTTGAAACCGGACAAAAAACGTATGGAAGAAAAATAATAATAACTAGAAAATTTAGCAATTTCATAAGAAATTGCGTGTGTGAGCTGCAAACTGCCAGACGCATCCACCACAAACTACCAGGTGCAGACGTTACCAATGCTGGCTGCTGCCATTCCTGTTATTGCTATTTTCACTGCAAATTTCTGTTCGAACAGCAATTATTCAAAAATTTTAGCGCCACCTACAGGTGAAGTTTTATCAAATACCACACACCTGTTCAATATCCCCATCTGTACAATTTTGCTGAATTTGGTCACCATGGAAGGTTGAAATTAAGAGATATGGAACTTAAGCCGTATGTTGGTGTTTCACTAATGGCCACAAGGTGGGGCTATTGGCTCCATGTTTCACTATGTCGTGTACATTGACATGGAGAACTTTGTACCTAGTTTCATTTCATTGAAGAAAACAGAATTATAGAAATAAGATGTTATAATATTATAGTAGCGCCCCCTGTAGATAGAATTGTATCAAATTTTACATAATGGTGCACTATCACTATATGTACAAGATTCTCAACTTTGGTGTCAATCCGAATCGGCATTGAGTTCTTGCTCGTTAAATGCATCAGGCCACGCCCCCAAAAGTTTGCTAACCAATTACGGACAAACGATAAGTGATACCAAAAAACAAAGATAATAGCTGTGTTCGGTATCCTCTAAATATGTTGTGTACCAAGTTTGGTGAAGATTGGATGAAAAATGTATTTTTCAAAAGAATCAAAATGGCGGAAAACTTTTCTAGATGCAAATGGGCGTGGCCTATATCAGTCTACTTGGTACCATCCAAGGAACACATTGTGCAAAAATTGTTTGAATATGCCTAACGGTTCATGAGTTATACGTCAAAATGTAAAATACATAATAACTGACCACATGGTGGCGCTATAGATCCCATCTTGCAATATGTGAAGCATTTGCTTACGGGCCACCTGTGTATAAACACTTTAGCACTATTACTTCTTGAGATATGAACTTTCAAACATTGCTCCCATTGACTTTCCATTATAAATTTTAATGTTTTAAAAAATTATATAAAATTAATGGAACATGTTAGAGATAAGAAACTTTTCTTACAGCACAAAGGTCAGTTTTAATCTGTGATATCATCTACCTGTTTGGCCAGTGAGCCTCACTGCCGTTCAAATACACCAGACTCCTTTGACAGAAAGACTAAATTTACTTAGCAGAGCACAGATCTACCACGCAGTGTCTTTTTTGGCGTTAATGTGAGGTACTTTGCTTCACGAAGGGATCTGTGAACTTCTTCAACCGCTGAAACTCACCCAGTCACACACACAGACTGAGCAGCTAGCTGCTACAGCAGCACCTCCTGTTACGTTACCATCTTAAATGTGTGTTTGTTTCAAAGGAGTCTGGCGCTGCTATATAGCGCAGCTATTTTCGGTTAACGTAAACAAAACGGACCTTACTTTTAAACAGAGGCGGTCTATCTCGATACAAATCATACTAATGATGTCCTGAAACACTTTTAACATCACTCTGAACGTGACAGAAGCAAACTCAGCACTTTAATGGACGTTGACAGCACACTGAGTCACAGTTCAGCTATATGTATAGTGTTCTTGCTCAGCACCGACTGTATACTTTTTGTACATATTAATAATTTATTTCCAAAAATATGAGAGAATAATGTCTAGATTCAAGAATAATGTAGGCTAATGCTACTAAGATAACAAACTTGAAGAGAAAAATATTCGCTTACCTCAATCAGATGACTGTTGATTTCATGGTTGGTACACTGCGCCCTCTGATTCAGGCAGATTAGCTAGCACACAGCTCCTTGCACATAGCTTCGCACATACCTTGACACTCACACGCACACCAGCAGGCACGCCCACACGCAACCCCACACACATACACAGAGATTTACTCTGCTCCCCATGGCAACCCGTGCATGTGTGCGTCCTCGTACACGTGCGTGTGTGTTGGTGTGTAAATTTGTCAAAGTAGCTAAAAATGTGCTCCGTGAGCCTGTCAAAAAAGGCATTTTTGTGAAGGAACCGTAAATCCTATCAGAAATCTGAGCAGACCAGGACCACCGCAAGATCATTCTGCACAATATTGGTGATCTTCAAGTCCCTAGACTTTCCTACTACTGTGGAAAAAATTATTTGTGTAAACGAAAATATGTGGCTGAAAGGATGACAGGTAGATGCGATATCACACATTAAAACTGACCTTTGTGCTGTAAATACTGTTAGTGTAGTAACATAATGCTGTTGTTGAAGAAGTATTCAGATTATTTTCTTACAAGTAAAAGTCCACTATGAGAAATCCTTTTCGGTGAGATAAAAAAAAAACAACCTTCTTTTACTGTTCATATAAACACCTCACTATAAGTTACACACCTGGAGAACTACGTATATATTGTTTCATATCTATATTCTACTATCTATTGGACTATATACATACAGTCAAGCCTGAAATGATTCATACCCTTTGCAGCAAATTTTGTCTTAAAGTTACTTATATTCAAGCATATTCATTTGAGTTCATTCATGCTACCATAATGTTGTCTGTCTTACTGATTTCTTTGTTTTTGTGTATTTTCAGAGAACATGCAAGACAATCACCTTGCAGCCAAATTTCCCTCCTCTGTCCGTCCCATAAGAGACATCCCACTTCTGCTGCTCCTCCTAAAGTTTCTTTCATTTTGTCCATGTAAAAGGTTTTTATGGGGCAGTTTCTCTAATCACATTTGAGGGTGAAAGGGCAGATTGTCATATAAATAAACACATGAAAAACAACTGTTGGTCTAAGGTGTGTTCTGTTTCAGTATTTGAAATGTATTAAGAAATGTATTCATAATGTACAGATGTGCTCCTGGTGATGTAGAAAACCCATAAATTATATTTATTATGTACATGTTGTGACTCCACATCATCACTTAAAAGTCAATGTAATATATAGTATTGTTAGAATTATATATATGTTTATATATATTTTCATGTTTCAAACACACTAAGTGTAATTATTGATCAGCACTAATAATTAACGGCCATACCACTGAAATCATAACAGAGCATCAATGACACAAACACCATCAGCTCCTCCCTGATAAGTGTTCCCCATCAGCTGCTGGGGCTCCTCACACATGACCCACCGGCACCGGCCCGTGTCACTCTCAAAATTTCTGCTGCAGGAATTTTCTACTTCCACATGTGCTTTTCCAGCTTTGACAAGTTAAAATGTCTGCTCTGAAAAGGGTCTATTAAAATCAAAACAATCTGCAGGGCTGGATACCACCAGAGGTGCAATGCATGAGAAAGTATGATTTTTTAAAATCTGGGGTAACTGTCCCAAGTTAGGAAGGAAGTGTGTAATTTTGTTTTCTTCCTGGGATACCTGTTTATTTGATACACCTGTGCAATGCAATCTAATCTAATGCAATTCAATACAGCACTGCAATAAATCTGACACTGTAAGCAAAAGGTGCTGATTCAGCACTGGGAGTGTTGTTAGAGGCACTGTTGGATTTAACTGTATTACATTAAAACATATTTCTATTATTTGCCCTGACGCCAAATAGGTGGACAATATCTACCAGTTATTTATCACAGCAAATATTTTTTCATAAATATTTTTACTCATCTCTCATGCAGACAACATAATATAAGTAGTCAGCATAATGCTGTGTGTTGGAAGTAACTTAAACTCATTTTTTTTCTTTTAGGGGTTGTCAGATAAAAGAGACAGACTGTGAAGTTGGCTGAAAAGACAGGAGGTGAAGCCTCCAACTCCGCCCAGTCTAATTCTGTTTGCTGTCAGACCAAGCTGCACTGCAATTATCAGAATGAATGGTGCCTGTAGACCATAATTGCTTTGTTTTTCAATTATTTCATGAGGCTCTGGTAATTTACTTCATTCTATTAAAATATGCCAATTAGACATTCTAATTACAGTTTTCACTGTATCACTTTTCGTTGTCACTATAAAGATGTAATACTGCTATTAGAGGAGAGCACAGGGACAGTTTAATATTGCCCATGCAGATTCTCTGCTGTCTTGTTTGGAATAAATACAGATGTGGAAAAAAACCCAATGGTTTCTTTTATCTGCTTGAATTTTACTTGTAACCATGCTCACACTATGTTATCTTCTCTCTTTATTGTGTAATTACTGAAAGTAATTAAACATTTTTCCTCTCACTCTTTCTCTTTGTGAGACTGAACTGCTCGGACATCCCTTGTCCTACAGACCTCATTCCAACTTTAACACTTTCACAAAACTTGAATTTTCAAATTTATCAGATTGCTTTGTGAGCACTTTTACAGATCTCACCAGTGTGTCATATGATCAGGATAAGTGGAGAGCACAGATATTTTTAGAGCAGAAAAAAAAATTCTAAACAGTTCTCACTCGTGCAGTTTTAACTCTTCAAGCACATATCTTACCTAAATATGTTGTTACAAGCCTCAATTCTGTCACAATGTAAATACATTTTCCATAGAGTTATGAACCTTAATTGATAGGGAAGTCCCTGTCATGCTTTCATCAAATGCAATACAGTCTGCAGACTGTGTATCTCCTCCTTAAAGATTACCTTTTCCTTCAAACACTTTGTACCCATCTCATACATTCTCATGGTAAACTATTCCTGCTTTCACTAATGATGTACAAATCTCTGGGCTATGAAATCTAGTTTTACACAAACAAATTGTGTAATGTCTGTCAGCTTGAACACTGTTCTCATGGTAGGCGCGAAAACTGAGTTAGATGAAAAGCTTCTGAGTTCAATACTCACTCTTTGAATTGCTCCTCACGATACTGCTTTTAAGAGCGAAGTTACTTTAGACATTTATCGTGTACCATCCTTCAATGAGATTTGAGTGCTCTTTAATATTATTACTTAAAATGTAGATTTATATAGATGTTAGAGACAACCTTTGGTCTCATGTAGAGTGTGTATGAGTGACCCTTGTAGAGCCAAACCAAGTGGCTGCAAAAAAAACTGCAGTTCCTTGAATGGCCACTTGAGACTGGCCACAAAAGCGAGTTATTTCCTATAGACCTTCATGTTAAAATGCCCAATTTTACAGTAGAAATAAACATGTTTACAGTCTGATACAAAAAACGCTTTTGGTCTCTGAAGCTAATTTCCCCATTCATGACAACTGTACTGGGGATGAATTTTTCTTTTTATAACTCACCCGTTCAAGTTTATTAAGCTGTAAAAATAAGCATAATGATGGACATGGCTGCTTTGAGCTTCAAATCCGCTCTTCAGAAATGAGCAGGTGACGTCATGGTAATACGCTCATATTTTCATACAGTCTATGATCCAAACGTTATGAGTTCAAACCCTGCTTAGGGAAGAACTCAGTAGAGTTGAAGGTGAATAAAAGCAGAAGAACACAGGTGCTGACTGACTGAGACTGCAAAACACAGTCCTTCTGGTTAAACCTCCCTCCCTCTCACTTTCTCTGTTTTTAACTTTTAGTCGCCTCAAACATTCATCTTTCATTCACAATTCAAAACTGTCAAAACTGTAACAAAAATAACATCAGATAATGCATGCACAAACACATGCACATAATAGTCAATAAAACTTTCAACCCATATATTTCATGCAAGTAAAAGTCTAAACACAACAATCTAGCCTTGTATTGTTATGTATCATGTTAGCTTGGTGCATAGCATGTCTGACTTACTCACATGAGGGTGTGGGTTCAGTTCCATCTGTGGCTTACTATTACTCCTGGGGGGTATTCCATGAAGCTGGCTAACAGGATAGCCTGGCTTATTTCGATAAGCCTCGCTAATTTAAGTGAGAGTTCAGTTCCATCACAGTGGCTTATATGAGTTGCAGCTCAGTAACCATGGTAACTTAGTCAGCAGAACTCAGCTGCGTGTCAAAGAATGTCCGACGAATGGAAACACGCTTTCAAAAGACGGTTCCATCGCGTCATTTCACTCTCACAACCCTTTAATTTAAAAGCTTAGCATTTATGATTTAATAAATAAAAGTGTGCCAGCATTATTTTTAAATTATTTATTTATTCATTCATCTGTGAAGACAAAAATAAAATTCAATAAAATCCAAACTCTGTTATGATTTCAGTGGTATGGCCGTCATTCTGCTGTGTTTAAATGTACACAGTGATAACTGCTTATAGTGATTACAGTTAAAGTGATCAGCTGTTTCTCAAAAAGCTCTGAGACAAAATCACTCATATACAACATTTATGCTGTTTAAATAAGTCGCCTATAGAAGACAAGCAGTCTGCCTAGAGTATTCATCATGAGTCTCTTCATACATGACAACATATGGAAAACATTTAACCATATAAATCTATGTTTGTACTTTACTCCTGACACTTACTGAAATCATGACGGAGACAGAAAGTCGTTTTTTCTCGATGACAAACGTATTATCCCCGAAACGTATGACAATGGAAGATTTAAACAAATTTCACCGCTTCATAAATGTGCAAGCTGCGTTTGAAACAGCTGTAGTGTATTTTGAAACAGTCATTAAAATCTGTATCTTTACATTCATGTAGGCTAATAAATATACAAATGTCAATTAGACAAATAAAGAAAATGTTCTAATAATCATCTGCTTTTAGTGATATTTGACCTGGACAGACGTGGTCATTATAAGTTGTTATAAAAATTAGCGTTATACTGAGTGTGAGTACCTTTTCTTTTAATATGTTATGATGAAAGTGGCTTCCACTGTACTTATATCCTTCTCCAGTTTGCAGTTAATGTTTAACTTTCAGTGATGCTTGTAAATGGAATGTTGGAAAGTTCTCTTTACTTGCTTACACCATAATTTTAAATATACATCTGATATTATCTTGCTTAGTGATAATATAACCAGTCACTGATCTGAATGCTCATTTATAAACATAAAGATAAAACCATGAACAGGAAAAGTGCTGCTCTTCACTTTCAACCTGCAGACTCATCAAGTCGGATGCAGAGATTGAACCGTCATCCTTCCAATTATAAACTCACTTTTCTAACCTTTAGGCTATCACCGCTCTTCTATCAATAAACATTTAATCTATCATCTCCAGGGCTATTTCTTCATCTCTCTCACCTTGTTAATTGCAGTCATTTTGCTCCTTTTTGGTGAAAACTCCTTGATATTCTCCATATAATTTCATCAGCAAGTTTGTTCTGCTGCTGAAAAGACCACTACTCAAGTTTTCTCTCCTTTTTGCGACATTGTATCAGCTTTTCGACAATCGGCTGTTCGTGGCTGCTTATGTACTCCATGCATGCGCACACTTCAAGCTTATTTCAGCCTGGCTAGACATAGCGTTGACTAGATGCAGCTAAGCTCCGTTAGTGGAACGACTTGAGCCTCAAGTGAAAGTTGACATTAATTCAAGCCAGGCTACATCATGTAAGCGTGACTTTCTTTAGCTGCTTTCTTGGAAGACCCCTCTGGTAGATATTTCAATGCTATTTAGCTTCCAGTAATGCAATCTAAATCAGTGTTCACTGATCACATACAATTTCTACAGAAATTGAATTTTCTAGTTGTGTGAGAGCAGCTCGCACACTATGTTATCTTTGCTTTTTATTATTATTGTGTGGGAGCTGCGAAATTTCATTTCAATGTCAAAATGTACATCTGGACAAAGAGATGTGTGTGTCTATGGACACTAGCTTGTTTCTATTACTTTTCTAATTTATTTATTTTTTTTCATATTCCAGTGATTTTATATAATTTATTAATGTATTAAAATGTATAATGAGAGCAATGTTTTAAAGCTCATATCTCAAAAACTAAAATTGCTATGATGTTCAAACTTAATGTATGTACTTAATGCACAGTCTTACGTTTTGGCTTATAATTCCAATATAACTCCTATCCAAGCAATATTTGGATAGTATGTTCGTTGAATGATGCCAAGTAGACAGCTGTCGACCACGCCCATTTGAATTTTTTATAGATACATTTTTTTCTTTTTGGCACATTTTTCATTCAATCCTGTACTAACATTCAACAGTAAATTATATGCTAATAAGAGGAGGAGGCCAGGGCACACTTTTCTGTAGAAAAATAATCTTCTGGTAGCATTTCCAGAGACTCTTACCTTCCCAGTTATAAACATTATAAGTGATATGCACCTACACTGGGCTTGATCACTAAAATTTTATGATTAATTTAGAACCACAGTAAATGATATCTCATATCAAAACATATCATATCATATTACATCCAGATTAGCCAGTTCTGAGTGTGCTGTATCCTGTCCAAAACTAGCTCAGATATGTTTTAAGATGATCGGGCCACATTGGCTGCATCATATGTTGGCCACCTCAGGCTCACTTCCAGATTAGCCAGTACCAATTGCACCACATCTTTACCTATAGTGGCCCAATACTATTCAACCATATTTGGGCCATGTTCATCATTTCAAATATGGGCCATATTAGGCTCACACCCTGAACAGCCAGTGCTGGCTGTGCCATATATTTGCCCAAACTGGCCCAGATTGTTGTAAAATATTTGGCCCCTTAGTGCACCCATGGGCGTGTTGGTCTGAAAGTAAGATGTGGTCAGGTGCATTGTTGGTGCATTGCTATCTCGAGGGAGCAGAGAGCAATTGCGCTATTGACCAACAAAAACCTGGTCTAAAGTCAATGGCACAATGTTTCACTGTTATTTTAAGGGTGTGCAGCAGCACACACACATGCAAAAGGTAACAAATAAAAGGGTTACAGTGTGAAAGATTACTATTGTGCATATTAATATAATTTTAAAAATTACATGTCAGTCATAATATTTATCAGAATTAACTAATCGCAGTACTGACAGATTAAATTGTTTAATTATTTGACCAAATTGTGATAATACTATTTAAACGGATCAGACACAGATTGACTTTCCTGCTCCATCCATACATGATAATATGAGGAACACGTGAGGAAATAAATGAGGTGAAAACAATTATTAAACTAATGAAGGGAATAAATCTGCACAGCTTTTATATTCTTATATATACTCTTAAAATTTTTTGAGATTACAGTGATCAGGTTTCCACAAGTTCAGCAATTAAAACTCCGCTGATTTAACCAGATTTAATGAATGAACAGGTTCTTAAACTGGTCTGTGGCTGACCACAGGAGGGTCTCGGGGCAGCAGGGGCCAGTGTGTGCATTATGGATCATGCGCTTTCCCTTTGTGCATAAGCAGAGAAGTGCTCCCTCTTACTATTTGGCAAATGCACCATCATAATAGCAGTCCGCCAAAGTGCAAGCACACCTGGCTGTTAAAGGGAATGGGAGATGACAGTGTGATTGGTTTATTGCATGTTACGCCGAAAAAACACCCATGATTAATTAGGAGACTAAGTACAACCCCTTTGAACCATGCGCCTGGCGCATTGACCATTTTTCCACCATTAAAATAACAAAAGTGGATTTGGACACACCCTAAATGCAATTGCACTATGCGCTTCAGACCCTTTAGATTGTTAAAATAGGGCCCAATGACAGAAATGTGAGTCAGTATGATCAATAAAAATTAATCGAGCGCTTAAGAAATAAGCAGAGGAATTGGGATGAAGGATTAATTTGGAAAATAAAATAAAAAGACTGTTTGACTGTTTGCCTTGAATGTGCCTTGTCCAATTTAAGAAAAAGTTCTGATTCACCAATGATTCACAAATAAAATGAATGAAAAGAAAAAGAATTGGCCTGTGAATTTTCTATCAGTCAGAATGAGGATTTTTCTTTTTCTGAAAACATCCAAAAAACATTAAGGAATGAGGAGCATTGTTTCTGGTGAACAATAATCCTTATCCCTAGGATGAGTTATATGTAATGTGCTCTGAGTTATATCTATTAATCAGAGCTGACAGGAGTACTTCACTGTTCTGATTTATTTTCGAAACCAATCTTTTTTCTTTTTTTACCGACCTTTTTATCTTTTGTATCCAAATTAAGATGTCAGAGTTGTGAAATCATTGGTTTGATCATGGAATGAGTGTCACATCATAATGTGGATACCAAACTTTGACACCAAATTTCCAAATAGAATCATCTTCATTTATACTGCTGCTCTTCCTGGGAGGTGTGCGCACTGTTATTGTAAGTAATGCGTTAGAGGAAATTCTGGATTAATGAAGCCATAAATATTTGGATCATTTTGGAGTGAGGTGGCATTTGGAATAAACCATATCCTTGTGTTAAAACCTTTTAGTGTAAGAGTCATGATGAGATCTCACTGCTGGGTATGGGAACGCAAACTTTAATGGATAGCTGGCACATTCTCTGTTTCACTCTTTACATATCACTGTGTTTTGAACTGTATAATTGTGACATAACACTGATCTGGCCAGAGGTAGAGGTAGTTGATAAAGAAGGCTTTACTTCAGGTGGGTAGCAACAGCACATTTAATCAAACTGAAGTGTTTGCTGCCTGTATGCATCGCCCAGAATGTGACATCACTGAATGTGACTGAATGTATTTTTTTATTTTGCTGTTATTTGTTTTGGTTCTAGAACATGTGCAGCCAGGAGCAGCAGCATAGTCAGACAGCTTGTTACTTTTACTTATTTATTTGTTTATTTTTGTTGTATTTTTGTATTTTTTGTATTTTATTTTGTTTTGTTTTTGTCAATCAAGGATGAATATTGCTGTGGGGAGAAGAGTTATTTACTCTAGAGAGGAGCTTCTGTCACTTGAAGTGAGCAAGTGAGGATATCATCCAACTCCAGCTGAGATAAAGAGGTGTTTTCGTGGTTGCTGTGCTGGTGCAAAGGTGAAGGCCAGGAAATGGAGATATAAGCCCTTTCTGCCATCGGTCATCATGGGAAATGTCAACTCCCTGCCCAACAAAAGTGATGAACTGGAGATTTTGGTGAAGACTCAGAAAACATACCGTGAGTGCAGCCTCATGTGTTTTACTGAAACCTGGTTGAATCAAAACATCTCTGATTCCTGTGTGGAACTACCTGGCTTCACTCTAATACAGACAGAGACACTAAAGCTAGTGGAAAGAAGAAAGGAGGAGGAGTGGCTTTATTTGTGAATCAGAGATGGTGTAATTCCTCACATATTACTGTCAAGGAGAGGATGTGCTGTCCAGATATTGAATTTTTGGCAGTTGGGATGAGACCATAGTATGTACCAAGAGAATTCAGTCATATCATAACAATACTTGTGTACATTCCTCCCAAGGCAACTGCTGAAGTTCCATGTGAAGTTCTCCATGAAACTGTTGCCAGGATACAGACTAAACATCCTGAGGCACTTGTATTAATATCTGGAGATTTCAATCATGTGAGACTGTCTTCCCACCTGACTGGATTTACACAGTTTGTTAATTGTCCTACCAGAGAAAGTAAAACACTTGATCTGCTATATGCCAATGTCAAAGACACTTATAGAGCTACTGCCTTACCACCACTGGGCCGGTCAGATCACAACCTAGTTTTTCTGTGGACCTGCTACAAGCCCTGTGTGATGAGTCAGCCTACAACTACCCTCACAGTCAGGAAATGGACACCTAAAGCTAGTGAGGCTCTAAGGGACTGCTTTGAATGCACAGATTGGAATGTTTTGCTGGAAACAGATGGGAAAAGTATGGACATTGACAGTCAGGTTGACTGTTTTACTGAATATATCAACTTCTGTAGAGATACAGTCATACCAACAAAGACTGTACGATGTTTCTCCAATAACAAACCCTGGATCACTAGTGACATAAAAGCAATCCTCAACCAGAAAAAGGAAGCCTTTAGAAACGGTAACAAAGAACAGCTCAAACAGGAACTGTGATGAGTGAAAGGTGACTTTAAGACCTGTGGGGATGCACGCACGTGCAAACAGTTGTAACAGAGTTGTTATGTTTGGACAAGCAGAGAAAGAGCAGTAAAAGTTAAGCTCATGACAAACATCCGAGTTGGTCCGTTTTGTTACATACAAGAAGACTGAATACCCACAACATTACATGGTGTCAGAAGTGGGATTTGGCAAAGTGCAACGATGCTGCAGTTTACTCCACCGAGCGAGTTTAAGTTTGACTGCCCCGCGGAGTGGCCGGAGTGGAAACAGAGATTTTCGCGCTTCAGGTTAGCCACGAAGCTAAACAAAGATGATGGGGAGATTCAAGTAAGCTCGCTGATATATGCAATGGGAAGTGAAGCAGAAAAGATATTCAGGTCATTCGTGTTCACGGCAGAGGACCAGAAACAGGACTATGAACTCATATTGAAGAAGTTTGATGAGTATTTCATTCCTCGACGCAACATCATACACGAAAGAGCATGCTTTTATCAACGGAACCAGCAGGCAGGCGAAACAGCGGAGATGTACATCCGGACACTGTACAAGCTGGCGGAGTACTGTGAGTTCGGGGACAAGTGGGACGAGCATCTCAGAGACCGCCTGGTGGTGGGCATAAAAGATAAAGAGCTCTCCCGGCAGTTCCAGCTAATGGCGGACTTGACGTTGGCGCAGGTCATAAAGCAAGTGCGTCAGGTGGAGGAGATAACTAAACAGGTCAGTCTGCAGTCCAACCAACCTGAGGCCAGACCTGTTAATGTCGATTTCGTCAGACATCGCGACAGCTGACAAAAGAAAAAGAGCTGGCAGCAGCGCGGAGACACCGATCCGACAACCCACAAAATGGGAGACCATGTAAAATGTGCGAGATGCGGAAAGCCTTGGCACTCTGAAGAGAGAAGGTGCCCTGCTCTGCAAAGTAAATGCAATAAATGTCACAAAAAGGGACACTGGGAACGTGAATGCCACTCAAAAGCTGTGAGTGAAATTACTGAAGAAGTGAAACAGATGTACTTCCTCGGAGAAGTGGGAGGAGAGGATAGCCAGGATAATTGGACTGTTAGCTTAATTATATGTGACAAACCAATAGCCTTCAAAATCAACACAGGGGCTGATGCTACAGTTATCAATAAAAAGATATTTAGAAAGATTAAATCCAAGGTACGACTGGATCCTCCCGACACACACTTCCTAAGCCCAGGAGGTGATATCAGGTGCACTGGAATGTTCCAGACCACCACCAGTTATAAGGAGAGACTGTATACATTCCCAGTGTACGTGATAAAAGGGAAAGGAAACTGCCTGCTAAGCTGCCCTGAAGCTGTGGCAATGGGTCTAGTGCGGCGAGTGGACGAGATTAGTGGTGTTTTCGGCTCAAGTGGACTGTTGAAAACAGAGCCTGTGAGAATAGTCTTAAAAGAGGATGCTCAGCCATATGCAGTGCAGACAGCCAGGTGGATACCTCTGCCACTAGTGCCACTGGTAAAGAAAGAACTGCAGCGCATGGAAAACGAGGGCATTATTGAGAAAGTTACTCAGCCAACAGAGTGGTGTGCTGCAATGGTACCAGTGCTCAAACCCAATAAGAGAGAGGTTCGCTGCTGTGCGGACCTCAGGAAGCTGAACAGAGCTGTGAAACGTGAAAAATATGTAATGCCCACTGCAGAGGAAATCATGCCAAGGCTGGCTGGGTCAAAGGTGTTCACATCATTGGATGCAGCAAATGGATTTTACCAGATCCCCCTGCACGAGGACAGCAGGAAGTTAACTACCTTTATCACCCCATTTGGGAGATACGCCTTTCGAGTGCCCCTGAAATCTTCCAAAGGAAAATGGCAGAAACCTTGACAGGGCTCGTAGGGACAGAAGTGTACATGGATGACATCCTCATACATGGAGAAAATTAGGAAATCCATGACCAGCGCCTAGCAGAGGCATTGAGAGTCATTGAAGCAGCAGGTCTCAAGCTGAATGAGGCAAAATGCAAGTTCAAGCAGAAACAGGTCCACTTCCTGGGTCACATTATCGATGAGACAGGTGTCAGACCTGACCCAGAAAAGGTAACCGGGATAGAGAATTTTCCCCAACCTCAGAATGTGACTGAGCTAAAGAGGTTCCTGGGGATGGTCAATTATCTGGCAAAGTACTTAGCAGAGCTGTCCACAGTTGGTCAGCCACTAAATGAGCTGCTAAAGATGAAGACAGTGTGGTTATGGGGGCCCGCACAGCACACGGCATTCCACAAGCATAAAGCTGCACTAGCCACTGCTCCTGTACTTGTCTTCTATGACGTCACCAAGCCTACAGTAGTCTTGGCGGACGCCAGCAGCTATGGACTAGGTGGCGTCCTGCTCCAGCAACATGGGGACCAATGGAAACCTGTGGGCTACTGCTCCCGACGTCTGAGTGATGCTGAGACAAGGTATGCTCAGACCGAGAAGGAATGTTTGGCCAGCGTGTGGGCCTGTGAAAGGTTTGAGAAATACCTGTTTGGACTTGATAGCTTCAGACTTATTACCGACCACAAACCTCTCGGACCTCTTATGAACAGTAAAGACTTCAGGTGCCAGAGGTTATTGATGAGGCTAATGTGTTTCAATGCCATAGGTGAATATGCACCAGGGAAAACACTGGCTGTGGCAGATGCTCTGTCCAGAAGCCCAGAGCAGCGTTTTGGAGACAGAGCTTCTCATGATGATGTGGCAGCACACATTGATGCTATAGTGTGCCAGGTACCAGCCACTCCCCAGGGGATGAAGGAGCTGTAACAGCACACAGCAGACGATCCACAGCTCCAGACGGTCTTGGGCTTTATCAGACATGGATGGCCTGAGTATATGGAAAAAGTGCCTGAGTCAGTGAGAGACTTTTACCAGGTGAGAGGGGAGTTATCTGAGCTAGAGGGCTTAGTCACTAGAGGGTGTTGCATAGTCATTTCCCGCTACCGTGAGAGAGATGATCTTAGAGAAGATCCACAACAGGCGTCAGGGACTAGTTAAGTGTAGGGGAAGAGCTAGCCAATCTGTATGGTGGCCCAAAATGTCAGAACAGATCACTACAAAAGTGCAACAGTGCACATTCTGTAGAGAAAACAAGAGCACTCAGAGGAAGGAGCCTTTAATGTCAACTGAGCTCCCTTCCAGGCCATGGCAGAAAGTAGCTATAGACTTATGTGAGTTCAAAAAGCAGAACTACTTGGTGGTGTCTGACTACTACTCTAGATATTTAGAGATTCTACATTTGCCAACAACCACCAGCAGTCAGATAGTGGCTAGACTGAAGGCTACTTTTGCATGTTACGGCATCCCTGAGGTGTTAGTGAGTGATAATGGGCCCCAGCTAGCTTCTGCAGAGATGAGGAAGTTTAGTGTGGATTATGACTTTCTCCATGTGACATCAAGCCCACATTATCCTCAGAGTAACAGTCCAAATAGCTAAGGGGATACTGAGACAGGAAGACCCCTTCCTAGCTCTACTGACATACAGAGCCACACCTTCTTCTTCTACTAGAACCAGTCCAGCAGAACTACTAATGGGCAGGAAACTCAGAACCACCTTGCCCACTTTACAGGACAATCTGAGGCCGAACTGGCAGCAGGAAGCAGGCATTTTACGAAGCAGGCGTTTTACTACAATCGTCGAAACGGGGTGAGGACTCTAACCCCCTTAAACCCAGGGGACCGTTGTAACAGAGTTGTTATGTTTGGACAAGCAGAGAAAGAGCAGTAAAAGTTAAGCTTATGGCAAACATCCGAGTTGGTCAGTTTTGTTACATACAAGAAGACTGAATACCCACAACATTACAGGTGCAACATGAGTTGAAGAGAAGATTGAAGATGGCAAAGGTGGAATACAAAAAGAAAATTGAAAGAAATTTACAACACAGCAACATCCGGGAATTATGAAGAGGAATCAACACCATCTCTGGCTACAACAAAAAGAACAGACAGCCAATAGTGGGTGATGTGGATAGAGCCAATGAACTTAACCAGTTCTTCAACAGATTTGACACTGTGGTCACACCCACTTCCACTGCTGCTCCTTCTTCTCCACATGAGTGTTTCTCCAACACAGCTCCTCCTCATCCTCCTCCTCCTTCCCCTCCTCCACCTACATTTGTGTCCATCTCCAGTGCTGCAGCTACTCCCGTTGTCACACCTGTGCCACCACCCTTGTATGTCACTGAAATAGGAGTGAAGTTGGAGCTCCGGAGACTTTGCTCTGGGAAGGCAGCTGGTCCAGATGGTGTGTGCCCAAGGCTGCTCAAAGACTGTGCTGCTCAACTATGTCAGCCTCTACAGAAGATCTTCAACCTGAGTCTACAGTTGGGGAGGGTACCGGCTACATGGAAAACATCTTCCAAAAATAAAAATTCCATCTCAACTCAACGACTACAGACCAGTGGCCCTGACTTCACATATCGTCAAAACCTTGGAGCGTCTTCTTCTTCATCTTCTGAAGCCAGAGGTCAATGACAATGATCACAGATCAGGGGATCCACATGATCCCCTGCAGTTTGCATATAGAGAACACATGGGAGTTGATGATGCTTCACCGTGCTCTCTTATCTGGAGGAATCAGGCACTTTTGTTAGAGTCATGTTCGTTGATTTTTCTAGTGCATTTAACTCCATCCAACCCATCATACTCAAAGACAAGCTCAGAGAGATGGGAGTGGATTCCTCCCTTGTTTCCTGGATCACAGATTACCTGACAGAAAGACCACAGTTTGTCAGGTTGGGGAACTGTGTTTCGGGGACAGTCATGAGCAGCACGGGGGCTCCACAGGGGACTGTAGTGGCTCCATTCCTGTTCACACTGTATACCTCGGATTTCAAATACAACTCTGAGTCCTGCCACATCCAGAAATACTCGGATGACACTGCTATTGTGGCGTGTATCAGAAATGGCAAGGAATCCGAATACAGGGAACTAATAACAGCCTTCAGTGAATGGAGTCAACAAAATTGCCTTCAATTGAACACCTCAAAAACGAAGGAAATGATCATGGATTTCCGCTGGTCTAAGCCCCCTCTGGAGCCAGTGACAATCTGTGGGGTGGACATTGAAGTGGTGCAAACATACAGATATCTAGGGGTCCTTGTGGATGAAAAGCTGGACTGGTCCCCGAACACCGACGCTCTCTACAGGAAGGGGCACAGCCGGCTGTTCTTCCTGCGGTCACTAAGGTCCTTTGATGTTTGTGAGGAGATAATGACCATCTTCTATCACATGGTGGTGGCCAGTGCACTGTTTTTTGCTGCAGTGTGCTGGGGAGTCTTTCTGACAAAAACACCAAGTAGATAGACAAGCTGGTCAAATTGCTGGGCAGGAGACTGGACCCTCTAAGATCAATGGTGGAGAGAGGAATATTGAACAAATTGAATGCTATAATGAATAATAGCAGACACCCTCTCCACAGCCTCCTGGAACAACAGAGGAGTAGCTGCAGCAGTCGACTTCGCTCTCTGTCCTGCAGGACAGAGAGATTTAGGAGATAATTCGTCCCCACAGCGGTCAGACTTTTTAACATGAATTGACACATTGTTTTTATTTTTATTTTTTCTATTGAGCTGGTGACATTTTGAATTTCCCCTCGGGGATAAATAAAGTAACATCAATCAATCAATCAATTTGCTTCCACAGCTGTTGGATAAACAGACAGACTGGCCACTATTGCCATTGCACTACCTCGTGAAGCATCAAAAATGCAATCTAATGCAATGCAAAAAAATAAAATAAAATTTTAAAATACGACAGTGGCATAAAAAGTTATAGCACATCATGGATTTCTTTAAAACAGGCTCAGTTATCTCCTTTTTGGACGGGTTTGGTTGTTGTTGTGGATTTTCTGCGCTGATGTGGGCAGTTTTCAGTCTGAAGAAGAAAAACCAAAAGAGGAGTTTGCTGAAAATTCTGGAAATGCTTTAATGACCTTGACCAGGGAGACCAATTTGAGAAATGCGTCCTGGTCCAGGTGGTGTCTCAACTCGTCTGAAGCCCTGAAAGTCCAAGACCAGCCTTTAAGCAATCAGAGAAATTGGTTCATCAGTTCCAAATCATAAATCTGTGACCTCTAGTTGTATCTCAGGTTGTTATCTTGTTTCGTCTGGCAATGACAATCCCCTCTTATTGTTACGGATATTCCATAACTGACCTGAGCCACAAAATGGCTGTTTGATAACCACGAGCCTCACAGGCGACGAAGGCCAGAATGCAGGCCATTGCCAACCAGGACCTTCCAGGGTGCAGGGAGATGCTTTCATGCTCTGGAAACACACCCTGCTACCTCAGACCAACACTAAGCTTACTGGGAACACTGACCACTGCACTTGGGCTAACATTAACTATTTTAGCTAAATTGTGCTAACAGGGCAGGTATCATACTAAAATAACATTAAACTCAGTGAAAAATAACAAAAAATGTCCAACTCAGTGCAAGTCCCATAGCCAGGGAGAGCAGCAGGTGAGCCAACTGTCAGTCACAGCTGTCACCAGCACACTCATTAAAGGGGCCAAATGTAGTGATTGTGATCATAATGACTTGTTGAAAAAAATGATTGACTTTCTATTTGTAGAGAGAAGTTGAGGCTTTTTTAAGCCATCAGTGGCAATACACTTTAAGGTACTTCCACATCAGCTTCAGCCTCAAGCCGTGGTAGCTTGTTCGCAACATGATGCAATAACAAGCTCATAGTGTTTTCAGCCTATGAGAAGCAACTGTAATAGCCTTCACAGGTTGTCAGCACCTCTGCATGAGTCATTGCCTCTTCTCTCCCAAACATAAAATGTAAATAATCCATGTTAACAATAACATTTTGTCCAGCTTCCTCTGGGCACCACTGAGTCCTCTCCTGCGATATGAGGAATAGACTGGCCTATGCACTGCTGCTGTAGCATTCATTCATTCATGTCACGGTCAGGGAACCACAGAGCCATCCATGTAGACTGTCAGACTGAACTAAATGGGCTCTGAGGAGGCATATTCAGTTTTGGGCTCTCTGCCATCGAGGTGTCGTCATTTATTATAATACTTCCATGTATTAGTAGGCCAGCACCAATCCACTTAGTGAATGGGAAGGCATGGTTGAAGTCCCATCTATGTATGTGTTGTGAAGTGGTACAGGCTGGCTGACGCCAGGAGGTTTGGGGGGGGGGGGGGGGGGGGGGGGATTTGACACTCTCATCGGCATGCTGCATGACTACCCAGTTTGCATATCTACAGAGATCTTGCTATTCTTAAAGAAACTGTAACTGAACAAAACCTGGAGCATATCCCTTTTGAACTCTCTTTTTACCTATTTTCCCTTTATTTATTTCTTTTGTAGCAACTAAGCTAATGTAGAGTCTTTGCATTGTCTGCTGACTGATTTCTTGCACTGCACCTTTATCAATTTAACAGAAGGCCCAGCTTTATAAACATAGAAAAGAAGCAAAAGGAAACATCTTATAATATAACAACTCAACTCATCTTGTTGAGAGCCTCTTAAAGGTTGAGTCCAGAGCATCGCAAAAAAACCCAAAACACTATGGGTATTAGTATATATATATAGTAGTAGTTTCTGGGTCACACTTTATGTTAATGGTCCAACATTGACACTCGACTTCCTATCTATTGTGAGAAACTCATTAACGTATGTATTTGCTCATGACTTTTTCTATTAGAAATTGGGAAACCCGTGACTGTTTGTTAATAACTTATGTTACGGTCATATAGTTATCATTGTCCTGTTGATTGGTTGCCACACATCAAGAAGGTGTGTCTAACATGAGCCTGAAGGAGGAAAGAAATATAACTGCAAGAAAGTTGGCATGCTGCCCAGCAGTGAGGATCTGCTCTGCTGGACAATGAATAATAGCCTTCATACCAATGTATTTGGTTGTAGTTTCTGTCTATGTTAACACAGTATGTTAACCTAAACAAAGTGAAACAAAAGCTGACCTGTGAGCAGACCTGTTGGCAATGTGGATGCTGGGCCCTCCACCTGGCTCAAGTGAAGAAATAGCCCTGGAGATGAATCGGGCTCACCTTGGTTAAGATAAGGGTTCTGGTATAGCTGCAATATGAGTGCATATGCTTAAGGGATAGGTATGAGAGATAATTTGAGAAATAAAACTACAGAGCTGAGCATGCAAAAGAAATTTTGTTAAAGCTCCATTTGGTATTGCTGTGGCATTTAATATGGAAATGTGTAGTGCTTATTAAAAATTGACAAACATTCTATTGTTTTGACCATCAGAAACCTGCAAGCTCATACATGTAATGTAGGAATTGATTGAATTCATGTTGGGCTGGCTCTACCCTGTCTGTGAATTCCAGGTGAGGAGGATGTCACAATCATACTTTTAGCAATCTGATCACCTTTTCAGGAGGGACCATCCATGAGGCTCAGACAGCAGAGAAAGGCTTTGAGAGGCTGTGACACCAGAGAACAAACACACAGCTCCCCACCCCCAAGAGCATCCAACACTCTCCGTATCCATCCATCCATTTATTGGCTGAGTAAATCTCCTCTAATCTGATGAGCAAAACCAATTAGAGGACTAAGAAGTGAGCATCTCATCGAACAATAGAATTCTTCCCGGCCTCTTCTCTATGGAGTGTGTTTGCTCATAGTGTGTTTACTCATCAGTTTTTAGCAGCTGTATGTAATTATCAGACCTGCCATGTTTATGACTGTTTGGTTGTTCCAGTGATAAAATGTTGATTCACAGAGATCTGTCTAATATAGGCAATGTCTAGACATTGAGCATTGACAGACTGAGGTCATTGTTCATATTGTGATGCATCAGTTAATGTCCTGTTTGATCCAGGGGAGAAATTCTGTTTGGAAACACTACTTTTACGTGAATACACAAAGACAGACACATTAAGACAAATCTGAAAAGTCCTGTTTTAAGATAATTATATCATATTTGTATCTATTTAACCTCTTTGTTTTGTTTTATTTTATTTGCTGTTATTTCTGTCATATTTCAACATAAAATTATGTTACTATTCTTTATTTTAGGAAAATCAGTAGGCCTGGTATACAGGATTAGCAATTTATTTTACTTTCTATGATTTAACATTACTTCATAGTTCCCACTATGGCTGTTTGTTAATTGATTGTTTGTTAATTGAACTAGCATTGATGGTGTTAGTTCTCTCTTTGTTAGCATCTCTTTGTCTCAACCACATTTTAGATCTGGTCCATTTGGAAATGAATTTTTGCTCACTGGATTAAGTTTTCCATGGGTCTGTTTTGGATTGGTCCACAATTTTCCATGAAGACCTCTACCTCGGAGTACTCCTTTTATCATCGTCAGTGTGCCATCCCCCACACACTGCAGATGAATGGACTATTACACCACACACTTGTTTGCATAGGACTCTGAACCCCCTCATCTCATAACGTTGTGGTAACATGCTATCTCATACAGCATCAAACTGTGAAACCAGTGGGTATTTCAAAGAAAACAACAAAAGGGAACATAAAGCATTCATTTAAAAATCATGAAGGTCACCTCCTTTTTGGTTGCTCCCCCTGAAACTGCAAACAGTGCCTGAGTTTCAAACTTTCTAAATTATCAGTGGTAGAAGGTAGTCAAGTAAGTTCCTTAAATATTGCAGCCTACTTCAGTGTAATTTCATTTATCTGTCATGATTATTCAGCAGATTTAGATTTTACACAAAATATAAGATCAACAAATAAAATATAGAGTTAACATGTATTGTTATATTAAATTATCGAGCAGTATATAAAGTAGCTTTGTATGGGTGTGCCTGAATACAAATATGTTATTTGGCAAAGCACAAATAGTGGGTGTTTTGTTTCATACAAATAATTAAAATTATTTGTTTTCAGGAAGAAAAAATAAACATGTCAAATACCAGTGTGCAGGTTGGTTAAATTGCAATATCAGTTGCTCTCCTCTTTCCTTATCAGTCCCTCAGTTAGGGGTGTTCCCCAGAGATAAAGCTGAGCTACTGACACACACAAAGTGCTCCCAAGGGACTCTCCATAACCTTTTGTTCCCCTTCTTCTTTCCACAAAGTTAGGTTGTAAAAAATGGGCAATAAATGAAAAGTGCAAAGCAAGAATCGCCTTTAAAGTTCTTCCCTACACGTTACATGATGTGCTGTCTCTGCATTATGGGTGTATAAATAGGTAGAGGTCTGTCTGCAATGAGGCAATAAGTAATGTTTTAGCTCAGTAGTCAGCACAGTCGTCTATGATCTGGGAGACTCCAGTTTGAGACACTTATTGTAATACTTTAATTTTCTAAAATTAAAAGAGTAATAAAACCAAAAACTGTGTTTTTAAGCCTCTGTCCACTTTTCTTCAAAAACAAATACAAAATACAAATAATTTTGCTGCCTCAACAAATACAGATACAAATACTAATACTACCTTTGCACATCCCTATAGTTTAGAATAACTCCACCTTGTAAATTTGGGTACATTGTCCTACAGAGTATTTCTACATTTTGGTTAATATTAATAGTTAATATAAATGAATAGTTACTTAAAGATCTGAGAACTTCCACCATTCTCAGTTAGAGAAAGGTTTCACAAATCACTAAATCCACCACTGAGTATCCTTTTGATATTTGAGGATGCATTTTTTTCTGCTGCTAAACTCAGATAAAACTGAAGTTATTGTGCTTGGCCCTAAACACCTTAGAAACACATTATCTAATGATTTAACTAATCTAGATGGCATTACCCTGGCCTCCAGCACTACCGTAAGGAATCTGGGAGTTATCTTTGATCAGGATATGTCCTTTAATTGCCACATAAAACAAATTTCAAGGACTGCCTTTTTTCACTTACGTAATATCTCTAAAATCAGACATATTCTTTCACAACAAGATGCAGAAAAAATAATCCACGCATTTGTTACTTCTAGGCTGGATTATTGTAACTCAATATTATCAGGCTGCCCTAATAGGTCTATAAAGACTCTGCAGCTGGTCCAGAATGCAGCGGCTTATATTCTGACTAAAACTAAGAAAAGAGATCACATTTCCCCCATCTTAGCTTCGCTGCATTGGCTTCCAGTAAAATCCAGAATAGAATTCAAAATCCTTCTTCTTATGTACAAAGCTCTTAACGGTCAGGCACCATTTTATCTAAAAGAACTCTTGGTACCGTATAATCCCACTAGAGCAATGCACTCCCAGAATGCAGGTTTACAGGTGGTCCCTACAGTTTTTTAAAAGTAGAACGGGAGGCAGAGCCTTCAGCTATCAGGCTCCTCTCTTGTGGAACCATCTCCCAGTTTCGGTCCGAGGGGCAGACACCCTCTCTATGTTTAAGAGTAGGCTTAAAACCTTCCTTTTTGATAAAGCTTATTAGGTCTGGTCTGACTTGCCTTGGATCAGCCCTTAGTAATGCTGCTATAGGCCTAGACTGCCGGGGGACTTCCATTGATGCACTGAGCTCCTCTCTCCTCTCCTCCATCTCTATGTATTTTTATTACTTTTAATGCATGTTACTAACTTTACTTCTTCCCCGGAGTTCTTTGTGCTTTCTGATCCACAGGAAGCTCCATAAACCATAGACCATGCTAATGTGCTGACGTCCTACTTCTGCCCTCCGCCAGCTGTTCCTGCTATTGCTGCTGCTTGCCGACTATTGTTGTTGTTGTTGCTGTACAACCCCCCCCCCCCTTCTCTCTCTCTCTCTATCTCAACCCAACCGGTCAAGGCAGATGGCCCCCCACCCAGAGCCAGGGTCTGCCTTAGGTTTCTTCCTGTTAAAGGGGAGTTTTTCCTTCCCGCTGTCACCAAGTGCTTGCTCATGGGGGGAACTGTTGGGTTTCTCTTTCTGTAAATTAAAGAGCATGGTCTAGACCTGCTCCATGTAAAAGTGCCCTGAGATGACTTTGTGTTGTGATTTGGCGCTATATAAATAAATTGAATTGAATTGCAAAAAAATTCCGGTAACCCCTTAGGATAAAGCATGGACCATGTACCCCAACCATATAGTCAGTATGTGAAATTGTGGCCAGTTTGTAACAAGGATATTCAGTTGTAGTGTCGTTGCATACACCTTTCAGAATTACCATCCACAGGCATATGTGCATTTTGAACAACAGCACAATGATAGCCTAGGCCCTGAAGATGATTGTAGACCCATTATACTCCTATGAGCTAAGATCATCTTAGTTTTAAGATGCTGTTGGGAAATGTGGCCCTGGTCAGTTAGCAGCAGACCCAGGCAAGTGACTGAATGAAACTTCAGTCACCCCCCTGCACTGAAAATCACCCATCCAGCTGTAATCAACAGGAGCAGGAAGACACTGGTATATATTTAAGCTATATAGCTGTTGTGTTCATGGAGACATGTACACCCAATCTTGTCTTCTAGCAATTGCATTTATATACTGCTAAATTGTTTCCCAATTACATTGCACTGACAAATGTAGTTGCTATCTGTTTACATGTTAACTTTTTTGGATGGATGAAGTTCTCCAGTTATGCAGTAACTTGTAGTGAGGTGACCATGGTGGATGATGGGTTTACAGATCACAGTTCTTTGCCTCTAGAGACCAAGGTTTGGATTGTGAGTTTTGTGTCTGGTTAATCTATATATTCTCATTCATCCAGGTCATAGTTATTTCTAGGCAAACAATTGATTTGAAGGAAACTGGACTTTGATGTGTCTGGTTAGGTTTAGGCAACAAAAGCACTTTGATTAATATTGGTGAAAGATTGTGGTTTGGTTAAAACACAATAAATGTGTCTTGGGCTTCAAGTCACTGCAGATGCTTTCTGTACTCTTAAAAAAAAAAGTTGAATAATGTAGTCACTTTTATTATTATTATTTATTACACTTTTGGCTGGAAAAGAGATATGTACCTGGTGAACATTTTAGTTATATGCCTTTTGAAATTGTTACAAATGACCATTACAAAATGACAAAATTATTTATGATTGTTTTCTGATCTCCCACCTGGGGGGTTAGCAGGCAAGTACACATTTCTCCATTCTGTATTTATCTATTACCATCGTCAGGTTAGGCGTTGTTGCTAGCTTTTGAGATAGCTGTTGGGGAAACAACAGACATGACTTTTCATGGTCTTGACAAGCTGCAGCATCTATTAACTGACACACTGAAGCCTGTATTGTACATTTACTGCCAGACTGACTGACAAACTTACTGCTGCTGCTAACCTTTTCCTCCGCTCCATTCACATTCACTATCATTTTTCTGACATTCGCTCTCTCACTTAACCACTCACTTGCTTATGCTCTGCCCGCCCTATTCCTTAAAAGGAATTATGCAACCTGCTGTTTCCCATGCAGCGACATAGACATTAACTCATGTTTCAAAATAGTGCTGCTCAGAGACCCCCAAACACTATTGATTTGCAAATGAATGGATATTGGGTGTTATTTTTGACATTTAAAAACATTTTTTGGCATGGCAGGGATTCTTGTTGGGCTGGTGGCCCACTAGGCCCATACTATGATCAGGAAAACACTGCACATGGACCTTTACATGTTGACCCACCTTGACCACTCTTTAGAGTTAACGCTGTGAACATTTTTTACAGTGCTGAAGCAATGTCATAGTACTTCCTGCTGTGATTCTTATCAATAACAGTGTCACAAAAATATATTTTTCTCACATGAAATTTTGTTATTACAGTGTACATGTTGTTATTCCAATCTTTTACATTAACCCACTGCTAACAATCTAAAGCGCACGGTCTGAAGCACGTGGTGCAATAGCACTTTTGCTATTTTAACAGTGGAAAGAGTTGTTCTCCTAATGAATCATGGGTGTGTTTTCAGTGTAACTTGCAATAAACCAATCACAGTGTCATCTCCCATTCTCTTTAAGAGCCAGGTGCGCTTGCACTTTGGCAGATTACTATTCTGACAGTGCATTTGGAGCACACAATCCAAAACAAGCACACTTGCGTCTGCTGCTCCTGGACCCTCCCATGGTCAGCCACAGATCACCAGTTTAAGATCCTGTTCATTGATTTGTTGCAAATTTATCTTTGTTTGGTTTTTGAAAGGTTTATTTTTTTTTAAATTACAGCTTGTTTTCTTTAATTACAGCTTCTTTTCTCTAAAATCTTTTTATTCAGTCATGGAGGAACAGGTCAAATCAGTGGGGTTTTAATGGCTGAAAATATGAAACCTGATCATTGTATTCTCAAATACAAATACTCAAATTAAGACAATATTTCTTAAATATTGTTCAAAAATTAAATCGTTAATTTTAATCATGTAAAGAATCATTAACAGTTATCAGGACTTGATCAGTTCTCCAAGGCACTGATCCTGCTGCTGGCAGCAGCTAGGAGCTGTGCAGATTTATTTCCTTTGTTAGTTTAATAATTATTTCATCTCATTTATTTCCTCATGTGTTCCTCATGTCATCATGCAGTAAAGTCGATATGTGTCTGATCCATTGTTGTCCATCTGTTTAAAGACCTACATGTATTGCCACGATTTGGAAAACTGGACTGGAAAATGACAAAGTCAGTCTTAAAATAGCAAAGACATTTGCACTGCGCTTGGTGCTGCTTTGCACCAGGCGTAACATAGGGCCCTGTGTCTTTAAGAATTCATTTTCAAGTCCTCTACCCAAACTACCACCTTCCTAGATCAATAACTTTTTATGTGACCTTCCAGTTAAAACTTCAGATCTTCCACTGCCTTATTTTTTTTGTTTTGAAGTTTCAAATGTTTCCCAAAAGATTCCTGAAGAGACCATTTTTGTTTTTATTCCCCTGCACTGTATAACATCCGTCCTCTGGATCTTTTAAACCTGGCATTTAATTTGAGGTGATCCTACTTTGTCAGCTTTTAATGTGTTCTTCTCTTCTTCATCTTGAATGAAATAGGAATGTTTTCATCAAACATTTTAGTAATTGTTATTACTATTTGTATTTTAGTATTTTGCTTACTTTGTTTTTTTATTGTTTGTGGCACACTTTGGGCTGCACCAATGCATGATAAATGCTACAAATAAATTATTAGTAATAATATTATTGTATTTAGTGTATTTATTGGTGGTCAACATCTTGTTTAATAGTACATGTAATTGTATTCTTCAATTCATAAAGCTTTTTTTTTCAAATAGATCAAAGGTAGTATCAGATTGTGTGGGTGTCAAGTCATTAGTCATTTGCAGGGTTAACTGTTACAGCTAGAGGCAACTGAATATAAATTTCAGATTTAGTGAAACCTCCACACAACAGCCCATGAGCTGTATTTGGACGTGCTGATTTACCTTTGCAGAAGAAGCTCTCATTGCTTTTTTTGGCGGACAGTTTGAAATAGCAGGAAGAAGTGGAGTTTGGTGACATTCCAACCTGTTATTTTTAAGTATGTGTCCAAACTGTACAGGTGTCTTTTTACCAGGCTGAAATGTGATCCCTCAGCATACTGAAAGCACAGTGTTTGGTAAACAACTTCATCTGCATGAAGATTTTTCTTGATCCAGATAAGATCAAAGATCAAATCACTGTTAATATTAGGTGGAGATGGGGTCCCAAACTCTGAAGCTGTTAATTAAATGAGCATTGTTCTAACCACTTAGTCATTGTACAATATCCACAGTATATCAAAGTACATTTATTTTACACATTAAGGTCAGTTCATGAGGAGCCTGTCAAAATGGTTGTATTATGTCATCTGTGGCTCTGGAGAGAACTTTCTAAAGTCTGCAAAAGATAATCCAAGATGATGTCATGAGGTTATTTTGGCTAGGTCTTCAGGACAAACAAAAGAAAGCTTATATGTTAGAAAGTGGGGCCATGGAGTTTGAGAGAAATCTGTGTTTACCAGGGGGATATGGTCTAAATATATGGTAAGATAATGGTTACATTATGGGTGCTATGGGATCCAGAATTTTTGGAGCTTAACCCAAACTTGAGGCATGGGCCTCTTTTAACCATGCAAGCAGAACAAGAAGTGCAGCTTGGTAGGTCGTGGATGCATTGTTGTGCAAAGCACAAAGGCCTGGGTGAAGGTGAATATAGATGAGAGGGTGTGGTGTTTAATAAATGCACTGTAAGCCAGTCTCATCACTGCTGTCAAAGCTTTGAAACAGCTGAGCCAACCACAGTGAAGCATGAAAACAAATAAATAATTACATAATTTGGTGAAGCCGTTTATATGATTACATTGAACTGACACTATTGCTAGTGTTTTAATTTTACCGTATCTCACATAGTAAATGCTCACATTGTGACCATGTCCAATATATTTCACGAATAGTACATGGGACGCTACTTTTGTGAAAAAGAAAGTGGGAAAAGAGGCTATGACTAAAAGAGTCTGATGTGTGTAAAAGTGTGTGTGGTTATATGATAGCAGCCTGATGTCAAATGGTTTAATGAGTGTAAACACAGTGAACAACCTGCGTAATGGCAACGTGCTCTGACCAATTGGCAACCTCCATCGCTGAAAAATCAAGTGCCAAAAACTGCAGCTTCTCAAATGGCTACTTGGGGCTGACTACAAAAGTGAGTCAATCCTCATTGACCCCCCTTGTTAAAATACCCAACTTTACAGCAGAAATAAACATGTTTACAGCCTGGTACAAAAAACGATTTTGTTCTCTGTAGCTAATTTCCCCGTTTATGGCAAATGTACGAGAGGTGAATTTTACATAACTCACCTGTAAAATTGTAAATTTTTATTAAGGCTTAAAGTTATACATTATTAAGAGCATGGCTTCTTTGAGTGACAGGTGGGTGCTGACAATGTTGGTTAGGTACCATAACCATGTCAACAACCCCAGATTCACAGAGTATAGGTGTAGCCATAGCCTTCACTATTTTCAGTGTGTTTTTGTGACACCTATGAATGTATGGACACAATGAATAGGTTTGGATCTCTATTTTATGTATTTTTCTATGTGAAAAAGGACAGATTTAAATATGTTTTACTTTGGTTTAAACTTTTGTTTTGTGAAGTGTGCTTTTCTGTTCCGCCACAAAAGGGAGTAGTCACCAGAGCTAGCGCTAGTTGTAGTTGTGTAAGGCTTCCCTTCCTCAAACAGAGAACAGCCTGCTGAACAAACACAACTAACATCTCCTGTCTCTGCTTTCCGGTATAAAACAGGTCAGTAATGTGTGTAAACCTGTCACAACTTATCCCCGAGGACTTTTTAAGCCTTCCTGGTGTGATTTGGATCAAGTTTAAGGTAGAAAACTCTATGTTAGAAACTCTTTGAAAGTCAAATAGAGCTTTGCAGCCTCCAATGAAAAATGGTGACAAAATGATGGCCTCACTGTCAGTGTTTTTACGGCCTGAGCCCTGAAAGGGTGAAGACCCTATTGTAACTGGGTTGTTTCTTTCTTTTTTATTATTACGCGACTTTCCCCCTGAATTTGACACCCTAAAAATGCTCAAAAAATCACAAAATTTGGCAGGTAGGTCCGGTCCGGCGAAAAATTTCATAATATGTAAAAATTACCCCCCCCCCCCCATGGCCAGAAAGTACTCCATAGCGCCACCTAGGTTTTTATTTTGGACGCTACGGCCCGTAGGAATATCGCAGAGAGATGCAACCAACATCAAATTGTTCGTCTCCTCAAGACCTAAAAATATGCTGACGCCCCAGACCTAAATCCAACAGGAATTCCAAAAAAATGCCAAAAAAATGGCAAATTTTTCCAAAATTTCATTGGGCTTCAACTACTATCTCCTCCAAGACCGCTCATAGCTTTGGCTTCAGATTGTAATATATCGCTCAGTAGAGTGCTGTGAACCAAATTTACCAAAAACTTTGTAATAGGAGGTCCGGTTTTCATAATATTGGCCTCCAAGCGTGGTGAGCGATTTTCAGATTATAATGGGTTTCAATGGGAGAGCCGTTTTCTCAGCAGGCTGACATGGAACTTTTAGACAACTATTGTCTAAACCGTAAGTCTCACAACTTTTAAATGTGCACCATTGGATTCGCGACGGATAATTCTTCAAAACGTGGGTATTTTCAGTGCAAATGGCCAAAATTCAAGGCTACTGTGTACTTTTAAAATCAGGAGTAGAACACTTCTCTTCTCTGATCCCCGCTCTAGCCAGCTCCTTGCATGAGGGGGTGGAGTCGACACCTGACACACACACACACAGAGATTGCCTGCTAGATGTGTTTCTCTATTGTTTAATATGCAGTCAATCACAACTCCATATCAGACCGGAGTTTTTTTGATCGTTGTCATATTAACTAGCTGTAGGGCAAGTGAGACATATTACAACGGCTTGTGTGCGTCAACTGATAAGTAAGTCTCCTTTTCTCTTGTAAGTTATGTTGTTTGTGTGTTAATTATTGTAGTTAATCAGCGGAGTAGGAGCTAACTGATATGATGATGCTAACGAAAGTAGCATGCAATCACAAAGTAGCACGATGTGATTTAATGAGCTGCAGTTTAAGTCTTTTAGCCGAAATAAGCTGAATATTTTTCGTAGTAGTTATAATGTTGTTTCTCATCTCTTTTGACAGCCATGTCAGACATGTGACAAATGTGAATGAGAGTGATGTAGTTATGAGAGATGTTTGGATATGTTATATGTTATAATGTTTGTAAGTGGAGATTATATACATAACTACATGATTATTCTGTAATATTGACAGGAGCAAAAAAATCATGTTGTACACATTTCAATCTAACTTTTAGCAGGTCATGTGGCTTACAAGTCTTTACTTTTTTAATTTAAAAAAACTGCACCTGATGAAAAGTAGAAAATTGATTTCTTTTTCACACAAACTTATCAGAACCTTTCCACACACACTTCTCCTTCTCCAGCAGAAATTTGTCATTCTCACACCGCCTAACAGGCCGCGGCTCAGTTACACCACAGCCAGGATAATATTCAGCTCGGAACTGAGTGACAGACTTGATAAGTGGCAGACCTACCAAACGAACAAGTAACCACGCCCAGAGGGTTTCCAACGGAGCAATCCATCTCCCACGGCCCCAGCAGTCGGCCATGCTACATGCTGTGAGAGCGGAGATTGTATCACCAACACGCCCGCTATGCACATGTAAAGTGGAAAATGGCAGAGTTCATTACCTGTGTGGAAGATGTTGTGCGCCTCGATGGCAGCCACATCAAACAAAAGGGCTCTGCCACGCCAGACCACAGCCACCACCAGAGATGGAAGCGGAGAAGGGAATGAGGTATGCCCACACACCTGTATATAACAGTGCGGCCAGCGCCTCCCAGTGATCAGGGTGCCCGACAAGTTGGCACAGTGCCACCTAGTGGCCGGGAGGGAAACAACCTCCGGCTACATCTACCCCCCACTTTTGCATCGTTGGCCCGACGATGAACAGCAAGAATGGACGTTGGAATGGTGGCCAGCTGTAAAACGAGCTGTCCTACGCAAGGCCTACTGACTGGTACTCGGCTGGTCAGTTGGGGATAACGAGGAAGCCAGCGGTAAGAAGCTCCCCTGCACTGGAGATGTCACTGGGGCAAGCCTGGCCTGCCGGGGGATCACGGCAGGAGAGCCTGTAGGACACAAGGCACCTTGAACTGCTGCAGGCGGTGGAGATGACGTTTCAGGGACCAAGAGCCACAGGTCGCTATCACTGGAGCACTCACCATCCACTGCTGCCAGAACAGGTGGGGAGGGCACCTTCGGCGGGGGAGTGGCAGCTTCAGACTGGACTACGGCCTTCAACATGTCCCGATGTACATTCCGGACCTTGTGCAGATCGTTCACAGGGGCAACAGTGTAAACTACTCCTTCACGGGCAGGAGCCCTTAAAACCTGGTAGACCACCGAGCTCCAGAGATCTTGGATTTTCTGGCGCCCTCTAATACTGTGGTCCCTTAAGTACACCAGCTGGCCCACTGGAAGAGGTGCGTCCCGAACCTGCTGATCATGCCGCTCTTTCCGTTGGCCAGCGGCAGCCAACAACCGTTCACGAGCACCCTCAAAAGCGACTCTGAGTCTGGCTTGGTGTTCAACCACCCAGTCCTGTACCACACCTGACGCGGGATCCTGGACTCGACCCAGGAGAAAGTCAACAGGAAGCCGAGGTTCCTGTCCAAACATAAGATAAAAGGGGGATTCGCCTGTGCCCTGATGAGGAGTTGTGTTGTAACAGCACCTGGGGCAAACAGGCAGCCCAGTCCCGCTTCGGTTGAACCGCTTACATTGACCGTTACCCGCAGGATGGTACGGGACTTTGCAACACCGTACAAAAGGCAGAGCTGGTGAATCAGCGAGCTCTCAAAACTCCTTCCTTGGTCCGAGTGAAGGCGGCTCAGAACGCCAAACTTGTAAAGCCACTCAGAGACCAAGACCAAGTTGGGCACCCCATCGATGTTCAGTGGCCCCCAGTTTGGCAGACTGGAGATAGCTCAACGGGTTGTTGTCAGTGTAGACATTGCACCTATGTCCCAACAAATATTCCCAGAACAAGGAATTCCAGCTTCATGGAGCTATAGTTGGACATGTTGCGCTCAGTGGGCCTTAGACCTCTGCTAGCGTAGGCCACCGGTCTCACAGCACTGTCCGTCTCCTGCGAGAGGACAGCCCCAAGGCCACTATAGCTGGCATCAATCTCCAGGATAAAGGGACGCGAGAAGTCAGCATAGGTCAGCACGGGGGCCGAGACCAATTTTGACTTCAAGGCCTCAAAGCTCTCCTCACACTGAGATGTCCACGCAGCCCCCAGGGCCTGACCGGATCCCTTCTTTGACTTGGTGCCTGCCAGCTCAGCCACCAGCTGATACAGAGGATCTGCCTGGCAAAACCCTCTACAAAGCGCCGATAATAGCTTGCAAAACCCAGAAAGGAACGTAGCTCCGAAACATGACTGGGGCGCCGCCAGTTAGCCACAGCCTCAATTTTCTTGGGGTCTGTGGAGACCCCCTGGCTCGAAATGACATGCCCCAAGTAGCCAACCTTCTGTTGGAAGAACGCGCACTTTTTTTTTTTGTTTTGCTTTTAGGCCCTCCTTTTGGAGCTGACCAAGCACCATTTCCAGCCGCTGGAGATGTTGTTCAACAGAGGATGAATAGACGACAATGTCGTCAAGATAGAGCAGTAAGGACTGCCCTTGCTGATCACCAAACATCCTCTGCATCAGCCGCTGGAAGGTGCTAGGGGCATTACACAAGCCAAAAGGCATGCGGGTAAACTCAAAAAGTCCAAAGGGTGTACAGAAGGCGGTTTTGGGCCAGTCCTGCTCCACCACAGGAACCTGGTTGTAACCACTGGCCAGATCGATTGTAGAGAACCAGCGAGCCCCAGAAAGTGCATCCAGACTCTCCTCAATACGCGACCAGGGGAAGGCGTCTTTCCTGGTCTTACTGTTTAGGAGGCGGTAGTCCACGCACAAACGTAAACTCCCATCCCTTTTCCGGACCAAGACAATGGGCGATGCGTAGGGACTACTGCTCTCCCTAATGACTTGATATTCCAGAAGTTGGTTGATATGAGCCTTCACTGCTTCATACTCTGAGGGAGGAATGCGCCGATACCTCTGCTTGACTGGAACATCATCAAGCAGAGGTATGTCATGAATGATGAGGTTGGTGCAGCCCAAGTCACCATCATGGGCTGAGAAGACAGAGTGGTACTTGTGCAACAGAGACTTGACGCTGGCCTGTTGCTGTTCAGTCAACGCAGACAGATCAAATGACTCTATCCTATCTGACACTGAGGGGGCAGCTGTTTGAGAAGAAACAGTAGCCAAAGTGGACTTCACCTTGGTAACACCGGCAGGCAGGCTAACGACCTGGGCAATGCTCAAGATGCCAAGACCAGGCCGTGGGTAGAGGAGAACCTCTGTCATCCCGACGTTGACCACAGGAACATACACTGTACCCCGTGCAACCTGTACAAGGCAAGGAGAAACTAGCAGCCCAGCTGGCAGACCTGATTCGGGGGGCTCGAACAGTGCACTTTGATCAGCAAACTGTTCAGGCCAGGTGCTAGCAACCAACTTCATCACCCCACCAGGTATGCGCACAGCTCGCTTGCCCCGGACCCTCACTGTGCCAGTGGGGGTCCCTGGAACTTGGGTGGCAGTCTGGTGGCACCTCTGTAGAGCTGCAATGACTGGACCAGGCGCCTGCGAAACGGAAGGTGAGTCAAAAAGAGAGAGGCCAAATGCACCAAAGACTTCTCTATAGCATCGGCGAATCACATTCATCCCTAGGATTCCAGGGACAGAAGACACAATGCCAGGGGGGTCTTTAACAACAAGGATCCCACAGCGGGGCATCACCTTGCCACACAATTCCACGTCGAGCTCCAAGTAGCCGATATATGGAATTGCTAGGCCATTAGCCGCTCGCAGCTGTAGCCAGTGACAAGAATGAAGGCGATCATAGCCCCAAGGTGCAAACTGCGCCAGAAAGAAGCTTTCAGTAATTGTGAACACCATGGAACCAGTGTCCACCAAGCATGATGCAGTGACTCCTCCAATCGAGATGTCAATGTTTGGACAAGGAGCAATCAATCCAGCTGTTGCACCTTCCTGTGAGCCTATGGACTCCCCAGCTGAGCTGTGGCTCGGCAGCTCAGTGGGCTTCAGTTTTCCGACGGCTGGGAAGAAGGAGCAAGCCCAGTGATCAGGGTGCCCAACAAGTTGGCACAGTGCTACCTAGTGACTGGGAGGGAAACAACCTCCAGCTTCATCCACATGTCAAACAAACTTTTATCAGGTCATGTGGGTTAAAAGTCTTTATTCTTCTAAAAATGCACTTGATGTAAATTAGGAAATTGATTTCTTTTACACACAAACTTATCAGAAGCTTTCAATGTATTAATTTAAATGACAGTACAGAGGCACAACACTTGCCTAATTTTGATGAGACTGCTGTGAGCCAGACAGACATGTCTCATCTTGCAGAAAATTGTCATTCTCACACTGTTGATATTTGATGTTTTCGCCGTGACAGGGAAAGTTGGTATAACTCTCCTGTACATGCTGCTATCTGCACTGCACTTTACATGGCTGCCGAGACACACCCCTTAGCCTGGGTCCTGAGACATCCACACGAGTGTGACAGACACCCTCGGACGGCATCGCGTCCCGGCATACACACAGAGTGAAGGCCCGTCCAACGCTGCTTGCAGCTTTAATTGTTCCTGTGCTGTTACTTTCTTTCTTTATTATTGGGGGGGACTCAGATCTGTCACACCAGCTTTGGAGACATATATATGCTTTTGACAGAAGCCACTCCTAGCAGTTGACTCACTGACCATTGAAATATATAGTAAGTATTTCTCTCTGTCCACCTGAAGATTCTCATTGTCTCTTGCACCTTTAAGTAGACAGGACTCCGTCTTTTTGCAACTTTATTCCCTAACATTTTCTTTTCTATTTTCTGACAATGAAAATTAGCATGTATCAACAGTAGAATACCTGGTGGATGGTGGATAAACAGGTAGGCATTTAACACACATTACACATTACAGGGCTAGGTTCTATCATTTCTCTACAGTGTCTCTGTTTCTCTGTCTTTTGTCCTCCACAAACTCTCATGGCAATAATACAAGACTCAGTGTCCACAGTCCATTAGTATTGAAGGGTGAATAGTCCATAGAAGTATTGGTGGGCCCCCCAGTCTTCACAAAGGGACAAGGAAATTACCACCAGCATTATGTTTCTACATATTCCAATGCCATGCATTCAGATAGTCTATCCAAGTAACACTCACTACAATTTTTCTGATTATCTATGTGTACCGTGCTATTGTTTCACTTCAGTTATACATCCAGATAGCAACCCATCTCTGTGTTTATTCTTACTCAAATAAATCTTCAGTTTTCCTGTTTCTCTATTAATAGTAATGTGTTTTAATACCTGTAGTAACACTACAACATCACCCCTAACTGTAACTATTATTAAACAAAGGCACAATATTAACTAGCCAGTGAAACTAACTCATTCAGTTGTTATAAAAAGGATACATGAATGATGATCTGGTAGAGGGGTCATGGCTGATTCTTGAGGACCTTTTCACACTAACTGCAAAGGTCTTCAGTGGCTGAAGGCTCGCCTGACCTAACTGGTCATATGTGTAGATACGCCTGGGCTGTCTGGCTCTCCTTGGTCTCTGTCTCCATATTTCAGCATCCCTCTGCTCATCTTCAGATTCTGCAGAAAGCATTTCAGCCAGTTCCTCCATACTGTGTCCTTCCTCCACTTGCTCCTCTTCAGGGTCCTCCTCAGGTATGAATGCCTCCTCTGGCCTAGGTTCCTCCATCCTAGGACAGAATTCCCTTGCTTCTGAATTAAGTGGAGGGTCAACCTTCCTCGCTGCTGTCCACTTATGATACTCCTCTTCACTGGAGCTGCCCGTGTCTGCCGGATAAACATCACATCCCACTCTCTGATTCCTTCTGCCTGTCTGCTTTGCTTTGTTTCCACTGTTTCTTTTTCAGATTGGTGTTACTGACCTCTGGCTCTTCAACCAAGTAAGGACATGGTAAGAGTAGGTTACGATGTAACACACAATGTAATATTAGATCGACTGGCAGGGTTGGCTCACGGCCAAAGAGAAGGAAAAATGGAGAAAACCCTGTGGAGTCATTCACACTTGAATTGTTCGCATGGACCACTTTATTTAGGTTATCTTTCCACCTTGACTTCTGAGTCTCTTCGAGCGTACGCAACATCCCCAGCAGAGTCCTGTTAAAGTGCTCTGCAGGATTGGCTTGAAGATGGTATGGGGAGGTGCGGGAATGGCAAATACCACAGTAGCCTTGGAGCTTATGAAAGAGATGATTTTCAAACTCTTTTCCCTGGTCGTGGTGTATCTTGGATGGGAAACCGAAGCACATGATGAAGTCATCAAAGAGTTTTCTGGCTGCAGTCTTCCCAGACTTGTCCTTAGTTGCATATGCCTTGTGCATACTTAGTCATCATCATCTCAAACGGTGCAGAAGTCTCAATGCTCTGGATCGGCGTCCTGCTTACCCCTCCTGAGGATCCCTTCTTCGTCGATCCGCAGGCGGGGCCCTCTCTAATAAGCTGTCTGACGGGTTCATTCTCCACCAGCTTTTGTTTATGCTTTAAGTAGGCATGCATTCTCTTCAAGACCAAGACTCTACTTATGCCGAATCTGTGTTTTGGGCAGATCTGATGTCTTCTGGTGCAAGAGGCTGAATTGGCTCCGAAACCTTGCCCCCTTCTGGCAGTGCATCTGTATTACAGGTGACAGCAGAGATCCAATTAATTTCTCCTCTTTTTTCTCTCTCCAGAGCATTTCCGATGGATTCAGTGACTTCTTGCTGAAACTCCTCTGTGCATTCTTGTATGATTTCATCAATGGGCTTTGGTCCTGGTACTGGTACTTGAGAGTAAACCTATAATCGGCCAATTCTGCCACCCAGCGATGCCCTGTGCTGTTGAATTTCGCTGATCTGGTGACATACGTCAGTGGATTATTGTCACTGTACACTGTAAAGTGAGATGCATGAAACAAATAGTCACAAAAGCATTCTGTTACAGCCCATTTCAGCGCCAGGAATTCCAATTTGCCGGAATGTAACTTGTAGTTCCTTTCCGTGGCTGTTAATGTCCTGGTGTCATGCCTGTCTCATTTTTGCTCACTTCCTGTCTTTTATTTTGGTATCTTCACTTCCTGTCACTGTCCTGTCTCACCTGTGTCCTGATTGTTCTCCCCACCTGTTTCCCATCTGCCCTCGTTACCTTGTGTATTTAGCCTTGTCTCTCTGACTGTCCTGTTGCCAGTTCGTTGTACTTGTGTTCACGTCCCAGCCTTCTAGATTCTGTCCTTTCATAGTATTTTTTGACCTTGCCTGTTTTTTGGACCTGATTTTTTTGCCTGTCGATTTCGTTACCGTACCCTAATAAACTTTTGCCTTGGAATCTGTGATTGAGCCTTTGTGTCCTCAGCCTATGTTCTTGACACCTGGACCTGTATGCTGAGAGACCTGCATTTGCTGCTGAGAGGTCTAGCACTCCTTCCTCAAGCAATTCCTCCACTGGTCTCACCTCAACTTCAGGCAGGTGCTTTCTTTTCCAATCCGCTCCCACTATTGATACTTGTGAACCAGTGTCCCAGAGTACTGTGGTATCAGCTCTGCCCAGGGAAGCTTGGACCAGGCATCTCTTCCCTACCAACTTAGCAGTTTGTTGTTGCTTAGTAGTGAGAGGTGCTTTGAGGTTGAACTGGTTCACATTGTCCACCTTTTCTCCAGGATGTAGAAGAGTTTCAATTTTATTGGTAGTGGCTGAGATATTTTTAATGCTGCACCCAGCCACGCAATGATCTGCGCTGCCACATTTGTAACAGTGACTACATCTCCCTTCAGGGTTCGATACCTGACACTGCTGGCATTGTCTGGTGTTCACTGTCCTAGGCTGCGGCCGATATTTCCGATTTGGCTGCTCACTGACCCCCGTTGTCTGGAGTCTAGGAGTATGACTGAGGCTTGCAATCTGAGTGGTGAGCTCATTTTCCTCACTTACTGCTGCAACTTTTACCACTCTTGCTTTAGATGAGATTGGCAACTTGTTCTTTCTTTCCATTTCCAGGCTATACGCAGCTGTCATTTTTTCCAAGAGAACTTCATCTTTTACTTTTGAGTCTTGCAAATATGGCTTTAAATCTGCTTGGATAGTGTCATCGTGGAGGCCAGTGATTAGTTTGGAGGAACTGATTTTGGATCAGTTCAGTGCTGTACTTTAGTCCAGACTCAACTCTTTCTGAGGCGAAAAGGGTTTCTTGTCTCAGGTCCATAGCTCGTACCAGAAACTGGAGTGGTAAAGCTCTGTAGCATCTTTCTCAATATAATGAGTCCGTAGTATCTGTCTGAGAGCTTGTGATGTCAAATCAACCCTACTTTCAAGTTAACTCTTCAGTTTTGTTCCTGGGATTATCGCTTGAATGACAGCCTCCACAACTTCAACCTCATCATATCCTTTTTTAAATGCCCTTTGGATTTGTCTTTCCAAGCTGGTATACGCTAATTTGTCTTTCTGGTTTGGTTCTCCAATTTGTACTATTATTTTTAAGTCTCTCCTGTAGAGTGCATGGATGAATGCAGGGTTTCTGACAGGGACAGTGACCGTTTCTGTGACGTTTTGGGTAGAAATGCACTCCTCCTGTGGATTATTGGGTGCAATGTCATCTTCGCCCACAAGGTTTGTTTAGCCTGGGGTTCATCTTTTCCGTCATTTTTCTCTTTTAGTTAATCAATTTTGTCATTCATTTTAAGTAATAGAGACATCCCCTCATCTTCTAGTGAAGTAACATCCTCACCTTCTAAATACTGAAAGATGAGCCTCCTTAACTTATGAGGTACATCTCTGTCACTCTCGTCCACAGCCACAGTGACTGCTACACAGATGTCCGTTAACTCCAGTGCTGACAGTGTCAGTAACTTCTCCTCTATCTCCTCCAATATACTCTCCCAAGCGGGTGACATTTATCCTGCATCAACCATGATAGAAAACTTTTACCTTTACTACCTCTTTTGCACACTGCAGTCTTACTGTGTTGCCGTGGTTGACGCACTCTGCTTGCATCAGTCGTGCTTTGTGCCCGTCCCTCATGGTGTAGTGTCCATTTGCTCCATGACAAAAAACTCTTCAACCGGGCGGAAACACCAAATTTATGTTGCACCCTTAAGTAGACAGGACTCCGTCTTCTTTTTGTAACTTTATTCCCCGGTGCTGCTTTTTTTTTTTTTTTTTTGTATGAGTTTCTTTTCAAGCAACCGAAACACACACACACACACACACACACACACACACACAGCACCTGCATCCACCAGCTAACATTCTCTGTACATCACAACTGCCGTACACCTGCGCGCAGACTGATGACGTCAGGCGTTGCTTAGACAAATTCCTTTTTTGTATCAACAATAACAAAATAAAGCAGAATAATAAATAAAATATCCAAGTTGCTATAAAGGACAAAAAAAATAAATTAAAATACATTTTCTGGTATTTTCTTCATCCATAGTATTATGAAATTTCATCTCCTTATTTCTCGGTCGCAACATCTGCACACTTCATAGTGCACATTTCAGTCAAAGTTTATCCGGTAATGTGGCTTAAAAGTCTTTACCTTTTTTAAAAATGGACTTGATGAAAATTAGGCTATTCATTTCTTTTACACACAAACTCATCACAAGTGTTCTACTGTAATACAGATGACAGTAAAGGGGCACAATACTTGCATAATTTTGATAAAACTGCTGTGAGGCACACACACATCTCATTCTGCAAAAAATTCTCATCCTCACACGGTGAGATTTGATATTTCGCAGTGACAGGGAAGTTTCTATAACTTTACTGTACATGCTCCTATCTGCACTGCACTTTACATGGCTGGTACAATACATACAATACATTATGTTATTGTTGTAAAATGGTTAAATGTGATATGCTAATATTTTTGAATGATCAATGCTGTGTATATATAGTGTATATATTATTGTTTGTATTACGAGTGCTGATGTATGAAGTGGTGCGAGAGAGGCTTAACAAAACAAGCTTAAAAGTTTAAGTTACTGATTACTGAAGCTGATTACAGCAGCAGTAAAAGAGTGTAAGTTTTTTAATACAGATTTTACAGCAATATTTGGTGATTTAATAGATGTAGCAACAGATTCATGTGTTGAAGTTATACATTGCTACTATAGCATGAACCGGTGACAGTTCGTTGTTGTGTTGTTAATGGATGAATTGTTAAGTTTGTGATGTGAAGATTGTGAGATTATGGTTCAATTCTAATAGAGAGAAAGAAGATGGAACTTGTTTAATAAAAACAGAGAGCAGCCTGCTTAACAAACACGACCAACGTCTCCTGTCTCTGCTTTCCTGTAGAAAACAGGACATATCTTCTGGATACAGGTGATTCATGCCTGGGGCTTGTAACATTTTCTATTCATGAAAGTTAATTGTAGCATTTTGGTCATTGTTTGTAGATATAAGGCAAGCAACATAGATATTTTAAAAATGAAGTAATGTTAGGAACCACTGTTTAATTCGGCACATATTTTTGTAGGTAAATGTGGACTTATTTCAGTAAAATGTAACTTAAATGACTAGTTAACAAGCAATCCATCAGTTCAATTCAATTCAATTCAATTTTCTTTATATAGCCCAAATCACAACAGAAGTCATCTCAGGGCTGTTTTACATGGACCAGGTCTAGACCATAGAGAGAGACCCAACAATTCCCCCACTTGATGACAATGGTAAGGAAAAAAAAGGACAGAAGAAGGATGCCGACACGTCAGCATGGTTTATGGGGTTTCCTGCAGATTAGAAAGCACAAAGAACTCTGAGGAAGAAGTCAAGTTAGTAATTAATGATAAAAGTATACATATAGATGGAGAAGAGAAGAGATTAGCTCAGTGCATCATTGGAAGTCCCCCAGCAGTGTAGGCAGCATAACTAAGGGCTGATCCAAGGCCAGCTTGGTCAGACCTAACTATAAGCTTTATCAAAAAGGGAAGTTTTAAGCTTACTCTTAAACACAGAGAGTGAATCTGGAAGATGGTTCCACAAGAGAGGAACTTTTAAAGACTGTAGGAACCACCAGTAAGCCTGCGTTCTGGCAGCGCAGTGCTCTAGTGGGGAAATAGGGTACTATGAGTTCTTTCAGATATGATGGTGCCTGACCATTAAGGGCTTTGTAAATGAGGAGAAGGATTTTAAATTCTATTCTTACTGGAAGATAATGCCAAGATGGGGGAAATGTGATCTCTTTTTCTAGTTTTGGTCAGTACATGAACAGCTGCATTCTGGATCAGCTGGAGAATCTTTATAGACTTGTAAGAGCAGCCTGATAATAATGAGTTGCAATAATCCAGCCTAGATGTAACAAATGCGTGGACTATTTTTTCTGCATCTTGTTGAGACAGGATGTGTCTGATTTTAGCGATGTTACGTAAGTGAAAAAAGGCAGTCCTTGTAATTTATTTTATGTGGGAGTTAAAGGACATATCCTGATCATAGATAACTCCCAGATTCCTTACAGTGGTGCTGGAGGCCACAGTAATGCCATCTAGAGTAGTTAAATCACTAGATAATGTGTTCTTCAGTTTTGTCTGAGTTTAGCAGCAGAAAATTGCAGGTCATCCAGGTTTTTATTTCCATGCTTGGAGTCTAGTTAACTGATTGGATTCATCAGGCTTCATTGATAAATATATTTGGGTATCATCTACATAACAATGAAAATTGAGTGTTTACGAGTAATATTTCCTAAAGGTAGCATACACAAATTGAATAGTATGGGTCCCAGAACAGAACCTTGGTTCAAAGATACAAATAAGGTGTGCTTATTTGTTGTTTAGGCTTTGCACCTTATATGTGATGAAATTTGCCTGAAGTCATGGCCCAGGGCTACAGCTGCCCTAGAGACAAAGGAAGAAGCGCTGCCACCATCATGTTTAACCACCCCTGACACATCATTGCCCTTATTGTGCCTCAATCTGAACACACGCATGTGCAAACACTCCCCCCCCCCCCCCACTCTCTCTCTCTCTCTCTCTCTCTCTCTCACATGCGCGCACGCACACACGCACAGTCGCACACACACAAACAGAGCAGTAGCAGTGCTGGAGCACCATCTGTCAGCCTGGTGTCAAGTGGCTCTTGTCTCCAGTGATTATGAGAGCTCCCGCTGCCTCAGGTGGTCTGTGGACCAGCTCTCCCATCTAGAAGGGCCAGGCCAGGCCATATGGTCTGTGGGGCACAGGGTGCACCCAGGGGAGGCAGCTCTCCTCCCCTGCCACCGGACAGGACAGACATCAGCCACAGCCTACGCCTGTGACTGTGGCTGTCTGCTGAAATGTCCTAATCAGGCCTGAGTGGACAGTGAAGGGCTTGACAGACGAGTAGAACTGGGAGGGAGGAGCACAAAGTGCAAGGTCACTCAGGTCAAGGCCAGCTTTTATATTCTAAACATATGACAGAATTGTGGAAATGTAGGATCGCAGAATTGCAGCACTGCTTATGTGTGCTTTATAAAAGGGAAGACAAGTAAGTTGACATGTAGACATTATAGTCAAGAATATGTTTTTGCAGCTGAAATAATCCAATTATTAGCTTTGTTCAAAATAGCATTTAAAAAAATATCATGCTTTTTTTTAGATTAGATTAGATGTATGCTTGACATACCATACCAGTGTGTGTATCCAAATTAAACACCCAAATATGCTGTTTGACCATGTGACTCCAGAATGACACATAGAAGCATTTTCTGGTGCCCCAGTAATCGGCAGCACAGCATTATGTCTCTGTGCTTTCCAAAACTGTTAAAAAACGCATAATAATAATGATGTTTTATGATGTGACAGCACTGTGGTGAAGGTCTGGTTATGTTTAGGCACAAAAACCACTTGGCTAGATTTGGGGCCCCCTAGGTGTCTATTTCAGCCGCTACAGCCCGTAGGAATGTCGTAGAGAGATGGAACCAACATTTAATTGTTTGACTCCTCCAGACCTACAAATCATACACTGACACCCCAGGCCTAAATCCAACAAGAAATCCGATGTTCATTCATGAAAATCCATGAAAATGCATGAAAATGGCCATTTTGCTTAATTTTGATGAGACTGCTGTGAGCCAGACAGACACGTCTCACCATGTAGAAAATTGTCATCCTCACACCATTGATATTTGATGTTTTCGCCGTGAAAAGGACAGTTGCTATAACTTTACTGTACATGCTCCTATCTGCACTTCACTTTACATGGCTTCTGAGTCACACCCCTCAGTCCGAGTCCAGAGACATCTACGCAAGTGTGATGGATGTCCTCAGACGGCGGGGCGAATGCAGCTTTAATTAGACCTGTTTCAAAGGTGTACTCCATCCAAATAATTGCTTAAATTCCAACTACTTTCTTTCACTTATTATTCCTCTTCCGTACAAAATTTCGGCGCAAAACAGCTTTGAGAAAACCCATACTTTGAGCTACAGACTTCATTCAAACTTTAAAATGTTCACAAAGTTGTCAGCTATTAAACTTGTGTTCAACTTTTTGATATCACTTTTTGATCTGGGACTTTTAAAGTTTCATGCCCAATTTTGGACAAATTGTGAGTTTAACATCATCGCTAGAGTGGAATAGGCTGTTTAAATTTTTCTGAAATATTTCTGAATAAATCATCCTTTCACCCACATATTTTGGTCTACACAAATAATTTGTCCACAGTAGTAGGCACACTTGTGTTCTGTCATTTAAATCACCAACCGTAACTCAGACATTAACAGAATTTGAACTGTCAGCCCTTGGTTTACCGGCCAACTGTCCCATATTAATTAAGGAGGAGATTTCAGGAGGGCAGCTGAATCCACACCCTTTTTTCTCTCGCTCTCCTGTCCACATTTTTGTGTCTAGGTACTTGAAGATCATCAATATTGTGCAGAAAGATCTTGCAGTGGTCCTGGTCTGCTCAGATTTCTGATAGGACTTGTGGTTCTTTCACAAAAATGCCTTTTTTAAGAGGTTCATGGAGCTCACATTTTCACTCTGCGTTGACAAATTTACACACCAACACACACACGCATGTGTACACTTGGGCATGCCTGCGGGTGTGCCTGCGGGCGTGCGTGTGTATCTGGTGTGTGTGAAGCTATGTGCGCACTGGCTATTCTGCCTAAATCAGAGGGCACTGCATAGGGCACTGAGGCAAGTGAATGTTTTTTCTCTTCAACTTCGTTATCTTAGTAGTATTAGCCTACATTACCCTTGAATCTTGACATTATTCTCTCATGTTTTAGGGCATAAATAATTAATATGGACAAAAAACTATACCGTTGGTACTGAGCAAGAACAGTCTACATATGGGCTAAAATGTGACTCAGTGTAATTAAACGTCAATGTCCATTAAAGTCCTCGCGTTTGCTTCTGTCACATTCAGAGTGATGTTAAAAGTGTTTGACTGGGTGAGTTTCAGTGGTTGAAGAAGTATTCAGATCCCTTCCTGAAGAAAAGTACCTCACAGTAACGCCAAAAAAGAGACTGTGAGATAGTGGGAAATCTGTGCTCTGCTAAGTTAATTGAGTCTTTCTGTCAAAGGAGTCTGGTGTATTTGAACGGCAGTGATGGCTCACTGGCCAAACCGGTAGATGCAATATGACATACTAAAACTGACCTTTGTTAGTGTAGGAACGTAATGCTATTGGTTGAAGAAGTATTCAGATTCTTTACTTCCAAATAAAAGTCCACTATGAGAAATCCTATTTTGGTGAGATAAAAAACCTTCTTTTACTGTTCATATAAACACCAGACTGTAAGTTACACACCCGGAGAACTACGTATATATTGTATTATATCTATTTTATACTTTCTATTGGACTATATACATACAATCAAGCCCAAAATGATTAATACCCCTTGCGCAAATTTTGTCTTAAAGTTACTTTTATTCAAGCAGCAAGTTTTGTTTATTTTTTTCCTAAAAGCTGATAAATATTTATTTCCATAATGATGCCTCTTTTACATCATCTTATTATCTTCTGGTAGACACCTGTGTCATTTCACATCAAGAAAAAACCTGCTGGTTGAATATATATATATATATACGTGTGTGTGTGTGCGTGTGTGTGTGTGTGTGTGTGTGTGTGTGTATGTGTGTGTGTATGTGTGACCTAATGCTTAAACAACACTTTGAAAACTGTAACTGAATGATGTCTTTGTTATTGTAGGAAGGATGACAACAAGACCTCCAGAGGACCACAGCTGAAGACAGCAACCCAGCAGAAGACAAATAAGGAACATTTACAAATGTATATCCATGTGGATGAGTTTAATTTGAGTTAATTGCTACCATAATATTGTCTGTCTTACTGATTTCTTTGTTTTTGTGTATTTTCAGAGGAAATGCAAGACAATCACTACCCTGCAGCCAAATTTCCCTCTGTCTGTTTCTGTCTGTCCTGTAAGAGGCATCCTATTTCTATTGCTCCTCCCAAAGTTTCTTCCATTTTTTCCATGTAAAAGGGTTTTTTGGGGGAGTTTCTCTTAACAAATTGGAGGGTGAAAGGGCAGAGACTTTCATATAAATAAACACATGAAAAACAACTGTTTGTCTAAGGTGTGTCCTGTCTGAAATATATGAAGAAATGTGTTCATAATGTACAGGTGTGCTCCTGGTGATGTAGAAAACCCGTAAATTATATTTATTATGTACATGTTGTGACTCCACATCATGACTTAAAAGTCAATGTAATATATAGTATTATAAGAATTTATGTTTTATGTATACATGATACAGAAAAACATAAAGTGTAATGATCAGCACTAATAATTAATGGCCCTATCGCTGCCTGAAATCATAACAGAGCTATCAATAACACATATACCATCGGCTCCTCCCGGATGAGTGTTCCCATCAGCTGCAGGGGCTCCCTCACACATGACCCACCAGCACCGGCTTTGGGTTTTTGAAGGAAGAGAGAATCTATAAGTTAAAGGAAGTGGAGTGAGAGGAGACAGACATCCTGCAGACTGTATTGCAGTCAATGAGAGCTGGACAGGGTGGAGCTATACCCTAAGTCCAACAGGAAGTCAGTCACCCATTTAAGATCAAAATTGCGATTATAATGCCGATTTTGCCATCAAAGGTGTTGCCATGACGATGCAGTGAATTTCTGTCTCGCCATGAAATTTCAAAGCCTTATAACTTGACTCCACATGGTCTGATTTCTTCCAAATTTCATATATTTGTTAAGACTCCTGGTCTGAAGACATGTACAGGCCCATATTTAGTGACAGTCATAGCGCCACCTACTGTCGACATGAAATATCAGGTGTCATACTTTTTCTAATTACTCCTAATAATTTTTGCTGATGAGCCTGAAATTGATACTAAGATGTAAGACCTTGGTGATTCTACATTCCGCAGCTCATTACCCATAATCAAACTCAGTTGCCATGGCAACACATTCTTCACTGCTTTTGAGGGGCAAGGGATGGTTCTACTGTCACAAAACTTGACACACGTTTGGAGTGATACCAATTTAAATCCTGTATAGGACATTGACATGGACGTGACAAAATGGCTTTTGAAAATTTCAAAATTGAAGCCCCGACTTCCAGATCAACAAAGAAAAATGAAATCCTCAGAGCATATGTATCATTTCCAGATGCACAAAAAAGCCTCTTAGAGCCATATTATAAGTCCCACAGGAAGTTGGCCATTTGCTGGCATTGCATTTTAACAAACTCCTCCTTCAAATTTGAACCGACCTACTTAAAACTTGGCTGTCTTCATCTTAAGACTTTTACATGAAAAGATATCAAAATCATGAGTTTTTCTTGAACGCCCCTGATGTGGTGTGCTGGTCAATTTCCATGTCTTGCCGTGGAACAGGAAATTGTTGTAACTCCATTCGACTTTGTCCATTCTGCCCCAAATCTCACACGTCCAGAGCTAGTCCAGAGCTAAGCACATCTACATGTCAATATTGATTCATAGTCATAGCGCCACCTACCGACAACAGGAAGTCAGTGCTATGTGACAAACTACATCTGATCTACATGGAATTACAAGATGTGATCCTCACAAGATATATGACAAATTGACATATAATTAGTGACACGGGCACTGCACAACTGCTCCATAGCTATGCAATAGCAATAGTGACTCGGGCTCTTCCGTACAAAATTTTGGCACGTAACTAATCCCGCAGCTTTGGGAAAAACCATATGAATTATACATCAAAATGTGCAGCTTGTTCGGGAATGGTGTGCTATGACTTTTGGTGAAGATACTCAAAAAACTGTGAAAAATTTCCCATAGGAAATGAATGGGGAGGGGTCAAAAAATGTCCACATTTTAGGAGCAATTTCAAGCTTCAACTACTTCGCCATACTTTGAACTACAGGCTTCATTCAAACTTTAAAATGTTCACAAAATTGTCAGCTATTAAACTTGTATTCAACTTTTTCTTTTATACTTTTTGATCTGTGTCTTTTAAAGTTTCATGCCCAATTTTGGACAACTTTTGAGTTTAATATGTGTGTATTGCTGGAATGCTCAGAGCTAGAGTGAGTGACATCATAAATATTATGTGTATCGAGACAGACCATCTCTGTTGAAAAGTAAGGTCCATTTTGTTTACGTTAAGAAATAGGCGCGCTATATATCGCACCAGACTCTGTTGAAAAAAACACACTTTTAAGATGGTAACATTATGGGAGGTGCTGCTACAGTGCAGCTAGCTGTTTAGTCTGTGTGTGTGACCCATGGATGTATAAAGAGAACTGTATAAAGAGAACTCACAAACATAAAAATATATAAACATATATAATTCTGATAATACTATATATTAAATTGACTTTTAAGTCATGGTGTGGAGTCACAACATGTACATAATAAATATCATTTACAGGTTCTACATCATCAGGAGCACACCTGTACATTATGAATGATGATTTCTTCATACATATCAAATATTGAAAGAACACCTTAGATGAACAGTTGTTTTTCATGTATTTATTTATATGACAGTCTCTGCCCTTTCACCCTCAAATGTGTTAAGAGAAACTCCTCCCCCAAAAAATGAAAGAAACTTTGGGAGGAGCAACAGAAATGGGATGTCTCTTACAGGACAGACAGAGACAGACAGAGGAGGGAAATTTGGCTGCAGGGCAGTGATCGTCTTGCATATTCTCTGAAAATACACAAAAGAAAGAAATCAGTAAGACAGACAACATTATGGTAGCATGAATTAACTCAAATTAAACTCATCCACATGGATACATTTGTAAATGCTCCTTACTTGTCTTCTGCTGGGTTGCTGTCTTCAGCTGTGGTCCTCTGGAGGTCTTCTTCCTGGATCTGTAGTCATCCTTCCTACCTGAAATCATAACAGAGCAATGATAGTGGACACAGGAAGTGGTATTTAACTCCTTTCTGCAACATCAGATATTCATCACACTATATATATATATGCATATATGCATGTCACGTGACCTTCACTAAATGTATTGCTGCATGAATGACGTACTTGTGTAGCACTGTCTTCTGGCAACAGGAAGCAAGCCTTATGTGACAAATTCCTTTGCTTACATGAAATTTAAAGTGTGTGGTGTACATTTGATACACATCAAAATATAAGGTTTTTCCAGTGGCACTTTTGGCTACCCTGATTCAAACCATGCCACCTTGATTGGTATTTCCATTACAGGTTTGACTCTGCAGAGTTGTGCTTGAGATCGGCCATCTCTGGAGTCGAGCCAAAGCACCCCTGACCCGACTCCAGGCAGATAGCAATGATGAGTCGCCAACTGTGGTCAACCCGTGACGACCCTTCTTCTCCCCCTCAAACAAGCTGTGTTGCGAGACTCAAGATATCTTTGTTGGAAACGAGAGAAAAATGTTTTTAAAAGCCAGTGTTTGTTCAGCTCTTTTGTCACTTTTTGTACTTTCAGAAATTTATTTTACCGTTTCCTGATGGCTTACAGCCGTATCAGAGATGTTTTAAGTTACTGTAAATGAAAACATTTCCTGATGCTACTGCTGCATAGTAGAAGGTTTTAAATAATAAAACTTTCTCCTTCATACAATGTCAGTATTCAGGAAAATGCATATCCATGTATCATGCCTGAATAAATGCTGCATCATGTTGCTCAGCAATAACAGCACTTTGACTGCAGCACACCCTGATGTGCACAAAGGTCCAAGGCCTGATCATCGCTGTTTGCAGATTTAATTAATTTTGTTTTTTGTTTGCTTGTTTTTGTTTTATGGTTTTGGGATGACACACACCAAAAGAGCATACAGTACAGTACAGATAGGATTTTAGAGTTAGATAAAATATGGTAAAAAAATTGAGTAAAACAGAATAAACAGGAGAATAAAAATTACAGCACAGTTATAGTGCCGTGCACAACATGAATGAATCATTCCAAATTTAAATTAATCTTTTTGATGAATGACATGAATTGTTTGAAAACCTTGTGTGTCTGGTGCAAAATGTTCACACATTAAACAGTTATTGCATGATGAACTCACATCCATCTGCTTTTTTGTGAGAGTTAAGTTACTCGTGTGAAATACTGTTTCATATTTGACATTACAGGTGAATATGTGTCTTACATTTCACTTGTTACATATCTGAAAATCAAATATGATGGTTTTCCACATGATAAATATGTCAAAAAATCACTTGATCAATTCTATTCTATTTTAGTATGTTGTATATGTATGTATATATGTAGCAGTATGAGTTGGATGATATTGACAAATAGGTATAAATGTTTGGATTATAATGAGAATGACACTTGACTTCCATGATGATATAATGTTGTGTTACTTTTACCTTTATTGCTTTTTTTCAATATGGAAGCAATGGCATTGTTAAGATTAGGAAACAATCATGATTACATTAAAAACAAAACAAACAACAAACAAACATTAAGTTGTAACAGTGACGTAAATTGTGCTTTTGTGTGCTTCAGAAAACAATCATTCCTGAGACAAATGAACTGCATTATTTACATGACCACAAGAGGTTGTCAGAAAAACCTAAACGCAAAACTTTTACAGCATTTCAACAAGAAAGTCAAATGTTGTGCTTCCTCTGATGAGGACAGTTTATAAGAAAATCTATTGATGTATCACCCAGCTCTGGTATGGTGAAATCAATTTGTGCAGCCTCAATTGGCAACAGCAAAACAATTTGCGCATTTCTTCTGTTTTGTTTTGTTTGTGTCTGGTTTGTTTTATGTATTGGTCATATGTCTTTAATGTGGTCCTTTCACTCCAGGGTCTACAAAGGCTTTCTAGTTTAGTTTTGATACATGAGGCCCTGATGCACCACTCAGTGAAGCCTCACTGGTCTGGTTACCCAAAACTCTATGAGGACCTGCCACAGTGGTTGTTCAGGAGCAGAACTGCATTTAAGGCAAAGACCCTGTTACCAATGAAAATGTTTGTAATGTGAACAATGTATTTATTACAACAGTTAGAATATTTAATGAGTCATCAGTTAGTTTGATGAATTCTGACATTTGGCTGAGCAGCAAAATCATCACAATCACAGAACTAACTAATAATCTAACTAGCTAACTATATACACTACTGTAGCTTAAAAACATGCCAAATGAAGAAAAGGTGACATGGTGTCCATTAGTGAGAGTGAGGCTGTATTAATACAGAGTATACACTGTATCTTTGTATTTTCCAGTGTATATATGGAATATGTCTCCTTGTGCGCAGAGGAACAACCTCACCACACACGCTGTGAGCAGACAAAGTACTAAGGAGGTACTAATTCATGAGGAATAATAATAATAATAATAATAATAATAATAATAATAATAATAATAATAATAATAATATATGTTTAAGATCTTTTGTTTTTATATCTTGCAGTTTTAAAACCAAGTCAATAACAGCTACGCTTGTTACAGGTTTTATATTTCATCCATCATATGGATCATATCTATATTATTTATCTAATATTAATATTATTCCCACACAAATGTCAGATTTTACTTCACAAAATAAAATATATATCAGCTGTTTTGTTTTCTCTAAACATTAATACGCACAGGTAGCTGTCGTGCACATGCACGGCTCTTGGGCACCCCTCCTGACAACATCTTCCCGAGACGCAACATGACGTTGCTACAAGGGAATCTTACAACATAGTCTAATTTTATCAGTTTTAAATTATTTTTTCTATCCGTCGAATAATCAATCATACAGACAGATCAAATATTGGAGCCCATCTCCATATTTTTATTGCTGCACGACAATGGAAATATTCTATATGATATATATACGTTTTGTGCATTATTTTATACATATCTCTTTCGGTATCTTGTTTGTTTCGGATTTAGATGTGTCTTTCACATTAAATTCATTTGGTTGCATAACATCGGTTTGTAAGGATGGCGTCAACGGTGGGTCTGGCAATAAAAATGTAATGAAAATAATTTAGAAGGTTTGTCAACTTTTCACCATAGAAAATAGATTATAAAATTATAGCAAGACAGTCTGACACATCACCTAATTTAAGTGTGTTTTTAACACATAACCTATATGTACTAACATCTGTGTGCTGCTTAGCCTACAAGAAAAACATTGCTGGCTGCTGATGTTTCATCATCATTGATCAGACTCTACATATTCCTTTTACTTTCAATTTTAAGTCTGTTTGAAAAGGCATGCTGTGGGTATTCTCTGCCTGCTGCCGCTGTGTGTTTCTGGCCTTAGTGGGTTACTAACACAAGAGGGCGTGTTGGTGTGTGTCAGAGCTGCTGCTGGTCCTGGCCTGCCAACGCTCTGATTCAGAGCTCACACCATCTCTGCTGACAAACCGTTGCAACTTGGCTGTTTTAGTGATATTTTTCGTTAGGTTGAAGGATTAGATGTTCTTCTAGGTGTCTAGCAAATTCTCCAAAACGTTTCAGGCTCGCTTTCGAAGGCTGTTTTCTGAGTTTCTGAAAAGTTAACATTGTGGCGATAAAAGGTTTCCATCTGTTAGCAGCACAGAAAGAAAGAAGTCTTTAATCAGTATTAGTCCATTTACTCATATATGTTCAGGGGTGCATGTCCAGGAATTTCCCTCTATGGCCTACTATGTCCAGTAACAAGGACAGATGAAGTGTGTGTATTTTCCTTTACGTGACCATGTAAAAAGCAGTTCAATCAGCACCAGCAGCAGACGGAGAAATAAGAGAAAAAACAATAACAGAAAAGAGCAAAGAAAAGCAGAAGAACAAATGATTTTCAGCACTAAGTGTTCCAGTCTCTCTGTGTGTGTGTGTGTGTGGGGGGGGGGGCGGGGGTTGGGGGGGGGGGGGGGGGGGGGGGGGTGCAGGCAGAGCCAATCAGCTGCTCCTGCAGATGACGTGCTGCTGTCCTACGTCAACCCACCGCTTGTCAGGATCAGAGCTCTATACACACCGGGAAGAAACACACACAGACACACACACACACACACACACACACACACACATACACACACATAACACACGCTCCCTCTCCGAGCTGGACAGCGCAGCCCCTGGCCCGGCATCCCGGCAGCGAAGGACACATCCAGGCTTCCAGGCGCTGCAGCCCGCTGTGACAGTGGACCTCACATCGCCTTACTTTGTGGACATGGGAGACATGGGGGATCCGCCGAAAAGTAAGACACTTGTTCGGTGTTGGGATGCGATTCTGGAACTAAATTCTTCCCAACTTGAGTTGACTTAGTTGTATTGTGATGAATGTATACAGAACATATTTTCATGGCCTATACTGAATTTTACAGAAGTGTCAGAAAAGGTTTAAGTCAACAGATGTTAGCTATAGACTTTTTTCAGGCAATATAACAACAACAATAATAACAATATTTGCCTATTAATAATAATAATCATCATCATGCTATTTTGAAGCCATTTGGTACATTATTGGATGAGTCTACTTTGATCAGCGAACAGCTGTGGACAGTGTGTGTAATGTGTCCTGCTCGTGCTGTTCTTTCAGAGAAGCGGCTGGTGTCTCTGTGCGTGGGCTGCGGGAACCAGATCCACGACCAGTATATCCTGCGGGTCTCCCCGGACCTGGAGTGGCACGCCGCATGTCTCAAATGTGCCGAGTGCAGCCAGTACCTGGACGAGTCCTGCACGTGCTTCGTCAGGGACGGAAAGACTTATTGTAAACGGGACTACATCAGGTAGGATGGCCGGGACAGGACGGACGGGACGACCTCCTTCAGATATACCCGACCGGAACTGGAGCTGCATGGCGATTGGAATTATTAATGTTAGATATTTCACATGATCACATTGAGAATATTCGGACAGAATCAAGTCACGCGGAGCCCTAATTTGAGGGTTTCAACATGATTTTCAATATTGTGATTAACCATCTTTACTGCTATAACAATTTGAAGTAGTGCATCCTCATGAGATATGTCAGTATGCCATTGTAGGCTATTATGTTTCCATCACATGCATTTAAAAAACCTGTGACAATGCACATCAGGCCTTTATTCAATGATTCCGATCAGCGTAGCATCCTATAAGTCCTGCTTTGTGACAGATTGACATGTAGAAAATCATTTTAAAAAAAACATCCGGACTTGAGCTTTTTTAAAATCATAAGCCTATACATTACTCACTGTTTCGCGGTTGTTATTACAGCACGAGAATAATTATTAGATTACAAGTCATGACAAAATAATGCGTAATGTTGATACAAATAGATAACATCGTTCAGAAAAACACTAGAATTATCAGAAGTTCGGCCTGTATCATATTGGCCTATGCAGAACGACACTGCTGTTACTAATGTGACATTATTATTATTATTATTATTATTATTATTATTATTATTATTACTACTACTACTACTACTACTACTACTACAATAATAATAATAATAATAATAATTGTTCGCTTTTCAAAATGCAAATATCGTTTCAGAAAAACAAATAATGTAAAGAAATGTTTTAGTAGCCTAACTTACACCAACATTTATTATTATTATTATTATTATTATTATTATTATTATTATTATTATTATTATTATTATTATTGGCTATTATCAAGACAAATGATCGATCGTGTCATTTCTATGGTTACTACAGCCTATAGATGTTATCATTAGGCTAGATTTGTGCTTGAGCTGTCTACAGTCAAACTGATCGGAGTGTGTGTGTGTGTGTGTGTGTGTGTGTGTGTGTGTGTGTGTGTGTGTCCCACAGGTTGTATGGGATTAAATGCGCTAAATGCAACATCGGTTTCAGTAAGAACGACTTTGTGATGAGGGCCCGTTCCAAGGTGTACCACATCGAGTGTTTCCGCTGCGTGGCCTGCAGCCGGCAGCTAATCCCGGGGGACGAGTTCGCTCTGCGGGAAGACGGGCTCTTCTGTCGGGCCGATCACGATGTGGTGGAGCGGGCCAGTTTGGGAGACCCGCTCAGTCCACTGCACCCCGCCAGACCACTGCAAATGGCAGGTAAAGTCCTGGGTTAGGGGAGACAGGGCAGGTTACTGCACGTAAAGGCTGGCTGATCTCGGCTTGTCTGGCTCTGACTTTTTCTTTTCCCAAAGCCTTTTTCCGTAGTTGGGTTTTGTCCAGCTGCTCCTTAAACATAAGCAGTTTCTCCGAGTTAGACTAGGATGTTTTATGACAACTTTTTTAAAACTGCATTTCTTGTATTTCATATAGCAACTGACTTCTGTCGATGCGCACTGAGACACAGAACGTAATATAAGAGTGATTTACTGGCCATGTTTCATCTAGGTTTTGATGTAGGCTAAACGCCGTCCCGTTGCAGGGAAGCTGCTCCTAGTGCCATAACTCACAAGAGGAGCTTTTCTGTGTTCATATTTGTGTTCATAACGTTGATGTTTTCTGTTGGACTGGTTCTGGTTTCTGCTTCTGTAGATATTTGTCTTTTGGATTTCCTTTTCTACATACCAGTCAGGTTAGACTCGGTAGATTAGATTTAGTTGGCGCTGCTGTAGAAAATAGCCTACACAGGTTATCACTGCTGGAGGATGAATGCAGACCATTGCTGTGGATACAGGACACGTTTGGTCAAACTGGGAATGCTGCACAATGCTCTGATTGTCTGTGACGGGTTAGATGTTTTCTCTAGTAAGGCTAACCTACCCTGCCGTATCTCCATCTGGTCTGGTGGTTTTATGACCTTGGATGAGATGAGTCAGTAGGTCGACCACAGCTGCGCTCTTCTTCTACATTCAAATGCAGTGAAGCCTGGATCTCCTGAAATCATGACATGTTCTCATAGAAGACATTTACCTCAGGACTGTTTTAAGTAGAATGGACAAACGCCATGTAGTTGTAGTTATTTTACAAAAATGATTGGATCTGATCTTTAAAAGGATCAAGCCTATAATGTTAGCAACATTGTGTTTGGAGAGTAGCCAGAACAATTAAAACGGACTCATAATTGGCAAAAGTAGTGCATCGTGAGTTGTACGCTACGACTATTCTTCTATAAACCTCATAACTTGTCCGTCCAGATACAGCAGTCTTTGTCCTCATCTTTATCTGAGCTTATGACAGATAAATTGATGCTGCCTTCTCTGGGCTGTTTCCCCGTCCTTTCTCAACAGCAGAACCTATCTCGGCCCGGCAGCCCGCGCTTCGGCCTCACGTCCACAAACAGCCGGAGAAGACCACCCGGGTCCGGACTGTACTAAACGAGAAGCAGCTGCACACGCTGCGAACTTGCTACAACGCCAACCCGAGGCCCGACGCCCTGATGAAGGAGCAGTTGGTGGAGATGACTGGCCTCAGCCCGCGGGTGATCCGTGTCTGGTTCCAGAACAAGCGGTGCAAAGACAAGAAGAGAAGCCTGCTGATGAAGCAGCTGCAGCAGCAGCAGCCCAATGACAAGACGGTAAGAGGATGAAGCAAGCTGCAGCATACTGACTGAACCTGGGCATTTCATATCCACATTATGCTGAATATAAACAAGCAGGACAGTAGGACAAAATGTGTGTATTTTATTCTTAGATAATAGACAAGCCTTAAATGTTGAGAATTCTCTCCCTTTTCTTACAACATTAATAAAGATGTTAAACCCCTGAGTAAATTTAAGGTATCCTCTATATAAGCTTGCAAAGAGGGCTATTTTTATAAAGCCCCAGCATTAACTTTTCCCAGAGTATCTGGCAGGGGCGATGTTAGGTTCGAAATGTTTATATTAAGGGATGCATGCATATACTGAAAGATGATGAAGGCCCTGAGCTTTTTTTATCGACACGCTCACACAGAGCTGTGATGTCAAGCACACCTTCGCAAAAGCACCAGTAAGTTATCATCATACACAAACATATTCATGTTTCTGTGTATTTACGTCTTTATTTATTTACTTATTTATTGAGTGTGCTGCTGATTGGTGGAGTCATTTCAGACGACCCCCTCCCCCCAAACGCACACCCGTGTGCACACACACACACAATCACACCCAGCCACCCACACTGCAACATCTGTGATCACCCACAGTTAAAGATGTGTAGGAATATTCTGGGTGCTCACCACGAAGGGTGCTCTTGCAGAACATCCAGGGAATGACAGGCACCCCGATGGTGGCGGCCAGTCCGGAGAGGCACGATGGCGGCATCCAGGCAAACCCGGTGGAGGTGCAGAGCTACCAGCCTCCCTGGAAGGTCCTCAGCGACTTCGCGCTGCAGAGCGACATCGATCAGCCGGCCTTCCAGCAACTGGTGCGTTGTTTTTGTTCATTAAGTAATTAAGCAGCGCATTCTTTAAATATGTTTATTTTCTTTTAATACACAACAACAGGCTTATTAACCAGTGCATTAACAGTCAACGTTCAGTGCTTCCTCCCAGCAGAAAAATCTATTTTTATCCGTATGAAAGGTATTTTAAGGAATTTGATCTCCATTCCAACCTCTATTTACACATTTCACGAAACTGGCCCTCCACGTATGAGCCCCCCCCCCCCACACACACACACCACACACACCACACACACACCACTCCATATGAACATTTGTTTTTTTGTTTTTGCTTGTTTTTTTAGTTTGTTTGTTTGCTTTTGACAGAGCAGAATAAGACAATATGTGCTCATTTTAATGAAGCCGTTACAACTGGTTTAAGATTGTGAATTTTAAGCATCCAAGACTACTGATGTCAGTCACCTCAAATCTTGTTCACTAGTTTTCTATTAAATTAATATTCTTACAGATAGGCCTGCTTGGCCACAGCACTCTCGAAAAAGCGGACTGTTCACTCAGGGATGCTCCAAGTGAGGAAACAGACCACAGGCCTAGTGATGGCTTTTAAAATTTTAGAGATAAATGTATTCTATCCCATTCTATTTATTTACTCCGGAGCGACGCATCAAATACATCATGACACATACTCCTGAAATCTCCTGAAATGAGTTCCAGTGTAGAGGCGCGGATGCTATAGGTGTTAGCCATAGAAGTTGATTATTAGACAAGGACAAGGACTTGGATATGACGACTAATTCATGTGATCACGGGTTGCTGGGAAAGATGAACTTTGTTCCGATAATAGTGCTAGTTAAGGACCAAGAAAACGACGAAGAACTATTTCGTTAAGTTGAAGATCTCTGCTGTGGCTAAATAAAACATCCCCAGCAGAATATTCCTACTACTCGGTCAGCTGAGCTGACTTCTTGGTCAGAATCTATGGTGTTTATTTTTTAAAATAAACACCATAATGGTGTTTATTCCCCCCCGCAACAATTAGACGCATAGACTTGAACCTTCAATATGATAGATAAACCACCAGAGCAAACATCAGGTCTGCTTTTATTTTAGTGAATTAAATTAGTGTTCCTTTGCATTTCAGTACAAATCAATGTGCAATTGTGCAATAATAACATTAATCATTGTTAATCAAACTTTGACTTTGACATGAATGTGAAAATTAATCTCAAACAAATAGAGTTACACGTCTTTTCAAGTCCTATTTCATGGGCAAATATACTAACACAAAGTGTTGTTTAAGCATTAGGTCACACATACATACATACACATACACACACACACACACACACACACACACACACACACACAAACACACACACACATCCTCTCATATATGTATATATATGCTTAGGGAAGTACTGGGCAATTATGTTGCAAATGATGTTGCAAATGAACTTAGCATGTAGAAGCAGCAGTATAATAAATGTAATGTATGAAATGCGTGTATCCATATATCGCTATTATCTGCTCAACTTCTCTGTGCAGTGTCCATCCCTCCTGGAGAGAAAAAAAATATTTTGCATTTACACCCATGGCATAAACTCCTCTATGATGTTTCCAGATGTTTCTAACGGGTGTTTGTTGTGCTCTGCAGGTCAGTTTCTCGGAAGGGGGGCCGGGTTCGAACTCGACGGGCAGTGAGGTAGCGTCCATGTCGTCTCAGCTTCCAGACACGCCGAATAGCATGGTATCCAGCCCCATCGAGGCCTGAGTAGAGGCCGCATGGACGGACTGAACAAACCGCCCCCCCCCCCCCCCCCCGACTGCACCAAACAACTCCTGGTTGTATTTTGACACTGTGAAGACAATCATGGGATTTTACCACATTTTACCACAGCCACCCGCTCCTGTGTCCATCCGGACAGATGCGTCATCATGGCCGGTGCCGCTTGTTCACACGCCTGGTTACAGTTTTGCCAAAAGACAAGACATGAACCTGACTCCATCGATAAATGAGACCTCTGAATAGGAGAAAAATCTAAACCCTGCACTCTCGAAATGCTGTGCGCTACTTTGAATAAAAAATGACCGGTGATTTTTTTTTATTCGGTAAAGGCACCACATCATTACAATAGACCTTTGGAGGGGGACGGCACTGCTTTTCTTCATCTAATTACACGATTTTCATCATGACCCAAGTACTAAAGCATTTGCAACAAGGTATACCTCTATTTTGCCACAAGCTTCGTGGGACATTTGTGTGAGTTAGTGTCCGTCCGAGAATTTTTTTTTCTTTCCCAAAGATGTGTATAATTAATAATAAGTTAAAGTTAGCCCTCGAAGAAAATGTTTCGTTTGTTCCCGTGCAACAAAAAATATTTATTATTTATTGTCGACAAATTTGCCACCTTTTGTGTAACTTTCTTAACTGAAGTAAAAAGAAACAAAAAAGATTGTACTTTGGTTTGTGGATTTTCTATCTCAAATTTAATGTTTAATGTTTTCTTTAATGATTTACAAAATAGGACAATATGGAGAGTTTGGTTGTATCTAAAGGGATTTTTCTATTTGTGAACATTCCCTATTCCCTCGAGGTGGAACATCAGATCTATGAAATGGCTGGATGCACTGTAGGCTGTTGGTTGGTTTTCAAGTTGGTGCAGATGTTGTCTCAGTTTATGCTACCTACCTGCTTTAGAACAAGCACTGCAAAATAGCTTAATCTTAACAAAGCTTCTGACTTTTTATTTTCTTGAAACAAAGTGATAAAATCTGATTCTGAAATTAGATTATTTTAAACAGATGAATTTAATTCAAGAGATGTTTCCCACCACATCATCATCATCTTGATTTTCGTGCTGTGATCTGACCTCATTTCACATGACGGAGTTTGAAAATTCCAACACAATGACAACTGCAAGCACAATTATATGATCACAACGTTTTTTTTTGTGTATGTGTGTTTTAAGAAAAATCTAAAATGAAATAACTCTCGATAGATATTTATGGCTCTGTGGCTTTTTGCCATCAAACACCTGAGATAGATATAGACAGAAATCAACAAATGTTTAGTTTAGGATGCAAGTGTCTGACGTTTTGATCCCATTTGTTAAAAGATGAATGTATTTGTTTGGATTTAGATTTGTTGCATCAAAACTTTGTCAGAAATTGCTGTTCTTACTCTTCAGTTACAACAAGCATATTTATTGCTATCAGAATATTTGAAGTCATAATTTCATGATGAGGGTGTTAAGATTTGAGAGGCTGCACAGACCTTGCTTGTGATTTTAACCATTACTACTGATGTAAAACAATATCCAGCAAGTGCTACATTTAATTTTTATTTTTTATAAAGCAGATTATTGTGTGAAGATCTGTAAGAGCTGTGTCAGCCTCATAAGCAGGAAATATTATATCTCTAAAATAACAAAAAATCTGACCAGGTAATGTTTTGATGGGTCAAAAACCAAGCGTTAAAACTGTTAAAACTGTGGTTTCTACGTGTGTGTGTGTGTGTGTGTGTGTGTGTGTGTGTAAATGTGTGTGCTGGTATAGACCCAAAGGTTCACCGTCCTCCTCCAAAATCTTAAAACTAAGACTTCTGACTGTAAATCTGTAATTTGGTTAATGCAGACACTTAACAATCATTTCCACAAATTTGAGATCGTTCACTGAAATCCAGAAAAGATGAAGTGTCACAGAGAGAGGACTGTTACTTTGCTCAATGACGTCAGTTCAGTCCACAGGCCATCCTCCTACCTCCTCACCTGTAAGCGCTCTGTGTAACTGCAGATCTGCAGAAACCATGCTTCACGTCCCTCTGAAGGTAAAATCACTCATGAGGGCTCTCTTTAAATTGAGCATGTATTGTCAATATGTAAAAGACCACATTCTATTTGTGAATGCTTATGGCTATCATTTCCAGCTATAACTATTGGCTTATTTGCCATAAATACATTATACAACAACAGAAATTGACTACAAATGTCTAAGTTGACTAAGACTCAAAGAACTGTCTAATTAGCTAAGACAGGGCATTGAATATACCATACATTTTTTTTCAAAGTATTTCTTCACTTCCAAGAATTGAGCATAGCCCATGAAACTTTTCAGAGGAAACACCAAGAAAAAATATGCTTTTGTCATGTTATCTTTACTGAAACTGATACAATGAAATACAAATGATGTTGTATGATGGGAAAAAAGCTGCTAATAACTAGATTAAACACATTTTTCATTCATTTCATCATTTTAATTCCCTACATTTAGAAGGTTTTTTGATTTCTCATTTTTTCCAGGACTGATATATGCCTTGTGAAAGAGTGCTTGAAATTACTGAACAAAAGAAAGCTAACATACTGCTACTGGCCTTCATCTCGGATTATAAGAAAAGCATTTTCTACAAACTCAATGAGGACACAGTCAATCACTGAAATCTATTCAGTAATACTGCAAGGTGTTGGAAATAATGGCAAACTGAAAAACAACTGCCCTAGGCTGTCTCCTAGTGTAGTGCACAGAGAACTCACACCAGCTGCTAAATTCAATGATCAATACAAAAGATCTTTCATTAGTTAATGAAATTGCTTAGAATCTTCATTCTTCCTTTTGGGCTTCATGAATGAGTTTCAATAAAGACACTGTTACTGTTTTCATTTGACAATGCTGTTGAGTTAGCACAAAACAAATCTGTACAATCAATCAGCAAGACAAGATTTGACAGCACACTGGAACAGACTGGAAAGCTCTGAATAAGTTTTCAAAATGAGCAAGGACAGAGGGCTATGACTTGGTACGAGTGTGCTGCTGGTGGCCACAGTGAGGAAAATGCCACACACACTGTGCCAATCTGTCTGGTGTTATCATGTCTCACCTTGTGGAGAAGTGCAGTAGGGGGAATTTTACTGGCAATCCAGCAATACACTGTAATTTTGGTGTCAAGATTCACTGTATTTTGCACCTTTTGCCCCCTACCCGGAGCAGGGCAACAACATACTACACAGTGCACCCGTGCACTCATATAGCACCCTTTTTATATATTGTCTTTTTTGTTTTCATCCTACATTTTACAACCAGTAAAACATGTACAGGCACCTCAAAGACACATTTTTATTCAAAATGCGGCATTATGGCAACAATTTCACACAGCAGAGTAGAGATTAATGTCTGATTATCAGCAGCAGCTGTCATTCACAACAGCTTTTATGCTCTATGAAGGCTTTCTCTTTCAGTTTATTGACTCCACACACAACCATTTTAAGGTGGGCAAAATGTCTTTCATTTGCAGTAATTTGAATGATGCATATTGGGGTTACATAGTGCAGCTGATATCCATTGGTTATCTTGATTAGATCTGGCACAACAAGCACATAACAGATGGAAAACATCCTCTTGTTAGCAACTGTATTCAACAGCTTTCTAGTTCAGATGTAAAAATTATCAGTGGTGTTGCTTAAAAGAACAGAATTAAGACTTCTCTCTCATCTTTACATCACTGATTTCCATGAGAATTGTCCAAATCAAAACCAAAGGCACAGACTTACTGCAGCATGTTCTTTCCATTTTAATTGATGATGATGATGATGTTGTAAAGTTGTAAATGTGGATATAACATGATGATTCATTCACATTAGGCATGCGAAACAAGATGGCCTTGAAACATAAATTCAGCAACAGAAGGTAAATCATCTGCCCTTGGCAGCATATATGTATTATCTTTCCTCCAAATCTACACATCCTGGATGACAATATAAGGTTCCTCTCAAAACAAACTGGTCTTGACTCTGCACTTCATAATCAAACCAATGGGGAATCCATGTGATTATAACTATAATCGGATAATTCTTTAACATATTGGGGCCATGTTGCAAATAAGTTATCACTTAAATTTTTTGTATTGGCAATCCCTAAATATTTGAAGCTATTCAGTGAAGTTTCAGGAGCAGGACCATACCTCAACTACATCTACTTTTCTTTCGCTCTTGTATGACAGTTTTCTCATCTTCTACCAATATGGTTGATGTTTACTTGCATTTAGACACCAAAATGACTTGGTTAGAGTTTGGCAATTGTAATGGTTTTGACTTAAAAGGTTCAGGAATCTTCATTAGCATGGTTAAAAGAATACTTACTTGGCTGACATTAGGGAATCACTGTGAGAAACCAATGATGGCTTTGGGTAAAAAATGGTTTCCTGTCAAAACGGCACAGCTTATTGACCCATCCATCCAACACAGCCTCCTTCCTATGAAGTTCTGAGTCTCTTCTGCCTTTGATCCTGACAGGCAAGAATCATAATTCATAATTCAATAGAGCAGTGGAAACTCCAGAATTTACCTGGAAGTGAAAAGGTTAATTATGTTAGACTGTCCTCGAAGTCCTCTAATATCTGGCTACACCCCACTGCAGTACATCTGCTTTTACTTTACTAGAGGCATAAAGTAACTGGGAAATTACTGACCCTAAAGCCATGTCCAGACTGACAATAGCTCCAGCAAAAAAAACCCAAAATAGTCCAGCAAAAATGTTGATACCAGCTGAACATTTACCAGAGCACACTGCAACATAAGTGAGCATAGTAGTTGGGTTGGCTTGAGGTCAGATCATATTCCCACCACAAATGAACTGCTCTAGACTTCCCTTGAGACCAGACTGAGGCTACCTCCTCTAAAGGGTCTTGGTATGGTTATTTTCCCAAACAGGCTGCTTAAGGATGTCTTACCCTTAATTAGAACCCCCCTACTAAATATGATCAATATGTCTTTAGTAACTGGCTACGTACCGCAGTCCTTTAAAGTAGCTGTAATTAAACCCCTCTTTAAGGATCCTACTCTTGAGGCATTTTAGCCAATTATAGACCTATATCTAACCTTCCCTTTCTCTCTAAGATCCTTGAGAAAGCAGTTGCCATTCAGTTATGTGACTTTCTAGATAACAATAATTTGAGGCTTTTCAGTCAGGATTTAGAGCGCATCATAGCACGGAGACAGCATTGGTTAAAGTCACAAACGACCTCCTAACTACGTCAGACAAAACACTTGTCTCTGTACTTGTCTTGTTAGACCTTAGTGCCGCATTTGACACTGTTGATCATCGAATCCTGCTACAGAGACTGGAACATTTCATTGGTATTAAAGGAACTGCATTAAGCTGGTTTAAATCTTATTTATCAGATCAATTTCAGTTTGTGCATGTTAATGATGAATCCTCCATAAAAACAAAAGTTAGATATGGAGTTCCACAAGGTTCTGTTCTTGGACCAATACTATTCACTTTGTATATGCTTCCTTTAGGGAATATTATTTGGAAACACTCCATAAATTCCCATTGTTATGCAGATGATACCCAAATATATTTATCAATGAAGCCTGCTGAATCCAATCAGAATCAGAAGTTATTGTGCTTGGCCCTAAACACCTTAGGAACACATTATCTAATGATCTAACTACCTCCAGCACCACCGTAAGGAATCTGGGAGTTATCTTTGATCAGGATATGTTCCTTAACTCCCACATAAAATAAATTACAAGGACTGCCTTTTTTCACTTACGTAACATCGCTAAAATCAGATACATCCTGTCTCAACAAGATGCAGAAAAAATAGTCCATGCATTTGTTACATCTAGGCTGGATTATTGCAACTCATTATTATCAGGCTGCTCTTACAAGTCTATAAAGATTCTCCAGCTGATCCAGAATGCAGCTGCTCATGTACTGACCAAAACTAGAAAAAGAGAAAAGAGATCACATTTCCCCCATCTTGGCATTATCTTCCAGTAAGAATAGAATTTAAAATCCTTCTCCTCATTTACAAAGCCCTTAATGGTCAGGCACCATCATATCTGAAAGAACTCATATTTCCCCACTAGAGCACTGCACTGCCAGAATGCAGGCTTATTGGTGGTTCCTACGGTCTTTAAAAGTTCCTCTCTTGTGGAACCATCTTCCAGATTCACTCCCTGTGTTTAAGAGTAGGCTTAAAACTTTCCTTTTTGATAAAGCTTATAGTTAGGTCTGACCAAGCTGGCCTTGGATCAGCCCTTAGTTATGCTGCTATAGGCCTACACTGCTGGGGGACTTCCAATGATGCACTGAGCTAATCTCTTCTCTTCTCCATCTATATGTATACTTTTACCAGGCTGGATTATTGCAACTCATTATTATCAGGCTGCCCTAACAAGTCTATAAAGACTCTCCAGCTGGTCCAGATTGCAGCTGCTTGTGTACTGACTAAAACTAGAAAAAGAGATCATATTTCCCCCATCTTAGCTTCACTGCACTGGCTTCCAATAAAATCAAGAGTAGAATTTAAAATTCTTCTTCTTACTTACAAAGCTCTTATTGGTCAGGCACCATCATACCTTAAAGAACTCATAGTACCATATTATTCCACTAGAGCACTGCGCTCCCAGAATGCAGGTTTACTCGTGGTTCCTACAGTCTTCATAAGTAGAATGGGAGGCAGAGCCTTCAACTATCAGGCTACTCTCTTGTGGAACCATCTCCCACATTCAGTCCGAGGGGCAGACACCCTTTCTATGTTTTAGAGTAGGCTTAAAACGTTCCTTTTTGATAAAGCTTATAGTTAGGTCTGACCAGGCTTGCCTTGGACCAGCCCTTAGTTATACTGCTATAGGCCTAGACTGCTGGGTGACTTGATGATGCACTGAGCTCCTCTCTCCTCTTCTCCATCTGCATGTATTTTTTTTTACCATTAATGCATGTTACTAACTTTACTTCTTCTCCAGAGTTCTTTGTGCTTTCTAATCCACAGGAAGCCCCATAAACCATGCTGATGTGTTGGCATCCTTTTCGTGTCCTTCGCCAGCTGTTCCTGCTGTTGCTGCTGTTTATTGCTGCTACATATGTATCTGTTGTTGATTGTTGTTGTCGTTGCTATTCTCTTTCACTGTGTCCCTAAAAAGTAAGTAAAAGTGCCCTGAGATGACTTTGTGTTGTGATTTGGCGCTATATAAATAAAATTGAATTGAATTGAATTGAATTTTGGCTGCACCTGTGTACAATTGCTGTGATCACACATGTCCAAACAAATCATACAAAAGGGGAAAATTGAACCAGAGTCTGATTCAAGTGGACTAAAAAGTGTGGGTGTGAAAATGCTTTTAGACATAAGACAACTTGCTTGAAAACAAGAAAATAACTTTTGTAGAAGGCTATAGCTTACATAGGTAATTTATGTTGTCACAAATGACAGTTAGTGGTAGTTAGGTCCTCACAGCCCTCCTGATTCCCTTGCTCGGTTTGGGTGGGTAGTCGCTGCTTCCGCTGGTGCAGGATAGAGACACACTGGAATATTTGAAAAAAAAATTCCAACTGGGCATGCAGCTGGCAGTGGCCGTGAACAATCTTGGTGTGTTGGGTGTTGCAGCAGCAAATACACCACTGCACACTTCCTCCATGGCAGAACAGGTTGAATGTCTGGGTCAAGCTAACAGTCAGATTAACAACCTTGTTCTCTTTGTTGTGTCTGCTGCAAGACAGGTGACGTGATTTGCCACAGTAGGGTCATGTCAAGTGTGGTTGGAATTCATGACTTATAGAGGGAGAACAGAGAGGACATTCTGGGAGCTCCCATAATGCTGAATGGCCTCTTCAGATCCCTCTCCTCTGTCACTCAGCACCTCAAGAGGCTTGAAGAAGAGAAGATGCAGCTTAGCTGCCATTTGCCACTTGGCCATCTTCAAATCAGAGAGGAGATGAGGTGCAACGGCGCGATGCCAAGAGGAGATCATGCAGACAGGGTAGAGCACTGACAGCCTCCGCTGCTTCAGCCACCTCCAACACCACCTTGCTGAAGTCACCGCAGCCCATGCTGCAGTGAGGAGTGCAAACAAACCAATGCTGAAACTGAATTACATTCAAAGAAAGTCAGCGGCACTGAAATGATGCCACATCTGTGCGGGCCGCATTCAACAGTCCCCCCAGCTGTGCCGGCAGAGTTCACCGCCTCCTCCACCCATTCAAGTTCATGTTCTGTATGTGTCTGTGCATATCATGCTAAAAACACTGATCGCACAGTCGAGACTGTTGAAAATGTTGAAAATGTTTTAATAAAAACAAGTTATGTTTTCCAATAGGCATTATCCTCCACCCACCCCTCTGCATCCTCTCCAGCCCTCTGTGATGCTGGGACGATGGCAGCCTGCTCAGGACTGGTGTACACAGCACTCGACTTGGGGTTATGTTAGTGTAGCCAATGGCATTACTTCCTCATTAGAGAGTAAGAACATGGGACTGTGGAGAGGACAGACCCAGTCTGCTCCCCTTATTTCTGTGAGAAATGCGGAGAGTGCTGGATGCATCGACACAAACACTGAAGCTGTGTTGGGACAGCTGACAGTGATGCATTCACGGATCATCAGCTCAATGGTCAGCCCAGCCCTTGCAACGCTGGCCCCCCTTGGGCCAATCATTCATTTATCCTCTGATGCAGTTTTACAAGGAATGGTGTCACAGCTGCGTGTTACCGTAGTGGATGGACAAAACACTGAGAGTGGGTTATTCTCTCCAGCTCTGCCATGTTCCTACTCCATTCTCAGGCATCAAGGAGATAAATCTATTCTCCCAAGAGACAATAGATTTTCTCTCAGAAGAGATCTACATTCTGAACCAATGCATCGCCAGAAAGACATTCCATATGCTGACCATTGGGAGATTTCTGGAACTGCAAGCTTTGACTGTCATGCAGACACTGGGCTCATGGCAGTAGGCCATCCAGTCATTCCACTGGAGCTCCTGCACATACACTTCCTGCAACGGTGGTCTGGTGGAGGGACAGCCCTCCACCAGACAAGTAGGTGCTGCACCCCGAGGTGGTGTGGCAGATATCGAACCAGTTCAGGAGAGTGGAATTGGACTTGTTTGCCAGCTAAAATAACACCCATTGCCCACTCTGGTTCTACCTGATGCCACACAACCTTCCACCCTTAGGGATGGATGCATTTGCACAATGGCCAAGAAGGCTGCTTTATGCCTTTCCCCCTGTTTGTTTCATTCCCCCTGCTGCTTGAGAGAGTGCAAGGGGTCAGGAGACAATGGCTGGTGAGGCGGTTGAGACTGGGTTTAAATGCCTACTGCACTGCCAAGTAGCTGGGATTATAAGGTAGTAGGTGGGCCATGGTGACTAACCTGTGGCTGGCCAGACTCAGTGAGGCAGTCTGAGGATATGGTGTGGCAGGGTGTACATTCATTGGGCTCCACATACTGTGCTCATAGAGTCCAGTAGAGGGCAAGCCCTCTGTGAGATAGAACAAATGTTATGATATTGTAACCCTTGTTCTATAAACACAGGTGGAGCCCTCTAACAATGCACCCTGCTGCTCCCACGCCATCCGCTGAAGTGGTTTTGGATGGTGAGCAGCAGCAAGACAACGCTTATATAGGGTGTGGGATGCATATCAGCGTTAGGCGCGTCCTGTAGGCCAGCTATGTACATGTAAATATCAGTGAGTGTGTGCGTGTGAATGGAGAGTATTACCCATAGAGTCCAATAGACTTCACCGTCTTTGCTTACAGAACAAGGTTTACAATATTGTACCCTTTGACTTGCTCTGTGAAGATGCAATCACATGAAAATCTAATTTTACCTCTATTTTACCACCAAGTCACCATTTATGTATCATTACTTATGAGTCAGATTTTCCTAACTGCCATAATTTCTACCTTGCTTAGTTATCTGTATCATGAAGTCAGCTCTTTTCAGCAAATAAAGGGACAGTAAGCATTGGCTTGCAGGGAAGTTGGTAATAAGTCTGTCCTTTCAGACAGCCATTTGTTTCCATTCATTTCACTTCAGGATGACTAAACTTACAGAGACTTGATGATCAAAGTGAACATTAGGGTCGCTACAATATTTTATTGTTACATGATGATGTAGTGCACAATTTCCAAACTCATCTGCACCTTTAATTGCACAACATAATCTAAGATTTTTTTAGCATTAATAATTTAGCCATAGTGTAGTCATTTTATTTAGTAGTTTTAACAGCAGTATACCACAACCAAATGAATAGAAAGTAATGACTGCCTGGATGGAACATCATATTCAGAAATAATAACCACTATAGTGAGCTTCAGAGAAGGGTCAGCATTAATCTAAAACACAACTTGTAAACTGGAGAAACAGTGCTATGGTCCTCTGTGAGCAGGTTTAGGATTTGATTAGTTTCTCATTACTTAAATGTAGAAAAAATCCCTGATCAAATTCAAACATTTCAGTATGAATTTCCTGAGAAATTAGGTTCAGCATTATCATTATTGCGTATTTAAATTGTGAATCAGGAGTCATATTAACTTAAATTGTTTAACCTCTATACAGTGACTAAGGTAAACACTGAAAAAGAGTATTTGCCCACAGTCCTGCCTCTTCTACTGGATGGGGATCTGGGCAGGGGAAGCTTAAAACCAGGACAAAGAGTTCTGATAACATACCCTACAGGTTTGTCTGGCTCTGGGACTTTATTCAGAGTTGATGGAGAGATGGAACAAAAGCAGCACTGTACTTTGGGCAGGCTGAACAGAACAATTGCAGGCCTCTTGATGAGACCACATTGAATTGGGATGGGAAATGAGCAAGGGAGCTAACCCTCCCAGAAAACTGGCGCCTGACTCTCAAAAGCCCAATATAGGATAGTAGTGGAATGTCTGAGACAGTGTCTTGTATCGGTTATATTTACCTTGATTGTTTATGTTTGCACAGGAAAGCACAAGAATAACCAAACTTGCCTAAGCGTTCTTAAAAGTGCACTGTTCTACAGTACAACTGTTCTAATGTTTTTTCCCTACACAATAGCTAGAGTGACTATGTAGTCAAGTGACTCACATGGATATGGTTATATAAATATGTGAAAACAGACATGAACATTTATGTCAATGATGCTATGAGCTTGTCACTGCTTGCAGCATTTCACTTAAGTAAGAAGAGACACTGGGGAGTGACAAACAAACAATCAGAGCCTGCAGGTGGATGGTACCCTTCTAGTGAGGTTGCAATGTCCATTACACTGAATTTTGGAAGTGTCGAATGGAACAAACAACATAGTGATGGCTCTTAGAACCTTAGCAGTTGTAGAGCTTAAAAAAAATCCCCAGATGACGGTATAACTGGAAATACAGCGGGGTCATTAAAATCTTAAGCTGCCTTTCTTGTCCCCAAAGTACATGCTAAACTTCCTTAAGTGCAACACACACTGGCTGTGTCATGTAGTATGGCTTTAATTCAAGGTGTGTCTATTGACACATATAACACCGACACCCACACTGTACAGACAGAAGATTTAGTCAGGGTGCAGTAGCTAGTGTGTAGATATGCCGATCGTAGTGTAAGTGCTGATTTTCTGGAGAGTTTATGCATGTCAGTGCTGGGAAATGGGAGAGTGGGGCATCCTAATGTGTCTACCCAGCACCAGTATGTGGGCTTTCACCGAAAATGATAATTGGAAAGGTTCAACAAATAATATAGTTCAACAAATAATGTGGTATTCCTATTTTACGATTTTAAAATACAGTATGTAAAGTGCAGTTTGAAATTTTAGCTTTGCTGTGGCACTATAAAGGTCACACAGATGTTACTTGTTTCATTTGTCTGCATTACCGCTGTGCTACCATGGTACTGCTGCGGCGGTAAAAGAGGGGGCTGCATTAGATAGCACTTGAATGCTTGCTTGAATCCTGCTCATGGGATTTTAGGATAATATCCCCTCCAACCACAATGTAGTTGCAATGGCAGAGTGGTGCTGTCCATATTTCCTCTCAATAACTCCACCAGAAGTGAAGCAACTACAGAAGAAACTGACTGATGGCAGTGAGCTATCTTTCTTTGAGTTTAGCACTGCAGATTAGGTTAGCCATGTCTTAACTCACGGCTCCTGTCATGTTGTTTGTTTGTTTGGAAATGCTCTTGTTACATCTTAAAAGTTGATGTGGGTTCATAAAGACTATTTTGTGTATACATCTAGTAATTGTTTTAAGTTAAATAGTGTAATACTAACTCTGCCAGGTTTGGCATTTTTCTATAAAATTTCCCTATTTAACATGGACAACAGAAGGAAAGAGCCAAAAGGGAAATAGCCAAGCACGGTCAACGTAAAGGTTACAAGACCATCTCAAAGGAGCCTGATGTTCCTGTAACCACTGTTGTCAATATTATTAAGAAGTTTAAGGCCCATGGAACTTAAGCCAACATCTCTGGACATGATTGCAAGAGGAAAATTGGCTCGAGATTGTTTTGCTAGAATGGTCGAGAAAGAACTAAGGAAAACCTCAATACAGATGAAAACTGATCTCAAGTTCAAGATATAGTTTCAGGTCGTACCATCCATTGCTGAATTGTCTGAATGAAAATGGGCTCCATTATGGAAGATGCTGGAAGACCCCACTTCTAAGAAGGAGACACAAAAAAGCCAGACTGGCATTTTTGCATATTGACAAGCCACAGTCCTTCTAAGAGAATCTTAGCTATTTTTAGGTAAATAAATTGTGTATTATTAGCAATTTCACACCTTTAATTTTTGTAATTTTTAAAAAAATAATTGTTGTTGTAATACACTACTTACATAGAGTAAAAATTGACTACATAATTTTTTAACACTCTGGGACATTTATGATATGTGTGATTGCACAACTAAAAATATAGAGCTAGAAATTAGCACAATAGGTCCCCTTTTAATGATCCATATGAGTGTTTTCTGATTGAACACCTCCATAGATATGATTTTGTTAAGCTTTGGCAACTGAAATTACTGGGTTAAGATCATAGACATATTTAAAAGAAACCAACCAATGTTGACTGTTGGGAGGAAGCAGGAAGCAAACAGTGGTCTCCTGTGTCAAAGTCACATGCATTGTTGACCCATCGATTCACCTTCTCCAACCACTGCCCTACGAGTTCATGTGGTGCCATAACAATGTCAAGCTACTTCCACCTGAACATGTTAGCAGTTGCCCATTTTAACCTCCAGCAGACACAGAGCAACATCAGTATTCATTTAGTATTTGTGTCCACCTGATGAATCTAAGTCCATTCATTCTCATTTTAGCTCTGGTTTTGTCTCCACCAGCTCCCGAGAAGAATATCTGGCTCTTAACCTGCTAAATGTCTGTCTACTGTTTGGTGTTGTTAATTTGTCACATTAAAAAAAAGCATGACATTTGATGCACCATGCTGCTATGTGATTGTGGCATCTGTGATACAGTTGGGGCTCCTTTGTTGTACTTCTGTGACATCAGTGAAACATTATTTCTTTTTTTTTTCTTTTCTTTTTTTTTTTTTTTACAATTATTGTGTATGTACTGCACATCTATTGACCAAACAAAGACAATAATGTTTTTAAGTTTCAGTTGCAAGTTTCTTTTATCTGATATAAACATCAGAGATAAATAAGTTATAAATTAACTGCACATTTGATAACGTGTTTTTTCCAATGATCAAGTCAAATAAGTGAATATGGTATAAGCAATTGTCTGCATAAGCCTAACTCAGATCCATCTGTTCAGAACATGGCTGGCCTTCTTTTTAATGTTTTATATTATAGTTTTATCTTGAGGTCTATGTGCTAATAATATAGCAATTCAGTCATATTTATCTGCAGTCAGTATTAGGGAGCCTGCAGTCATCACACAGATAGCATCTCAGAAACTAAGGCAACATTAATCCAGTGTTGTCTGCTGACACACCAGTGCCCTAAAAGCCATCTGACTGGCCTTCACAGACTCTCTGTTTTTGATTTCTGGATGTGCTGCATTTCAGAGAGAGAGAATGAGCAATGACAAGTGTAATGTACAATTTCCTCCTGTTTGAGTACCATTAAAACATTAAAAACTACAGTGACCAGCTGCTTTAGGAAATTACTGAGCTTTTAAAAAAAAAAAAAAAAAACCCAACCTACACACTGATGGAGTAGGGAAGTCAGAAACTATTGAGTTGAACTCACACATTGTTGGTTTTAGTCTTTCATGGGATTTGTTGGGAATGAGAAAAATATGGAATAACACCAGACTGATCTGTGTTATTTTGGTATTCCAAAGGACTCTTACAAAAACCTCTAGCTCATGAGGAAGGTTGGAGAAACCCTGTAGAGCTAATTCAATATTGATGTGTGTGGATGTAATATCTAGCCTGAACTTTTATATGACCTTTTTAAAAAATCATAATAGCAAATAGCTAAATTATTGTGTATTCATGTATTTTCTGTTTTGGCAAAGAAATGCTACATAGAATTGTATTTGACTTAGCCCTAAGAAAGCTACACAAAGCACATCAGATATCAGAGTGGAGGACCAAAGCACAAATCAAAGATAAGCTTCACTTGTGAGTGAGTACACCACAGACACATACACAGACATACAAAATGGTGGGCTTTACTGACAGACTCTTTGACATGGAGGAAGACAGTATTGTCACTGCACTTAAGGTGTTCCACCCTTCCTATGCTCTCCCGATTAGCAATGTCCAAGCCATGCTTACATGCCTTAAAGAAAATGATGTGTGATTTTGAGTACTTTTGTCAACTTCCCAAAGCTGACAAAAGTACTCAAAATAAACATGACATTGCCAGTGACAACAGCGTTAGTGGAACAGGTGAGTCGATTCTACAGATTGAAGCCGATCAAGACTTGGATTAGAAACAGAGGCTCTCAGACCTTCTGCTGTTGTCCACTGAGAGGGATATCCTAATTGACCATATGGAGGTCATTAACATTTAGAAACTCATGGTCAAAAGAAGTCTCTTATGTCACCAATCTTACTTCTTGCTTTCCTGACAAGACAGAAGGTAATCCTCAAAATGTTAATAGTTTTGTGTTTTTATGACAGATGTGTTCCACTGGTTGTTTGTGTGTGTGTGTGTGTGTGTGTGTGTGTGTGTGTGTGTGTGTGTGTGTGTGTGTGTGTGTGTGTGTGCGTGTGCGTGTTTGAATGTGTGTAACAGATTCACTCTCTAACACGCACACACACACACACACACACACACACACACACTTAGTGCCTTCTAACTTCACACAGTCCACTGAAGTCCTCTGCGTGATCTAATTTCAGATCCATATATGACTGAGGACAGTCAGTGTTACATGGTAGAAGCTGCACTAACAGACCATCATCAGCCATCATCATCATTAATCAATGAATAATTTTCTTTAACAGCAGCTGTCTTCTAATCTTACCATCTATTCACACAGGACAAAATTAATATACAATGCCAATGTATATTTAATGATCCACTTCCTATCACAGGGAAGACACAGTTTTGGAGGTGCCCCAGTTCAACATTTACTCAATACAGGCACAGCTAGCTGGTTAGTGTGCTCATAACCGTGAGCATCAGCAGTTCAAATCTCCTTTGAGGTTCATTTGAGCAGCATCAGGATCTACACACCAGAGCCTTCTAACAAGTCCAACTTCTCTTTCCTACAGTACTGAGTACAGTCTTAGTCCGAGACTCACCACTCATGTCCATTCTCTGTCCAAAGAGTCTATGTCCACTGGACATCTGACCATCATCCCTCAAAAATCCCCCCCTCCTAATTAGAGAATGTGTGAATTGTAGGCCTAAAATGTGACTGTTTGTCATTAGAAGAAAAATAAGCCCAAAGTAATTTCAGCAGACTATAGCTAAGTAAATCATACAGAACACATCCAGATAAACTGCATTATTTTTTATTTATTCTGATTATCATCACAACAGCTCAGACATATTAACCAACTAGTTACAGTCCACAGAACACATTTTGTAATGCTAGAAGCAGAGAGCTGAGCTCATCTCCTCTGAGCCTTTGCAGAGCCCTCACAGAATCTGGAGCAACTCAATTATAGCTAAAGAAAAACAAACGTACATCAACCACTGGACCTATCATTTAAAAAATGTAATCTTCAATGTTCTTAGCACTGAACAGTCATTAACAAACAAGTTGCAGAATATTTGAGTACACTGAGAAATAGAAACTGATAAAGAAATGGTCTTGTGGCTGGTAAACACAGAGAAGCCTGGCAACCTAGAAAAACAGGCTGCAGCATTGTCTCACTTCTATACCACATATTAATTCTACATTCCAGTCTTCAGTGTGTTCATACTCTAAATGTTACAAAATGAAGTGTACACCAAAAAGTCACTATGCAGAATAACACATGACGTTTGAGTAGGTTGTTGATATTAACTGTTGTCCCACAATTTAATGCACAAAGGAAATGAAGGAGCAGCTAACACTTGAAAACATTTAAATGGATCTTTTTTTGGATTTTGGTGATCAAAGATACATAATGAATCTTCAAAGAAACATTTTGCTTATTCTTTGAGAAGTTTAAATGTTACTTTGGTTGATGCTTGTTGGCACACATATCATACATACCCTTGGTTAGTGCAAAACTGTGAAGTATGGATACTAAAGACAAAAACAGTATAGTATTAATCAGTATTTTGTATAGAAATGGGACATAGTGGGACACGTGTCAGTTGTATCAACAACACTTCAGCTTCACAGTCTGGAGAAAGACAGAAGAGTCAAGATCTTTACTGAAATCAAACACATATACTGAAAAACTTGACGCACACTCAGACTAAACACAAATTTTCACTTGAAACAAAAACTGGCATTTTCATGGAAGCAACTACATCACACCATGTCACAGCCTCAAAGAAAAGAACAACATAACTGAGGTGGTACTAGATATTAAACCTTAATATATCTGATCTAATATTATGTGATATATAGTATATTTTACTTCTTTTATACTGTTTTAATATATTTGAAACACAAAACATAATTAATGTTGGGCCTCATTCTCCATGTGTATGAGACAAGGGCAGGCCTGCATGCAGTCACAAGGCCTGTTAACAAACTTCAATTCCCATCATGCTCTGCTCAACTCACACCTGTGTGAAATCCAGCAGTCAAACTCCTATTGCACAAGACCTCAGAAATGTCTGAGGATTTACCTTTCTGGCCATACATCACTGAGACTATAAACTATCCACTCACTGTCTGAGCTTTACTTACTAGCTGCTCGCCGTCTAATGTAAGGAAGTAACTCCTGTACATACATGACTGTAACTAGGCCATACAATCTCAGACAAGTGAAGATTTCTTTGTGTTCAACCGAGCATGTCACCAGATCCAAAGAAGACCAGTGTGCAACCCAGCACTCTTAACCTTTCCTGCAGAAGAATGATTGGCGATAACCTCTGTGCCTGGTTCATTAACAGAGTCAACTCTGCTGTTTTCTCCACTGTGTTTATCACACTAGACTGTTTTGTGTTTGTCTACCTGCTTAGACTACTGTTTGTTAGCCCTCCATCATATGTGAGACTGTGGGTTGCATCTCATTTATTGAAATCAGACCGTGGCCAACTAATACATTCACACACCACATTTCTGTGAAAATTGTTGAGATTTTGTTCTTTGGTGTCTTTACCCTCTCGTCTCTATTAACCCTCTTACATGTACAAACACAAACATGTGGCAAGCAGATAACTCAGTAACAGAGCCCAGATCTGTCCCCAAGTTATCCTATTGATAGAGACAAATGTTAAGCCAGCAGATGCCATTAATCATTGCCTCTGTTCAAATCTCGTGGTCACGTCTGTCATCTTGACTGAAACTCTCACATCATGTAACCCCACATGGTTTACCTCCGCCATCTTGTTCCTCCTCCTTCCTCTAATTCCTGTAATTGATACTACTGATGTTAGTGCATTTAAAGAGAAGTTTCCTGTGATTGTGTGTACACATTAGGGATATGCAGAGTGCCCTGTATTTGTATGTTTGTTGAAGCAGCAAAATTATTTATATTGTATATTTAGAACTAAATTGCCAGTGTTGCCAATTTGAATAAAAGTGGAAATAGGCATAGAAATACAGTTTTTGTTTTTATCACTCTTTTAATTTTAGGATATTAAAGTGTTAAAATAAGTGTTTATGAATAAACTATCTTACGTAGGAGGTCTCCACACCAAGTCTGCAGGATGTGGTGGTTGTTTTGGTGACAGTGTGCCAACACTAAATCACTTTGTCCTGATAATATCAACAGTTGGAATAGCCTGGACATGTAGTAGTTCTTGAGACATTGTTATTTTCTTAGCCGGTGCGAAACAAATCTGGTTCTTGCCTGGCCATGGCTGGATGTAATAACTGCACACAGGGCACTTAGACCTTCTAGTGGAAGTGAAAAAGGCAGTAATGAAATCTGAACAAGTGGACAGCTGTACACCTTGGAGACACATGATAGACACAGGTGTGAATGGTGATGTGTCTCAGCTGTTCACTTCTGTTTGGATCACCAAAACACATTTCAAAACCAAGTGTCAACAGAGAATGATTCTGGACTGACTCTTTCACCAGTGTATAAGCAGATGAAATGGAGTGAAGGTCAGACAAATAAAATTAATTCCTAAAATTTAGAATATTTTCTCTTTTTTCCTCAAAAATGCTGACTTTACTCTAAAGGTAACTCAGAAGTCAACACTTTTTTCACATGGTCTTGTGGTCATATATTACCTGAATTAAAAAAAAGTAAAGAATAGGTCAATGTGCTGCTCTCAGCTGATCCAGTAGCTCATTGCAGATGACATTATTTATCACCACATGCAGCCACCCACACAGTGCAGACTGTTTGTGTGCTGCTCGACCTGTTGGTCTGCCACTGGACAACATGGTGGTAGCAAATGTGAATTAGAGCTTCGCAGAGGCTAAATCTGACTTCCATCTGATTCAGCAGAAGGAGCATCAGCACACAGCTCTCCTCACATGAATGTGCAAAACAAGGCAGCCTAGCAGCACTCAAAAAAAATCAGGTATGGCTTTAAAGCACTCAAAGTGACGTGTTGTCTGCTAACCTTCATCCTCTGCTACTATCACAGCCTCTCTCTGGGTGACAACGATAACGCACTTGGCTTTAAAGCACTCAGACGGGCACAACACCTGAGAGTTTTGACCTTCCTTGTTTTGATAGGCTGGGTTTGCATGATCAGGGTCACTACTGAAATTGGTACAACAACATTGGAAACCAAAACAAGCTTGACTGGAAAATCATTGAAAAGGCTCTTATCTGGTATGCATATCACACCAGGAAATTGATTCTGCCCCCCTGTCATTTTAGAGAGGATGGGTCTTTTCAAGCAATGTTGTTTTATTTCTACAACTTAGCCACTGTTCACAATGAAAAGAGAAGAAAATCAGTTACCAACATCAGTGAGAGTTAACATCACAATGATACTTTTTTGATTGGTATGTCTTTGTCAGTATTTTTATTTTATTTATAAAGCACATATCAAAGTGGAGTTACAGTGCTTCACATAGAATTATATAACTGATAAGTAAAAAATGTGCATAAAAGACAAAAAAGCTTCAGTGATTAATGAAAATAATTATAAAGAAACTTGTTGACCTAATGTCAACAAAACCCATGAAAAACCAAAAGTGCCACTCACAAATACACTGTATAGCTTGATTTAAATAAAAAAAATGCAGGAATTCCCTAAACCAACTGGTCATTGTAGTTTTTGACCAACGTTACAAGTGCAGCACATACACCATTTCTTCCAATGGTCGATTTGTTGCACTTGTTGTTTATAGGTTTTACCATCAACCACCATTCCATCAGCTGGAACTATGTCAGAGCATCAATAATTAAAGTAAAGGTAATACAAGATGAATGTAAGAGGAAATAGAAATATTCAGTACCTATATTTTATCAAAATCATATGATACTCCATCAAACAGTTGGTTATAAATTTGTAGGGATTGTGCTTTTACATAAAACCCGAACAATTGACAAGAAGATTGAACACGGCCAGAAAACTTAAGTGAGGCATCAATGACAGAATTATGACAAGTAAAGACTTTTGACAGGGCTTTTAGAAAAGGGAGTACTTTACATTATATTCCACACTATGAGGCATGGTGCTCAATGGAAGACCTCATTGGATGATTGCAGGGATGAGGCCAAGGCTCTTGGAGAGCCACTTCCCTCCAGCCCTTGAGTTGGATGCAAGCTTCTGCTCTTGAATGATGAATGGGCTCCTCAACTAGCGGATCTGTAATGAGCCATTCGCAGCCATGACAACTAGCGTCTACAAAGGTTGGAGGTGTAAAAGAGAGAGAGGTGCACCATGCATTTCTTTCTATCTATCTATCTATCTATCTATCTATCTATCTATCTATCTATCTATCTATCTATCTATCTATCTATCTATCTATCTATCTATCTATCTATCTATTCTCTATTCTGGTTAGACCCATATAAATGAGAGATTAAGAGATGAATTTACCAAGATCTGTTATTTGCAAACAGGTATATGACAATGTTGTAAAGACAAGGAATATGTGATTGCAAAGATTTATTTTCCAGAATCTATTCTGCAGTGTATTTTCTTTCTTTCTCTCTTTCTGGTTGTATAAGCAAAGGCAGCACACAAGGCCTGTATTTTTCTCTCAGTTATGGGCCTGCCCCTTGTGACTGCAGGGCGGTGGGTGGTGGTTGCCTGTTTGTCAAAGGCCCACTAGCCTTGTCCATTTTGACATTCACATGGGAGCAGTAATGATCCTAAAAGCTGCAATTAAGCTGACTGTCGCGTTCCGGGGAAGCGCCTGGTGCCGGCACTGTGCTGCACCTATTATTCCCAGTGGGAATACTCCCTAAAGAACAGCATTTTCTCTCTTCCTTGCTCTTTTTCCCAGGTCCAATAACTTTTATTTCTCTTTCAAAATATCTTGACGGTAACAACAATGGTAACTTTTTCCTCAGGTGGATGTGATTAATTTGAACTTACCATCATCAGATATCTAAATATTTATAGTTTTATTCATTCCAACCTATGTGTTTTATCAGCCTAATTGTTGTATAGCAGTAATTATTGTGGAAGTTGAATTTAACTGCTGTAATCCTGCAGTAGTAGGACTGGAATGGCTACAGTTTTCCTATTGTAGTATTTCACACATATCAAGTATGTAAATTTTTTTTTTTTTAAATGGAAAGGTCACTTTGTAGGGTTGCCTGAGGTTGAGCTTTGTGCTACCTGCTGTGAGGTGTCTGGAAAGATGTAACATCTACATTTACAGTGAGAAAACTAAATCTGAAATTATGTTGCAAACTCAATTATATTTACTGTTAATTATATTTCTTAACATAAAGATATAAATGCTGTTCAAAGCCTTCTCATCACACTGCCAGAAAAAATAAAAAACAAAAACAATACAAAAAACCCTGAAAACAAAATTTAAAAAAATATTGTCATCATGAAACACTGAGTCCTTTAAAAATCTGGGTGCTAACCACAGTACATTGAGTCAATCAAGACAAACATTAGTATTGAATGCTAGGTCAGATTTTTAAACTTGTCTCATTCTTTGATCCAGTATTTCATGATATAATCTCCCATTTTGCCATTTTTTCACAAAAATAAATTACCTCATTGTCCTAAATAGTAGTTAAAGACCTGTCTCTGAAGAAGGGCAGGCTCATGCCTACAATATCCATGCACTAAAAATTGAGTCTTGTCTTTTAACATTATTGATGTTAGCATTCATGACTTATTTTACTGTGATGTTTTTACTGTTTCCCTGTTTCTACTTAAGTGTTACATTTGTTTACCTTTGTCTTTGATTGAGCCGTGTCAGTGAGGAATTTCTGTTACTATGTGACATACAGTTTCTTGAATCTTAAATTTTGAGAAATTTATCCATCAGGCTGAGACATACCAGGTGACTTTCGGCCCAACCGAATATCACAAACTTTAATGTCTGATTACTGATTGAGTCAGAGCACCAAATAACTATGAACTGTAATTGAATCCAAGACAAGTCTTATAATGTGTTTGTGCAATACCATAGGCTTATGTTTATGTTCAAATGACTACAACAACCCTCCAGACATAGCCATATGTCAATAACATTTTAAAAATGCATTATCAGGAGCTAAACAAGGAAAATGGTTGCTTATTGATTGGTTATTGGCTAAGTTGATGGCTGCAGTATAGTACAACAGTGATCATGACAGCCTAGGAATAGCAGAGCCATAGTGTGGGAGAGGCCTCCAATAGACAAAAAGAGGGAAAATGAGATGTACAGTAAAACAGCAGGTGGGCAAATCTATCAAAGGCCCTTGGCAAACACAGACAAAAAGGGGGAAAAATCATTTTAATTAGCTGAGTGAATGTGATTTGCTGAATGTGAAGGGAGCCAGGCTCTCTGCTCTGCACATTAAAATTGGTCTAATTTTCTGTGCAGAAAAAGTCCCATCCTAGCAGCCCTGGCCACAGTCAATCATGTTAAAAGCTACGGTTACTTAATTTGATTTACCAATATAAAATGCAAATGAAGTGATCAAGTGGAGTGGAAGCCAGGAGTAGGAGGCCCTTTTAAGCCATCAAGTTAAATGGAAACAGACAGAGGACTGGCAATGTAAAGAATGTTTTAGCATATTCGTTTGATTAGTGCTACCAAAATTTAATTAGTATGGCTAATTGCTTGACAAATTGCTCCACATCAGAAAAAAGTCAGAATATATTTTTAATACACCACACAACCCCCAATGTCTACATTCTCCCAACACATATGTTACATTTTCAGCCCAAACTGGGCCTTTCGGATATGTGAAAAGTCTAATTAAATAAATGGAAGATGGCACAACAGTACCTTACAATAGTGAATGAGATAATGCCTGTAATTAGGCCTGCACAAGTCTGGCCATATGCCTCTGTACAGCACTTAAGCAGGACTAGGCTGGGGCTGCAGGGACAAATTAAATAACTGTGTGCAGGGAATGCTACTGGGATTCAGCCTTCTTATGTTAAGCCACCTAACCAGCTATGCATCATTCATTTTACTACTACAACTACACACTGGTTTTGCCACATGAACAACTGTGAGGAGACATTTCTACAAGAAGGAAAACAGACATGTAACATCCAAACTTGTAACAGACCTGCCATATATGTTTAAACAATGTGAATATGTTTGCAGAGTTAGCTTATGCAGTTGCTCAAAGCTATTTGACTGCAATATCAGATTGAAGTGTCTATCCTCAGACTAAATAATAGTCTGTTGCCTGGAGACAGATCTAAAAATGACAGCCCACATACTGCAGAGTCACACTGAGACTTATTACGTCTGACATTTGGTGTTATCATCCAGTGTCATTGTCTTCCTTCCAGGCATCCCAAATTATAATCTGATCATTGTACATACATAGACCATTCGTAAGATAATATTACTAATTTTAATTAGAATTACCTCAATGTATGAAAATGCCAGTGGTGCTTGAATGGGAGGATGTGACACTCTCTTGTCATCTAAGACTAGAACTTTCAAAATCTCAGCAATTACTCTCATTAGTACAGCGTTATCGTAACTGATAGAATGGATGGCAGGAGTTATAAGGAGAAGAATAAAAAACAAAAACAAAAGTACACAGTCACACTACATAATCAGCACATTATGTGCTGCTTTAGCCTTTATTGGTTCAAAACCTTGTACTATAGAATCATCCAATACGAATGCAGACTGTGTTGTGCTGCTTTGCTTTGTTAGGTTTAGGCACAAAAACCACTTAAAACTACCTCTTCCTTAAAGGATAAGGCTGGTGATTTTCTATATTTTTCTTACCGTCAACAAATCTCATGTTTGGATCCAAACCAACAATGAATCAATCTACTCAAGTATAATGTGTGTATGCAAAGCCTGATATATATTATTGCGTTGTGCCAGATGTTGTGGAATTTTGGAGCTTTCAGGTTGAAGAAGAGAAGACCAAAGAGGCATCTGTTTGAAGTTTCTGGAACCGATTTAATGAAAGACAACCTTGCAAGGGAGAACGACTCGAGGGACACACTCCTGTTGGTCAGACAGTGTCCCCAAACTCGACTGACCCTGACAGTCCAAAACCCAGCCTTTAAGCAAGTCAGAGCATTTGAAGTCATCAGTCCCGAATCATAAATCTCTGACCTCAATTCGTATCTTTGATATTGTCTTGTTTCGTCTGGCAATGGCCTGCGTTCTGGCCTTGGTTCGCCATGAGGCTCCTGGTTTATCAAACAACGCATGTTATTTTCTGTCTGAGAGAACAGAAGAGTACAGCTTGACATTTTGTTGTCCTGGTCAGTTGTGGATTATCCATAACACCAGAGAGCTCCATTGTTGTCCAAAAACTATTAAAAACACAACAATGAGCCACACCACTACACAGGGTGACATGTTCCTTCGCCATAAGGAATAAGTTGACAGCATTTTCAGACTCTGGAGAGTAGTCCATGTAATGCAGATGCTACTGGAATCTGGGGAATCCTGGTTGCTGTTATTACTTATTTGGAGCTGTTTCTAAACAAACTACTGTCATGTAATATTTATGGCAAAAGAAAATGTCACCTACTGCAACTGTGGCTCATTATGTATGTATATATTTACGTGTATATATATTTGCCATTTTCGGGCACTTGTTTAAATGACCAATTCTGTCTCCTGGAGACAATGATCATCCACAGGAAATATATTAGAAATCTGGCAATTACAATATATTTCAAAATATGCTATCATGGACCTGGAGAAATTTTGACATGATGGTGGCACAGGAGGACAGGTAAGATCAAAATCAGAAGAAATTACCCCATGGGGACCAGGAATATGAATCCAAATTTCATATAAATGCGGCCAATATTTGTTGAGATTTTGGTAGAATGCTAGATAAATTTTTTACAGTAAGGTGACTGACTTGCCTCATGGTCAACCACATACATGCCAGCTGATGTTTGAATAAGATACATTCAGAGTGAACAACCACATCTCAGTGCTGCATCATGATTGTTCTGCCATTAGTAGTATCAGGAAGTACATAACTGCTGTTGGCTGTGGAAGCATTCACTAAGTTGTCAGTTGTCCTGATAAGTACAACCTGAGTGTTTTTAAATGAAGATGTGCTGGGGCTTTGAGCCATCAGTTTCAAGTAGTTTATTTAAAAACAATTTTAATCATTGTCTGAGCTCAAGGATTATTATTTACTGAGCATCACTAGTGCCCATTCAGTTCATTCACATCAGCCTGTTCCTGCACTTGTGCATTGTTGATCGTAATGGTGAATGTGAACTGTGATGACACCCAGTAAACAACAGGGTCAATGATGTTTGCCTTTTTTTTGGGGGGGGGGAGGGGGGGATTGATACACTTGTTACGTAATGGTGTAATTGTTCTTTTCATGAAATGATTCTATGAGATTGCCATTACAGTAGACATCAGATAATAGATATATTCAGATAATGGAACAGAGAATATGCTTATTAATCTTTTCTGGGTTTCAATTCAGGTTAGACGTTTGGATATTTCTTCACACCATTACAGCCAGTGTTTCAGTTTGAACCAGTTTTGAACCAGGGTGATTTAGGAAAAGCAGCAAATTTTGATGAATTGATTTTTTTACTGTCCATCTGTCCATTCAGTGTGTACGCCCCCGTCCACATAGCCTGGCGTAGTTTAGATTGGGCCTGTTTTTCTTGGTTCTTCTTAGTTCCAAAGAATGGAAATATCAATGCTTGGCATACAATTATATTTTAAACAACAGTGTGTTCCCAACAGTTTGTGTTTGTCCCTTTCCTTTTGACATGACACTGCCTTCAGCACCATTGACTGGGCTGCACAGAGTTCTGATCTCATTTTAGCACCTCACTGATGTTCTTGTGTATGAATGAGAGTAAAATCCGGCAGCTGGGTTCCAACATCTGGTGGAAAGTCTTCCCAGAGGAGTGGAGGCTGTTCAACTATTACATATGGGTACAATGTTCAGGTGTCCACATACTTATGGCTCTACTACTTGACTTCCCTACCCTGTCTGTGACATTTAACCCCAGGATAATTGGTTCTTATTGAAGAAGTAAATGATCAATCTACATTTGGTGATCTAAGGAGTATTTCTGGCAGCAGGACAGTGTGTGTTGGATTGAGTCAAAATAAACTACAATGTGTGTGTTCATGGTAATGAAGGAACATGTCACTCAGCATGACAGTGTGGTTCACTGATGTGTTTTTAATAGTTTTTGGACAACAATGGAGCTCTCTGGCACAGTCCAATAATATATATCAGGCTCTGGATAACACATCATTCATCATTGTTAGATTTGGTCTTTTCAATGGATTTATTGAAAATACAACAAACAATTCTCAGACTAAGCTGAGACATGAGTTAAGGCTTCCTGGTTTTGCACATGTTGTAAAAATTTGGAAGTATGCAGATGCTCAGACTGCATCTTTAAACACACTTAGACAAATATGTAGGATTACATCAAAGAAGATTTTTTAATTTTACACAATCAAAACCCAAAAAGATGACTTGGCACAAATTAAACACTTAAGTAGGATCACGGGACATCCAATCTGCACTATTCATTTGAACAACTGAAGCCACATTTCTGGGCTATGTCACTGAAGTGCATGTGTCAGCATGAATCAGAGTGCATTGAGAGCCCACTCTCCAAAGCAGATAGGAACCACTTAGTAGCTTCTAGGACCCCCTCCTTCCATAAATGCCCTGCTGCTGTAGTTTGTGCTGTCCCTGTTTAGGAGCCTGTTTAGGGATTCAGATACAACGCACACAGACAAGGCCTCTTATCCTCTGCTTGTCAGTAGCTGAGTGACATGAGCTGTTACCTTTCTATTTTAGGGTTTTGGCTTGGGTGTTCTTGTCAAAGGAGCCCCTGAAAAACAGAAGTGATTTTGTAGTTTTCTTTGTTCTCCAGGGGTAAATCCTCCCTTTTTCCTATCCATTTGTCTTTTCAAGAGGAAGGCTGAGCTCCGCTTTCACAGCAATCATAGAGGGCCAATCTCCCATTCAGCAGCTAAACAGTGCACAGACATCTATACAGAGATGACAGCTCTCCTCTGTTTGCAGATCGAAAACATTGCATTAATTGTGCTGAGGCCCTGTAAAAGCTAGAAGATTGCAGGCCTTTGCATACATTTTAACGGTATCTAGCAAATGCTGTGATGACATCTAAAATGACACGCACATCTCGATTTCCACCTCAACGTACCCTCCCATCTTATGGGATGCTTCAGCAGGGATGCAAATATCTTTGAAGAAGAAGACACAATGGCTGTGTCTTTCAGCACAGTCTGGTTAATCATAACAATTTTAAAAAGGACCAAAGGACTGGTGCCATGTCTGAGCATGCTATTCATCTCCGTGTGAAAAGAGAGGGAAAACTTTATTGTATGGCAGAGTTTGGTAAGAGAAGAAACCAGTTATGATGACAATAGCATGTGCCTGTAAGCCTATGAAACATGCCCTTCTTTTATGTTAACATGACTGGTGGAGTGGTAAATAAGGAGGGAAACCAAGAATGTTTGCAGTCACAGAGAACAATATATATATCTGCTGAATACTCATACTTTATTCAGCAGAGCATAAATAATGTTTTTTTTTTTTACAAATATTTGTTTCATACAAATATTTGTTAAAATAATTTGTTCTCGGGAAGAAAAAAACAACAGCGTGCAGGTTGGTTACATCATTATCTCTATCTCTGTCCTCTGCTCCACTGTTACGTCTATCAGCAGGTCTCAAACAACGGGAGTCACATCAACCTCCTACATGACGCACATTTCCTAATTTGGACATCACTCCCGGAGTTGAGGGTGTTCCACGTGAAGTGCTCCCAAGGGACTTTCCATAACCTGTTGTTTCCCTTCTCCTTTCCACAAAGTTAGGTTGTAAAAACATGGTGTGCTGTCTCTGTGTTATGGGTGTTTAAGTAGCTAAAGATCTGTCTGCATTGAGATGATGAGTAAAATCTTAGGGGACTCCATTTCAAGACTTGGTGTGGGGACCTCCTTGGTAAGGTAGTTTATTCATAAACCCTTACTGTAACACTTTAATTCTCTAAAATTAAAAGCGTAATAAAAAAAAAAACAGGATTCAGACACAAATAGAAAATACTAGGCCCATCTGCACATCTGTAATATATACAAATATATATACAAAGGAGGCTGGTCCATAGAATCAGAGGAGGTTGCTCCTCCTTTATTTTTGAGAGGCAAGAGGGAAATGTAAATATAAAAAAGAATATTTGGTTGAAATAAAGCATTACACAATCTCTGTATCACTTATATATTTTTTTTATTTATTTATATTATAACACATCAGTAAAACATTACATCTTATTTAGGCCCCTTCAACAACCAAATTTCCTTTTTTCAGATTTAGAGGTTAAATTTCACTTCTATAATCAAGCAATAGATAGGTGCTTCTGTCAGCACTTCTTGTAGTAGCCTTGAAGAACTGTACAGCAGGACAATGGTGACATGCTGCAGCCCGACATACCACTGCTCTGAATTGAACTCTCAACAACAATAGAAAGTTAACAACATAATTTAAATGAAACAACCAGGAGATTTAGCTTGTTTGTCATTGTTGCTAATGATATCAGACTAGTTATGCAGCAGAGATCATATAATGTGCTGTAGGTAGTTTGCTTGCTGAAGTTACAGTGAGCTGTCTGGACTCACTCATTTATCTGGAATTGAGTGATTGTTCAGTCCACTTGTTGATATCTTGTGATTTGTGAATGAGTGTGCAGGAGATCTGGCTGCTTGCTATTTCTTCAGTTCGTTTTTAAGCTGAGCCCTATACTGAGTAATAAGCTTACAGTAACTAGAATTATAAGTGTTAACATGTCAGCTTTGTAGACTATATTTTGTATGTTTTGCATATAGATAAGAGTGTGCAAGTCATGCATTTGATACATGCATTGACACTCTATGAACCTACATTTTTAGATCTGTGAATGTTTTTAGTGTTCAGTTTTTCCAGTATTTATGACTGTACCTCTATCAGATTATACGCTTTGTCATTCTTTATATATTTCTGTATACTAAGAAAATAAATAGGAAACACATGTAAATCACATGATATGTTATCAGTTTTTGATGAGAACATAAATCTGTAGAACAATACTATAAATATGAATATAACTTTGTTGGTAAACCACTTCATGGCTAAAATGAGCACTTCTTTGTTTAGAATATTTATATGCTCTTTAAAGAATCAGTCTTTACACCATTCAGGGGTTTTTGTTTTTGAAAGTAAATAGTTTTATTAGCGTATAAAATTGCCCCCCACCCTTGTCCCCCACTTGTCAGTGGACAAGATACAGAATGATGCAGTTTGATTCCATGGTGGTTGTCCTTCCTCCCCAATTTTTTGAGTCACCAGCTGCCTCTGCTATATATGTATATATATGTATATATATATATATATATACACATACACCCCACTCACACACACACACCCCTAGATGGATGAACGGCTGACTTCAAAAAGTAGTATGGTGCATGCATACCTACAAGAGTTCAGCCCGTCCAAGAGGGTCCATCGCTAGGCTGTCAACCCCTGGCAATGCGTCAGAAAATCTCGGTATTGGTCGTATTTGGCAGGCACATTATTCTTTATGTCAAGCCTGAGAGAATAACTATTGTCCCATCACTTGAGCTGCTCACTCAGCAGTGAAGCTTGACTCTGTGGTAGGCGTGATGTTATTGCTTTACCACGGTAATGCGGTATCTGCAGCAGCCTTACACATAGACTTTGACTTTTAATAAATAAACTCTGAAGAAAAGTAGGTGTCCATCCTTACCGCCCAGATCCAACTTCTAATCACTCCCCACAAGCCTGCTGTCTCATTGGGAACTGAGTACAGGAGATAATGCTGGAATTCCGGGGAAAATTACAAAGCTGCAACTGTGACGAGAGGTTTTACTCTTTCTGAATTTGGGAAACTCCAATTCTGCAAAGTAATTGTGGAAACCAAGTCTCGACTGAGTTGAGAACTTTTGTATATAGTAACAATGTGTTGTGTTGTTTTTGCTTGCTAATGTATTTTGTGTGTACTGGTAGTTTAAGGGATTTGTACCCATACCAGTTCCTTTGTAAGGTTTTGCTGGCTGTCAATCACAAACTATATTTCATAAGACTGAGAGTCTGACTGGCACCTCAGTTTTACTGCCAGCGACTGCTGCAAATCGTATTATTGCGTTCGCTTGCTTAAGAAAAGCGGGTGTGATTGGCTGAAAGGTGAGAGATTATGAAATAACTAACATGAAATAAAAGTGTAATTGGGGAAAATGCCATTATGAAATGTCATTATGAAATAAAAATGTCTATAATAACATAAAAATATTACAAAATTATTAAAAATCAGTTATTATGAAAGTAAGAATGATGATATATTATGTCATATAATGAGTTTAGGATTCATTTCTTAAATTATTGTAAAGTATTGTTGTTTTTTTATTATATTTTACACAAATTATTCATGTGATTATTCATTTTCACATGAAAATTATTTATCTGTTTAATATTGAACCCCCTGGGGTAAAATTAGTCGTACACACATGTATTTTGTAGGAGACAGAGGCAAGGCCCAACTTTCTGAGGGATTATGTCTCAGTAATTTGCAAGGTGTTATGAACTCTATGTGTGTAACCTGGAAGCCAGCATTACACACTGGTTAATACATTGTGCTCAGTAGCTTCTTTTCTTCACACTGCATGCAAGACACACAATGCAGCGAGGTTGTGAATGCTGTGTGGAGGCTTAAATGCCACATCAGGAAACAGCCTGGCAACCTAGTGAATCTGCATGAAAGGAGAGCAATAAAATCTTGTGATATTTAATACTTACCCCACAAAACCTTTTCTCTGCAGGAGCTCAGTTTTATTCAGGTATTGAATTGATTAACAATGTGTTGTTAGAACACAATAAGACATGATAGATAGTGCCAGAGCCTGTATTCACTGCCTGTCAGCCAGATACCTGTACAAGGCCATAAGATTGGAGCCTCTGTTGCAAACTAACAAGCACATTCTGTTTCTCTCTATGGGAACTTCTATTTTTATGTTTCAACACTCTTCCCACATATGTTTATTTCATTGATTTATGGAGAAAGGCTTCATCGACAAATCAATATGACCTTTTTCACCATGGAAATGTGTGTGTGTTACACATCCCTAGGTTAATAACAGCCATGCCTGTAGTCCGTATATAATTTGCCTATTGCCTGCAATTTGACTTTTGAGATGAAAATATCTACATGCTTTTGGTGCCACAACTGCAGTATTTCAGGCTAAAAAATTACAAGTAAATTCAGAGAAGTCACAGGAAAATGGCACATTGCATTTATTTTCCACTACTTAAAATATCTGTGGGGAATGTTCACGTTGATCTCAAGTAATTTGTGCTATATGTATGTAGATAAGCTTATTCACAATGTGTAACTCAATAGCTATGATTTGAATACAGTTTGTACAGCGATTGGCGTTGCTGCATTCTCCTGACAATAAAGATTAACCACCCAGGCCTGAAATAATAGCACACATTTGGCCTTGGAGATATCAGAGAATCACAAATAGCAGCTGTACAGCAGCACATACATTCACTCCTTTACATATTTTCATTATGTAGTCCATCAGTTTTACAACTTACAAAACAACGACACAAAGTTACTTTTATATGGCTGTAGCATCATAAGCCTTTAGTAGTACAGTGTATACAGTGTATATATTCACTACTGTTTCTTCAGTGACAAACAGGCTTAAACATGTTCTCTTGTTTTCTTACTTAAAAAAAATAAGATAATTTAACATCATATCACCAGATCAACTCTCATGGCTGTCATGACTGTCATACAGTAATCCTGATATAGAATCCATACATATGCATATGTTGCATATACATATGCAACACACCACAGAACTGAGGGATATGAATTGGGTGGACAAAATATTGTCAACACCTCTCAGTATAGCACAGATACAAACTACAGCCCCTGGTAACACATACTTTAATTTAAGTACTAATACTTTCTATAAAGACTCCTAAGGGAACTGTGTAATTTAGTACTAATTATAGGGAAAATAAACTCCTACTTGTTGTAGTTAGTTGTGCTACGTTTAAAAGTATTTGTTGATTTCCATCACAACTTCCTGGGTTCCCTCTATCTCAAATAAGTAGTGAATTTAATAATCAGTCATTTATTATTGGAACTTTTATTCTACATATGTATGGAATTTTAAGTTTGCCTGTAGACACATTTCACATGTTTGCATGTTCAGCTGACCTGCTGTGCATTGGCTAAAAGCCTTAAAGACTTAAATTGATAAAAGAAAGAAACCTTAACATAATACTGAGTTAAATACTGTGTTACAGTCTGTTTTATTTTGGTGTTTCCTGCTCCAGCTTGAGCATCTGATTGGCAGGTACATGTGCTGGCTTGTGTGCTGAACCTACCTAGGCAGACCCTGTGACCCTCTTTCCACCGTGCTGCAGCAGCACCTCTGTAGTAGGGGATATTTTTCCCCCAGGATGACGAAGCCATGACCCGACTTACTCTGTCTCTGATTGGCTTGTTCTGATATTATTACCCTTACCCTAACCAGTCTCACTCCTTATGCCTAAAGTTAACCAACCCAACCCATTAAAAGTAGCAAGTACTAGCCAATCAAAGGCAGAGTAGGGTGGGTCATGACCAAAAATTTGGTCTGTGGTGCTTGGTATATCTTTTTCAATTACCTATTCCATTATTTCAACTTTCATGCACTAAACTTCTATCCTGTTGTTGTGTCCATTATAACATCTCTATTTTACCTGTAATAATAAAAATATTTTTTTTCACATGGCTGCTACTCCATATAACATAATATACTCTGTGTTTCTTTCTCAGAAACATAACTGTATTAAACAATGTATTATTGAATTTGATCCATTCGGTCCGATCGCATTTCGAAAGCCTAAAGGAGCTGCACGATTGAATTGTTTTATCCCCACTGAAGTTAGCCGGAGGGCTAAACCAGAAGTAGCTGACTCGGTCGGCAGAAGTCACCAGTGCGCATGGTCCATGGTCCCAATGATCCCGGAAGATCCGGGTAATTTTATGCGTGGAAGTCAAACTTTTTTGGTTTCATGCACCACTGAGCAACTTTCATAGGAATGAACAGGGCCCCACCTCCGACGCTGTATCCAGTTCTCTTTATACACCCATGCAACACATGGGCATACTGGGAGCTGATAAACTGAGGAAGACACTAGGAGCAGGGCTGGGGTGCACAGAAGGGGTGCACATAAACACAGGAGGAACACACAAGGTAAACAGAGAAAACCAAGAGAACAAAAACTAAGTCCAGGTGGGATGTGACAGTTACTATATAGTCATGTCTGAATTGTATTTGAAACAAGAACATTCTAAAATTCTTCTTAGAGGAATAATTTGACTTTGCAGATGAAAAGGAAATTGATTTGACTTTGAGATATTATAGCTACTATTTCTAGTAGTATTTCTAGGAATTTATTCATAAAAAGTCCAAGTCAATGTGCAAAACTGCTGTGGTTACCGCATTACCATGGTAAAGCAATAACATCATGCACACCACAGAGTCAAGCTGATCACCGCCTCACTGCTTAGTGATCAGTTCAAGTGATAGTTATTCTCTCAGGCTTGACATACAAAGACATAATGTGCCTGCCAAATACGACCAATATTTTTGTTGCAAAGTTGGCCTCTTAATAACAACACTGGAACAAAGATATACATTTAGAGGCTATAAAGAATACATTACTACAGGAATAAATACATTTGAAAAGTTTACCATATTGGTCTGAATTCATCTGAAAAAGTGGGATTGCCTTATATTTGGGTTCTAAACAATTACATGTTCACAAATAAGATATTCTTTTTGAATGGATAAAGTACTGGCATATAACTGACTCCTACACGGAGTGTTACCTTGTGGGTTGTTTGTAGCCTTAATGTTGATAGGCTACCGAATCTTAAATTCTGTTTATAGTGAGTGTGTTAGAGTCAGTCAGCACTTGAAGTGTTTCATTCCAGTTTAACCTGCAGGAGTTTCTGAAGTCTCGTGTAACATGTTATTCTGCCATGGAAGAAATAAATTCATGATGAATGAAAACGAGTCCAAAGCGTCTTCGGACATCTCTTCTGTAGAGACAGAATATGTCAAGCTGCCAAATACCACTGTCACAGATGATAAGTAACTCAAAAAGACAAAGAGGTCTTAAAATGCTAACTGCTGGAGAAAGAGTCTGGTAGGAGAGTGTGTGAGTTTGTAACTATACTATGATGTTAGTTATATTCGAAAAGTTTTTCCAAAAACAGGTGTTATAAAAAGTGGGGTCGTCTTATAATCAGTGTTGCCTTATATTTGGGCCAATACAATGTTCAGGAACCAATTATTTTATAACATCTGATGTTATTTTTTTATGGCAGTTTGCCAGTATGACAGTTGGAATGGCTTTGCTGATTAATGCGGTAAGGAAAAAAAATAATAACGTGGCAGCTCAAGTGATGAAAAAAGGAATTTACTCAAATCTTTAACTATGTTACATCTTGACAGTTATATCTGCAGGCCCAAATCAAACTATTGAAGGGCTAGTATTCATGTCCTTCCCTTGCAGTGCTTGTGCAACAGGATCTTCCAATTCTCTGTATTTGAAATAAGACAGGATTAACTGTGATAGATGTATTAATTCTGCTGTCACTGAGACCTGCTGGTTTCCTAGACTAGCCTGCGGATTGACATGCATGAAACACAGTCCATGACATCACTGACTACATACATCTAATCCATACTAATGACATTCAGCTGTTTATTGATTCCACACAGTGCAGGAAGGGAACAGATACACTCAGGAGGTGGAGAGGCAACAAAAAATCCTGCTGAAGCAGAAATTAAACCAGTGTCATCAGAGACATTAAAGTTCAATTCCATTAAAAAAGAGAAATAGAGACAATTTTGCTTTGCTAAATAACATTTGCTTTTGGAAACACAAGTTTCACCGTTTGCAGCTGTACATAGTATATACCGTGTTACTGTGAATCAGCCGGTGATGATGGTCACAATAATGATGATAATTAATTTGACAAAGATAATGGTGATTATAAGGGTGAGGATGCTGTTGAGTAGAATCAACAACAATTAGTGCCTGTCACCATGTTGTCTCTAACACTGATTGCTGTCACATCCTTTCTTTCATCCATTCTCTATTTTTTCAAGTATGCAACTCATCATCTTTATTTGTCTGGCTTTTGACATGTTTACCTACTCCAAGACAATACATATCTGCAGGCTGACTGGCTGCAACTATATGATTTGCTTATCCCAATGGATAAAATTCCCTTGCATAAGCAAACAAACACACTGCATAACTCCTTAGCAGCAAGCAGTTTCCTTCATCATAAAAGATGGAGAGGCTGTGGTTGTGTGCAACTAATTAGTAAGGGAAACTTCCTTTGATAGGGAATGTCCTGTACACTCAGAAAGCAACATCATATCAACCCTGAAAACCCTGTCGATTCGCTTGTCTTCATGCAGAGCAACCACGCACCTCATCACCACACACTAAGAGATCAGAAAAGGTTCCTCTCAGAGGGGCCAAGATGTGACCAGAACCATTTGCATCTAAAAAAAAGATGCAACATTTTGGATGAAATGGTTCTGCAAGGGTTCTTATACAAATGGGTGTATAGAATACTTTTCATCTAAAAATGTAATAGTTCTTTGTGGTTAAAGTGTACAATCTCAATCTTGTAAATTTTCTGGAAAACACAACCTTCGATTTAGTTGCGACTCATTTGTTTCAAGGCTTCTAAGCATAAATGTATTCATGGAAGATGAAGGCAATCTTCCCATTAGATTTTGATAATTCTTGGCTGGACCAAGAAGAAAGGTCACCAGAGTCATTAGAATTCATCAAGACTGTCCTCCCAAGAAAAACAACAGGCACTTGTTCACATATATCCTGCTAATGTTTATGTTTCCCTGACAAGGACCTCTGGGGTTAAATTATGTACGTGAAAATGCACAATACATTTTCATGTACAACTTGAAAATGACCCCACAGAGGTTAAATGTTTGGGACTCTCCACCAGTCAATCAGAACGGAAGAGGCCTTTTTGGATGAATCTACAAGTCCAATTGCTCTTGACTCAACTCTTCTGGATATGCCATGACCTAGATGACTGAGAATCATACACATAAATAAAGACATAAGAAGACATAGATTACACAGTGTTTTATCAAATATATTACTGACATTAGCATATGTCATTGGGCTTGCATTCACTTGCATCCAGGCAGCATATTGCCCTCTCCCCTCTGTGCAGGTTTAAAACCAGAATATTAATATATATTATATATATAATATATCGCCTGAATGAGAAGTGTATCCATCCTCTTCTCTGAAACTGACTGGGCATTGGAGACACTTACAATTGTTCATGTCAAAGTTCAATCAGATTAAACTCTGCACAAAGTGAAGGAGGTGGTTCAATTTGCAACCAGAAGAAAGTGTTTCTCACTTCATTCCACACAGACATGAAGGGCAAGCGAATTTTGGTCTGACTGTGCCATCAGTGATATGTCCCCACCTTCCTAGGTTCTGTAGTCGAGTCATGTTTCACTATCAGTACTTGGATCCAATTCTGCCCTCTGTGGCAGACCCTATCCCTGCTATTAACAGTAACTGGTCTGGTGAGAGCAACCCTTCCCCCAGCAGTGATCCCGTTGCTGTAACAGCAGCATGCCCCACCCACAACGCTGTCAAAGCCTGCCACAACAGGAAACCACACCACCAGTAGCAAACAAAATCTCCTCCCCTAGTTGTCCTGTCGATGTTACACTAACAAACCACGCCCCTGTCAGTGAGCCACCACCCTTGAAACTATAATGCATAGGCCCCACCTCCATATAGAGCAAATGATACTCAGATTGTTACATGGTGTGAGAGAAGAAACTTGTAAACATATTAATATACAAGAATATATGAAGTAGATGAAGATTAACTGATATATATAAGAAATGGATAAACCAGTCAGCAATTTGACTACATCAATACACATTCACAGATACAATCCAAATTTTGCAAGATGTTTGAAAAATCGATACAGCTCTCAAAAACTGATCTTTCCAAATGATAATAATAATCTCTCTATCTCTCTCTCTCTGTACTTGCAGTGTGTCTATAGCATGTGTTTGTGGTTACTAGTTTAGGAAGGCAAGGTGTGTGCTGTAGGGATGTGTAGAAAGCATAGTATTTGTGTTTAGGGCCCTAAATACAAATACACCATTACATTTTGGGGCTTAGAATGTTCAAAAATGAACGAAAATTGGCACACATTTCAGAACTGGTGAAAATTGCAGTCTTCTGCAATGATGGGGCTTGGGCGTGGCCTGCAGACTCCATAGTATCCTCAAATGCAAGGCCATTTTCTTTGATGTGCATGAAATTCAGGGGGTTCATTGCTTTCATCATTCTCGACATAATTTCTTCAAAATTTTTCACCCAACAGAAAGTCAGCCATTTTGAATTTTGTGCACCAGTTTTCATTTTACATGTTTGAGGCCTTTAAGACATGCAAAAAGTCATGAAACTTTACACCCATGTTCGAATTAGTTAGTAGCACTGCGAATAGTGTCAAAATTTAGCTTGGGCGTGGCACATCAGCTCGATAGCACCTCCTAATTACTTTTAGACTGACGTGACAAACATCATCTGATTTACATGAAAATTACATTGTGTGGTCTACACATGATATTCAGCAACATGATGTATAATTAGCGGGTGTTCTCTAGCACCACATAGTGGATATAGGAAGTGATCATTATCTCCCCCATGCAATGTCCAATATTCATGAAAATATATATCCATATCAGGTGCCCTCTGGTAAATGTATCGCTGTATCATGTTGCTCTGCAATAACAGCAGTTAGACTGCAGCGTAGTTTGCCTGCCATGCAACCTGTCATGTGTGAAGGAGTAATGGCTGATCATTGCTGCTTTGAACTTTAATTTATATTAATACTTATATTCAAATAATAGTGTAAAAATGCAGCTTCTGTATTTATGCGCTGAAAACTGAGATAAAACCAAGTGCATGGAGAATGTGCAGACAGATTCTATTATATATATACACCCATAACACAGAGACAGCACAGTGTGTGTAGAGAAGAACTTTAAAGGCAATTCTTGTTTTGCACTTTTCATTTATTTGCCTATTTTTTACAACCTAATGTTGTGGAATGGAAAAGGGGAACAACAAGTTATGGAGAGTCCCTTGTAAACACTTTGCTTGTGTCCGTAGCTCAGTTTTATCTCTGGGGAACATCTCCAACTCCAAGAGTGATGTCAAAATAAGGAAATGTGTGTCATGTAGCAGGCTGATGTGACTCGTTGAGACCTGCTGATAGATGTGACAGCAGAGCAGACAGAGACTCAGATAACAATGTAACTGACCTGCGCACATGTTTTGACATGTTTTTTTTTTCTTCCTGAAAACAAATAATTTTTGAAATATGTGTACAAAATAATTGATTAAAAAAACTATTTGTGCCCCCCCATAATTAAAAATAATTCTGAAATAATGTATCGTTTATGTTAGTCATACTTGTTATCAAAACAGTTCAAATATTACATTTCAATTTTGGTTGAATGGATATGATTCATTACAAATGTATCAGTATGGGACTACAGAAACAAGGAATACATTTTAGGATATAAATACAAGTGCAATAGGTTATGCTGCTAAAGTGAGCACACAGTGTTTTTTCCTCAACCACCATTCGACCATATTACAGCTGGGTTACATCCAGTGGTATTTGGTTTATTTATTTTCTCTACATGATTTACAAACAGCATCACTCATTGAGAGTTTCTCAAACTGGATAAGCAGGTGGCAGGTGACTGTAAAGGCTTATTTAAGTTTAACTTTATAATAATTCTGCTTTGAAACTCTTGATATCATCAGTTACACAAGCCCTTCGAAGCACCTTTCATGCTCTTACTAAAGCAAAATAAATGATACCATACTTGAATCCATATGACTATTTGACAACTTTCTATGTGATACAATAATTGTGTATTTATGTGTCAGACAAAAGATCTGTGCATTGTACTGGTAGCTTCCAGTAAATTCAATTAAATATTTGTTGGGCAGTATCAAATAAACTAAATTCATGTGAGTTTTGGAGCTGAAATGTGGAATGAAAAATATTATTAAAGTCTGTTGTTATTTTCCACAATTGGTTACCTGCATTATTGTTGCTTTGGAGTTGAAGCTCAGTTGTGCATGCAGTGTGCTCTGCTTTCATGGCAGCTGCCACAAGCAGAAGAAGTGCTCTGACAGTTTTGTATCTTCCTGATCTTGAAACTTACTGTATTTGCCTGGTAATTTCATGCTTAGCACAGGGCACAGCGAGTTGAAAACAGGTGAGGTTCATTCAAATGAGTCCAGCTTTTGGTATTTTGGTGGAGATTGGGTCAATGAAGGCCTGATCTTTCGGATTTTTAGGAAAATTTTAGGAAATTTTTAGGAAAATTAATTCTCTTATCATTAAAAAAAACACTGAATTTAACAATACACATACAGGATGAAATTTTATTCAGCTGAAATGTGGCACCCATTTTATTTGTTTTATGGTGGCTTTTCTCTGCTTTTGCCAATCCCAACAAGTGATGTCACACATAAAAACAGCTGCATTGCAGTGGTGAATCATGGCCAACCAGAAAAGATACCATTCAAACATAGTGTCCACACCAAAGTTCTATAACAATACTCAAAAACAACTTCTTGTATAAAGGATGATTACATGCTTTTCTTGGTGACATTTATGTTTCTAGAACCAGAATACTAAAGGCATGTGTTCTTGATACAAGCAATGAAATGGTGAGAATAATATTACAATATCACACAAATTACTATTTGAGGTGTATGGCTAATGCCTCAATTTCCTTTATGAGCTGTCATAAAGTAACCAAGTATGTGGAAGGACAAAAGATGCCCACCTTTTGTCTGCAAGTTTTATCCTCCCTCGTGATGGAAACCAGTCACATTAACTGATATAGGCCAGGTCACCAGATGTGTGGAATTCCTCTGAACTGAAAATTCATTGCTGGCAGCAGCTTGCTCTTGCAGACTTAATCTATGTGCAGCTGTGTCCGTGAAAAATATATTTTCCATACAGTACCTGAAAATACACATATAACACTTGAGGTGTTTTATTCCTTCTGTCATTACTTAATACTTTTTGTCAATATAGATTATTGATTTTCTAATAGATCTTGTTGTTGTTTCTGGCTTCATGTACTCTATCTGGTTCTGTGAGCGTAAAGAGCAGCTGCTTGTCAGAGATGCTGTCTCCTCAGCAACGTGACACATACACTCTTTTCATGGTCAGGTGGCTCCACTGGAAACAGGATCTTAGCCACATAAACCACAGGAGGTTTGAAATGGGACAAGATAGTTGCAAGGGAACAGAAATCAGACAGTGCATCCTGTATTCTGATACATTTCAAAAAGAGAATACACCTCATGCAAGAATAAAAAATGGACCCCTCCCCTTTGCTCCAAACTCTCCTCTTCCTTTTTAAAACTAGTGAAGCGTTCTTATTGTTTCCTCCCAATGCTGATCCCCTGACTGCTGGATCTGGGTAATGTCTGCTGCAGCTGATCATCTGTCACTCATTGGTATTATCAGTCCGATAGTGTTGTGACTGTACAAAGAGATGGATAGCTGAGAGATTATTGACAGGTGACAGCCACATGCTGTAGATGTGTTCTAACAAAAGCCATACAACATTTTCCACAAACTAAAAATCTACTATCCTTTATAACTAAGACAAATGATACTGCATGCATTATCTAATTAGTTACAATCAAAAAATACTTGTCACTCATTTGTTACCTAGCACACTATATTTAATTTCTGCCATTTTATTTGAGCCTCTCAACTGTTGGTGTGAAATATATGCTATTCCATAATAGAACAAAAAAGCATTGACCATAGCATGTACACTACTTTTTGCTAAAAAAATAAAAAAATAAAAAAAAAAACTCACTAAGATGTGAAAATTACAGTTGTGTGACATAACTCCTGTCAGTGATGATGATTCATGTGTCTGAAATTTCAGCTTAATACTCTCTGTATAGATAACTGTGGAGTGTTCATTATGTTGGAAACAGTGAATGAGTGAAAAAAGCTAAAGTTATTTAATAGTCACTGCCCTTCAAGTGAATATGTGTCTTATTTAAGATAATGTTTGTAATTTTCTATTCATTCCAGAATTGAAAAAAAACCCTAATTCCTTGGGACCTCTATTTTTCAATATATAAAACTAAAATCAATATAAACTCACTGTTGGGGTCCCTTTGGTAGTCAGATTTACCTTGAAACTTTCACCCCTTGGCAGATTGCCCTGGTGACATTATTGAAACCTATATCTCCTGACACAGTATGGAGTAATGGTTTATCTAGTTTCAGTAACCGAAGTACAGTAAATATTCATCATCACAAAATATATTCAAATACATACTCACACACACACATATATATATATATATATATATATATATATATATATATATATATATATATATATATATATATATATATATATATATATATACATACACACATATATATACACACACACACACACACACACACATATATATATATATATATATGTGTGTGTGTGTGTACACCTTACATTAAGCAATTCTACAATTGGCAGCCACATGAAGGGAACGATCAGAATGAAGCATATATCTGAAGCATAACTTCAACAAATCACCGGTAAAACAACTCAAATATTGCTTTCCAATCTACATTAGCTGATGGAGGAAAACACACATGGGTCTTTATCTCAAATGTTCCCACAGCCAGGTGAATCCCCACCCTCATCCAAAAAGGTAAATCAGCTTGGCTTACCTTCAACAACAAACACATGTATGCTTTGTAAGTGGAGACTCACAAGGTGCTTGCCTGTAAGGTGCTAAATCAGAAACTTGGGGGGGAAAAATGACAAAAAGCTCATTGAGAATCAGCAGACGTCCTTTCCTCCCTTTTATCAAAGAATCTTTCATAAACACATTAGGGATGAATCCCCCACCTGCATGATGTTTTCCCCTCCTACTTCGCCTTCCATTTTTCCAGCCAACTGCCCAGGACAAAGCAAAAGGTGCACCTCTGAGGTGTCCTCTCAGTGGAGAGGTTTTTTCTTCTTTATTTCAAACAGGCGAGCCCTTCTCTCTCCTCACACCAAATGCAATGCAGTGGGGCCCAGCTTTATTTCCCTCCGTGGGGAAAAACCTGAGCAGGGGACAACAGAAAGTGGCTTTAGAATACAGGTCTGAAAGAGGGCAGCTGTAGTCTGAATGAGAGTCTATGTGCTTTTGTGTTTTAAATGAGTATTGTCTGTCATTCAGGGCACAGATTCGATTCTGTGGCAGCCATAGGGGCAACATCTTAAAGTAAATCTAATGTCTGTATTTTGGCTGCCAAAGTATGCTTATATAGTATATTTTATATACTGTATAAAATATACTTAATGTCACCAAAAATGTGTGTGTGTTTTTGTGATTTAATACATTTGTTGCCCTTCATAGTTTCCTGGCTGCAATATAGGCCCCTCTCCAGGTGAGGGGAAGTGAGGAAGGTGCTTTTCTTTATCACCCTATCTTCACCACCTTGTCTTGCATTGTGTCTCTAAAAACATAATGAGATTTTCAAGTGTAGTGCCACCTGGTATATCCACTTTCTTTTCTGTGCTCCATCCCCTCTTCACAGCAGCTTTGGCTGCTAAAGTATCAGTGAAAAGACCGGTTTGTCTGTCCATTTAGTTAAAGCTGCACTTGGTGAGCTTTTAGGCACAAATCTAACTAGAATCATAAAGTGGAACAGAGAAACAAAGAGGAGTGATGCACCAATAATTGAGATGCTGCAGACTCACACAAACTATTATAAATGCTGGTGTTGATATAGTCAGTGGAAATCCTCTAAACACTAGATGCATTTAGTCCAGAGAGAGCCAGTCCTTTGCTCTGTCCTTTTTTGTTATTTGTCAGTGTAAGCATCACACCACAAGCAGCACTGTATTCACTTAAATTATTTCTGGTTTTATTGAATTCTACAAAATTATGAATAAAAAAGAAAAACGTATGTTGATAGGCTGGTGCTCAGCCATGGGCTTGTACAAAGCTCAATTAGAGAAATGTGTCTAAGTGATGGGCTTTGAGTTGCCCAGCCCAGTGTGGTCATGTGGAAAAATGTTTGTCTTTGTTTCAGCAAAGGCCCCAAAACAATATATGTGTATGCTAAATTGATAGAGCATTATGGCATTATGGCTATTTTCTGTCTGGGGCAAAGGAAGAAGAACGGCGAAGTCCACAGAGCTTCCCTTTAAGGTTCAACAAATCATCTGACTTCAACACTGCTGTTTGTTTCCCATTTCCTAACAACAGTCAACATTGTTTTTTTGTTTTACCATGACCGTGGTTTGTTTGTATAACCATGATCTTTCTTTAAGCCTATCCAAGTTGTTTTTGTGTCTAAACCTTACAAAAAAGAAAATAGATTTACTTCCCAGCAGTACAGTGTAAGGCTTTAGGAAAGACAAACACTGTCATCAGATCATTGTAGAGGACATGGGCTAAAATGTCAACAAAAAAAATTAAACAGTTAAAATCCTGAGGAAAAAAATAATCAAGTGCTTAAATAGATAAAAGAGTCTGGGTTAGCTCTGGTTTCTACTCTGGTTTTATCAGAAATTTTAATATGCTAACATTAGTTTTCCCACTCCCCTGCACTGCATTGTGATCATGAGGATAACAATGGACACCCCACCTACAGTATCAACAAGGCTCATATTTGTAGGTTTGAAATGCTGGAAACAGCAAATGAGGAGGCATTTGCCACTTTGACTTATCAAAGCGTGATTCATTCACAATGTTTTGTTGGATAGGTTGTCATAATTTAATGAGGATAATATAATAAAACAAAATTAAGCATTTTGAGGAGCTTGAACCTTTAAATTTCAATAATTGCAAGCAGCTATGATCAGGCCCTCGCACCTTTGCGCACGTTGTGGTGTACCACAGTCCAAGTGTTATTTGCTAAAGGGCATTGTACACGGATAAGCATTTTCCTGAAAATTTGACATTGTATGTAGAAGATAACAATCGGTCCCTGTATCCACTATGCCGTGTTAGAAAATACAAAATATGGAATATGTATGGAAAAGGCCTAAAAATATTTAGGCCTTTTCCATACATGTGTTGGCTTGGCTAGTCTTGGTTTGACTTGGTGCAACATACAACACAATAGAGATTTCGAGCTAAGGGGCTACCTTCTTTAAAGTGTGTCTTTTAACTGATGAGGTCCTTGTCTTGACTCAGATAGCAGAAGGTTGTATACATCATCGCTGTGACTAATGCTCAAAGTCTAAGCTGTAAAATGATGGATACGCAAATCATTGTGCCATGGTTTGAGTCAGTGTAGCCAAAAGAGCCAATATTTTGATGTATATCAAATGTACACCACACACTTTAAATTTCATGCAAATCAAAGGAATTTTGTCACACGAGGCTTGCTTCCTTTTGCCAGCAGACAGTGCATCATTCATTCAGCAATAAATTTAACAAAGGTCGCCTGATATGCATATGCAGTGTGATGAATATTTGATGTTTCACAAAGGAGTTAAATACCACTTCCTGTGTCCACTATGTGGTGTTAGACAGCACCCACTAATTATATGTCAATTTACCATATATCTTGTATAGACCACACCTTGTAAATTCCATATAGATCAGACGTAGTTGAGGTAAGTGGCGCTATAACTATGAATCAATGTTGATATTTATATGTATTCAGCTCTGGACCCCAATCAAGCTTGTGAAATTTGGGGCAGAATGGAAAAAGTTCAGTTTCCTGTTCCATGGCGAGACATGGAAATTGAACAGCACACCACATCAGGGGCCTCTGACGAAAACTCATGATTTTGATAACTTTTAACATATAAGGTCTTAAGATGAGGCCAGCCAAGTTTGAAGAAGGTCAGTTGAAATCTGTAGGAGGAGTTTGTTAAAATACAAAGCCTAAGACCTGGGCTGATTTCAGACACTGCAAGAAGGAGATAAATGTCACTTCCTTCGTCCACTATTTGATTGATGTGTGTCAGCTGTGTGAGGATGACAATTTTCTGCAGGGTGAAACATGTCTGTCTTGCTCACACCTGTATTATCAAAATTATGCAAGTTTTGGGCCCATTCACTTGAATGTGAATTAGTAAATTGAAAACTCTTGATGAGTTTGTGTGTAAAACAAATTCATTTCCTAATTTTCATCAAGTCTGTTTTTAGAAAAGTAAAGACTTTTAACCCACAAGAAATGTGTACTGTCAAGTGTGTAGAGACAATAAGTAACTGCAGCTGGACTCTCATATATTTGAACGGAGAGTGTGAGTGAACCCACACCTTTTTGAACATTTACTGCTTACACATAGGTTTAGATACATTTTAGATAGACTTAAACTTTGAATGACTAATGAGACTTTGACCTACAAATCTTGAATTTACATGTTTTTCTACCTTTTACTGTTTTTGAGATATTAGAGTTTGACTTTTAAAGTCTTCTTGCTCCTCCTGTGATTTATTGAGTGTGTATTGCGGAATGTGTCTTTCACAGCACTGAATGAGTCACATCACCAGGAGCAGTTGGAGAGGAGAATTTCTTGAAATATCCTCATACATCCCATTACTCTTACTACATCAGAAGCCTCTGTTTGACACAAAGTTTCTGCATCCCCCATTGTTTTACATTGTAAGGGTTTTATTTTAATGTGATGTGGCAAAGTAACTTTGAGGGCTTATAAAATCCAAACTGTTTAAGTCACTTCAAAATCAGTGTGTGTCATCTAGATTAGTTTGTGATCAAAAGTTATCAAAAGATTTAGCTATCGCTGAAGCACATTGCCTTACGGTTCTTTCACAAAAATGCCTTTTTTGACAGGCTCATGGAGCTCACATTTTCACTCTGCTTTGACATTTACACACCAACACACACACATGCACGCATACTCACGTATGGGTTGCCATGGGGAGCAAAATAAGTCTCTGTGTATGTGTGTGGGTTTGTGTGTTGGCATGCCTGCGGGCGTGCATGTGTATATCCAGTGTGTGCGAAGCTATGTGTGCACTGGCTAATCTGCCTAAATCAGAGGGCACTGCAATGAAACCCAGGTCACAAAGAGTTAACGCAACAGAAATGCCTAGCCAAGCAGAGTGCAGGCACCGCAGACAGGCTACACAGCTGGGTCAGACGCTGGGTGACACTGTTGAGAGAAGATCTGCTGCTGAACAGTAAAAATAAAACACCATAAAATGTTGTCAAAGCAGCACAGTAACAGCCTGTTCTATTTCATATAGGCCTATATTCATAGAATCTGGAATTACAGTACGTAACTATCGGAAGCTGGATAGTTCAAGTGAATGAGCCTAAAGCTAACAAAAATTAGCATTTAGTGCTAAACAGTGCAATTAGCTGACTGTTGTAGAGTTCAAATACAGTAAAACTGGTTGACAACTAAACTGGGAAAAAATATGAAGATGTGATATGTAGAGTATTTAATTGTTCAAACTTTTCTGTGGCTGGTAAAGCTTCTGAACTGTTTAATACCAAAGCAACATACTAAGTTATGTTTTGTTGGGTATTATATTTCATTGGTATAATAAATCTAATAAAAAAACAGAAGACATAAGAATATAGAGTGTAAAGTTCATACTTTTGGTTTGTAAATCATGTAATATTGTTCTAATTTAAAAACACCAGGTTAAGGTAAAAATAGTAATTTAGTTCATTTTACTCAGAAATTCATTTACCGTAAAGATTATTTAAAGTGTGTTGATAGTTTACATCATATGCATATATTTTGTTGAGGTTTAAGGAACTAGTCATCTCTGACAAATTGGAATGGCAATTGATTAATGATTATTTCTGGCCATGTCAATGACTGTAGGTCAGGTTTTTTGAGTTGATTTGACGTTGATGGTGAGCCGAACCAGATGAGACCATTAGATCCCTGGATCCACCTTAACTGCACAAGGCCAGCACCACTTTCATGCTCAACCCCCAGCCCACTTGCTTGACTTGACTTGGAAAAGACACTTACTTTCTGGACTGAGTGTTCATGTTATTGATATAGTGTATTAATGTGCCTTGGTTAAAGTCATTTTGTTATTGTTAGAGCAGTGAATAGTGAACTTTTGCAAGGTTTAAGTGTATTGTGAAGTGATAATGAATGTTATTATGTTATGGTTCTAATATTGTTACCGAACTAAAGTTGGATCCAAAGATTGAGAATTGAGATTAGAGGTAAGATCTTAAGCCCGAGCCCGACCCGACCCAAAGTTAATAATTGACATTTTGGGCTCGGGCTTCTCTCTCGCTAATTTTTTAAAATAAATATATATTTATATATTGTGTATTGTATACTAAAACGATGTATGGATATTAAACTAAAGGAATACTTGTTATAAAATAAATAATATATATAAAATTATATATATATAAAATTTCGCGTTTGTTTCGGGCTCGAGCCTGCAAATGAAGTTAATTGATCAGGCTTGGGCCGGGTTGGGCTTCAATACCCGTGGGTCTGGGTTGGGTTGGGCTGGATTTTTTTAGGGCCGATCTTACCTCTAATTGAGATTACCTATAGAAGGGTGCACCCAGTCAAAACCAAAAAGTAGTTGAAAAGACCTCAGTGGTTCAAGACCAATGGAAATGGTGACAGAAGAAATACGTTGTTGCTGAATCAAACTAAGATATCTCTGTGGAATTTAAATACTTACTGAACTGAAAGTTATTTAATTTATTTAGTTTATTTGCAAAAATAATACATGGAACCAGTTTACAGCTTCTTGTCTCGTGTGGTTATTTAATGTTGCAAATATCCACTTCTGCCTCCTATCCAAATCTGGTATCCTCTGATTCTGGTCCAAAAATTATTAAAAATGACTTACTAAATAATAGTGTTAGGAGCCAAGTGCTACACATAGCAACCACAATGTCATCAGTCATCCGATTGGACAGCCAGGCCCAGAAGCTGAGATGGAGGAAGCTCGACCTGGCAATCACATGGGTAAGGTCGTAGTTCGACACTGGCCATTTTGATTGAAGTCATGTACAGCAGGGTGCTCCAGAACCCTCTCTGTTTAATCCTTTGCATCTACCTGTGTTGGACCTGGGAGAAGCTTTGTTTGTAAGTTTATGTTACATGTTTTAACTTTATGGATAAGGATTGAAACATATTTTGTTGTTTTATTTCATATTTTGGGATATTTATTGATGGTTACATAAACTTTTTTGACAACATGTAGCGTAAACATTGGTTTAATTCTGTAATATTAAGCAAGTATTTACATTTCTACACTCCTTTTACTTACATTAAGAATATTTTCTTGTTTATTTGTAACCCCAGCCCCAGGTAGCTAATGAATAGTGATTGACAATTAATTGGGGTGTTGTAGTACACTGAGACAGGGCCTGAGTTTGTCTGGTTATGGCGCAATATACCTGTAAAGACCTAAATAAGAATACAAACAATTTGGCAGTGGCTCCAATAATACCTAAGAAGTAACACAATTTAGGTACTTACTCTTTAAAGTGTCTTAACTAACCTATATTTAAGTAACCACAAAGTATTAACCTTATAATTAAAACACAGCTTTAGTTTAACAGTCACAGTTGTTTATTACACAGTTATGCAATATTATGGTCAGATTAGTTAACTGATTCACTGTTGACCTTTGAATGTGTATTGGTAACAATGTTCAAAAACCACCATAAACTAAAATGTCCACAGTCCACACTCACACACACATTCATAGCGGGCTATTAAATGAAAATGAAAATGAAAATAAAACGTTGCAGGCCCGGTGGATACTCATGAGCGGTGAGGCCAAAAACTAAAAGCCGCTTCACTGGGTTTAACCAGCGCACACTAAAAGACACGTGCAAGCGTATTTACAAATCCAGCAGTCAGAGATGTGGGGGATGGGGGAAAATGGAAGAGGGCACAATGTAGTTTCAGCGGTCAGGATGAAGGGAGCAGCAACAGAGGCAGGAACCGCGCTCTCAAGTACAGCAGCTACAGTCTCTCTCTCTCACGGTCCAGGGCTCTCCCGGTCCTCACTCTCTCCCTTATGGCAAATGTCCAGTCCTGAATCAAATGACTCCTTTTAATATCAGAGCTACAGGCTAACTTGTGGCGAAAACCCACAGTATATAAATAACACAATTAGCAATTACTAGCCGCAATGCAAAAGTAATCATATGAAAGGCTATGAACATGCTACGTAACAGCTAGCAGCGATTAGCATTTTAGCTTGTTCTTACACATTTCAAATAACAAGAAGTACATAAAACACATTAATTTACCTCTTCTCAGAGAACACACACTTCAACCACGCGACGACTCTTCGTCAGTCCTGAGAGCCTAGAGTGTTTTTACTTTACTTTTACCTCACAGTTTATGGCTTACAACTCTCATGCTCAACACCGAAAAAACAGCTCTGCCACAAATATGTTTGATGCACGTAGTTGACGCTAAGCACCGCCTACCTGAACAAGGTGAGGACAGGATTGGCTAAGGACTGAATAATATAAAGATGAGAGAATAAGATGATGCTCCACTGTACCAAAAATTAACAGTCTTCTGTTCTTGTGCCTACACACACCATGAATTGTTTTTAAACTAACACCACCCTTTTATCTCTGACTTTTAACTGTACATAGAATGCCTTTTTAACATGTTATACTCCAACATTTTTTAAAGCATATTTACACCTTATGAACTGTTATTTATTGTCACTTAACACATTTTAATCTTTGTAAATAAATGAAATAAGAGCCACAGGGCTACATATTTATTTTCAGTTTCACAAAGTTTCTGGAAAAGCATTGTAAGAAAGCATGTTGATGAAGATATACAAGTAAATAGACCTCAACTTTACTTCCACATCTGATTCATCATTTAAACCTTTCAGTGCCTAGTACATCTGTTTAGCTATCTGTCACTTCATGTACAGCTATGCACACAGGGGACAGAATTGTGAAAAACCAGCATCACGGCGGGGTCAACACAGCAATTTATGCAAACGAAGATAGCTTCTCTTCAGTGACTGCTCTGCTTCATCTTAATTGCCTTCAGACTAAATAAGAGGTCTATGGCATATACAAGATGGATAACAAGGCAAAGGCAGAAGATGAACAGAAGGCCCAATCAAATGCATCTGTTAAGTCGTATGTAACCAGATCAGTTGGTAACTCTTCTAGCAGCTCTAGCAAATCTTCAGCAAGCCTAGCAGCAGCTAAGGAGGCAGTACGTGCTTGCTCCACATTTGTTAAAAGAGAAACCAAGCTCATGGTTGAGAATAGAGGAGGCACGCATGGGTGCTGCTCTGACCACATTGAAGCAAGAGAAAGAGGTTGCAGCTGCCTTAGCTGAGGCAGAAGTTCTGGAATCAACTGCAGCAGAACTGGAATCTAAAGCTGACTCTAGGACAATGGACATTGCAGTGATCCCCCATAACTCCTAAGAGAAAAGAACAAGTGAATATGTTGAATGTCATTCTAAGTCATTCTCTAGTCAGCTGTCATTACCCCATCTTGAGTCTCACATTGTACCCAGTCGGCCACCTGATGTCCCTCACATTCTGCCGCACCAAGACAGCAAACAGGATCCCATTCACACGGCCGAGGTTGGACAGAATACCACTCCAACTTATGTCAAGCACAATGCTAGCTATTCCAGAGTGCATAGTATGAATCAGCCAGCTGCTGAATATTATCCTGGGATTGATCCACACAATTTCTCATCCATGAAGGGAGCCCCTGTTAGGATGCACGCCCCACAGTCATCTGCTCCTGACCACACAGGCATAAATGACTTTGCTATTTACATGGCTTGTCGTGAGCTTGTCACCTCTGGGATGATCAAGTTTGATGACCATCGGGATTTTTAATGGAGTAGGAAATCGACTTTTATGAATGTCATAAATGGACTGAAACTCACCTACAATGAAGAGCTGGACTTTCTAGGTGGTTAGGCCCTCAGTCATCAGAGCAGATTAGGAGAATCAGAGCTTTTCATGTTAGTAACCCTGCTGCTGGGCGCAGGATGGCATGGAGGCGTCATGATGAGTGTTATAGTTCACCTGAAACAATTGAGAAGGCTCTCTTGGATCAACTTGAGAGGTTCCCCAAGATTAGTAGCAAAGATCCCCTCAAATTTAGGGAACTTGGTGATCTCTTAAGGGAGTTGGAGTCTGTAAAACGAGAGGGTTATTTGCCTGGGCTCGCCTACTTGGATACATCTCCAATAGTGGAGAAACTGCCGTACGGGCTTCAAGAAGGATGGATGACACAAGGCAGTTCGTACAAGCTGCGAAACCAAGTCCGGTTTCTGCCGTTTTCATTCTTCACCGACTTTGTCTGCAGAGAGGCTTATACTCGTAATGATCCAAGTTTTACCCTCAGCTCATCTGGCATGGCAGCAGTAAAGGCAGACTATCTAGCGAAAAGTTTTACACACTCTAAAGGCCAAATCACATCTCATAAAACAGATATCATGCCAACACCTGTCACCAAGTCAGTGGAGACTGCCAGCAATAAGTTGGACATCGAAAGGCAGGGCCCGATTCACAAAAAGCCCCATCCCCTCAAGTGATGCAGAGGGTTCTGGGCAAAGACATTGGAGGAACGCAAAGCATTTCTCAAGGAGAGTGGGATTTGTTTTAGATGCTGCTCCTCATCCAGGACCAGCTCCATGGACCATCAAAGACCTTTACTTAGAGCACAGTGGGGAGGAAAAGGAGGAGGCTTCTCCTGACATAATCTTCAAGTACACAGAAGTGTGTGGTGAAGCCAACAGCTCCCGCTCCTGTTCTAAAATCTGCCTCATAAAGGTTCATCCTAAAGGATAACCAGACAGATCGATGAGAGTCTATGCTGTACTTGATCACCAGAGTAATAGGTCTCTCGCTCAGTTCGAGTTTTTTGACCTGTTTGACCTCAAGGGTGCAGATTCTCCTTACACACTGTGCACATATGCTGGAGTAACAGAGATGTCAGGAAGAAGAGGAACCGGCTTCATTGCTCAGCCCCTAGAAGGATGTCTCAGCATGCATCTTCCCACGCTGATAGAGTGCAACCATATGCCGGATGATAGATCAGAAATACCTACTCCTGAAGCTGCCAAACACCACTCTCACCTAAAGCCTATTGCTCACCTCATTCCTGAGCTTGACCCTGAAGCACAGATTCTCCTTCTCCTTGGCCAAGATGTCTTAAGAGTTCACAAAGAAAAACTTGACCTTGGCTGGGTTCTAGTTGGAGAAGTCTGCCTGGGTGCAGCTCACAAGCCCAAAGGAGTCAGCACATACCGGACTAATGTTTTGGAGAATGGCTGCCACTCTTACTTCAGCCCATGTCCCAACCACCTCGTTTTGAAAGAGAAGCTCATGGTAAGGACAACTACGAAGCCTCTCAGTGCTCAAAGCCTGCAGCATTCTCATTTCTCTGACAGCTTGGTTCACAATGCTGGTGATTGTTCACTGGGAAGTAAATGGTAAATGGACTGTACTTGTATAGCGCTTTTCTAGTCTTCTGACTACTCAAAGCACTTTTTACATTACAAATCACATTCACCCATTCACGCACATTCATACACTGAATGGGTACAGGGGCTACCATGCAAGGTCCAACCTGCCTATCAGAGGAAACTAAGCATTCACACACATTCACACTCTGATGGCACAGCCATCAGGAGCAATTTGGGGTTAAGTGTCTTGCCCAAGGACACATCGACATGCGGACAGGAAGAGCCGGGAATTGAACCGTACTCACTGAAAAATGTGCTGCTGACAGGACCAGAACAACAATTTGTTGGGTGTACTAATGTGGTTCAGACGTGAACAAGTGGCCATCATGGCAGATACTGAGCAAATATTCCACAGCTTTGTTGTTAGGGACGACCACAGGAACTTCCTCAGATTCCTGTGGTTCAAAGACAACGACGCCACCAAGCAAGTTGTGGAATATAGGATGAAAGTCCATGTATTTGGTTGGCAATCGCTCCTCTCCAGTGGTTTCTACCTATGGGCCACGGAGAGCGGCTTTACATGGAGAATATGAGTCTGGAGGAGATGTGAAGCAATTCATTCACAGGGACTTCTGTGTTGATGATGGACTCAAGTCACTGCCATCTGTGACTGCAGCCATCACACTACTGAAAGCAGCCCAAGGTATGCTTGCCATCTCCAACTTAAGACTCCATAAAGTAGTACCCAACTGCCCAGTTGTCATGCAGGCATTCCCATCAACAGACCATGCAAAAGACTTGAAAGACCTTGACCTAGACATTGACTCACCTCCTTTACAGCGCAGTCTTGGATTAAGCTGGAGCCTTGTGAATAACACTTTCACATTCCCTGTCACAAACAGTGAGAAACTGTTCACTCAAAGAGGAGTGCTTGCAACCATTAACAGTCTATTTGACCCACTTGGTCTTGTGGCTCCTATTGCCATCCAAGGGAAGATCTTATTATGACAGCTCACCAGTGACACCAGTGATTGGGATGCCCCTCTCCCAGCTGATAAGGAGGCAGAATGGATTGATTGGAGAAATTCACTGCAAGATCTAGAACAGTTTGAAACCCCTCGAGCCTAAACCGCAGCTTCCCTCTTCACGGCTTGGCACACAGAAATTCACATCTTTTCAGATGCTTCCATAAAGGCTATTGCAGCTGTGGTTTACCTAAAGGTGATGGATGTTGAAAGAAAATGCCATGTTGGCTTCATCATGGGGAAAGCCAAGCTGGCCCCCATTTCGGTCCATACTGTTCCCAGGCTTGAGTTGGGTGCTGCTGTCCTGGTAGTGGAGATTGCCGAGCTTGTTGTGAGTGAGCTGGACATCAACCCCGACAACTTGAAGTTCTATACTGACAGCAAGGTGGTGCTGGGATACATCTATAATGAAACCAGGAGGTTTTATGTGTATGTCAGGAACAGGGTGGAATGAATAAGGAAATCCACACATCCTAAACAGTGGTGTTATGTCCACACCAGTCAGAACCCTGCTGATGTTGCTACCAGGGCAGTGCCTGCAGCTTGACTCTTGGCCACCAACTGGCTTACCTGTCCAGATTTCTTGTCACGCTCTGCGGAGACAGACACAACTGAATCTGACCTCATTGATCCAGAGTCTGACATGGAGGTTCGCTGCCACACCACTACAGCCATAGACTTCCACAGAGGCATTGGTTCACATCACTTTAACAGGTTCTCCACATGTCGACCCCTTGTTAGAGCTATGGCGTCCCTCATCCACATCGCTCAGTCCTTCAGGTCTGAGAAGGATAGCAACAAACAAGATTGCTGTGGTTGGCATCAATGTTCGAAATCTCACATAACTGATACACTGTCACAAGCAAAGGCTATCATCATTGGATGTGTACAAACATACCAAGCTGAGGTGTCCTGTCTGAAGAAAGGGAACCTCATTCCGTAGAACAGTCCCTTGAAGAAGCTCAACTCTATTTTTCATGGCAATGAAAAAACTAAGTTTTTTCATTGCCATCATTCCTGACCGCAGTCATATTGCTACTCTACTCATAAATCACTATCATGAGAGAATTAAACACCAAGGGATAATCTTCACTGAGGGTGCTATCCGTACAGATGGCATCTGGATTGTTGGGGCAAAGAAATGCATTGACTCTATGCTTTCTCAAATCAGCCCCTGGAAGTACTTTCAACCCTTATGGCCGAGTTTACTGCAATAATAAATGCAAGACCCCTCACTCCCATCTCAACTGATGCAGACTCACCCTTTCTTCTGACTCCAGCGATGATCCTAACACAGAAGGTCTGCACCCCTCTTCCCCCTCCGGGATCCTTTGAGAATGCAGATATGTATTGCCAGCAGTGGAAACGGGTCAAGCACTTTGCAAATGCCTTTTGGGAGAGATGGGGGAGAGAATAACTCTCTACTCTTCAAAGCCGAAGTAACTGGCAAGATAGTCATCCCAATATCAAGCAAGGAGGCTTGGTGCTGCTCAGAGATGCTCAGGTGAAAAGAAATCAGTGGCCCATGGCTCTTGTCACCAAGGCTCACTCTGGCAGCGATGGGGAAATCAGGAAGCTTGAGCTCAAAGTCACCAAAGGAGGAACTGTAAGACCTTAGGGTTAGGGTTAGGGTCAGGCCAGTTACTGAAGTAGTGGTGCTTATGTCACCCTAAGCATCCACCATGGACAGCTCTTTGCTTTATTTTCCTCATTCTGTGAGACTTTCCTAAAAAATAATAATAGTGGTATTGTGTGGATATCACTTACTGTTTGTCTGTAATTTGTTACCAAATTTTTGAAGGTGTGGCCTGATACACAAGCTATATAAGCGATATACAAGCTATAACTCCTCAATTCAATGTTTTATTGCAACCATATTTGGGAATGTTGTACATACAGCCACACTGCACATGTGTGTAACATTTGATACAGTTCTAACCACAGGAGGTACTAATGTAATATTATAGTTTGATACTTCTACAATTCTGTTATCTTTAATAAAATAAAACTTGGTACACAAGTTCTCCATGAGAATGTGTATGACATTGAAGCATGACACCAATAGCCCTATTTTGCGGTCATTAGTGAAACACCACCATACCATTTATTAACTGCCATATCTCTTAAATGTAATATTCCATGGTAACCAGATTCAGCAAGGTTGTACAAATGGCAATGCTGAACAAGTCTGTGGCATTTTCAGCAATGCTTTGTGATTTATTTCAGCTGTCAGCATTCATACACATTTTCTGCAGGAAATGCATTTCCTAGTTATAAATAGAGAATGTAAAAATACATAGGTATTTTGTCTCCTTAGTGTACCAGTTAGAGGAGTAAAATCACAGCTCCTCTTCTCCTAAATGTGTTTGGAAACTGTTCACTAGCACTGCTCCCCAGGTCTTCATCAGCATCATCATCCTAGCATTCGCCATCATAATGCTACTTAAAACCTTTTGTTATGTTAACTAGGGGTGTTTCTTAAAACAGTGTCCACTTTATTTTGTGACTCAGAATGGAAAGAAAGCACTGAAGGAACTGCACCAGCTTTTGTGTTCACAGCTTGGGGGGAATTATGTGCTGACCCCTGGAGTCAGTTCCTGTGCTCCAGTCATCACCTATCCTGACTGCCGCTGAAAGACACCTCAGACTTTTGTCACCAGCAGGTTATTGTATTTCTAATTAAGCCAGGTTAATCTCGCCAGCTTTGTGCCATTTGCAAAGTGATATGGGTGCGTCACTATGTCAAAAGAACAATTATAGGAACAACATGGACCGTCCTCTCTCAGGGAACTGTGATGGAACTGAGAATGTGTCTTTTAATGCCAGAGAGTCAGAGAAAATTAACAAAGATATGCATTTCCCAGGAATATTCAAAATTATTAGCAATTGGAGTGTTTTTTAAAGATGTCTGGGTGAATTTTATGCCTTTATTATCAAATGGTAAAGGAAATGAGGGGAGATGGAGATAGAGGATGACATGGGGCTGGATGCAAACCAGGGAAATTGTATCATCACCTGGTAGTCTGGCTCCAGACCACCAGAGTGCCTCATATTCAGATTTTTATTTGCCAACACTTCCTTTGGCTCCTTAACTTCTCAAACTGTCCCTGACATTTTGTTATTCACATGTACCAACAAGCCACAAAATTTCATAAAATTGATGAAAAGTCATGAAAAGAAAGAATAAAACACGATACTGCATTGTTCGATACCCCATTCACATCAGCAAAGTGAAGTGGGACAAACCTGCAACAGACGTCTATGGAAATGGGGTCAACATCAGCTGACCCTCATCCACAACCCTCCTCTCGATTAGAGTTGGACACAGAGGGCTGCCAGGTTTTGGAGAACCAGCAACACTGCCAAGGATAGAAATTAATTCAATGACCAACATAAATGTCATTTAGCCAACCTGCTGAAAAAAGAGTGAGAGATAAAGAGAGGAGGAGGAGGAGAGAGGAAAAGAAATAGAAACTACATGTGTAATAAAGAGAGAGAGAGCATTTATATGGACAGACAGAAAGTTGACACTGAAACTGAAACTTTTATTGGGTAATTATTGGATTGAGTGTAATTGTCAGGTTTATCAGTGAAGTGTATGAACTATATTGCAGACTGGAGTCTCTACTAACAGTGAAAAGCAGGATGACAGCAGTCTCATGAATTGGTCCAATGCATGTCAGGAAGACCTGCATCATATCTACTGTCTGAAAGATTAATTAGAAAACCATTGACATGCTATAGGTCAAATCTAGATTTTGCTATTCCTGATTATTTTACAGGACTTATTTGAATTACAAATAGAAGTAATACTACTTAAGGTGTTACCTAAAATATCCTAGTAATTACAAATTATAAAATTTCCTTTGAAAGTCCACCTTCTTATTGGTCCAAATGAGTGTGAGTATATATTAACACTTACTGCTCAGGGCTTGGTGATGTCACTCCCTGTGTGCCTGGTCAGCACTGTGTTCCCTCAGTCATCTCAGATGCCAAAGGCAGTGACAGTGCTCATGTTTGTTCTGCTGACTGGGTGTGTCCTGCAGCCTAATTAAGGCTGAATCTGTCCTCCCCACATGTGGAGCTGAGACACTTTTACAGAGCAGCCCAATGTTTGGGGACTTCTCTCTTCCCTTCTATCAGATTTCAGGCCAGAATAAAAAGAGTCTCAACACTTTTGTCAGTGAAATGAAAGACTCTCATCTCTATGTGGGTCATTCTGGACAGAGGCCAGTGCAACTGTACATCCAACCTATTTACCTGACTCATCAGCAGACTTTCAAAGTCCAAACAAGAGAAAAGAGAAATTTGTAAAAACAAATATGGTAGCAAATTGGTACTAGCTTTAAAACCTGCTCACAACATGCTGCTTGCTGAAGAATATTGATAAAGTTCCTTTCTGAAAATTCACTAAAATGTCAAATGTCAATCAAAGTCAGATTTATCAGCCAAAAATAGCACACAAAAGTAATATGACTTAGTGAGATGATCACATTAAACATGGCAAGTATAAACAATATCTAATGTCTTCTTTAGCAAGGTTTGGTAGGGACATTTTATTGTCTATGAATATTGATGAGTATGTATTTACTGACTTGCCTGAAACTAGACTTCATGAAACTTGTCCGATTATTTTATTAATTTTAATCTGAGTCTAAAGTTTGAAACTGACATATGATAGGTCACAATAAATGCTACCAGAAAATAAACACTGTAGGTAATGTACTACTCTTTGTGAACCAGCTGTCTGTTGCAAACCATTATCAAACCTAACCTGAGATTCTGCAGCTCCTTTATGTTTGTTGATTATCTTTGTATTTTGTTTAATTTAGTTCTTGGATTTATGGCTAGATCTTTCACTGTGACACTAGAGCTCACCTGAGAGGCTGCACCTTCCCTGTCTGTGTGTCTCTGATATCAGAGCTCACAGGAGAGGCTGCATGTTACCTGTCTCATATGCAATAATACAATAATAACTTTTCTCCTGATCCACTCCACAAAGAGGAGAGATGGCATTAAAATGTAAATATTTCTTCCATTTCTTCAAAAAAGATTAATGTTTGGATTGATTACACAAGATTCTTATAAACTAAGCTTTGCTCATTCTGAGACTTTGATTTGGTCCCTAGAAATCAGGGGTGCACTAGCTATTTGCATGAATCACACAGTTTAGCGCCTACATCTTTAGTAAATATCCCCCATATTGTCATGAGTAACAGTGTGATGTTGGGAATTTGGGTTTGGGATTGTTTGAGGGGTAGTGAGTCATACAGACTGAAGTACTCATCTCCATTTCTTCTGTCTCCTCTTAATCGGCAGCTCTTTACAGCCAAAGCCCTTATCCCCATATAATCCATCGAATAAAGTTGTTTAGCTCGCAGTCTCCTCCAGCTCCCATCCATCCACCCCTCTTTTTAATCAAGCTAATGGAAGCAACAGATATTGTATTGATCCCTCTTGCTGTGGATTTCACAATGAATTGACAAGCACTGTAAGCAGAGCAGCCATCCCACATTTCTTATTTTTAGTTTCATTCCCCTTCCTCTGCCTGTCCACCTTGTAGTGCTTGAATAAGCACAAAGGGAGAAAAAGCAAACATCTATCCCACTTGCGTTTTTGCTGCTCAACTTCACAAATCTCACACCCTCCTAGGCTGATGTGTAACCTCTGAGTGGCTGAGCTCTTGACCTGTGAAGAGAAGGCTTATATCTTCCCTTGCTAATCTGGAGAGTCAGCCGCTAGCCAGAGCAAGGGTGGCAGGCCAATTCAAAACTCCTGTAACAAATCAGATGGCACCCAGCCAAGTGTCACAGGAAACAGACGGGTAATGACAATTCACTTACCCCCCATGTAAGAATCAATTCTCCCACAGTGCACCTGTCACAGAGCCCTCTGTAAAATGAAGCAATTTCTTCCTATTGTCTGACACAGTAATTGCATGTTACATTTTTTTGGAAGCCGCTTTTGGGGGAATTGTGATGAATCATGCAGCCAAACTTTTTTACATGTAATAAGATACTGACAAGGTAAAAATAAACGAGTTCATCCACATTTAAATAACACCATGGATGGGAAACGCTGTGCAGCGCATTCTATTAAATGGATTGAAATCAAACCAAATCAACCGTTCTGCTCTGTGTTCCACTGCTGGCTGCAGAGTCAGTCAATCAGAAGCAGCTCACTGTGTGGACATGTTTTTATACCAGAAAATATTTAAGTCTCTTCTGGATGGCTGATTTTATTTTATTTTACATTCTGCACCAGTGCTTTATATCACAAGACAAATATTAGATTGTTCTATACTAATGAAGTAAAAACTTTTAAAAAATTTGGCTTCTTATTTGTATGTCATTCATAGAATCTATCATGAAACATACATTCAAAACATAAGTCATGAGCATAAGGTCTCATAAGGAAAATGCTTTCCTAAGATTATAGTTAATCATTTACAGTGTTTGGTTAGGTGAATGACCTGCCATAGAAAAATAGAAAAGGGATCTTTAATATCAAAAACCCATCATATATTGTGGTGAAGAGATTTGTAAAAAATATTTTTGTAAAAATAGTTTTATATACTTCATTCCTTTATGCCTCAGACATTCATGGTTGTCATTCATTGTCTAATAAAACATCATCGATGGATAAACCTGCCTTGAGGCCCCAAGGCAAGAAACTGCTGGGATCCGTTTCCATTTATTGTCTGTGCAGTCCTCTAGGTTTGAGGCGTACTTACATTTTATAAGGTCAAAACTGAAATAACAGGTCTTAAACCTAAATTTTGACACAGTGACAGCACCTTAAGATAAACCATAAACCTTTGATATTGTGCTTTAGAAGTGCTTATTCCCAGACAATTTTTCTATTAAATTAGCACAAACCTGTTAAAACATAGTAATCCTGGAGCTTTTAGGGCCAATGGAAATCTGGGGCCCCAGAGCAGTCAATCTAATTTTGGCCATACACATTGTACTGGGTGACATGTTCGTTCATTACCATGAACACAAACACTGTAAATCAATCCCACACTGTCCTGCTGCCTGTAATATTCACTAGAACATTAATCCGCCAGCCAGAAAAGTCTTCACCAAATGCCTTTTCATGGAATTTGTTGATGATAACAAAAATATAAACAATCAACTTTATTCCTTAAAGTGGGCCTAGTGTGTTAACATCAAGATCACAAGACTATATAATATCATATATTGTATAGTGTAGTTACAGTGTTTTCAGACCTAAAACTCAAAAAGTAGAAGAAGAATTTTTACAAACCACAAATTATACAGGGAATGTTGTAAATGTTTGGACACAAATTCTCCATTTGCAACATTAATATAAAACAGTTTTGTCCCTTTCAGGATAAAGGCCAATGGTCATTATTCTAATTATATCAAATGCTGCCAGAGATATTTCTCTCCCAGTCACTTTATCACCTTCCCCTATTGCTATGTCCATTTTCTTTGCAGACATACTGCAGCATGCTTTCTTGAACTTCAGTTAATGTTGGAAATGATGTGTCTAAGTTACTCTCTCTGAGTTCCTTTCCTTAAAGACTGATAATGATTCTTGGCCTCTATTATCATTTAAGAGAGATCAAAGAGCAAAATTATCCCAATTTTTCCCCTTAAACTGACATAAGTGTTGACCTGGGAGAATCCCCGCCAGGTCTGCCAGAAATCATCAGGGGAGTAATGTTCAATTATGCACACCATTTGTTATATTCCACTGGGCCAAATTAGAGTGAGAGGTTAAGGTGAGACAGAGTGTATCCCCATCACTTTGGTATCACTGTCCAAAAAGGTATTGACCTCTCACTCAGATGAGTGCAAAGAAACACATTCAGCATCATAATTCATCTCAGTATAAAGTATTTCACACTGTATTAGCTTTTTCAACTTCTAATAGCCCTTTACAGAGATTGCTGCTTTACCATTATATTAATACACGGTCTCTAAAACTAAAGGAAAAGCCTTTCTGAATTAACATTATTGAGTGAGGTGAAATTAAGTGCTTGTGTAATGGTTAATGGAAGGTTAATGTTAAAGTCACAGGATAAGGTGTGGGGCTTAAAACACATTTATTGATTCTATAGTTCACCCAGTGATTTCAGACAAGGTTACATAAATGATTTCTATGCATTTTCACCAATATATTCCCCTTTGGTTGCTAATAATAATTTTTGTGCATTTGCCAGCAGATCAGTGTGTAGTTTCACATCAATGCTAGTGCAGATTATATAAATTTTGATCATGTAAATGTAAGTATAGTTAATACAAAATCTGTTAATTATTTTTTAATACCAATAAGGAAGGAATGAAAATGAAGCCAAAATAAAATAAAATAATTATAAATAATATTAAAGGTACATTTCTCACACAAATTTGTTAATTCCAAATAAAACTTTGGACAGAGAGTTGACTAATTACTTGATTAGATTACTTTACTTATGTATCTCTGATGAATTTTGTTCTTAATGACACCTGTGATAAATGTTTCATGATCATAGTTAAATATTAAAAATGAAAGACAACAGGCTCAAATGTTTTGTCTCATTCTGTTGTCTGCTGTGTTTATTAGCCACAGACAGCTGATGGATGTGTTCCTCTATCTCACAGTATGGACATTTGCTAGCACACACGCTAGTGTGTAGAACAAGTATAATTTCCTCTAGCTGTCTTCTCTGTACATTTTTGTAGCAGTATCAGGAAGCCCAGGATAACATGACTTTGCTTTAATTCATGACCCTAAAGTGTATATATGTGCATGCCCTTTATTTTTTGTATTTTGGTACTACTTAAATTATTCTAAATTATTTACCCCACTTTATCCTGATTGATATCCTTGATCCTCATTTTTATAGTCTTCTTATTTAGCTTGATTATTTTGGCACTTTTGTATGGTACCTTACTTATCTAAGTTTCTACTTTGGGTACATTATCTTCTGAATAACATATATTTATCTATTATTGACAGCTTCTGTATGACACATTGTGCACCATGTCACTGAAATTCAGTTTTGCTGCACAATAATACTGATACAATAGTACCTCTATATGACACTGAATTCACCTAGGCATCGCTAAACTGGGTTTTCACCTTCCAGTAAACTCAGCTGTTTGCTGTAACAGATTCAACCTCTTCCAGCATATCTTGTCTCTTCTGTGTGTGTGTGTGTGTGTGTGTGTGTGTGTGTGTGTGTGTGTGTGTGTGTGTGTGTGTGTGTGTGTGCAATTTTTCCTGATGTTGTTCAGATTGAAAAGCCTTTGGACATCTGGGCTACTGAAATAAAACTGACTTGATTTGACAAGTGATCCTCACTTGCTTTGTTTAAATAACCAACAGAGTTTTGTTTTGTTGCAAGCTCTTTCTTTATTTTTGATTCCATGTGCCTGTTTGCTATTTCTCATTAACCTTGTATCCATTCATACCAAATGTGTCAAAGTTTAGTTTGAATATACTTTAAGGTGAGATGGGAAACCTGGATGCTGGTGTCAGTGACAACTGTACCACTGTATCACAGCCTTGCTCATTGCAATAGTGAGAATCTGCCAGAGCCAAGTAGAAATAGACAACATATGAAAGTCCCTATAGATCCCATCTCCATAACTGGCAGTACACACTGCTCTCCATGAGAAACAATATCTGTCCGTGACTGTCAGGGTTGCAATGACTTAAACAACACTGAGCAAAAAAAGCCCAGACAAGGTCCTTCAAGCACTGAGTCACTTTCAAAGGCACTTTGAAAATTCTTTTTTTTTGTCTCACATCTGTGAGAATCATTGTCAATATTACAGACAGCACACAGGTGAAAAGGCATTTGAGAACCTTTCAGAATTAACTTGGTCGTCCAGCAGAATATCCCTGTTCCTCTTTTGAGAAGTGAAGTGAACCTCTGAGGCACAAAATTGATTTAAAGTGAGAGCATCATATTTAGTTGAAATATAATAGGTGTCTGAATGTTGCTTTGGCGTGAGAATTGACTGAGTGAGAATGAGATAACATTTTCCCAATTCAGATAACTTTGATTGAAAGAAAGCAACCCTTAAAGAAAGCTTATATGACCATTGTGGTACAAGAATTACAAACTCCCTTACACATTTTGTAGGTTGTCCATTTGTGCTTCAAAAAATGAGGGGGATGTGTAAGATTCATTGATGATATCAAAAGAGCACCAACTGTTGAGAGCATCTATTCTGAACCTGCACTAAGCTGGACAAAAAGCAGTGGCATCAATTCAGCAAGATTAAAAGAAAACCTACTGTACTATTGAGTGCCTCAATTCTGGAGTACAAAAGAGGTAGGTAAGTGTCGAGATGAGAAGAGGGCTGGCTCTAGTCTCTACATAACCTCTTGCCCCAACACAAAGCAGTGGTTTGAACCTCTCAGAGCAGCCGCATAAGCTTGTCTGCATGCTAATTCCAGGGATATACAATTTGAAGCACTAAAACCCTCAATGTCACATGCAAATCACGTCTCTATTTAATTCTAGAGACACAAACTGTCAAATACTGCAGTGATCAGCCTGTAGGAAGAGTGACACGAGTACTGATTAAAAAGAGCACCCCTGAAAAAGGCTGTGAGAAAGTAAAAAAAAAAACACAGTCACAATGCTACACCCAGCATGTCATGAATACCTTTCCTGTCCATTCCTAATATGGTATTTGATTTAAAAAGAGATGTAGCAGACAGGTTTAAATGATATTCCTCGGCTCCAGAATGCGCATAATTGTGGTCTCTCTCTGTGCTCTGAATGACATGCTTTAATAGAGTCCTCACAAGCCAGCTCAAGGAGAAGATAAATTGAGCTTGGCATTGTGAGCCATGGATTTTACTGCAGTGTCTTCCCAACAAATTAATTAACTTAATTTTGCTCCAGAAGATAGAGGAAATGGAAAAGGTAAGGAAATGTTCATTCAATGTCATCTCAAGAGCACTAATTTCTTCTCTGCGTGGAAACAGGCTTTGAAAATCAACATCACATCAACATATGTGAAATATGCTACTTTGCCCTCTATCACGTAGACTGTGCATTTTATTTAAGTACATTTCAGTCAAAATGCAATAATGAACATATGTTCTGTTGGGAGAATAGAAGAAACAGGAGCTTTGTTCATTTTTCCAAATGCCTTTAAGGCCAGTACAGATCAGTGATGTACAACCAGACTGGATGTAACTTGCAAAAGAACTCCAAGACATCTGATCGTAACTGTTCTAAAACTGGGCCACATTAAAACAACACACACAGACACAGATGACAATTTCCATAGCAGTAATGCATTGGCATACCCCACCAAAGAACTCACACTGATAAAAAGTGAAAGCTAATTGGTCATTCCATTGCAACATCAGTGTGCAGCAGTAGAGCTATTCCTCTACCATTTTGGACTGAAGGTGACTACTGTTTTATTAAAAACCTTACTGACGCCAGTAAGCCATCCCTCCTACAAAAGTACAACAAAATTCCTTCTATTCTATTGTCATATATTTAATACTTCTACCAAAATGGTCTGTGTTCAACAATGAAAATATATTATAAATATGCATGCTATTATAACTATTTTGTAATACTTACTTATGTATTTATTCATTCATTCAGTTTATCATTTATTTATTCATGTGTTATATTTATCAAGAATCAAAGCAAAACTTTTTTGCCCTAGATTTCAGACCACACTTTGGGAACCATTCTTCTAAATAGCTTAACATGGTGACTGTTAAACTAGGTCTTGATATTTCCAAAGATACCATTTATGCCAGGCTGGAAATGTATTAAAATGGTTGAAAAGACATCTAGATTTTTTCCATGTGTAAATGCATACAGGCCACTTTAGGTTTTAATTTCAACTCAGTGTAAACATAATTTAACTTCAATTAAATTTTAGAATAATATATTTTAGAAAACATTGTTTCTGTAACATGAAAGTTATATAAAATTTAAACAAAAAGTTTGTGGGTAAAACCATCAGTCCAAATGATGCTAATCGCAAAATAACCGAACTTATTTGTTATTACTTACTAAAGGTAGTAATAACAAATGACTAACAAAGTAATTTCTGTCAGTCAAAGGGTGGGAAAGGAAGAATACAAGTCAGATAAAGAGAGAGAGAGAGAGAAAGGCAGAACATTATAGATAAGAACATGAAAAAAATCCACTTATTTCCTGGGGACAAGAGAGGGATCCAGAAGTCACTACAATCATGGCAAGTTCACTGCTACCTACAAATCACAAGTCCTCATTCATCCTTGCTTTGGTTACTGTCCTCTGGACAATATGGTCAATCCCTCTCTGTTATGTGCCGTCCCATGAATTTAGTCCCATTGTGGGGAGGAAAGCAGAACCAATCAGACCCCAGTAACCAGCAATCAGCCTAGGACCCTTCAGCCAGGGCAACCCATGTGCCCTTACAACACGTAAAAAATGTCACATGTCTGGTTAAATCAGGATCCTGAAGACACTCAATAACAGCTGCCAGCCTCTGGAGTTGGACCCTGCAGCCTGACAAAATGGCTGTGGTATGCAGCTCCAAAGACACCTTCCAGCGGATACATTTCACATCTGTCACTTGCACCTCAATGCACAATCAATTCCAGCTTTTCCCTTAATGGTGACACCTCAATGCCATGAAATGCTCTTTGGGGAAAACCAAAGGAGCAGAACATGAAGTATTTGTGTGTGTGTTCATATACATATATATATATATATATATGTGTGTGTGTGTGTGTGTACACACACACACACACACATATATACACACACATATACAGACAGCAATGTTCATTTTAGTAGGCTTCACACACACTTTCACTGAGATAGAAGAGTATGGAATGTAAATAGCCTTTTTGGATGTTGGCTTGTACAGCTATTTTGAAAGCTATTGATTTTATGTCCTGGACTGTGAGCTAGATAAATGCTCCTTTCCATTGATTCTTTTGATTTGAAACTAATTGCCAAAATCAGACATTTAAAGGAAGTCAACAAAAGTGGGGCACTTACAGAACATATGATCAGCTTAACCATGGGTTGCTGAGATGTAAGTGCATCTAATAATGTGAATGGCTGAAGTGCCCTGTTTGAAGTCTTGATCACCACCACCATTTTTTCCTTCCAAGACTAATAAAATACTTAACAACTGGAGATATGCAAGTTTTTTTTTTAAAGAAGATTACCAAGATATTATTAAAATAAATATAACAGCTTGGCCTTTTTGGATTGTGCCATACACACTGAAGAGGACAGGGGCCTCCACATTGAGTATACAGGAAACACACACAGACCAATACTTACTCTTTCACTCTCATCACCCACTGGAGCATAAGGCAGGAGTTATCAGAACCCTGCACCATTGAGTTGATAATGTACCAACAAGTGCCCAGGCCCAAGAGAAGGAGCACAAACACCTGTAGGATGCACTTGAAGCTTACAGATACCCCAACTGGACCTTTGTGAAAACAGTCACAAGTTCCGGGAAGAACACCAACACTGTGGATGGTGAAGAAAAGAAGACTAGACACAAACAAATCGTCATTCCATGTGTCTGGAGTGTCTGAGGAACTCTGGAAGATTTTCAACAAGGACAGTATCCCTGTGTTTTTCAAACCTAGCAACACACTAAGACAGAAACAGATCCACCCAAGAGACCGCATACCCAAACACAAGAAACGTAATCTAGTGTATGCAGTCCAATGCAGTGAGGAATGCACAGACTTGTATGTATGTGCATCGGGAACACTAAACAACCATTAAGCAAACACATTGCTCAACACATGAGGGCCTACTCCACAGGTCAAGACTCAGCAGTTTACCTACACCTGAAAGATAAGGGACACTATTTAGAGGACAACAACGTGTATATTTTTGATAGAGGACAGATGATTTGAAAGAGGAGTGAAGGAGGCCATCAACGTCAAAGTAGAAAAACCATCTCTCAACAGAGCAGGAGGTCTTATCCACTTATCTTAACACCACTTATCCCCCACCTACAATGCTGTCCTTTCATCCCTTCCCAGGAGACTTAACAACCATTCACATTTGGCCTCATGTGACAACTCCAACAAATGTCATTTGCACTTGGCCTCAGGTGACTCCAACGACTCTTAATGACTGTCGTTACAACAGCCAGAAGCACTAACAAACCAAGTGCTGTCAATGACCTTAATAACGACCCCACAGAGGTTAAATACTTGGGACTCCTCACCAGTCAGTTAGAACTGAAGAAGCCCCTTGGATGAGAGGTGAAACGTCTTCAAGTATCTACAACCAAGTCCAATTGCACTTGATTCAACCCACCTTGGAAACCATGGCCTTGATGAGAATCTTAACAGACATCATAGACATCCTTTTTAAAAACATTATAAGGGTTAACTCTCAATGTGTTCAAAAAGGGTTTACACCTTTAGTGTTTACGGGTCAATTTTGATTTGATGACTTAATTATTATAGTGCAAAATTCTTTATCTGCTAAGTGACTTATTATTCGTCCATAATCATTATACATATTAGGGATGTGCAGAGGGCCCGGTATTTGTATTTGTATCTGCATTTGTTGAGGCAGCAAAATTACATGTATTTGTATTCACATAAAAGTGGAAAAAGGCTTAAAAATCCTGTTTTATTTTTATTATGATTTTAATATTAAAAAAATAAGAAAATTAAAAAAAAAAAAAAAAGAAAATTAAAGTGTTAACTAAATTAAAATGTTCATGATTAAACTACCAAAAGAAGGAGGTCTCTTCACCGGGTCTTGAACTGGAGTCTCCCAGATCATAGATGACTGTGTTGACTACTGAGCTAAAACTGTAACTCATTGTCTCATTGCAGGCAGACCTCTACCTATTCATACACAGAGACAGCGCACCATGTTACATGTAGGGAAGAACTTCAAAGGCAATTCTTGCTTTGCACTTTTCATTTATTGCCTACTTTTTACAACCTAACATTGTGGAAAGCAGAAGTGGGAGCACTTTGTGTGTGTGTAGTTAGCTCAGCTTTATCCCTGGGGAACACTGCTAATTCTTGGAGTGACATCCAAATTAGTGTAACCTCTATGTGTTTAACGTGGTAAGTATAACACAGGTTTAGCTGAAGTTCGACTCAAGGAGCGAGGGGGGGTTAGTGCAAAAAGATACAAAAATTTATTAACACAGTAAATGAGCGCAGAATCACAGAACTCACTCAGAATCCCCAATATAAAAAACATAAAATAAAATAAAAATAAAAGAAATTGTCCCTTCGCAGCAAGTCGCTGCTGTCAATGTCCGTCCGTCAGTCTGTTCAAATGTATGTTTGTGCTACCCGTGTAGTATTTGTGTAGTGTATGCTCAAGCTTTTGCAGCTTATCTGCTCCACGATATGAAAATCCAGAATGGAAAGACGAAGCGCTGAATCCTCGGAAGCCCTCCTGCATCAGTGGAGATTCTGGCTGGAATCGTGGGGTTCAGCAATTCAACAAAAAAAAACAATCTGCCATAGCAGGAAATAAAATAACAAATTACTAGTGAATAATCACTAATTACTGTACAGTATAGTATCTCTCTTTTCTCTTTCACTTGAGTGTAAATTTTTAATACTGACCACAAAACTAATGAAATGTACTGTGAGTAATTAAACCTTCAGATATCATTGATGTCTTTTTAACAGTATTAATAAATCATATTACACCATCCCATTTATCTCTTATCAATCATGTTATCTCAATCAAGTTTGTCTCATTCACAATACTTAAGCATTTTTAACAATTTCAAAATGAATTTTAACATATTATTTATACAGTGAAAATCTGAAAAAAACAAATCATGAGTACTCACTATAACACATCTCTAAACCTCTTAACACTCAAAATGGCGCCCTGAATGACACAGCTAAAATTACTATCTCTCCAGTAATATTTATACATTTTCAAAGCTCGAACACAATATATGGACTAAGCACAACATCTTAATACATTCATATCTCACTCCGATTGGTTTTTATAGCAAACAAAAGCGTTTAAAAACATACATTACATGTCCTCTAGCCACTTAGCATGCTAACAGTACACTCACCAGAGTCCTCGAACAATAAAACAAAACAAGAAAAATCCTCCAGTCACAGCGCACTTGTACTCTTCTGCAATAACTTCTCACATCGATATATATAGGTTCACAATCACAAAAACAGTATTTCTCTCCAAAAATTGACATCTGTTTCCTGCTGACTGTATCAGGGTCTGTATCAGGTCTGCCTTGACCCAACCGGTCAAGGCAAATGGCCGCCCACCCAGAGCCGGGGTCTGCCTTAGGTTTCTTCCCGTTAAAGGGGAGTTTTTCCTTCCCGCTGTCGCCAAGTGCTTGCTCATGGGGGGAACTGTTGGGTTTCTCTTTCTGTAAATTAAAGAGCGTGGTCTAGACCTGCTCCATGTAAAAGTGCCCTGAGATGACTTGTTGTGGCTTGTGTTGTGATTTGGCGCTATATAAATAAAATTGAAATAAACTGAAAATTGAATTAGCAAAACAGTGTTAACTGAGCTGCGCTAATGCCAGCATGCAATGCTCACATTCACATTCATTCACATACATGACACGCCTTCCTGTGGCTACTCTACGCCACAGCAGTCATTTCAAAATAAATTATTAATCACAAATGAAAATACTGAGAAGGATTTCAGCTTAACTTAAGTAAAAAAACAATAATGAGTGAACCTTAAAGATACATTAGTGAACCTTAAAGATACATTTTTATGGGGGTTACATTAGGACATGTGCATGATGTAGCAGGTTGATGTGACTTCCTCGCTGATACCTGCTGATAGACGTAACAGCAGAGCAGAGGACAGAAACCGATATAGTGATGATTTTCTTTCTTCCCGAAAACAAATGATTTTTAAAACATGAAAATATAAAATGTTAACCAAATATTCATAATGAACCCCCTATTTGTGCTTTGCCCAATAACATATTTGTATTCAGGCACATAATTACTTTGATGTTATATGTACCTTAGACAACATTTAACTTACAATGTACAAATCATTAAAAAATGTTTTTAGTTTAAAATAGACATATTTTCTTGCTTATGATTATGCATTATGAACAGGAACTGTCAAACTAATTTCCAAAAGCAACACTTTATTTTTGTCAATCACGTGACAAGTGTCATTTCCGACATGGTGTGTGTATGTTTGTGCACGCTGTGCTAGGTGTGCCAGGTGTGCAGTGTGCAGTGAGATTTGAGAAATGAAGCACAATAAAGCCCTAGTCCATATACTGCTATACAGCTGGGGAACAGGAAATGTGTATGTGTGTCTGTGTGTGTTTGTCAGAGGCTACTTTTGGGGACAAATTTAGATTAAAGATATGAGGATGGCTTGTCTAGTCGGGGCAAAAGCTAGTGGGTAGTGGGTAGTGGGTAGTGTGCATGGAATCATATTGTATGTCATTCTACAACAGAATTCAAGTCAATATGTTTTCTTGGCATGAAGTTGTGTTCTGGGGGATTGAGTGTTCCTTAACTTGGGTTAATTAGGCTTAACTAAACACCATCCACAAGGTTTTGTACATGTAGTGATGAAAATGTGCAATTTCTAAACTAGAAAAGGCTAAAATTCTGTAACAAAATTGCTGTAGTTATAAGACAATGGTTCCGTTCAGAAGCTCAAAATGTAAGGCCAGAGTACTCCTTGAAGTCATAAGTATCTTTATGGTTAGCACTGGACTTGAATCCTAAACCCAGGGATGAGGCAGCTGTACTAACCACACTGCTACGGCAACAGTTATAGTTCTTTCGGAGAACAGATTCTTATATGAATATGTCTACTCAATATGCATTTTACCTGCATCGGACCAATCCATGAAACTGTCATCCTGCTTCTGTTAGCAGGGATTCCAGTCTGCAGTGTAGTTCCATACACGTCACTCAAAAACCTGAGAATTTAACAGAATTATATCCAGTAGGTACTAGATAAAAGTTCAATTTCAGTTTTACTTCTGTCTGTCCGTATAACTGCTCCCTCTCTCTTGATTGCTTACTTGGTGTGCACTTTTTCTCTCTCTCTTTCTGTTCACTGATCCACTAAAATGGCATTTAAACATAATATTGGTTTACATTTTTTTTCTGGATTCAACACCAGTTCATCAAAACTGGGCAGCATCTGACCTACATCAAACCCTGTTTGGGGTGAGGATCAGCTGCCCTTCACTCCCCACACCGTCACTCCCATCACTGTGTCAGTCTGAATGGAATATTAGTTTAGCCACTGCACATCATTTTTGAGAAGTCTAACTGGGTTAGTTTCACTGTTACAAAAGAATATAGACAGTGACAGCCTTCATTCAAACATTTCTGAAAGATGAGCTGCTGCAAAGTAGCTGAAAATTACAAATATGATCTGCAATGTATCGATTAAGGGAGAAACAGTGCATGAAGAGAAGAGTAGAAAACATCTGTGCAATACAGTGCACTGCCAATCTATTAGATGTAAGAGCGCCAAAACTGAAACATTTTGACAGAAAATTCACACTGGAGTTATATAAGTTAAATAAGTTTGGGGAGTGGGAGACCAGAATTCAAGTTCCATTGGAACACCCCATTTGACACATTTAAAAAGTGAAGACTAATTAAGTTTTGTCCTGAAGCTCAGAATTCCCCATGCCCAATGCTGGTATTAGCATATTATCCCTGAGTGTCAGCAAAACCGCACGTCCCTGTTACAGCCCCACACCCCATATTGGTGCCTCGCCCTAATCTCATGCTTGCTGCATCAGGCCCTGCACCTGTCATCGCAGCAGACCCCTCCCCCAGTGTTGGCAGTGCACCTCAGGCCCTGTGCCCACGTAAGGCCCAACTTCTAGCTGTACTCTGTTTGGCTGTGCCATGGTGCTGCTTTTTATGTGGCAACCCTGTTTTATCTGAAATAGAATCCTGACAGCGCAGGGGGTGGCTGATATGAAGCTGATCTGCATCATCTGAAAACAATGGTAAACAATGATTATTTGAGAAAAGCAGTGGTAGCAGTCCTTGTTGAGAACAAGATATCACAGGATGAACCAGATACCAGTCTGAACAATGCCATCCGTAAGTTGGCCACACTTGTCTCTTTAAGTTACACACGATGAATATATTAAACATCATTAACTGAATTTGTTTGCTGACTGAAATGATTGAATATTGTCCCAAAGAGCCCAGATACCAAGACATCAACATAATATCAAATGGGATTTTATGTTATTCAGTTTGTTTCAGTCATGACACACACACACACACACACACACACACACACACACACACACACACACACACACACACACACACACACACACAATCAAGGTCAATACCTTAAATCTTATATCCAAACTATTTACAACATATAGGCTATGTTAACCAGTCTCTACTGTTTGCCTTTCTCCACCCATCTAGCACAAGTACCACGCCAGCAGGGAGTTATATCTGTAAAACCACAGACCCCATCTTTTCTTTGCAGCATCAGGCTCACCCCCACTACGGGCAGCAAGCCACACCCCTGCCACAGCTGTGACAGTAGCAGGCCCATCCTCCAGTCCCTGCAGTGCACCCTAGGCCACTCCCCCACCCATCACAGCCCATCACAGTCCCTGCCTCTGTAACAGTAGCAGTCCTCCCTCTTGTTTGCTACATCAGGCCCCACTCCTGTAATGGGGAGCAGGCCACGCCCCTCTCACAGGAACACACACACACACACACACACACACAGAAACAAATTCTCTCTGCTTTCTGACAACAAAAATCCTTAGGTGTACATTTTAGTTCCACTGTCTCTAAAGATTAGGTAAAATGAAATTAAGTGGCTATAGTCTTTTGTAGTTTCATTTGAGTTTAGTCTATATATAGTAAAATAATAACTAATATCAATGTCAATGATAAATCACCCTACCCACCCACCCCTCATTCTGAAGAACTGAAAGCATCTAGAAGAACAGCGAAGAGTAAGACATACATTTGAGTGTAACAGTGTGTTTATCAGATGTGAGTATACTATAGATAGTACATCCTCGGTGATCAGGTAAAAAAAAGCTATAAGCGACATCCATCTGGTCTGTAGGGACTTGTACTTACAGCTTCATCTCTTAAATCCTTTTGTATTCTGATTTACATTATACATCTGAATCATTACCGTCAACACTTTGTCTCTGGTGGCTCTCCCAGGGATGATAAAATGCTTGATATTTTCCACCTAAAATATGCACAGCGGTCTATTTTTCCTGTGTGCTTCAGTGATTACAAGCCTACCTTCAAGACTAGACTCTGATGAATAAGCCAAATTTAGCTGAAGTGCTTTTAATTTTGAAATTACCATACTCCTGTATGAATGAGATGACATAATTGCAGTCTCCTCATGACATTCATCACTTAGCGGCAAGATTGAAGATGTCATGTTTGTCACATAATTATCTATTCCAGCATTACTTTCTGGGATAATTAATAATTACCCCTCATGTCTTACTGTATACACTGGAATCTGCTGGGGAACATTGCACCTACCTGCTTATGCTATCCCATGTTGGAGGGGAATTACTAGGTTTTGCACTTCTCTGTTTTTCACAGGCCTGCTGCGCTGTCGTCAATTTTCTCAAAATTGCCTTAATGGTTGGTGAGATTTGGTCACATCGTGCACATAAGTCTTTAGCTCTGACATGGCTCCAAGTGACATGGGGCAAATCTATCCACTGCATGTTACCTCACTTGGTGGGTTACTGCTTTACCTTCTCTTCTCCAGCTTCTGACATTTTATCACAGTTATCACACAAAAGACTGTTTACCAGCAAGTGACAAGCAACACACTTATGATTTATGCCCATTTTGAAGTCAAATGTTATAAACATGATCACAATGCAGTGTAAATCGCCAACTTTTGTTATGCTGGCTACAATGTTATCACAGACCCTGACCATACTAGAGTATTTGTGAGACTGTCCTCTCAAGAAAAACAACACGAGTAACAATGTTAGTCATTCAAAAATGACATATAGTTATGTTTAAGTGACAGATGCCATCTAGAGGCAATAGCCAAGATGACCCAGAGCAATTGCGCAGATCAGATGATACACATAAAAGTGGATTTACTATTAAAGAGAAATTACTGAATAATGTACAGTAATTATCCTATAGGATGGCTTGTGTGGTGTTTGAAAATGTATAGAAAGTGGTTTTCAACCCATTATTCCTGTTTGGCCCCTGATGAAGGCATAAGATGTAATGTTGGGCCTTGATTCAGCACAATGCTTTTTGAATAAAGTAGCAATTAATAAACAGTTGAACTAGAAGATGGTTGTCAGACTTAGAGGGAATCGTCAAACATTTGGCCAGAAGAGAGACAACAAGATCTTGTAGTGACTAAAGACAGTCCCTACAAAAACATACACATAATTATTCATTGCCACAATGAGATTTACATTGGCTTTTCTGAGAAATTAGAGTGTATTTGCAATAAAAATCTTTATTTTGATATATGTGAGTGGTGGTTTAAAAGGCAATTCATAGTTGCCACATTCGCATATACAGAGCAACAGAATTCCATGCAGAAAAAGGAGGCGCACACACACGCTACTATACGAACTATGATTGCACACAGAAAACAAGGTGGCAACCTCAAGACAACAAGAGGAAAAATTGCCCCTTGAGAGAGATATAGTAGTATAGTATAATAGTATTTTCAATTGAATTTAAAAGTTCCTTTGTTGCATTTTTCAGAAGAAGTGAAAGTCAATATAATACACAAAACAAGCTTCCAGTTTGCAGCACACTTGTAATGTGTACAGTCCATTGGCTCATGGCCACAAAAGCTATGATTAGGCCTATAGTCAGTAGCCATATCTGTGTTGACAACTAGACAAGAAGTAGAATGTTCTTTAGAGTCTATGCTATGGAATCATGTCTATCAAGGTATAGAGCTTATTCCCCAGCCAATTAGTAATACAAAAAAGGTTCCATTTATCAAATGTTTGGCTTGAGATCTCATGTTAAAGATGGCTCTGGTTAGTTAGAAAGTTACAAAAGCTTGATTAAGCATTGAACTAGTGAAGCTTGTTGGCAGTAATACACATCATGGGAGAAAATCCTCCCTGAGAAAAAAATTTCAGGGGAAAGAATTGTACCAACATTGCAAGGAAGGTGGTTTGTTGAGGCAGGGATTTGATTTGATGTAACAGTAGTTCTGAAATTGATTGTTTTATGCTGAAATGGGTACTGATGGGTAAAATTTGGCCCAAAAACCTTACTCAGTGTATTTTTGGTGCATGGGCTAGAAAAAACAACATGATCTCACAAATGATACAGGACTTGCTACTGTAATCCTTGATAGATTGTGTATTTTTAAGCAACCCTAATAGACGGCAAATGAGAACAGTGTAGGAGACAGGTATTTGTTTTGGTTTGAAACATCAACCAACAAATTACATTGGTATACTGCCAAATAGCTTTGCCAACTATGTTTCGGAGCAAACTTAATTGCCTGAATTATGTTCAGGCTATTGTGTGTCAGTGTTGAACCTTAACCTTAATTTTAACCAAGTGCTTTGAGTTGCCTTAACACAGTGATGGAAAGTGACTAAATATATAAACTCAATTTGATTATTTCCATGTGATGCTATTTTAATTCTGCACAGCTACACTTCATATTTTAAAAATTAGATATATTCTGAAATGTTCCAATCTTAACAATGAATATTTTAACTTTTATGAGTATAGTATATTTTATGAGGAAATTTTTTCAGTGTCTTTAATTTTGATCGTTTCCCTGAGATTGTACTTAACACTGCGGTAGAATAGCCTCTGAAACAGCATTTATTCAATTCAATTTTATTTATGTAGCGCCACATTACACAATACAAAGTCATCTCAGAGCACTTTTACATGGAGCAGGTCTAGACCATGCTCTTTGATTTACAAAGAGAGGCCCAACAGATCCCCCCATGAGCAAGTACTTGACGACAGTGGTAAGGAAAAACTCCCCTTTAACGGGGAGAAACCTAAGGCAGAACCCGGCTCTGGGTTCAACAACAACAACAATCAACAACAGATATATGACTAACAGCAACTAACAGCAGCAGGAACAGCTGGCAAAGGACAGAAGAAGGGCACCAACACTTCAGCATAGTTTACAGTTTATGGGGCTTCCTGCGGATTAGAAAGCACAAAGAACTCCGGGGAAGAAGTCAAGTTATTAACATGCATTAATAGTAAAAGAGTGCATACAGATGGAGATGAAGAGAGAGGAGCTCAGTGCATCATGGGACGTCCCCTGGCAGTCTAGGCCTATAGCAGCATAACTAAGGGCTGGTCCAAGGTGAGCTTGGTCAGACCTAACTATAAGCTTTAACAAAAAAGGAAAGTTTTAAGCCTGCTCTTATACATAGAGAGGGTGTCTGCCCCTCAGACTGAATCTGGTAGATGGTTCCACAAGAGAGGAGCCTGATAGCTGAAGGCTCTGGCTCCCATTCTACTTTCAAAGACTGTTGGAGCCACCAGTAAACCTGCATTCTGGGAGCACACCTGCATTCTTATCCCACTCTAGTGGGATAATATGGTACGATGAGTTCTTTCAGATATGATGGTGCCTGACCATTAAGGGCTTTGTAAGTGAGGAGAAGGATTTTAAATTCTATGAGAACATTTTAAACATTCCACTAAAACCCAGACTCAAGAATTTCATTTTTGGGGTATCCACTTTTTAAAACAAGGTTACAGCATTTCTTAGAATTTTGTCAGTTTTTCAATCTGTTATATTCTGCTTATACCCCAAGGTTTTTGTTGCCTGCACTTGATATGTTGAAAAGTACATAATAGATATAGTGGTCTAATGGTGACTGAGTCCTGGGAATTGCTTTTGTTTGTAATGCAACTATTAATTGGCATTTCACATATTACTGACTGTTTGGAAAAAGCACCTGCCAAACTTATTATGTTTCCCACCAGCATTAGTGTTATAATAATTCCCTGATGAGGCAATATTGTAGCTTTTAATAGTCAGTGTTTATACCACATTTGTTGCCAAAGGACAAAAAGTAAAAACTGCTGATAATGATTGGTTCTAGCAACCGCAAATGCTTTTATGTAAATGCCTGTCCCTAAAATGTGACCTGGAAACAAAGGCAACTTAGTGGTGAGTGTGCAGCTAAATGCATTAGTGGATCAATTAAACACTAGCCTTCCTTAATAAACAGCCTCTACTTGGGTTGCTATAGCAACTGGCTTGCAAATGCAGTGAAAAAAGATGGAAACATAGGGAGTGCAGACAGAAATCCGTCATATTAAATGCTTTCAATATGTCTTCATCATGAGAACAAGTATTCCTGCTTATGCATGTTTTATATAATATGCCCACTACAACCTCACTCATACAAATAATGTACAGCCACAACTTGAATATCAAACAAAGGTGCAGTATTATTTTGACACTTGTATCAGGCACAAATAAATATGCATCACATTATAGATACAGTATAAGGGTCTATTGGGATTCTTAATATTCTTTGTTTAATTTTCCAAAACATGATTAAAAGCTCACTGATTGAATATCACAATTTTAAACCTAATACATCTGAAACCCTGCCTCTCAATCATGTTCATGATATTCAACACAGATCAAATATTTATTCTTGAATGTGTTGAGTAATATTAGTGTAGGGAGGCCAGTGAGAAAAGGTTGTACCCCCACTGAAAACCACTTACATTACTGTAAAAAGTAAACAAAAGTACACAAAAGCATTGCAGACCATTTAATTTAGTCATGTGTTTGTATATCAATCAACATCCCAAAGACTATAAATTAGGTTAATGACAAGGAAGAAAAAGAGAGGCATGGTTTCTAGGGCTGTAGTCAACCAGAGAAAATCTTGGTCGACTGAAATCTGTATTTCTCTGTTTAGCGTCTTCAGGCTAGGCTAATCCATCGTTGCTAACTTTGGAGCTAACTCCCTTCACTTTTCCAGCACTTGGAGAAACAACAGACGTGACTTTTTAGCATTTAACTGACACACTGTAGTCTGTGCTGTACATTTACTGCCAGACTGACAACTCACCGCTAACCTTTTCCTCTGCTCCACTCGTATCCACCGTCAGTTTCTCTGTGTCCAACTCGCTACATAAACATACTACGCAATGACGTATAACACTGTTGCTCGTTTCCCAGGCAACAACACAACGGTTGACTCACGCGCTGCACAGACTCGAACACGCTAAATATTTCTGAATGAGTGGATATTTGGCATTTATTCTAGCATTAACAAATTTTTTTTGGCCTGTTGGGGGTTCTTGTTGATATAATCGTAGGAGAAACACTGATTCAGTAAAAGCTCAGTACATTTAGTAAACGCTCAGTAACGTGTACAGTTAGACCACAAGTTAGACCCTATCTTCATACAGTCTGTTTGGGCGAGTTCAAAGTTGTGAAAACAGCGGGGGTGTTTTGAATAGTTTGTTGGTCTGTCCCCCCCGCTGCAGGAAAATCATGGATTAATCCCAGAAAGCTGCTGATGTAGCACTTTTCTCCTTATGAAAGTAGAGACAGAGATACATGGAGATTAGTCGACCAATGAGAATTTAGTCGGATGAGAGAGTATCGACCAATTAATCGACTAGTCGACCAACAGACTACAGCCCTAATGGTTTCAAACTTTTTGTAACTGGATACAGATAAAAATATTGGGAGCATGAATACTCTTCACGTCTGGAATAGTGATTATTTTAAATCAACCTTATTGCCCAAACAAATACTTCCTGGGTGCAAAACCCAGGATGATTTATGTAAACTTGATATACTACTGTGTTGGGGCTTGGTTACAAGTTTGGCTATCAGAAGTAATTAATGATTATCAAAGATAATTATTAATTATTAAAATCAACAAAATTATTAATAAGAATTAATAATAACGGGGCACCACCCTGGAGTCAGGGAAAAAGGATAGCCAATTCAGTCTCAAAATATACTAATCTATGAATTTGGGGATTTTGATTAATAATTGACTTAATAACTATACAAAATCACCATATCAGTACATATGGTTGAAGGATTTGGAGTTCTTTACAGAGCAGAGGTTGGCAAAACTCATTCTTGTGCAGCATTAAAACAGACAACAGGTAAAGGGTAAAAGCAAAAGACACAATATTAATCTAGCTAAGTGTACTTATATACAAGTGTGAATGTGTGTGTGTGTGTGTGTGTGTGTGTGTGTGTGTGTGTGTGTTGGGAAGACAATGGTAAGATGGCTGAACACGTGGCATGCCAACAATTTGGCTGATAAAGGGAACTACAGAGATAAAAGGCCAGACCATGTGGTGTTGTAAACCACATGTGCTGCCTGAACCAAAGTTTGCAAAACCAGGTTTTAAACCTTATAACTGTGTGGTTCTCTATTCAAAGCCAATTGGTGAAAGCTAAAGGTGCCAGGTTAAGAAGAGGTTAGTTGCATGCAAGGCCTAGTTACTGGGTGTAACCTGTGGTAAACATGCTAACAATAACCTAGCAGTGTAGCTATGCTGTAGCCTGACTGTAGACAACAAGGACTCCAGGAGAAAAGCTCCAGGAGCTCCAGGAGAAAAGAGAGAAGAGAGAGAGATAAGAGGGGAACCTCTGGTTCTGATAACCTGGAGCCGTGGGTGGGGCTTCACACCTTCTGTGTGTACCCCCAGGGCTCAGGTTACTTGGGGTCTTGAAACATGTGGCCCACAGGCTGTCCCAACAACTATTTTTATTTGTATTACTATTTTGGTGTTTATGATGGCAATGCAATTAATCAAAAACCGTTTATGGCTTGTTCAGGACTCTAAACCTAACGTTTCAAACCTGAGACTTCCTATTTTGATTTGGTATTTGAGTGTCTGTCTTGAGACACCTCTAACAGCTTTCATGAAGTGGACAAACTGTAGTCCCATGTCAGGGGGACTGAGAATATCAAACGCACATTTAGTATGATAATGTTAGTAGTGTGTTCACTTTAAAGACAAAATGGATGTCGAAGGTGACCTAAGGTATATAAAGAACAAATTTACTCAAAAAATTTTGATCAGTGGTCAAGGTTAGGTTAAGATTAGAATAAGGGTTAGGTTTGGGTTAGGATTTAGGGATGTGCAAAGAGCTCAGTATTTGTTGAGCAACAAAATTATTTATATTTGTATTTGAATGAAGTGGAAAGAGGCTTAAAAATCCTGTTTTTCTTTTTATTAGGGATAATAGCGTTTATTATCAACACGATATCGGTATCGGTCGATATAAGCTCTAAAAGGAAATATCGGCATCAGCATTTTCTGACGATTATGAGCAGCCAATATGTTTCCATCTCCTCCCCTGCCTGACTGTGTTTCCCTCAATGGACTGTATCTCCCTGACGGTCCCAGTGTTTCCTCCGCAGGCTCCACTTTAGACCCTGTCAGACCCGCTGCTTCTTCCCACTTTAACCCGAATAACAAACCGAGGCTCAGTGCTCCACATGGAGAGCCATGGCTAGTGTTAGCTGAGAGGTTAGCAGAAGCTAGCTGGCTGTACTTGTTTCCAGTCATGCTGCTGCTAACGCTCCGCTAGACTCTCAGCTAACATTAGCCCTGGCACTCTGGATCACCAATCCCTGGTTTGTTATTCAGGTGGAAGTGGGAGCTTGAGCCCGCGGAGGAAGCACCGGAGTCGTTAGGGTGAAACAGTCCACGGAGTAGCTGCTGTGTCTGGCTGCACAGATAGGACACACTTTGGCTGTCAGGATGTACCTCTCTGTTTGGAGGGGGGAGCTTCTTCTTTTTGGTTTATAACAGCAGTTGGCAACCACCATTTTAGGTGCATTACCGCCAACTTCTGCTCTGGAGTGAGGACCAGAAATTAAATCCTACACATTAATAGTGTCCTACACATTAATAGTGAGCTACGTCTGTCCGTGGCTCAGCTTTATCTCTGGGGAACACCCCTAACTCTGGGAGTGACGGTCATTTGTGACTCCCCTTGTTTAGACCTGCTGATAGATGTAACAGTGAAGCAGAGGACAGAGACTGAGATAGAGACGTAACCGACCTGCACATTGGTATTTAAATATTAAATTAAACAAATATTCATTAAAACACTATTTGTGCTTTGCTGAATAATGTATTTTTCTTTGGGCATACCTCTTATTAATTATAGGGTCCAGGAAATGAATGTAAGTTTATGTAAATACACAAAAGTGACTTAAGTAAACCTGTATGTGTGTGTGTGTATGTGTGTGTGTGTGTATGTGTAGTATGTTGTATATGTGTAACAGCTGCAGGTGGTGATATGCTGCTTCATCACTATGTTGTATAGTCAGAGTCAGAGACATAATAATGAGCAGAATCCTTAACCAATCTTCATGTCTGTGCACAGTGGCAAGACAATGGATGTCATCTGGAAGCAAAGAGAATTTGTATTGAATTTGAAGAAATGTTAGGCAATTAGGTCAGCAGCAAATGCAATTGATAGTTACATGAGCCAGCAATGCATATGCCTTCAGCACATTTGTAATTCTTTAGCTGTGAATAACTCATGTCAATGATGAATGTTAAAAGATTAATCATCATAAATTTGAGAGGCCAATCAGGGAGAGGGGATCTGTGGGAGCTACATTTAAACACAGAGACGGAAACTAAAGCTAAAGGATTGCTCTTACTCATTATTTCAAACTGTGTGATGTACTGACTTCATAATTTACTCGAAACAGGATGGTGACTGGCTTTTCCTTAGTTCTGTTTGTTGTTGTTTGTTTATTATTTGTCTTAATCTCTTACATAATATAAAATCTCTTATATTATCTCTTTAATAATTTCATTAAAAATTAGATAAGTAAAATAACACCTAAAAAAAAAAAATTACACCTAAAACAGGCCTCATTAATCACTTATCCCACAATGCAATGCACAATATAAAGGGAACACCAACTTACAGTTTGAAAAATATGAAAAATAGAACAAAACCAATAAATACATATATTTGAAATCTAGTTTTAGTACCTTTTATACCTATTATTATTTAAGTTGATATTATTGGTACATGGTAGAGACAGTATTCTTAAGTTAGTTTTCCTCTGTAGGGACATTGGCTGGTTTCTGGGTTGGCACAAGTGAGCATACACCTCATTTTTGCACAAGGACTCAGGCGTAGGTTAATCCATCCCTGTTACAATGACTATTTCTATTACTATTTTTTCAAAATTTTAATTTCAGAGTCACAGTTTGACATGTGTCTGTCAAAATGGTTGTGTGGTAATTTCAGTCAGAAGAGTACACTCTTTTTAAAACTGAAATATGTAGTCATTCACACCTAAAAAATATCATATTACCTGTAGAAGATTAATTTCTACAAGTCCTTATGTGTCAGAGTATATGTATATAAGATCTATGCTTTACTTAGTAAGTAGGTCCTTGCTTTTAGAGACATGTTGTATCTCTTTATGAGTAGGTAGCTTTTCCTACATATTGATCTTGTGTTAAATAATCATTACAGGGTCCAGACTTAGTAATTAGTAGTGCTGTAAGTGAACCATGTTTTCTTTGGGTGACAAAAGAGGCTTAGAATGGTCATTGCTGTAGCTCCACTGTGTTTCTATTGGATCCAGCAAGATTTATTCTAAGGAAAAGAGGAGAGACCTAACATTCAGCTTCATTATGGCAATATTATTTAGCATTTGTGCAGTGCTGTAAAAATGAAATCCATTGTTTAAGCAAATGTGGAACAGCTAATGAATCTTGTGTGTGTGTTGAATGGCTGAATCTGAACACTGTCATGGCCGGTTATTTGGTTTGCCTACTTAAAATGCGCCAAAGGACCAAAGTATGTTAATTGTAATGAAAAATTCCCTGCAATTTTGTTCCTGAGGATGAGATAATTTTCTCAAACACAGCGCCCTTCAGATAATTCTGTGGATGGAGTGTCTCATCTCAGCTGAAGTGCAGGGGTCATTAAGTGTTGTTGTGGGGAGCTAACTGTGGGGATGGACCTAAGCCCCCCCCCCCACCACCACCACCACCACCAGCACCAACCACCACCCATCCCCTCCACTTTTCCAACAACCTCTCTCCACCATCACTTCTTCACATGCAGTTAGTTCTTCCACTGCAGTGGCTGTGCCACTAGAGCTACTTCGGTGTAATATTGTAGAGCAGTACACAATTTATTGCAATTTTCTATATTATCTATATTTTTAACAAGACTCAAAAAGAGTAATTCACATGGAACCTTATATAAAAATGTGACAAAAATGTCTTAACTTTTCCATTACAGTAAGATTTTTCAAGATAATACCATTGCCAAACCACTCCATTGTGTTACCACTAATAAGGCCCTTATAACAAAGGAACACAACAAAGACATGTTGGTGCCATAAGTGCCATCAATTCATAAAGAGAATCTATTTTTCCTTCAGCGAGAGAGTATTTATTGCACCTCCAGCCTGGGGAGTGGAGTGCAGAGCGCTCTGCTAGAGGCCCAAATGGATTTTCAACTATGGACCCTAAACCTTTCAAACCACAACACTGCTGAATGGCAGTTAGAGGTTGCCATGCCAACGCCATCTAGAGGGACATTTCAGCTGCATCAGAGAGAAAGCTTGGCCAGATGTCTTCAACAATTTGCTCTGAAAAGATTCACCATCCGCCATGCTCATTAGAGAGCAGCAATCAGAGGAACAGGGAGATATGTGGCTTTCCTGTCTGGATGGCATGTCTCTCTCCAGCTCTCTCCCACCATTAGAAAAACGAGAAGATGGCTACTAAAACATGGCAGTCCTCTCAAATGTGCGGCCTGTTCCACTAGATGTTACTGGTGTATATTTTCTAAAATATTTATGTATTTATATATGTCGGCATCTGTGACATGTCCAGTGCAATGTGCAGCTGACGTGCTCTGGCAGTGCAGAGAGGCATCTGGCCAACACAGAAGAGAGCAACTTTGTGAATTATTAATGGTATAAATCAACACCTGTGGTATGGCTGACAGTTTGCAGAAAAAGAGAGGCTGCTGCTGTCGGCCTTGGGAAAGCTCTCTGACCAGCCAAGCCAGCAGTGTAGCTAGCCCTCCCTGCTCAGTGTAGTCAACATACAAACTACACCTAAAATCATCAAATTTCTGAGAGCCCTTTTTTCTCCTGTAACCAACACTATAACCTCTGCAGAGATCTCAGCGAATGTAAAGAGATTCTTGTTTTACAAATGAAAACAACAAAATAAAGTTATATTATGAATTATGCACATTTTCTGTTCTTATCATTTGTAGAAGAAAATATTTTCTTTTCACATATACTAAGATTAGTAGAGATATTTTTCTGCTTACAGTCATCTTTTATCATATAACATGGTTTACGTCCTAACAAGGCTGGATTAACCATCCATCAAATGGGCAATTGCTCTGGAGTGCAAGACCATAAGTTCATGTTCAACTTCAGTTTTTTTATAGTGTAACATTACCTTAAGGGTCTTTGCACACTTTATAGGTTGAATAAGAACAGGCATAGATGCCCTACACATGGATAAAGATGCACACACACACACACACACACACACACACACACACATACAAACACAGGCAGAAAACCAGTTACACAGTGCCAGTACAACAATATTTAGTAATATTAACTAGTATAGCACAAAGCCACACTATTTGTACAGCTAATATAGCATAGTATAAACTGAAGAAAGAAGACCTTACAGTGGTTCTTGTTTTAAGGCCCTCTCTTGTAGAGGATCCAGATGCCCAACTAATATTTTTTATTTATTATTTATTTATTAATTTCATGCAATTCTTGGGTGCAGGGAGCATGAAGATGAGTTTTCAGCATATGTTTCACTGAACAACTGTCACCACATCATGGTTCCTAGAAATTACTGTGATGTGTGTATCATATCAAATTGAATACCATTTCTAGGGATGTGCAGAGGGCCGAGTATCTGTATTTGTATCTATATTTGTTGAGGGAGCAAAATTATTTGTATTTGTATTTGAATTCAAATAAAAGTGGAAGAGGCTTAAAAATCCTGTTTTGTTTTTTTTATTATGCTTTTAATTTTAGAAAATTAGTGTTACAATGTTACAAATTGTTCCTTACAAAGGAGGCCCCCATGCTGAGTCTCAAACTGGAGTCTCCCAGATCATAGATGACTGCACTGAGTGAAAACTTAACTCACTGCCTCATTGCAGACAGACTTCTACCTATTTATAAACCCATAACACAGCGATATCACACTGTGCAAAGTGTAGGGAAGAACTTCAAAGGTGATTCTTGCTTTGCACATTTTATTTATTGCTTATTTTTTTACAACTTAACTTTGTGGAAAGGAGAAGGGGAATAACAGGTTATTGAGAGTCCCTTGGGAGCACTTAGCATGTGTCAGTAGCTCAGCTTTATCTAGGAGGAACACACTCCCAACTCTGGGAGTGATGTCCAAATAAGGAAATGTGTGTCATGTAGCAGGTGGATGCAAACCCTTTCATTGAGACCTGCTGATAGATGTACCACATGAGCAGAGGAGAGACACTGAGATAGCAATGTAACCGACCTGCGTCCTGTTTTTTGACATGTTTTTTTTTTCTTCCTGAAAAAGAAGTAATTTTTAAAATATTTGTATGAAACAAATATTCATAAAAAAAACACTATGTTTAAATGCTGTATTTGTATTTGGGCACGACCCTAGCCATTTCACTAGCCTTGTCCCCATCAATGTATTTAAATGCACACTTTGAAGTATTGCATTAGAAAAGGTGATGAAAACAGCAAAAAAAAAAAAAAAAAAACGCAAAAAAGTTTTTATACTCATTTGAGATGGTTTTTGCCTTTTATGGAAAATGTAATGCATTAAATGGGAGAATGAAACTCCTTTGCCAAATAAGCTCTGATGTAGGAAATATTTAACTGACATGACTGGTCAACTGTTTTGCTCCAAGTGTCTTCCTGGAACGTGCAAAAATAATGGCTGGTAGTAGTAACTATGCAACCAATACCAGTTGATATGAAAGAATAATTACAACTTGCCAAATTTAAACAAATCCCTCTCATTTTTTCTCTTGTAGATGGCCAAGGTGACTGGTTTTGTTTGCAGTTCGCAACCTCTACTTCTACTCTATTTATTACAACCATGCATAATGTAGCCTATACCACCAACTTCTGATGAAACTACACTTTGCATAGCCAAGTTTATTTGCTCCAAACCAGTTGATGGAAACATGGCTAATTTGCATTTTCTTTTTTGTGACATTTCAAAATTTTGCTTTGAAGACTTGACATAGAAGCACAGCAACTGAAAGTGAGAGTAATGATGTTTGGAATGATCATAGAAGTCACTCCCTATGGCAGATGAAGGTATGGCTATGTGAACTTACAACGCAGTAGACTGTGGGCCAAATCCACAAAAGGATTGTTCAGTCACTACACCTGTCCAAATGTGTCACACCATGGTGAGATAAAGTTGGGTTTTTGTCCTGTCTCCATGTTTTGTCTTGTCATTTAAGTCTTGGTTTTCTATTATGTCCTCAACGGTTCATTTGTTTTTTTGTTGTTGTCCATGTTCATGTTCGGATTCCTGTTACTCTTGCCAAGTTTTACCTTGCCTTGCCATATCCACAGAAGAATTAAGAGGTTTTTTGTCATCTCTGCATCTGAGTCCATTCCTGCTACTTCACAGCATGACAAAATGAGACAAAAAGATAGAGTGTAATTCACAAGTCACCTGCAAAGACTGAAATGCACTGCAAACTGTGCTACCCAACAAATAGCATCATGGTGTGCCTGTTTCATTTGCATGTATGTAAATTAGTTAATTTTCATACATAGCATCTTCAGAGAGTTAGATACTCTCTCTCACTTTCTCTTCAAATTTTCAAGATTTTGAGGCATTGAATGATATTGAATGATATCAAGGGTGAAATCTTAAGTCAGACATTGCAGGTGGATCAACTGGGTACGATGTGGTAGACTTATCGCGGACTCTTGGCCATTTAAAATAAAAATGTCCCGACAGCACTGATGGATCTCAGGATTCATCCATAAGGGCTGCTTTATTACAAACAATTCCACCGTATAAACCTTGAATCTGTGTGTAACAGCTGACCTGTATAGATGTGTGCAGAACACAGAAAATTAATTACCATCAAATCCTGACAGATCTGGGGTTAATGAAGTGACCGCTGCTGTGCTGTGTTTGTAAATGCGCACAGCCTCTTTCTCAGTTTGGAGACATATTGCTGTGTGATGCTGCAGCCAGCTGTGACACACAGCCAACTGTAGGCAATGAACAGAACATCAGTACAGATGATTCTGATATTCATCTAACATTTTCAGATATTAATCTAACATGTTTCAGACCTGCCTGAGTCACATTAATAGCTTTAGCCTATTTCGATGGACATTTCAGTAGATTATTTAATAGGTGTGAAATACTACAGAAGTAAAAGAGGCAAAATATATGAGAGTTGATTTGTGATTGTGTAGAACTCTGTGTGCGTGCACCTCTGCTAATTGAAAACTCACAATTTGAGGCTTTTGTGTTCTGCAGTTTTCATTATGGACCAATCTGTGTACTGAAATGTGGACAAAAGCCTGAAACACTGGAAACCACTCTGCTCACTCAAACAGACCCAAAACATGGGCATATTGCACTCAGCTGCAAAACTTTATAGGCATATTTGGCTGGCATATCATTAGCACAAAATCTTTTGCAAATAAGACCTTAAAACAGGGCAGATTGCGGGTGCAAATGCTATAAATGCAATTCACGGTACTATCAGTGGGTGCAAATCATTCTTTGTAGATTTAGTCCTATGTTATTCAGTCTCAAAACACAGGTCTGGAATTTGTTATGACAGATTTTGGGAGAAAAATATCATGAATGTATCAGCTTAGTACCACCTTCACAGGATAGATGTGAAAGTGCTGTAATGAAAAAAGTGAAGCATAGCCGTGTCTTACAATTGTCTTAAAATCTTATAACCGTGGTGATGGTACCAGGTGCCTTTCACTGGCAGAGTGTAGTAAGCAGGAGTGTACACCTGAATAACAGAGTTCAGGTAAGCTGGAGCTGTTTTCATTGCTGTTTTGTAAACAAGCGTCAAAGAGTTCTTCTGAATTTGATGTGGGAAGTAACTGGGAACCAGTGGAGGGATATGAACAGTGGGGTGACGTGTTGTTTTGAGCTGATTAAAGACCAACTTGAATATACATAGGAGGGAGGCCGGCCTTCTACATTCTGTAAAAGGATGCTCTACTTCCTTCATTTGCACTGACTATTGGCATTGGGTGCTGTTACATACAGGCGTAATTCTTTGGAATACTTAGCCAGGGAAGACATCTAAGCATTTATCAATGTAAAAATCGGGCTACATTTTGTTCAGGGATCTTTTATAGATTTAGATTACATATAGTCTTTGGTATTTCGATATTTCAATGACCATATTTCAACATATAACAGTTTCCACATGATCTCCTGGTCATATTTCTTGGCAAAAGTAGTCAAAACGTATATTCAGAATTGCTTGTTTATAAGTAAAATGGCAGTTTGTTTAACTCTACCCACAACACAGATCACTCTATAGGATTTTGTCATCACAGTGGACGAAGACAAGGTAGCAGCTCAAATCCAATCCAGTGGTCTTTATTCACACTTTTATGCTAATCTTTGGTGTTATAGTCGCACAGGGGGCATTTCAGTGTTGGCCCCACAGCAGAGTATACAGCTTTGAGATATATTTGAGAATCATTTTAGTAACGGAGGATAACATCACATCAGAAGGAATTCCACTTAGGATAATTATTTCTCCTAAAGAGATTCTTACCTTCAGTCAGACTAACCTGTTTTTAAAAAGTTTACAGTGTTTTAATTGAAAGAGTAAAGAGAATGCCTGGTTAATCAAAACATTTGAAAATAATTATTGCTTTTTTACTTTTGGTTTATAATTCAAGTGGAAATGACAAATTACAGTAGTCCTTTGAGGTTTATTAAGTCTTCTTTTCCAATCCTCTGAGAAACAGACCTAGAGTGAAACCTTAATCAATGCTGGACATCAAAGGCAAACCGCAGGCTTCTGGATCTGTCATGGTGTATGTTCAGTGGCCTGTTGAGCAGACAATAGGTGTGAATCAAACACGTGAATATACATGTAGTGATGTACACCAATCACTCATAACATTAGAAGCACCTGCCTAATATTGTGTAGGTGCCCCTCATGCCATCAAAACAGCTCTGACCCATCAATGCATGGACTCCAAAAGACCTCTGAAGGTGTCTGGCGCCAAGACGTTAGCAGTAGTTCCAAGTCCTTTTGTGAAGTGGGGCCTCCATGGATCAGATTTATTTTTCCAGCACATCCCACAGATGCTCAACCGGATTGAAGATCTGGAGAATTTGGAGGCCTGGGCAACACCATGGCCTTTTTGTCATGTTCCTCAAACCATTCCTGAACCATTTTTGCGGTGTGGCAGGGAGCATTATCCTGCTTAAAGAGGACAATGCTATCAGGAAATATCATTGCCATGAAGGGGTCTACTTGGTCTGCAACAATGTTTCGGTAGGTGGTACATGTCAAAGTAACGTACTGCCTCTGCCGGCTTGCCTTCTCCCTGTAGTGCATCCTGGTGTCATCTCTTCCCTATGCTCATTACAGTGTGTGATGTCCACAGGATGTGAAAGAAAATGTGATTTGTCAGACCAGGCCACCTTTCTCCATTGCGCTATTGTTCAGTTGTGACACTCACATGCATTGTAGGCGGTGGTCTGTGGTCAGCACTCTGACCAGTCTTCAGCTATACAGCCCCACAGCAAGCTACAATGCACTATGTGCTCTGACACCTGTCTATCATAACCAGCATTAACTTTTTTCAGCATTTTGTGCTACAGTAGCTCTTCTGAGGGCTCAGACCAAATGGGCTAGCCAAAGATTTGGAGATGTCCTAACCCAGTCATCTAATAATCACAATTTGGCCCTTGTCAAAGTCACTCAGATATTTACGCTTCACCATTTTCCCTGCTTCCAACAAATCAACTTCAAGAACTGACTGTTCACTTGCTGCCTAATATATCCCATCCCTTGACAGGTGCAATTTTAACAAGATAATCAATGTTATTCACTTTGCCTGTCAATGGTTTTAATGTTTTGGCTGATCGTGTATGTAGCACTACAGATAATCCTTCTCTAGGATTTAAGCACAATCAGATGCTCTGGGTTAAAGATGCTCAAATGATCAAGACTTTGACTGGTCTGGAATCATATGAGTGATAAAGCTAGATGGCTGTGCCCATAAACTGTGTATAGGGAGGGGGAACAGGGGAAAGACTCCATGTTTAATGGGACAAGTCTCTTCCTGGGCTCTGATTGGCCGTTTTATATGTGGAGAATGTGCTGACCGGGTGCTGTCTGATTGAAATGGACTGCTCAATAAAATACAGCACTGTGTACACATACAGATGGCGGCATTAAAGTTGATCAGAAGGCACTCTGGCTCTGCAGAATGACAGCCACAGTCTCCGAGTGGTGATGTTGCAGAATGAAGGATGGCCCTGACACTCTAACATGTAAGGCTGGCTTCAATTACCCCAGTCCTCCTCCTGTAAGACAGCAGGAAGCAGTCACACTTCCTTTATGGGCATCCTCAACCACTGATATGATCCTCCATAAATGCTCGTGTTGAACAGTCCCACAGTCTCAAGTTGAATTTAATTATTGTGACATAAAATTATTAAATTCACAAAATTACCAAATTTGTCAACATGGTGAAGTGAAAAAATAAGACATTTGTTTAGGGTTGTCAACCATCTCTATAAGAGCAGAGGACAGATTTTGGAGGAAAGAATCAGAATATCATCTGCTGGGTCTCCTGGTGAAGCTGATAAAATATCATCACTGCCATGTTCTTAAAAGTTAATAAAATATTGAATGGATCCATTAACCCTCTCAGGGTTTCCATCTCAGTAATGCAGATGTGTCCATTGTAAGGAAAGCTCTAAGAATGCCCATACAGACAACTTTCCATCTTCAGTGATCAGTATGTATAGCTCCTTACCCATGCTACTCAGAATGACTGTAATCATTTTAAAGTCAAGTAGAAATGGTTTTTAAAGAGGGTTGATTCCTCATGTGGACATAAATGATCAGGTACCTTATTTTAAGATTTTTATATTTTTTATTGAATTGTTACTATTGAGCTGTGTGTTTTTGTATAAAGGCCAATTTAGGGAAGCACACTACAAACTTTTCTCTTTAGGTGTAGAGGGACGAACTTTCATGTGCATTAAAAAACTCCATGGGAAAGCCTAAAGAATACAGACGCAGGAAAAATGGCACACATTTCTTGGATTATATTGCTGTAGTGCTTCCAATTTCAGAAGCTTTATTTAGAAATGATCATTATTAATTGAATTAAAGTTAAAGAGGTAGGACACATACTTAAACAGCATAATGTAGTAAAGTAAAAACCAGGTAAAGGAATTAAAGTAAATGCTGGAAAACAGTTCAACATTGACTGTGGCAGGAATTGTATGTCAATTTACACCATACTGACATTTTAGAGACAGAGATTTTACATTCCTGCAGAAACACTTACAGAAACTGACTTTTGATGTTGTGTCACATTAGAGCAAAGCGAGCAGCATGTCTGATGTTAAACCTATTGTTTAGCAGCTTTCAGGCTCCCTGGCATTAATCGGAGATGTGACCCCTACGGCCACCTTGTACTCATTCTATGGGTGAAGCACTTGTGGCTCATAGTCACCATGCAAGGCAGACAAAACCAAGGGGAGTATAAAGAGCTATGCGGAACACATCACTGATAAAAGTATTCAGGTGTAGCAGTCATTTACTGATATTGATGTTACAGGTTAACCTTCTTTCACAGAGGACCAAAGAATGTTAAGAAGTTTAGAGTCTCAGTACAGAAAGAATGCTGAATAGAAGAGCCAGAAATAATGTTAAGTGAAGGAGCAAGGCCAGAAACAGAATACATACAATAGGTACAACACATCTCTCTGCACATCTGAGACCCAACGTTTCAAAGTGGGCACTGTTTCTAAAGCCTGCTAATGGACTGATGAATACAACTGCATCAGACCATAATCAACACAGCCCTATTCCTTTCACATGATTGGTGTATTATTAGTATAAAAGACTTGCTCAAGTTCATTTTAAATGCATTAGGAGATGAAACACTGTAAAACAAACCTAAGCAATTAAATATGAACCTTGATTTAGAAACTTTTCATTGCACTACAACTAAAAGTAGCTTAATTATGAGTCCATATGTAGATAGAACATATTAGCCACCCACCCCATAATGTTAGTGATGGGAGGCAGCATGTTAAGACCCACTTCTTCCTCCTAACCCTCCCCTAAAACTGTTGACTTTCCTCCACAGAATTGTTTCTAATCAAGCCTTTGTCCCAACTCAGTTGAGATAAGAGGCTGAATAAATTGTCAGCTCCTGTTGTTTATCAGCTCCAGTGTTTCACTCCATGTATTTGTCAGCACATCATTAGGGGCAAGCGGATGGCTAATTAGTTGTTTGTACAGCAATCTGATTAGAAGTTGGATTTGCATTGTGTTGCACCATGGGATCCATGTAGAGATGCTGAGCTCTCAGTCTGAGTTTTGAAACTCATTTCCTCCTGTCATTCTGTTACATAAAGCAAAACTGAAGAAAGTAAGGAGTCAGTGAAAGATCACTGCCAGAAGCTACACTGGCTCAGTGAGCGACTTTTAACAAGAAAAGGGCAACAACTTGATTTCAATTACTTTAATCTTTTACTCAACTTATTCTATTATTCTAATCTTATTTTACATCCCTCTGTTTCTTTGTGTGCAACTTCACCTTAGGTTGTAATCATCAAACTTTACATCGGAGACATCTCTGTTGATTGAGTCACAGAAATAGACAAGACTGCCCTCCCAAGAAAAACAACAGAATCAGTTGTTTCAGTTCCCCAAAATGACTTCAGCAGTCGGAAGCTCCAGAGCAGTTAATACATGGACATTGTGATGAGTCAACTCACAAAAACCTGTACCAGCTCTTGTTGCCATTTTTCTGTCACAAGTCCCTGAAATTAAATGACCAAACAAACTCCAGAACGTGGAAGAACAACAACATAGAACATACAAGTGTTTTCTAATTCGGTCCCATTTATGGCAATAATCAGCAGGACAACATCATTTGTCTGTGCTTTCCAAAACTGTTACAAATCACTGTAAAAAAAGAGAATGATGTTTTATGGTGTGACAATTCTATGGCTAAGATCTGATTAGGTTGATAAGATGGAGCCTATTCATTTCATTCATTCACTTATTAAGCAACAAAGTTTTCTTGCTTCTTGGCTTGCTTCCACTTTCTGTGGCACTCTGCACATATGCATTGTGTTTCTCTCTCCCTGGCCCTGCCTACTCAGTCTTGCTTGGCCCATGGATTTTCCATTAGGAAGACATCAGAAAAAATAATAAGCTAAAAAATACCTTTTCTAAAAAGTTTTGTGAACATGATCGCTGTAACCGAGTTTTAATTTAGAGTAATAATCCACCTTTTTATTTATTTTTTTCACGGATGTCTCTTTTATAATTGATGGGGAAAGGCTGCAGGGGATTTTCCACGGTGGGAAATGGGCAAAGGCAGAAATTGGCACCTTGTTCAGCTCTCTTATACATGCATTATGTAGAGAGTTATATATAGATGTTGGAAGATGACTTCCCATTCTGAATCCTGCCTAAAAAGCTGTAATTAGCCAATTGTTTTTACAACAGCTGTCATTGAGCACAACACCAGACATTGTAGAGGTGCGGACAGTGATTCAGAGGTCAGGAACCAGGTTTTTGGCTTGTGTCATATTTGAACCAAATTTTGTATGTATCATCCACTCCAACTGATAGCACAAAATTTTAATTTCTTCATAATTCTAAGGACTACAGTGTTCAGTGTCTTTATAAAATCCACTTCCAACACTTACAAAAAGACACACCACTCTTATATTTCTGAGAGTGCATCATAACAAGCCTTCCTGTCAGTTATAAATCTTAACATTTTAGCATTTTTGTGCTAGCAGGGGCCGCTTTTATTAATTTGTCCTCCTGCTAAGCTAATCAGGCCTGCTGTTTATGGGCTGGGGTGACAAACAGACACTTAGAGCACCCTAGAGACAACAGTTTAGAGCCAAGTTGTCCACAGTGAAAGCAAGAGATAAGGTTTTATTACACCTCCCAAATTTTAAATAAAACCAGAGCACCATAGATGCTGGAATGCAACAATATAAATTCATTCCCTCTGCTTTAGTCAGGTGATGCCTTAATCTCTCTCTGAATATGACAAACTGCCCTTAGACAGGTGAGCTTTACTCCTGTTTCCCTGTTTCAGTCTCTAGAAAACTCCTGAAACTGTAGAAAGGAACACCAGGAAGAAGTGGAATTATGTAAGCCCACTGGTTGATCTTTTAGTTTTAAAGGGCCACTCCAGTGATATATTATTGCACCATATCTGTGTAGCAGAAATCAAGAAATCAAGAGAAAAATGCTGGATCCTGCACTTGCCATAATGCAGCAAAATAGGGTCTTTGTTACCAAGCCAAATGCCAAATCTTTCAACACACACACACACACACACACACACACACACACACACACACACACACATATATATATATTCAATTCAATTCAATTCAATTTTATTTATATAGCGCCAAATCACAACATAAAGTCATCTCAGGGCACTTTTACATGGAGCAGGTCGAGACCACGCTCTTTAATTTACATAAGTATATGTATATATATATATATATATATATATATATATATATATATATATATATATATATATATATATATATATATATATATATAAGGCATGTTTATGCTGGTAGTTGCACCCAGCCAGCTGAATTGTTTCGTTGCCATCAAATAAACACTGGTTTGGACAAAGGGGGCAACTGGAGCAGCACAATGAAGTGAGAGGACTGACTGATCCCTGAATGTTTACTCCCTAAGTCTCATCTCCGGTTACACATTAACTGATGTGATGGTGCAGCAGTGTCAGTCTGCTGCAAATGAGTTGTGAGGCAACATTCAAATGCATGACACGGACGACCAAAAAATGTGGCTCTCATGTAGTTCCCGGCAACAGCAAAATGCAGACACAAAATCACAGCAATGAGCATTAATCACGAAGAATGGAGACATAACATTTAAATGGCTAGTGGCCTTTTTCAATTTCTTTTCTTGTGTACCATAATTAGTTGTAGTAAGAATTGACTTTTGTTTAGCCTACTATGGTCATTTTCACAAACTGAATGTCATGGAATCACCAAAGTCATTAGGATTCATCCTTTGGGGAAAGTGAATGTATGTTCCAAACTGTATCACAGTCCATTAAGTAGAACAAGAGAGATATTCCAGTCTGGACTGAAATGGTGGACCAATCAACCAACTGACTTAGCCTGACAAATAAAAAACAATACTAAAGTTTGAAATCCACTGTATCTTCTGAAAGCTGCAATGATAATTACATGGGATTAACATACTGATGATTTTTTTAGAGCCTCACCAGGGGACAGTGTTAGCAACAAGTCCCCATAACTACATGACAAAATAGTTCTTACTGACTTTCAAAATGACTCGTGAGCATTTGAGGAAGGCAAGGCAAGGCAAGGTACGTTTATAGCACATAGTAAGGACTTCATGAGATTTTTTGATGATAAAATTCTAACAATTAGAGATAAAATTCAACAGTCTCTACTCTCAAAAGGCACAGATTTATCAAGTTCCCTAGAAACAGCCACAAAACTTGATTTAAGTTTGGACTGTTTCGCTCAGATTGACCTTCCTGAATTAACTTCGTCATCAAAACCTTCGAATTGTCTCTTAGATCCCATCCCAACTAAACTCTTTAAGGATGTCATACCCTTAATTAGCACATCCCTACTAAATATAATCAATATGTCTTTGGTAACTGGCTATGTACCGCAGTCCTTTAAAGTAGCTGTAATTAAACCTCTCCTTAAGAAGCCTACTCTCGATTCAGACGTCTTAGCCAATTATAGACCCATATCTAACCTTCCTTTTCTGTCTAAGATTCTCGAGAAAGCAGTAGCTAATCAGCTATGTGACTTTCTAGATAACAATAATTTATTCAAGACTTTTCAGTGAGGATTTAGAGCACATCATAGCACAGAGACAGCACTGGTTAAAATCACAAACGACCTCCTGACTGCATCAGACAAAGGACTTGTCTCTGTACTTGTCTTGTTAGACCTTAGTGCCGCATTTGACACTGTTGACTATCAAATCCTGTTACAGAGACTGGAACATTTCATTGCCATTAAAGGTTCTGCATTATGCTGGTTTAAATCCTATTTATCAGATCGATTTCAGTTTGTTCATGTTAATGATGAATCCTCCATAAAAGTAAAAGTTAGACACGGAGTTCCTCAAGGTTCTGTTCTGGGACCTTTACTATTCACTTTATATATGCTTCCTTTAGGGAATATTATTCGAAAACACTCCATAAATTTCCATTGTTATGCAGATGATACCCAAATATATTTATCAATGAAGCCAGATGAACCCAATCAGTTATCTAGACTCCAAGTGTGCCTTAAAGATATAAAGACCTGGATGACCTGCAACTTTCTGCTGCTAAACTCGGATAAAACTTATTGTGCGGTCAGGCACCATCTTATCTAAAATAACTCTTGGTACCGTATAATCCCACTAGAGCACTGCGCTCCCAGAATGCAGGTTTACTGGTGGTTCCTACAGTATTTAAAAGTAGAACTGGAGGCAGAGCCTTCAGCTATCAGGCTCCTCTCTTGTGGAACCATTTCCCAGTTTCAGTCCGAGGGGCAGACACCCTCTCTATGTTTAAGAGTAGGCTTAAAACTTTCCTTTTTGATAAAGCTTATAGTTACGTCTGATCTGACTCGCCTTGGATCAGCCCTTAGTTATGCTATAGGCCTAGACTGCCGGGGGACTTCCATTGATGCACTGAGCTCCTCTCTCCTCTCCTCCATCTCTATGTATTTTTATTACTATTAATGCATGTTACTAACTTTACTCCCCCCCCCCTTCCCCCTTCTCTCTCTCTCTCTCTCTCAACCCAACCAGTCAAGGCAGATGGCTGCCACCCAAAATTGAATTGAATTGAATTTGAACAAGGCAAGTCAAAGTGCTTTACATAGAGCATAGAAGGTATCAAAACAGAATATAAAAGCAACACAAGTAAAAAGACATAAAACAAATGAAAAGTGTTAAATTTGTAAATAAAAAGAAGCTAAAAGGGAGTAAGACAGATAAAACAAGAACATAAAAGTTACAGTGCAGTGTAAAATATTAACTCTTAAATTTAATTTAATAAAATGCAACAGCAAACAGACAAGTCTTCAACTGTGATTTGCAGCAGACCTGCAGTTTTCTGAGAGTTTGTTCGCGATATGTGAAGGCTAAAAACTGAATGCTGCTTCTACTTGTTTAGTTTTTACTCTGGGGACAGAAAGCAGACCTGATCCAGATGACCTGAGATGTCTAGATAGTTCAAAATGTAGCAGCAGATCAGAAATGTATTTTGGCCCTAAACCATTTAGTGCTTTATAAGCCAACAGCAATATCTTAAAATCAATTATTTGACAGACAGGAAGCCAGTGTAAAGATCTGAGAACTGGAGTGATATGATTTCGGTCTTAATGGAGGACTCAAGGAGCAGCATTCTGAATCAGCTGCAGCTGCCTGATCAATTTTTGAGGGAACCTGTGAAGACAGCATTACAATAGTCAAGTCTACTGAAAATGAATACATGGACAAGTTTTTCCAAATTATGCTGAGACGTAAGTCCTTTAATTCAGGTCTGCGTCCACGACTACACCAAGATATCTGGCTTGGTTTATAGTTTTTAACATTATCGACTTTTAAACATTCTTCCTTGGCTCCAAAAACAATTACTCCAGTTTTGTCTTTGTTTAATTGAAAAAAGACACTTAGTTATCGCATTCCAAAACATATGATTGCACATGACTGTGCAAATATATTCTTATAAGTGTTGCTGATCTTAACGGTCAGGTTAGATTTAGCCATTCTGTATTTTTTCTGGTAATGACAGTCTCCATTCATCAGGAACTTCCTTAGCAACCCATATGACCATATCACCCTTTCCAAACATGACTCATAAGCACATTTTCTGATATTATACTTTTATGTTTAATAACTTAAGTTTAAGCAACTAAAACTACTTGGTTATGGTTAGAGAATGGTCTTCCATGGTTAAAAGAAACCAAAATTGACCACTGATACAATATGTAACAAGAAACATGGTCTGAAGTCTTGAAGATGTTTTATATGCCCAGCCATGCACCATGACCTACGGCTTTTTGCGGTTTTATAATGTCACACTACGTCTGCCTTTGCTACTGAGAGAATACATCATTCATGATCACAAGAGGACGTTTGTTAGGAAAACACAATAATCATTTTCATGCCCTTAGGAGTATGAATGTGCTCAGCATATTCAATGGCAGTCTTCCTAGTAGATCATTTGATGTCTTGTGGACAGAGAAAAGTGGAAAGGGTTCATCCTCTGAGGAGCATGAAAGTACACAGGACATTTCATGACAATCTATCCTTTAGTTTTGAAATATCTCATGTAGAAGTAAATATGTTGAACTGGCGGTAGCACAAGAGGAAGGGTCAACAGTTAGCCAAAATTGTTGGATGGATCTCTGCCTTTAGGCCTCTGTTTAGGGGCAAGATGCCTACAGTTTATTGATAGGAGGTTGTTGACCTCACACCCAATTTGACTGTTATCAGCCTATTGAACAGGCATTATCATCACACATCTGCACCAAATATACAGTGCTGTTTGAAAGTTTGTGAACCCTGAAATGTGATCAGATTTTTACACAAGTCTTAAAACTAGATTAAGGGAACCCAGTTAAACAAATGAGACAAAACATTTAATTTATTCATCTATTTATTGAGGAAAATGATCCAATCCTTCATATTTGTGGGAGGCAAAAGTATGTGAACCCTTGCTTTCAGTAACTTAGGTGACACTCTTTTGCGCTTGGAGGAATTTTAGCCCATTCCTCCTTCCAGAACAGTCTCATCTCAGGAATGTTGATAAGCGTCTTTGCATCAACTGGTCAGGTCCTTCCATGGCATTTTTATAGTATTAAGCTCAGGACTTTGACTTGGCCATTCCAAAACATCAACTTTCTTATGCTCTAACCATCCTGTGGTAGAGTGACTTGTGTGTTTAGGGTTATTGTCTTAGTGCATGACCTACCTTCTGCTGAGCTTCAGTTCACAGACGTCTTGATATTTTCCTGTAGAATTTGCTGGTACAACTCAGAACTCAGTTTCTTCAATGATTGCAAGCCATGCTATTGTCACCATATCCATACCATGTTTAAAAGATGAGATAAGGTTAAGATTTTTGTCTCATCCAGCCTCAGAACATTTTTCCAACATTTTTGGCTTATCCATGTGGTCTTGAGCAAACCGTAAATGGCAGCCGTAAATGGTTCATTTTGGAGAGTAGTGACTTTCTTCTTGCAACTCTGCCATGCACACCATTGATGTTCAATATTCTCCTGATGGTGGACTCATGAACACTGACTTTAGCCACTGCAAGAGGACTTTAGTGTCCTAGATGTGAACCTAGGGTCCCTTGTGACCTCCCGCACTATCACATGCCTTGCTCTTGGTGTCATGTGGTTCAGCCACTCCTGAGGAGGGTAACAATGGTGTTGCATATCTTCCATTTGTACACGATCTGCCTGACAGTCGACTGGTGAAGTCCAAACTCTTTAGAAATAGTTTTGTAACCCTTTTCAGCCTGGTGAGTATCAGAAACTGTTCTTCTGAGGTCCTCAGAAATCTCCTTTGTTCGAGAACACACTTCCACAAACCTGATTTCTCTTCTTTAAATAAGGCAAAGCCTCTCAGACTCACAATTTGTCATCCCTTTGACTGTAACACCCGACTCTAATTTCCCCTTAAAATTAATTTATCATTCTAGAGGTGTACATACTTTTGCCACACAGATATGTAACATTGGATCATTTCAATAAATAAATGAAAAAGTATAAGGTTTTTGTCTAATTTGTTTAATTTATGACTTTTTATCTAGTTTTAGGAATCGCATTGAAGTCTGATCACATTTTAGGTCATATTTATGATATAGAAATATTGCAAATTCTAATGCGTTCACAAACTTTCAAGCAGCACTGTATAGGCTAGTAAGGGCCTATTAGCCTACTAGTAGGTTCAGAAAGCTGCTATCACCCATTTATTTCAGTGAGCCAGTGTTGATGGAGCCCAATAGGTGCAGAAGCCTGTTATCAGGCATGTGCTGTCATGTGACTGCTGTTTCTTGCTGTATAAACAAAAAAATGGCTGCTTTTGCTGTTATTCTCAGTTTAAAATGCAATAGTGTGCTGCAAGCATTCACACTACAGTTATCCAAATCTTTATATAGTATATAACTATAGTTATCCAAATCTTTATTAGTGACACAGGGTACTGCACGAGTCACTACGCACCATAGCTATGCAATAGCAATGGAGCGTAGTGATTCGGGCAAAGCCTGTACAAAATCCGTACAAAATTTCGGCGCATAACTAGTCCCGCAGCTTTGAGAAAACCCATGCGAATTATACATCAAAACGTGCGGCTTGTTCGGGGATGGTGTGCTATGACTTTTGGTGAAGATATTGAAATTTTCCCATAGGAAATGAATGGGGAGGGGTCAAAAAATGTCCACATTTTAGGGGCAATTTCAAGCTTCAACTACTTCGCCATACTTTGAGCTACAGACTTCCTTCAAACTTTAAAATGTTCACAAAGTTGTCAGCTATTAAACTTCAACTTTTTGATATCTTTTATACTTTTTGATCTGTGACTTTTAAAGTTTCATGCACAATTTTGGATAAATTTTGAGTTTAACATTAGTGTGTTCAGAGCTAGAGTGCGTGAGGTCATCACTGGAGTGGAAGAAGCTGTTTAAATTTTTCTGAAAAAATGTGTAGACATAATTTGGTCTACACAAATAATTTTTTCCAGAGTAGTAGGCACATTTGTCTTCTGTCATTTAAATCACCAACCGTAGCTCAAACACAAACAGAATTTAAACTGTCAGCCCTTTTGTGAAGGGTTTACCGGCCAACTGTCCCATAGACTCCATATTAATTAAGGAGGAGATTTCAGGAGAAGAGCTGAACTGACACCCTTTTTTCTCTCGCTCTCCTGTCAACATTTTTGGGTCTAAGGACTTGAAGATCACCAGTATTGTGCAGAAAGATCTTGCAGTGGTCCTGGTCTGCTCAGATTTCTGATAGGACTTACGGTTCTTTTACAAAAATGCCTTTTTTGACAGGCTCATGGAGCTAACATTTTCACTCTGCTTTGACAAATTTATACACCAACACACACGCACGCGTACGATCGCGCACTCACGCTCGGGTTGCCATGGGGAGCAGAGTAAATCTCTGTGTATGTGTGTGGGATTGCGTGTGGGTGTGCCTGCGGGCGTGCGTGTGAGTGCCCTGGTGTGTGCGAAGCTATGTGCACAAAGCTAAGTGCCCTAGCTAATCTGCCTGAATCAGAGGGCGCTGCGTACCAACCACAAAGTCATCAGTCATCTGATTGAGGTAGGTGAATATTTTTCTCTTCAACTTTGTTATCTTAGTAGCATTAGCCTACATTATTCTTGAATCTAGACATTATTCTCTCATATTTTTGGGAATAAATGATTAATATGGACAAAAAGTATACAGTCGGTGCTGAGCAAGAACACTATACATATGGCATTAAACTGTGACTCAGTGTGCTGTCAACGTCCATTAAAGTGCTGAGTTTGCTTCTGTCACGTTCAGCATGATGTTAAAAGTGTTTGAGGACATCATTACTATGATTTGTATCGAGATAGACCGCCTCTGTTGAAAAGTAAGGTTTGTTTACGTTAACCGAAAATAGCCGCGCTATTTAGCAGCGCCAGACTCCTTTGAAAAAAAAACCACACATTTAAGATGGTAACGTAACGGGAGGTGCTGCTGTAGTGCAGCTAGCTGCTTAGTCTGTGTGTGTGACTGGGTGAGTTTCAGCGGTTGAAGAAGTAATCAGATCTCTTCGTGAAGCAAAGTACCTCACATTAAAGCCAAAAAAGAGACTGTGTGGTAGATCTGTGCTCTGCTAAGTAAATTTAGTCTTTCTGTCAAAGGAGTCTGGTGTATTTGAACAGCAGTGAGGCTCACTGGCCAAACAGGTAGATGATATCACAGATTAAAACTGACCGTCGTGCTGTAAATACTGTTAGTGTAGTAACGTAATGCTGTTGGTTGAAGAAGTATTCAGATTATTTTATTACAAATAAAAGTCCGCTATGAGAAAAAAACCTTCTTTTACTGTTCATATAAACACCCGACTTAAAATTACACACCTGGAGAACTACGTATATATTGCTTCATATCTATATTATACTATCTATTGGACTATATACATACAGTGAAGCCTGAAATGATTCATACCCTTTGCAGCAAATTTTGTCTTAAAGTTACTTTTATTCAAGCATATTATTTTGACTGGAAAATAAAAGCTGAGAAATATTTATTTCCACAAGATGCCTCTTTTACATCCTCTTATTATCTTCTGATAGATGCCTGTGTCATTTCACATCAAGAAAAAACTTGCTGGTTGAATATATATATATGTATATATATATATATGTGTGTGTGTATATTTTTATATATAGACAAGTAAGGAGCATTTATAAATGTATCCATGTGGATGAGTTTAATTTGAGTTAATTCATGCTACCATAATGTTGTCTGTCTTACTGATTTCTTTGTTTTTGTGTATTTTCAGAGAACATGCAAGACAATCACCCTGCAGCCAAATTTCCCTCTGTCTATCTCTGTCTGTCCTGTAAGAGACATCCCACTTCTGCTGCTCCTCCCAAAGTTTCCTTCATTTTGTCCATGTAAAAGGTTTTTATGGGGCAGTTTCTCTAATCACATTTGAGGGTGAAAGGGCAGATTGTCATATAAATAAACACATGAAAAACAACTGTTGGTCTAAGGTGTGTTCTGTTTCAATATTTGAAATATATTAAGAAATGTATTCATAATGTACAGGTGTGCTCCTGATGATGTAGAAAACCCATAAATTATATTTATTATGTACATGTTGTAACTCCACATCATGACTTAAAAGTCAATGTAATATATAGTATTATTAGAATTTTATATATGTTTATATATATTTTCATGTTTCAAACACACTAAGTGTAATTATTGATCAGCACTAATAATTAACGGCCATACCACTGAAATCATAACAGAGCATCAGTGACACAAATACCATCAGCTCCTCCCTGATAAGTGTTCCCCATCAGCTGCTGGGGCTCCTCACACATGACCCACCGGCACCGGCCCGTGTCACTCTCAAAATTTCTGCTGCAGGAATTTTCTAGTTATTATTATTATTATTATTATTCCGTACGTTTTTCGCCTCTTTTCAACTCCTTCATACTTTCACCGATTTCAACCATTCAAATATCAAAACGTGCAGCTCTTTAAGGACATTTATGCTTGTATTTTTCTTTTTTATACCTTTTATACTTTTTAAAATATTACACAAATTCAAAAGAATTTCTGCCATTGAAATGAATGGACAGAGGCTTAAAATCCTCTTCAACCCACTCCACTTTGGCATTCAACTACTTGCACATACTTTCAGCTAGAGACTTCATTTCAACTTTAAACGGGTCACGAGACTTTCAACTATTAAACATGTATTTAGCTTTTTCATATCTTTTACGGTTTTTACACAGTCACAGTTTATGTTTTATGAAATTTTCAGGCCTTCTCAGACTTTTACATTAGTGTGTATTGCGTGGAATTCTCAAACTTAGAGTGGGTGATGTCACTGATGACATCACTCACTCTAACAGTTCAGCCTTCAAATTTGAACAAAAATCTTTCAAACTTTACAATCTTACTTCCACATCTTACACTGTACAAGCACATTTTTTAGACAGAAATGTAGACAAACTTGTCCTTTCTCATCCAGTCTGACTTTCATTAAGACAGGAGTCACGGTTTTTGAGTAAATCACTCAAATGCGCAGAGAGTGCTGTCCAGCAGCCTCATTCACTCTAATGTTATTTGAGCTTTAAAATTCATCGTCATCAGAGATGATGGGCAAATATAAACTGTCACAGCTCATTCATTTTAACTCGCACAGAAATATATCCTACATCAGAATCACCGCTGAAGTCTCGGCTCGCTCACGCTGAAGAAATTTTTTCACTGTGACTTTTAGTTTTTGAGTTATAGTATGGTGTTCGTGCCTGATTTTGGCCAAAGATGAGATCGTCTCACCCCATTTTCAATCAATCAGAGGGGGTCGCTGTCACCATGGTAACCTGGGGCTGTGCTGTGAGGCTATTTTTAGACTTGTTGTAAAGGTTCATTCCACCCAAAAACTGTGTTCTGTTTAACTCCTCAAAGCTTTATTTCACAGAAATACTCAAATATCAAAAATATTCAGCTCTTTAGGTACATTTATGCATTTTCTGCAACCTTTTACCTGTTTCACAATTTCAGCCATTTCAACCAATTATCAAAATATTCAGCTCTTTAAGCACTTTTATGCAGTCTTGCTGAACCTTTCACCTGCTCACATTTTTAACTATTTCAACCAAATATCAAAATATTTAGCTCTTTAATTACTTTTATGCAGTGTTTTGTTGCAACCTTTCACCTCTTTCATACTTTCAACTATTTCAACCAAATATCAAAATATTGAGCTCTTTAAACATATTAATGCTTGTATTCAGCTTTTTCTTAACAAAATTCATTTCAGATTTCTGCAAGTTCAGCAATGTTTTGCAATCCATTTCAGCTGTCAGCATTCACACGCATTTTCCGCAGGAAATGCATTTTCTAGTTATTATTATTCTTCTGTACGTTTTTCGGCGGCTTTCAACTGCTCTATACTTTGAGCTACAGACACCATTCATATATCAAAATGTTCAGCTCTTTCAGGAGAAGTGTGCTATTACTTTTCAGCTTTTTATCATAAACCATTGATTTTATATGAATTTTTAACAATATTAAAATTTATAATGGCAGTCTATGGGAGGATTTCTTTGAAAGCTAATATCTCAAAAACTAAAAGTGCTAGAATGGTCATATTTGATATACAGGTGTCCCACCTGGACATGCTTAACATATTAAAACATGGTATCAATAGCGCCACCATGTGGTCAGTTATTCAATGTTTTGCGTTTTGGCTAATAACTCATGAACGGTAAGTCCTATCAAAAAGCTTTTTGGTCAGGATGTTCCTTGGATGACCCTGATTAGAATGATATAGGCCACGCCCATTTGCGTCTATAAAAAATTTCCGCCATTTTGTTTTTTTTCAGAAACATATGTTTTGCTCCTGTCGACTCATATTTCATCCAATCTTCACCAAACTTGGTACATACCATATTTAGAGGACCCTGAACAAGACCTATTCATTTGTTTTCAGATATCACTTTCCGTTGTCTGTTATTGGCTAACAAACTTTTGGAGGCGTGGCCTATAACTCCTTAATAATGAATTGGATCGTGACCAAATTTGGGGATGTTGTACACAACGTGACCTTACAGAAGTGTGTAAAATTTCACAAACTTCTGCCCACAGGGGGCGCTAAAGTTACCTTATAACATGATATTTCAGCAATTCTGTTGTTGTTAATGGAATGAAACTTGATAGGCAGGTTTTCCAGGAGAATCTGCACAACATACTGAATCATGGCAGCAATAGCGCCACCTTGTGGTCACAAATAAACCGGCACCATACTACTTATTATCTAATAAATCTCTTAAATGTAACATGCCATGGTAATCACATTCTATTTGTAATGATGGGAATCCTGAACAAGTGTTTAGTATTTTCAGCAGTGCTTTGCAATTCATTCAGATTTCAGCATTCACACGCATTTTCCGCAGGAAATGCATTTCTAGTTATTATAATTATTCTTCCATATGTTTTTCAGCGGGTTTCAACTGCTCTATACTTCGAGCTACAGACACCATTCATATATCAAAATGTTCAGCTCTTTCAGGAGAAGTGTACTATTACTTTTCAGCTTTTTATAATAAACCATTGGTTTTATATGAATTTTTAAAAATATTAAAATTTATAATGGCAGTCTATGGGAGGATGGGGATCTTGAAGAAGTGTTTAGTATTTTCAGCAGTGCTTTGCAATTCTGCTTTTGCTGTTTTTCATAGTGTAACTACTCCTACACGATTTGTTGTATCAACTTCTTTTCAATGTCAAATTGTACATCCCCATAAGGAGATGTGTGCTTTTACTTTTCTTATTTCTAACATATTTCATTGATTTTATATAATTTTTTAAAACATTCAAATTTTTGACTACTACTGCAGACAACAATGCCATGTTCTATGCCATGGCCTATGTCCGTCATGTGTCTGGGAGGGGTGTGTCTGAGGACTTATTGTTCGCAAAATATCTATCCACTGACATGAGAGGAAAAACCATCTTCAATGCCTTGGATGAGTACCTCCAGGCCGTTTGGCAACATCCTCGCCTGCGCCACAGACAAGGGCTCCCACTATGGTTGGGAGGTACTGTGGGTTTGCAACTTTGTTAAAGGAGCGTGCGCCAAAAGTGTTGGCAGTGCACTGTAGGCTGCACCATGCAACCACGCAACCTTGCATCCAAGGCAATCAGTCCATCCCGCCACCAGTCGCTGAACATTGCAGTCAAGGGCATAAATAAAATCAAGGCCCATGGCCTTAATGACCGGCTCTTGAGGCAGTTGTGTGGCGAAAACAATGAAGCCTTTGAGTGTCTGCTGCTACACACAGAGGTGCACTGGCTCTTGAAAGGCAACTGCCTGGCGAGGCTGTGTGAATTCAAATCAGTCCTGGAGTTCCTTGAAAGGGTGGATGCCGAGCTCAGGGGTATGCTAGGGTCTTTTTTATACTTACATTTAGGTGCTGGATGACCTTTCAGACAACCATCTGCTTCGTTATATGGAGCACGTGATGGCCGTGAAAGCAGACATGGAGATCCGTTTCAGGGACCTCGAACAACTGTTTGTCCCTGAATGGGTAACGGAGACATTCCAGGTGGATGCATTCAGTTGTGATGCGGCACTCCAAGAAAGCCTTATTGACCTCCAAAACGACGAGGAGGCCAAGGCAGTGTTTCACGTCTCTGGGTGGCACGCCATGCGGGCTGCACATGGTGTGCGTTTTCCCCTGCTGTGGGAGAAGACCCGAGTTTGACTATACCAGATATTTGGTACCAGATACATCTTTTTACCACCCTATCTACAACCCTAAATTGGAAGAACTACAACTGTGGTTTAGATCTGTGTCAAGCTGCATGGCATGGCTCTAGGGAATTGTAGTTTTTAAAAAATATTAGTGTTTTTTTCTAGAATTGGAGGTTATAAGTAATGAATTAATAGTACACTGTACTGTAACTTAAATAATTTGTAACCTGGCTGCCTTAAAATGTTGAGTTAAGCAACCTAAGAAACTGAGTTTCTTAAACTTATAACAAATAGCTGGGGTGACAAAGGTGAAGCTAAAAAAATAGTCCCATCAACTTTGTACTTTAAGTTTAATCAACAAGTTACTTTAGTGATACCAACAAGGCATTTCAAGTTGTACAAACCTAAATCTTAGTTAAGACAACATAAAATGACTAGTAAAACCAGTAAATTTATTGATATCTTGAGTTGTACAAACAATAAAATGAAAGTCATTTTATGAAAGTAAAGACTTGTAACCCACATGACCTGATAAAAGTGTGACTGAAATGTGTACTATCAAGTGTGCAGAGACAATGAGAAACTGCAGCCAGACACAGAGAAGTAGTCATGTATTTGAATGGCGAGTGTGAGTGAAGCCACAATTGTTTGTGTAGAGACAAAAAGTAACTGCAGGTGGACAGAGAGGAATAGTCATATATGTCAATGGTGAGTGAGCAAACTGCTAGGAGTGGCTTCTGTCAAAAGCATATACATGTCTCCAGACCTGGTGTGACAGATCTGAGCTCAGCCACCCCTCCTTTCTGCCTCCTTTTCCCTGGCTGAGAGCTCAGAGTGTGGCCCTCCCTCGCCTAACCTGCATGTCACTCTCTGGTGGAGAGCAAGTGGTAAGAGAAGTTTTCTTTTGGAAATAGAAGCCAATGACTTTGGTCGAATCACAGTTAAAATATACACACTTTTTGTAAGAGTTTTAGCTGTAAATCCATTGATACAGGTTAGAAAGTCGTGTGACTTATACTTTAGATGGTAGACCGTAATTGAGAGAGAGTGGGCATGCTCAGAGAATGCCTCTCCCATTGAAATGCAGTATAAGTTTAAATGTCGCATAGCAACTTTAAGGTCTCATAAAATCTAAACCGTACAAATTATTACAAAGTTTTTAATAACTTTTGTTCAGCACAATTTCATGAGTTGTGTGAAAATCTGAGGTCGATAGCATAAACGCCTGAGGAGAAGATAGAATTTGTTTGGCCCTAAAATGGGTGAAAAATCAGATTTTTATGAATGTATTGTGTATTTCCTGTTGGATAGAGTACTTTCTGGACAGTGGGTCGCGTAATAACAAAGAAAGCATTTGTTTCTTTATTATTACGCCACTTTAACCCTGAATTTGACACCCTAAACATGCTCAAAAACTCACCAAATTTGGCACGCACATCAGGTCTGGTGAAAAATCTGATGATATCCCTCCCCCCGTGCCTAGAAAGTATTCAATAGCGCCACCTGGGTGTCTATTTCAGCCACTACGGTCCGTAGGAATGTGGTGGAGAGATAAAGCACTTTGAATTGCCTTCTTGCTGAAATGTGCTATATAAATAAACTTGCCTTGCCTTGCCTTGCCTTGATGGCTGTGTGGGGTTTTCTATGCATTTTTGCAGGGGCTTTAGTTGAGGCAGCTAAGAAATCCATGTTGCCTGAGCTACTCTGATTGAACTGATTAGTTGGACACAGTTTAACTTCATATTTCAAGTTCACTGAACATTTTTGTTGAACTGACTTCGGAAAATGAGCTGAGGTAGCTAAAACCTCAAATCCTTCTTTACTGTATACACTGAGGAGTTTGAGAGGATGGTTAACACATTTGTGTAGTCAGATTTTAAATATCTAAATGTTAAATGGGTTAAAATAAATTTTAAACATATTTTACTCATACACATATATTGACAGTACCCTCAGCTGTTGACTATACTCACAATAGTTGAGGTCAAGAACTTTCAGTATGTCTTTACTCCTTTTTATTGCTGAATTATAAGCCTTCAAACATGCACACTGCATGTTACTCTACAGGTTGAGACTTTTCAAACAATGTATTTGGTTATGCTCTATGACAAAGTTTTAATTTTCTCATGTCATGAATACAAGGCATCTTAGGCCTAGCTTCAGAAAGCATTTTGAAGGCCCAGTATACGAAATGAAGCTTTTTGTAAAGGCACTAATAGTAGTAGTTGTAGTAGTAATAATAATAATAATGATGATAATAATAATAATAATTAAGGCTGCAAGCAGCGATGATCGGGCCCTCACACCGCAGTGCATGTCGGAGCACAGCACAGTTGAAGGGCTACTGTAATGAGCATGTAGATTTCTCCAGACCCGGGCTGTTTTCAGACAGTGAAAGAAGGAGATAAACATCACTTCCTTTGTCTACTATTTTACCTGCTGCCTTGAAATGTCTGCATCATTGACTGAAAATTAGCATGTAGACATAATAAGGCTTGGACTGTTATCAAACATGTGAACTTTCAGGTAGATCTGACAATGTAAACTTATTAGAGCAAAATGCTCTGTAATGCCAAAATATCAAAACTCAACACCAGGCCACGGCCAAACGCTTCAATATAAACTAAATCTTTTGATAACTTTTGATCATACATTAGTCTAGATGACACACTCTGATTTTGAAGTCCTTACGATGAAGTCTATAGGAAGAGTTTGTTAAAATAAAAGATATGAGAAATGGCAAAGATAGCAGACTTTTTGTAGGACCTACGATATGGCTCCAAGAAACTTTTTTGTGCAACAGTGTTTGGTTTTGGGTCATGACCTACTAAGTGCGGCTTCACCAAAGTCTTACTTCTTGGCTCAGTCAATGTTACTTCCTGTTGCTGTGCGTGTCGTCAGACGGGGACTCGAAATTTGAAAAAGATCAGATCGTGTGGAGTGAAGTTATAAGGCTTTGAAATTTCATGGCGAGAAATCGAAAATTACCACGTCGCCATGGCAAAACCTTTCAACAAAAAGTCACCAACTTCATACAATAGAAACTTCAAGGTCTTGGGACTATTCTGAGTAAATTTGAGGTGGATCCAAACACAGTGCTCCCCACAGGGCGTCAAATTGTAAAACACATAACTTCCTGTTACCAGTAGGTGGCGCTATGACTTAGTTCCAATATTGTCACATGGATGTATTCAGGGCGGGACTCTTCAATCAAGAACAAAAGATTTGGGTCTCTTGGGATCATGTATGCCGGAGTTATGGCTGTTTCAATTTTCATGGTGAAGGATCAAAATTCGCCGCCCAGCCACGCCCCCTTGCAATGTCGCATGCTCACCTTTTTATAAATTTTTCATCTCCTACATCTGTAGTTGATAGTGACTGAATTTGAAATTCCTGAGGTCAAATCTCTTCAAGGGCTTCGGTGCTCGGGCCCTAATAATAATATAAACAATGTAATAAAATGAAATGGAAAATTTAAAACATATACGGAATGGAAACGTTTTGAAATCGTATATAAAACATGAAATAAAATATTGACAGTAGAAAGGAAATTGCTATTGGACTGTGCTATGGACAAAACGCTCCAGTGCATGCTCCAGTGGCTTAGGAGGTAGAGCAGGTCACCCAGTAATCAGAAGATCGGCAGTTCAATTCCCAGCTCCTCCAGTCCGCAGGCTGACGTGTCCTTGAGCAAGATACTTGACCCCAAATTGCTCCTGATGGCTGTCACATCAGTGTGTGAATGATTTCCTCTGATGGGCAGGTTGGAACTTTGCATGGTAGCCCCTGTACCCATTGTGTGTGTGAATGGGTGAATAGATGGATGGAAGACTAGAAAGGTGCTATACAAGTACAGAACATTTACCATAGCACAATATATGAAGGTGACAAGGGCAATTAAATGTGACATGTGCTTAAATAATTAAATTACATAACAGTCTAGGTTGAAAGCAATAGACTAAAGTCCACTTTGATGAAACATATGAAAGTGACAAGTGCAGTGATTAAATGAAGGATGTGAAATGTAAAGTCTAATTTGATAACCCTGTCTTCATACCATTTATATGGCCATGGTATGATACACACACACACACACACACACACACAGTGTGCTTTATTGTTTTAATCAAGATGACTTCATATTCAAGAACCCAAGAAACAGCCATAAAACTTGACATAAGTTTGGACTGTTTCTCTCAAATTGACCTTCCTGAATTAACCTCAATGATTTCTTCATCCAAACCTTCAAATTGTCGATTAGACCCCAGGCTGCTTAAGGACATCTTACCCTTAATTAGCACCTCCCTACTAAATATGATCAATATGTCTTTAGTAACTGGCTATGTACCACAGTCCTTTAAAGTAGCTGTAATTAAACCCCTCCTTAAGAAGCCTACTCTTGATTCAGGCATTTTAGCCAACTATAAACCCACATCTAACCTTCCCTTTCTCCCCTTAAGAAAGCAGTCGCCAATCAGTTATGTGACTTTCTAGATAACAATAATTTATTTGAGGCTTTTCAGTCAGGATTTAGAGCGCATCACAGCACAGAGACAGCACTGGTTAAAGTCACAAACAACCTCCTGACTGCATCAGACAAAGGACTTGTCTCTGTACTTGTCTTGTTGGTCCTTAGTGCCGCATTTGACACTATTAATCATCAAATCCTGCTACAGAGGCTGGGACATTTCATTGGCATTAAAGGAATTGTGTTAAGCTGCTTTAAATCCTATTTATCAGATCAATTTCAGTTTGTGCATGTCAATGATGAATCCTCCATAAAAGCAAAAATTAGACACAGAGGCCCACAAGGTTCTGTTCTGGAACCTATACTGTTCACTTTGTATATGCTTCCTTTAGATAGATAGATAGATAGATAGATAGATAGATAGATAGATAGATAGATAGATAGATAGATACTTTATTAATCCCTGAAGGGAAATTCAAAAATGTCATAGCTCAATAAAAAACAAAAAATAATTCCAAGTCAATTCAAATTCAAATTAAAGAGTCTGATTGCAGTGGGGATGAAGGACCTCCTAAATCTCTCCGTCCTGCAGGACAGAGAGAGGAGCCGACTGCTGCAACTACTCCTCTGTTGTTCCAGGAGGCTGTGGAGAGGGTGTCTGCTATTTTTCATTATAGCATTCAGTTTCTTCACTGTACCTCTCTCCACCACCGATCTTAGAGGGTCCAGTCTCCTGCCCAGCACTGAGCCCGCTTTTTTGACCAGTCTGTCCAATCTCTTGGCATTTTTGTCAGCAAGGCTGCCTCCCCAACACACTGCAGCAAAAAAGAGAGCACTGGCCACCACTGTGTGATAGAAGATGGTCATTATCTCCTCACACACATCAAAGGACCTCAGTGACTGCAGGAAGAACAGTCGGCTCTGTCCCTTCCTGTGTTAGGAGACCAGTCCAGCCTGTCATCAACAAGGACCCCTAGATATGTGTAGGAGTGCACCACTTCTATTTCCATCCCACAGATTGTCACTGGCTCCAGAGGGGGCTTAGACCTGCGGAAATCCACGATAATTTTCTTCATTTTTGAGGTGTTCAACTGAAGGCGATTTTGTCGACTCCATTCACTGAAGGCTGTTATTAGATCCCTGTATTCGGATTCCTTGCCGTTCCTGATACACGCCACAATAGCAGTGTCATCAGAGTATTTCTGGATGTGGCAGGACTCAGAGTTGTATTTGAAATCCAAGGTATACAGTGTGAACAGGAATGGAGCCACTACAGTCCCCTGTGGAGCCCCTGTGCTGCTCATTACTTTCCCTGAAACACAGTTCCCCAACCTGACAAACTGTGGCCTTTCTGTCAGGTAATCTGTGATCCAGGAAACAAAGGAGGAATCCACTCCCATCTCTCTGAGCTTATCTTTGAGTATGATGGGTTGGATGGAGTTAAATGCGCTAGAAAAATCAAAAAACATGACTCTAACATAAGTGCCTGATTCCTCCAGATAAGAGAGAGCACGGTGAAGCATATAGAGAACAGCATCATCAACTCCCATGTGTTCTCTATATGCAAACTGCAGGGGATCAAGTAATCTGTGATCATTGTCATTGACCTTTAGCTTCGGAAGATGAAGAAGAAGACGCTCCAATGTTTTGACGATATGTGAAGTCAGGGCCACTGGTCTGTAGTCATTGAGTTCAGATGGAAATTTTATTTTTGGTACCGGTACAATGCAAGATGTTTTCCATGTAGCCGGTACCCTCCCCAGCTGCAGACTCAGGTTGATCTTCTGTAGAGGTTGACAAAGTTGGGCAGCACAGTCTTTGAGCAGCCTTGGGCACACACCATCTGGGCCAGCTGCCTTCCCAGAGCAAAGTCTCCCAAGCTCCAACTTCACTCCCATTTCAGTGACAGACAAGGGTGGAGGCACAGGTGTGACAACAGGAGTAGCTGCAGCAGTGGAGATGGACACATATGTAGGTGGAGGAGGCAGAGGTGTGACAACAGGAGTAGCTGCAGCAGTGGAGATGGACACGTGTAGGTGGAGGAGGGGGAGGAGGAGGAGGAGGATGAGGAGGAGCTGTGTTGGAGAAACACTCATGTGAAGAAGAAGGAGCCACGGTGGAGATACATCTATGAAGAGGAGAAGGAGCAGCAGTGGAAGTGGGTGTGACCACAGTGTCAAATCTGTTGAAGAACTGGTTAAGTTCATTGGCTCTATCCACATCACCCACTATTGGCTGTCTTTTATTTTTGTTGTAGCCAGAGACGGTGTTGATTCCTGTGTTGTAAATTCCTTGCTGTGTTGTAAATTTCTTTCAATTTTCTTTTTGTATTCCACCTTTGCCAACTTCAGTCTCCTCTTCAACTCATGTTGCACCTGGTCTGCAGAAAAACTAGGTTGTGATCTGACCGGCCCAGTGGTGGTAAGGCAGTAGCTCTATAAGCGTCTTTGACATTGGCATATAGCAGATCAAGTGTTTTACTTTCTCTGGTAAGACAATTAACAAACTGTGTAAATCCAGTCAGGTGAGAAGACAGTCTCACATGATTGAAATCTCCAGATATTAATACAAGTGCCTCAGGATGTTTAGTCTGTATCCTGGCAACAGTTTCATGGAGAACTTCACATGGAACTTCAGCAGTTGCCTTGGGAGGAATGTACACAAGTATTGTTATGATATGACTGAATTCTCTTGGTACATAGTATGGTCTCATACCAACTGCCAATAATTCAATATTTGGACAGCACATCCTCTCCTTGACAGTAATATGTGAGGAATTACACCATCTCTGATTCACAAATAAAGCCACTCCTCCTCCTTTCTTCTTTCCACTAGCTTTAGTGTCTCTGCCCATCCGTATTAGAGTGAAGCCAGGTAGTTCCACACAGGAATCAGAGATGTTTTGATTCAACCAGGTTTCAGTAAAACACATGAGGCTGCACTCATGGTATGTTTTCTGAGTCTTCACCAAAATCTCCAGCTCATCACTTTTGTTGGGCAGGGAGTTGACATTTCCCATAATGACCGATGGCAGAAAGGGCTTATATCTCCATTTCCTGGCCTTCACCTTTGCACCAGCACGGCAACCACGAAAAAGCCTCTTTATCTCAGTTGGAATTGGATGATATCCTCCAGACCTGCTCACTTCAAACAACATAAGCTCCTCTCCACAGCAGTATTCATCCTCGATTGACAAAAAACAAGACAAAATACAAAAAATACAACAAAAATAAATGAATAAATCAAGTATAAGTAACAAGCTATCTGACTATGCTGCTGCTCCTGGCTGTGCGAATTCTAGAATGGAATATTATTCGGAAACACTCCATAAATTTCCATTGTTATGCAGATGATACCCAATATATTTATCAATGAAGCCAGATGAATTCAATCAGTTAACTAGACTCCAAGCATGCCTTAAAGACATAAAGACATGGATGACCTGCATTTTTCTGCTGCTCAAATCAGATAAAACTGGAGATGTTTATTGTGCTTGGCCCTAAACACCTTAGAAACACATTATCTAATGATTTATCTAATCTAGATGGCATTACCCTGGTCACCAGCACCACTGTAAGGAATCTGGGAGTTATCTTCAATCAGGGTATGTCCTTTAACTCCCACATAAAACAAACTTCAAGGACTGCATTTTTCACTTACGTAATATTGCTAAAATCAGACATATCCTTTCACAACAAGATGCAGAAAAAATAATCCACGCATTTGTTACTTCTAGGCTGGATTATTGTAACTCAATATTATCAGGTTGCCCTAATAGGTCCATAAAGACTCTGCAGCTGGTTTAGAATGCAGCTGCTCGTGTACTAACTAAAACTAGAAAAAGAGATCACATTTCCCCCATCTTAGCTTCACTACATTGGCTTCCTGTAAAATCAAGAATAGAATTCAAAATCCTTCTTCTTACTTGCAAAGCTCTTAACGGTCAGGCACCATCTTATCTGAAAGAACTCTTGGTACCGTATAATCGCACTAGAGCACTGCGCTCCCAGAATGCAGGTTTACTGGTGATTCCTACAGTATTTAAAAGTAGAACGGGAGGCAGAGCCTTCAGCTATCAGGCTTCTCTCTTGTGGAACCATCTCCCAGTTTCGGTCCGAGGGGCAGACACCCTCTCTATGTTTAAGAGTAGGCTTAAAACTTTCCTTTTTGATAAAGCTTATAGTTAGGTCTGATCAGCCCTTAGTTATGCTGCTAAAGGCCTAGACTGCCGGGGGACTTCCATTGATGCACTGAGCTCCTCTCTCCTCTTCTCCATCTCTATGTATTTTATTACCATTAATGCATGTTACTAACTTTACTTCTTCCCCGGAGTTCTTTGTGCCTTCTGGTCCACAGGAAGCTCCATAAACCATAGACCATGCTGGTGTGTTGGCATCCTTCTTCTGCCCTCTGCCAGCTGTGCCACCTACAGAAACAGGGAGTCAGTATTATGTGACAACATCCAATCTACATGGAATTTACAAGGTGTGATAATTAGTGGGTGCTCTTTAGCACCACGTAGTGGACACAGGAAGTGGTATTTAACTTCTTTTGTGCAACATCAGATTCATGATAATGCATATGCATGTCAGACAACTTTCATGAAGTGTGTTTCTGCAAAAATGATCCACTTGTGTAGCACTGTCTACTGGCAACAGGAAGTATGCTTTATGTGACAAAGTTCCTTTTAAGTTACATGAAATTTAAGGCGTATGGTGCACATTTGATATACAGCAAAATATAGGGGTTTTCCATTTGCACTTTTGGCTGTGCTGACTCAAACCATGCCACATTGATTTGTATTTCTATTACCAGTTTTACTGTGCCAAGCTGTGTCTGAGATGGACCATTTCCAGAGTCGAGCTAAAGTGCAACCCAACCGGACTCCAAGTGAGTAGCAATGACGTCTCACTGACCAAGGACAACCTGTGACAACCTAATGCAACCCCCTCCAACAACATCCATGGTGTCCTGGTATTAACATCCATCTTGGGCGATCTGATCACAAATGGACAGCTCCAAATACAGGTATAGACGCACCCAAGACGCATTGAGGGCGGATTGAGATCTGATCACTCAAGACCACATTCAGAAGTGGTCTGGGCCACATGTAGCCACATTCTTTTAGTAATGTAAACACAATGCATCCTTGACCACATTGAAGGACCACCTACTCAACTGACATCCTCTGTTTTCCAGCAGACTAGGCAGGGTATTGCATTGCTGTCTCCTGGTCTAAAGCTGTGATCAACTTGTTTGATCAAATTATTTTGTTATTTATGTGAATTTAAAAAAGTAATCCAACGTTTTTCCCATTCTCCAAAACCAGTTTCCCTCTTGAAATCGACAATTAGAATTGACAGTTTTTAAGTTTTTAGAGAAAAGATGTGTTTAAAACAATCATATAAATGTACTATTCAGGTAATAATATGAAATTAAGCTAGAGTGGAACTGAATTATGCTAAATAATAAAGCCCTAAAGGTACTTCGTACTTAAAGCAGGTATCGAACACATAACCTTGTGATCTAAGGTGAAGCTGATCAGGAGAACAGTGTTCTAAATCACTGAGCCAACAGACATTAACAGGAATGAGAAAAGAGAAAATGAGGAATTAGAAAAGTGTATCTGTCTCAAACTAGACCTTGAAGTTCAGAGATTTGTACATCATTAGTGAAAGCAAGACTAGTTTAACATGAGAATGAATGACATATGTAAAAAGTGTTTGAAACCTCTCAAACCTTTGACAGTGTGCCCAATGCATTTAATGATCCAATCTTCAATGCTAATTTAGATCAACACCAAATTTGGGAATCTTGTACGTACGGTGTACCATTGTGTAAGATTTCATCAAAACCCGCAGGGGTGCTACTGTAGTATTATAACATGACATTTCTACAGTTCTGTTGTCTTTAATAAAATGAAAGTTGGTACACAAGTTCTCCATGTCAGTGTGCATGAGATTTTGAAACATAGCACCAATAGTCCCACCTTGTGGCCATTATTGAAACACCACCATACTTCTTATTAAGTTCAATATTTCTTAAATGTAACATTCCATGGTAACAAATTCAGCAAAGTATTTGATGGAAAAATTTTAAAATAGTTTGCAGCAACAGTAGCAATAACAGCAGTGACCGCAGCCGGCAGTGGCGGCATCTGTAAATACAATAACAGCAGCGGCAGCAGTAGCATAGGCTGCGTCTGGCAGTTTGCAGCTCCCACATGCAATTTCTTTAGAAATTGCGGAATAGTCTAGTGTACATTTAGTGTGTGTTTTCTATCAGCACATAGCGGACAAAGGGAATGACAGTTATGCAATGTCCAATATTCAGGAAAATGTATATTCATGTCTGTTGCCCTGCATCATGCTGCTCCACAATAACAGCAATTTGACTGTGGCCTGAGTACCAAACGGTGCAAAAGCCCCATTGTATTTGAAAAAATAGGGCCTGGGCAGTGGCCATTGGGTTCAATACCACCCCCAAATACAGGTCCATTTTGGAAAAAGTTTCTTTGATGTTCAAGACGTTTGATGGGATCATTGGTGTTATCATGATACCTTGAAAAAAAAATTTCACCCAACAGGAAGTTAGCCATTTTTGATTTTGTGTGTCAATTTTCATTTTACAAACACATATTTGAGGCCTTTAGGTTGTGCAAGAACTCACACTGTTGGACTTTACATGCTAGTTCAAATTAGTAAGTTTGATTTGATATTGCAAATAGGTATGGATTTGCAAAATCATCAGGTAGAGAAATTTTATACCAGGGTCTTTGTCTTCCAAAATGGCTCAATGGCGCCCCCTAGAATATTTCAAATTTAAAGCATGTGTCTTTTAAATTTTATGTAGGTGAACGAAATTTGGAAGACACATGTATCCATCATATCCAGATGCACAAAAAAGTCTCTTGGAGACATATCCTAAGTCCAACTGGTAATAGGCCATTTTGAGGATACTCTGCAATTTTTGCGCCGTAGGGATACACAGAGAGTCGAGAGGTCCCTGGCACTGAATGTACAGGGAACCTATTAGTTTTGTAAGAATTATTATTAGGGCCCGAGTGCTGACCAGTGCAAAGCCCTATTGTTTCCAAAGGGGTTATTATTATTATTTTTTTTTATTATTATTATTAGGGCCCGAGCACCGAATGGTGCGAAGCCCCTATTGTAATTCAAGGAATTCTTCTCTATTATTAGGGCCCGAGCGCTGACCAGTGCGAAGCCCTATTGTTTCCAAAGGGGTTATTATTTTTTTTTTTTTTTAATTATTATTATTAGGGCCCGAGCGCTGACCAGCGCGAAGCCCTATTGTTTCCAAAGGGGTTATTATTATTTTTATTTTTTTATTATTATTATTATTATTAGGGCCCGAGCACCTACCGGTGCGAAGCCCTATTGGATCTGAAGGAATTATTATTATTATTATTAGGGCCTGAGCCCTGAAAGGGCGAAGACCCTATTGTAACTGGTTCGTTACTTTCTTTATTATTCTTTCTTTCTCCTTACGCGACTTTCCCCCTGAATTTGACCCCCTAAAACTGCTCAAAAAGTCACAAAATTTTGCATGTGTGCCCAGTCTGGCGAAAAATTTCATATTCTGGTAAAATTATCCCCCCCCCCCATGGCCACAAAGTACTCTACAGCGCCCCCTAGGTTTTTGTTTTGGACGCTACAGCCCGTAGGAACGTCGTAGAGAGATGTAACCAAGATCAAATTGTTCGTCTGCTCAAGACCTAAAAATCATACACTGACACCCCAGACCTAAATCCAACAGGAATTCCATAAAATTAAAAAAGAATTGCACATTTTTCTACATTTTTCCAAAATTTCATTGGGCCTTAAATGCTATCTCCTCCAAAACCGTTCATAGTTTCAGCTTCAGATTGTGATATATCGCTCAGTAGAGTCTCCTGAACCAAAGTTCAGTATCAAAAACTTTGTAATAGAAGGTCCAGTTTTCATAATATTGGCCTCCAAGCGTGGCGAGCGATTTTCACATTATAATGGGTTTCAATGGGACAGCCGTTTTCTCAGCAGGCTGACATTGATCAGTTAGAGGACTATTGTCTAAACCGTAAGTCTCACAACTTTTAAATTTAGACCATTGGATTCGCGACGGATATATCTATCAAAGTGGGTATTTTCAGTCCAAATGGCCAAAATTCAAGGCTACTGTCATTTTAGAAACAGGAGTAGAACATTTCTCCTCTCTCATTCCCGCTCTGGCGAGCACCTTGCATGAGGGGGTGGAGTCGACACCTGACACCCACACACACACATACACACATACACAGACTGACTGCTAGATGGGTTTCTCTATTGTTTCATATACAGGCTCTTTCTTCGTTGCAGTTATACACACACACACACCTGCATATTGTTTAATATGCAGGCTGTTTCTTCGTTGAAGTTATTAACTATAAGTCCCGCCTACCTGTCAATCACAACTCCGCATCAGACCAGTTTTTTTGATCGTTGTCATTAAATGAGCTGCAGCTGTGTTTATCTAAGCCCCTTACTCAGCACGTTGGACAGTGTTTGGACAGTGACAGCTTGTGTGCATCAATTGATAAGTAAGTCTCCTTTTCTCTTGTAAGTGATGTTGTTTATGTGTTAATTATTGTAGTTAATCTGCGGAGTAAACGAGGCATCGTCGTTAGCAATCATTAGCATCGTCATATCGATGCTAACGAAATTAGCATGCTAGTGTTAATTTAACACTCTTATCCAGCGCGTTGTGACAGCAGTCGGACAGTGGAGCTTGTGTCCATTGATAAGTAAGTCTCCTTTTCTCTTGTAAGTGATGTTTATGTGTTAATTAGGGCCTGAGCCCTGGAACAGAATTTGACCCCCTAAAAATGCTCTAAAACTCACCAAATTTGGCAGGGACGTCCGGTCCAGCGAAAAATTTGATCCCAAATTTGCTCTCTAGCGCCACCTAGTTTCCGTATCTGCTTTTAGGAATGTCATAGAGACATGGGACCAATGCCTAATTGTTCGTCTGCTCAAGACCTAAAAATCATACACTGACACCCCAGACCTAAATCCAACAGGAATTCTGATAATTCCAAAAATGTCGCAAATTTTCTAACATTATCCCCTCCGAGACCGCTCATCGTCATGGCTTCAGATTTTAATATATCGCTCTCTACACTTTGATGAACCAAAGTTATCAAAAATTCTGTAATAGGAGGTCCGGTTTTCAAAATATCGGCCTCCAAAGTTGGAGTGTTTTGGGGTGTTTTTTGACCACTGCGGCCCACAGGAATGTCGTTGAGACATGGGACCAACGCCTAATTGTTCATCTGCTCAAGACCTAAAAATCATACGCCGACACCCCAGACCTAAATCCAACAGGAAGTACACACGAGTCCAAAAATGTCACTTTTCGCTTAAACATTATCTCCTCCGAGACCGCTAATCGTCATGGCTTCAGATTGTAATATATCGCTCTCATTGTCTCATTGTCTCAACAAAAGGTCTGAACAACTTTGTAATAGGAGGTCCGGTTTTCAAAATATCAGCCTTCAAAGTTGGTGAGTTTTATAATGGTTGTCAATGGGAGAATCTCACTTAGGTTTCTATTTTGGACGCTACGGCCCGTAGGAATGTCATAGAGAGATGCATCCAACATCAAATTAATCCTCTCCTTAAGAGCTAAAAATCATACGCTGACCCCCAGACCTAAACCCAACAGGAAGTCCTCAGTTTGTTCATGAAAGTCCTATTCTCTTCTGTCCCCTCTGCTCCAGCCAACATGTGCAGGAGGGGGTGGAGTCTGGAGGTGACAGCAGCTCCCACACACAGACACACACACGCACCGGGTTGGCGGGCGGCGAGTGTGATGGCGCCGGGTCCCGGCATGCGCGGGGGGGCTCAGGCCCGTCCAACGCTGCTTGCAGCTTTAATTAGGGCCTGAGCCCAAGGGGCGAAGACCCTATTGTTACTCGATTGTTTGTTTCTTTCTCCTTACGCGACTTTCAACCTGAATTTCACCCCCTAAAAATGCTCAAAAAGTCACCAAATTTTGCGTGTGTCCGGTCCAGCGAAAAATTTCATATTCTGGTAAAATTATCCCTCCCCCATGGCCAGAAAGTACTCTACAGCGCCCCCTAGGTTTTTGTTTTGGACGCTACGGCCCGTAGGCATGTCGTAAAGAGATGCAACAAAGACCACATTGTTTGTCTGCTCAAGACCTAAAAATCATACACTGACACCCCAGACCTAAATCCAACAGGAATTCCATAAAATTAAAAAAGAATTGCACATTTTTCCAACATTTCATTGGGCCTTAAATGCTATCTCCTCCGAGACCGCTCATAGTTTCGGCTTCAGATTGTGATATATCGCTCAGTAGAGTCTCAAAGTCAAAAAATCAAATCAAAAACTTTGTAATAGAAGGTCAGGTTTTCATAATATTGGCCTCCAAGCGTGGTGAGCGATTTTCAGATTATAATGGGTTTCAATGGGACAGCCATTTTCTCAGCAGGCTGACATTGATCAGTTAGAGGACTATTGTCTAAACCGTAAGTCTCACAAATTTCAAATTTAGACCATTGCATTTGCGACGGATATATCTACCAAAGTGGGTATTTTCAGTCCAAATGGCCAAAATTCAAGGCTACTGTGTCATTTTAAAAACATATATATTGTTTAATATGCAGGATCTTTCGTCGTTGCAGTTATTAACTATAAGTCCCGCCTACCTGTCAATCACAACTCCGACCGGAGTTTTTTTGATCATTGTCATTAAACAGGCTGCAGCTGTGTTTATCTAAGCCCCTTACTCAGCGTGTTGGACAGTGTTTGGACAGTGACAGCTTGTGTGCGTCAATTGATAAGCAAGTCTCCTTTTCTCTTGTAAGTGATGTAAACGCAGCATTGTCGTTAGCTAACGTTAGCATCGTCATATCGATGTCGACGCGGCGAATTTCGATGTCTCCCTGTGAAATTTCAAAGCCTCATAACTTGACTCCACGTGGTCTGATCTTTTCCAAATTTCACATGGTTGTTAAGAGTCCCAGTCTGAACACATGTTCAGTCTCATATTTAGCGAAAGTCATAGCGCCACCTACTGGCGACAGGAAGTAACATGCGTCGTACTTTGTCTAATTACACCTAGGAAATTTGGTTGATGCACCTGAAATTAAGTCAGCTAATAAACAAGACCTTGGTGATGCTACATTTGGCAGGTCATGACCCAAAACCGAACGTTGTTACCATGGCGACAAATCCTTCGCCATGAAATACGATACTGTTTTTCAGGGAGAAGGGATGGCTCTACAGTCACCAAACTTGACACACATGTCCAGATTGACATTAGCTAAAATCCTATGTAGTAAATTTGAATGGACGTTTCAATATGGCTCAAGAGCACCCCCTTGAAAATTTCAAAATTGAAGCCCCGCCTTCCAGATTAACGTGGAAAAATGAAATTCACAAGGCACATGTATAATGTCAAGACGCACAAAAAAGCTTCTTGGAGCCATATCGTAAGTCCAACAGGAAGTCGGCCATCTGTGAAAAACTGGTCAATTTTCGCCTTTTTTTGGTCATTCCGCATACCTTGCATTTCAACGACCTCCTCCTACAGAATTCATCGTAAGGACTTCAAAATCAGTGTGTGTCATCCAGACTAGTGTATGATCAAAAGTTATCAAAAGATTTAGTTCATGTTGAAGCGTTTGGCCGTGGCGTGGCGTTGACTTTTGATGTTTCGCCACTACAGAGGAAATTGCTATCACCTCAGTGTACATGGTTGGATCTGCCTCAACCTTTACAGATTTGCTAACAGTCCAGGCCTGAACAGGCCTTATAACACATTTCAAGAAAGTAGCCCCAGCAGCAGGCAAATGAGCAGACAAAGGAAGTGATGTCTCTCTACTTGCTCTGTCTGAAAATAGCCTGGCCGTGAAAACATCTATGTAACCCACATTAAAAATGTATCTTTAAGGTTCACACGTTATTGTTGTTTTTTACTTCAATTTTCATTTGTGATTAAATATTTCATTTTGAATGACTGCAGTGGTGTAAAGTGGCCACAGGAGGACGCGTCGTGTGTGAATGAAGGTGAATGTTTGCATTGCATGCTGGGATTAGCGCAGCTCAGCCATATTTTGCTAACCAGTCCGTGATACAGTCAGAACGAAACGAACGTCAATTTTTAGAGAGAGACGTTTTTGTGATTGTGAACCTATATATATGTATTGATGTGAGAACGTGTTGCAGAAGAGTACAAGTGAGCCGTGACCGGAGGATTTTCCTTGTTTTGTTTTTGTTGCTCGAGGACTCCGGTGAGTGTACTGTTAGCATGCTAAGTGGCTAGCGGACATTGTAATGTACGTTTTCTTTCAATGTGATCATCACTAAGCACTGTGAAACGCTTTTCTTTGCTATAGAAACCAATCAGTGTAGAGTATGAATTTATTAAGACGTTGTACTTAGTCCACACATTGTGTTTGAGCTCTGAGAATGTATAAATATTACTGGAGATGTGGTAACTTTCGCTACTTCATTCGGGATGACATTTTGAGTGTTAAAAGGTTTAGAGATGTGTCACTGTGAGTTAATACTCATGATTTGGATTTGTCTTGATTTTCACTGTCTAAATAATATTTTAAAATTCATTTGAAATAGTCAAAAATGTTGAAGCATTGTGAATGAGAGAAACATGATTGAGTTAATATGATTGATAAGAGATAAATTGGATGGTGTAATATGATTTATTAATGCTATTAGATAATGTTAAAAAGGTAATGTTATCTGAAGTTTTAATTACTCAGAGTAAAATTCATTAGTTTTGTAATCAGTATTAAAAATTTACACTCAAGTGAAAGAGAAAAGAGAGATACTATACTGTACAGTAATTAGTGATTATTCACTAATAATTCATTTTTTTATTTCCTGCTATGGCAGATTGTTTTTTTTCTTGAGTTGCTGAACCCCACGATTCCAGCCAGAACCTCCAATGATGCAGGAGGGCTTCTGAGGATTCAGCTCTTGGTCGTTGCATTCTGGATTTTCATATCGTGGAGCAGATGAGCTGCAAAAGCTTACACATACAACCATACATTTGGACAGACTGGTGGATGGACATTGACACTAGGCAGTTACTTGCTTCAAAGGGACAATTTCTTTTATTTTTATTTTCTTTTATATTTTTTATATTGGGGTATTCTGAGTGAGTTCTGTGATTCTGCGCTCATTTCTGTGATAATAAATTTTGTATCTTTTGTGCACTAATCCTCCCCTCGCTCCCTGAGTCGAACTTGAGCTAAACCTGTGTTATACTTACCACGTCATACACATAGAGGTTACATCTACATGCCTGTGACAAAGGCTCTTCCATTGCAGCGCGCACCGACGTGCGCAAGGACGCGAGGGCCCGATCATCGCTGCTTGCAGCTTTAATTATTATCATTATTATTATTATTATCATTATTATTATTATTTTCATTTTACAAACAACACGTTTGAGGTCTTTCGGATGGATGAAAACTAACAAAACTTTGCATATATGTTTGAACTAATAGATGGTTCAATTAGTATCACAGTTGTGCTTGTGTGTGGCTTTTTTTGGCTCTATACTGCCCCCTATTTTTTATTTTTCTTTTGTATTTTTGAGATACTCGGGTTTCTTGAAAACTCACAAAAAACTCACATGTATCAGTAGCGGCATAGCTTGATATTTGATATGTCTTGGGTTTGGGTGTGGTAAAATGGCTCAAAGGCGCTCCCTAGAACATTTTAAAGTAAAAAATTTGATGTTTATGTACAAAATTTAGTATGTAGATGTACAATCCCCAGACTTTAAAAAAGCCTCTTGAAGCCTACCCAACAGGCAGTCAGCAATTTTCAATCTAATTTGCCTGTTTTCCAAGTGAATCCATTGACAGGCATTGTACTTTAACAAACTCCTAGAGATTTCAAAATCAGTAGGTTAGATCTAAACAACTTTATGATGCTAAATTGCAAAGCTTTTTATATTTCATTGGACATCCTTGGTGTGGTGTGCTGGTAAAATTTGCCCAAAACGTGTTTGGGACATTAAACAGAAAGTTGATGTAACTCCACTTTATATATCCAGTCTGCCCCAAATTTCTCATGTTTGATGAGAGTCCAGGTCTGAACACATCTACATATCAATATTGAGTCAAAGTCATAGTGCCACCTACTGACAAAAGGGAGTCAGCCTTATGTGACAAACACCACCTGATTTACATAAAATTTACATGGTGGAGTCTACACATGATATAGAGCAACATAATGTATAATTAGTGGGTGTTCTCTAGTGCCACATAGTGGACACAGGAAGTGATAGCTATCTCCTAAAAACAATGTCCAATATTCATGAAAATATATATATATATTTATGTAAGTTTCCCTCTAGTAAATGCATTGCTGCATTAATATTTCACTCATGTAGTATTTCCTACATGCAACAGGAATTGAGCCCTAAATGACACATAGATTGTCAAATGTATACACAATTTCTAAAAGTTCATATCCAGCACCATGTACTGAACACCTGAAATAATATTTTGCCCATTGAAAGTGTCAAATAATCCTGAAAATTCAGAGCTGTGTAAATAGATTTTTAGTAACGATACCACAGCTGCTGCTCCCTCTGACATGTGCAAGGGCCTTTTCATCACTGTTTGCAGATTTAATTTATATTTATATTTATATTAGTATTCAAATGAAAATAGAAATAGGTGTCAAAATCCAGTTTTTGTTTTTATTATGATTTTAATTTTTGAAAGTTAAATTGTTAAAAGTGTTCATGAATAAACTAATCTTATGAAGGAGGTCTGCACATCGGGTCTGGAACTTGCATCTCCTAGATCACAGCACAGCATGTAATGTGTAGAGAAGAACCTCAAAGGCAATTGTTGTTTTGCACTTTTGATTTATTGCCTATTTTTTACAACCTACCTTTGTGGAAAAGAGAAAAGTAACAACAGATTATGGAAAATCCCTTTAAAGCACTTTGCTTGTGTCAGTAGCTCAGCTTTATCTCTGGGGAGAACCCTCAACTGATTGATATCCAAATAAGGAAATGTGCATCATGTAGCAGGTGGATGTGACTCCCCTTGTTGTGACCTGCTCTTAGAGGTAACAGTGGAGCAGAGGACAGAGACTGAGATTGTGATGTAACCAACCTGTGTGCTGGTATTTGACATGTTTTTTTTCTTCCTGAAAACAAATAATTTTAAAAATATTTGTAGACAATAAATGTTTTTTAAAAACCCACTATTTGTGCTTTGTAAATAACGTATTTGTATTTGGGCACACCCCTAGTCTTAGATTTAAATGAATAAGATTATAAAATATCTTAAATATCTGTTTAAAATTAATCACATTACAAGTCCAGCCCGAATTTTATGACATTAATTCACATTTATGACATTCATATTGAATGAAGTAGGCTAAATGTTTTGCAGAGTCAAGCTCTTTGTGTATGTGTGCATACAAAAGAGAAAAAAAGATTAAGTAAGCATTGAGAGTAAGTGCACACGTGCAGTACAAAGTGCAAATTGATCAGTTGACCAATGTACCTAAAAAATATTGTTAGCTAAATTAAAACCCAAGCTATGCCCTTGATAGAAGTAGTTGTAAGAAGGCTGAAAAAGACTGAGAAGCTCTGGGTTGATGCATAAAACCGAAATGGGATTACAGCCCCTTGAAGCTGATGAGAGTTTTAAAAAATCTAATTTCTGGTGCAACTTCACCTACTTCCATGGTGCATGGAGAAAGAAAAAAGTCTAAAGTATAAAGAAGAACTTTATTATGAGACCAACGCATTTCGGTTTATTGCCTAGCTGGACTGACCACGACGAAGGCCACAAGCTTAAATATGTTGGACTTTATTATTTTGGTTTTCAGTTTCACAATAAGAACTTATTATGTTTTATATTCCTAAATTAATGTATTTAATCAAATTACCCCACAGCAAACCTGGGGGGCGGCTATTTTAAAAGTCGAAAGACTATACACTGCACAGAGACAAGAAGGAACCAGCGTTTACAAGGGGCTATGGCCTGGACACAGAACAGCAAGGAAGCCCCTGCCAGAGGAACACAGCTGGCACATTTCACAACAAAGTTCAGAAATATATGTAAGTGCCTTCTGGAAATAATTATGACATCAGTTCAAAAACAGCATAACAACATTGGATAAAACAGTTTAAAGCCTGATGACATTAAACTCATATTTACAAAAATGTTAGATTTGACAAGTGTGGTGTTTGACAATCAGTATTGTTTGATATGGTGTGTGGTTGCTTTCAGTGACCATATTTATTCCCAAAAATTCTAAACCAAACCTAATTCTTTGTTTTCAACATTTTTATTACTGTATTAGAATGTGTTTGCAGAAAGTGGCTAATATTGCTAATTATAATAAAATATGTTCATGCATATTTATGTGTAAAAAACATTAAACTACTGTTTAACATTATCTCTGGACCATGCTCACCCCCACCCCACCCCAACCTATCTGCAGTCAAAACTTCTCCAGACTGGCTAACATTATAGCTCCCCCAACTGCTCCTTTCTAGGACTACAGCAATCAGTGTGTATGGTGAGCTGATTTCTTTGTGTGATGGACAACAGAGATAAGACTTTCACTGGCTGTCATATCCATGGGATTAGGGTAAATATATAATCATCATAGATAAATAAAAATACAATACAGCCTGTAACTGTCAAATAATAGAGCAATGAGCAAAATATGTAGTTTGAATAGAAACAATAATAGAAGGAGCAATTTACACCTGTTGTCCTGGAGTAAATACATCAGCTACATGACTTATTTTATTATTTAACAAGAAAAAAGAAGAACTAATATACATCAACAAACTCTTAATCTAGGTTTAAAATTACATTACTTTAATATTTTCAAAATGACAATCTGTCATCTGCAAATCTTTTACATTTTTATGTTTTTAGATCAATTGAAATATTTTATGCTCCTTTATTGGATCATGCACACACTGGAAAATGGGACTACCATCAAAAAATTATGCAATTTAGTCCTTTAGTCCTTAGTCCTTGAAAACTTGTTTCCTCAGTCCCTCTGGTAAGAAAGAGTTCCTTGAATTACTTCAAACACAAAGACAAAACATGAAGATTATTTTTAAATAAAAACTTAAATCAGAAATAGGAGACCATTTACTTAAGTAAAAGTAGTATTTAAAGTTGACTGTATCAGATAGTAATCTGATGATCTTTGGGTTTTGGACTGTATCACAAGTACAAATACTCATTATGCAGAATGGCCTATGTCAGATGCATTAACATATAAACATTTTAACAGTTTTTGTAGTAGGCTGAGGTGGAGTTAATTTTAACAACTTAATTTACAGTTGGGTAGCTACAGTCTATACTCTATAACAATGCATCATTTATATTCTGATAATATATTTAATCTTTAATCTTGATCTATCTTCATCATTCTAGATGTGATGTTAAATCATACATAAAATGCTGTATACCCACACCACTCTGCAAGCTGTATCTCTGTAAGGAACAGTGTAAGATTTCTAGAGCACATACACTGACAGCTCACAGGAATCACCTCACCAGTGTGGCATAGCCCCCCCCAATCCCCCTTCCCCCACCACCACCAGAACAAGGGGCCTGTTTTGGGCAACTCTGTTATTGGCTTGCAAATACCCAGCACTCACACAGAGGGTAATATGCAGCAAAATAAAGAGGAGAGAAACTCAAGATCTAGGGTATGTGAAACTATTGTCAGGCACAGACAATGGAAAACCAACATTGGCTGGAAGGGGAAATTTGAGTCTCCAATCTGTTCGACTTTATGTGCTGATAAGAGATGGGGCTCTGCTTGCGCTTTAGCTAGTGCAGAATACAGTAAACACAAACTGTGGGCCAGAGTAGGTCATTGAGAGTTTTCCTTGCCTTGGGCTTAACATGACACTTAAGTACTACTACAAGGGGAGAAAGAAAAGGCAAGGCTACACACATTACAAACTGCTTCTATTCTCTGCTCCCTGGCTGAAATGTCAGAGCTATTCTTTCAGTATGGAGGGAAGGGGTGGGGTGGAGGAAGGCCAGACAAAAGGCTAGGGATTCTATGGTGATTTGTTGCATTTTCATTATAACTGCTTTTATTGTGTAGGGAAGGTAATCATGGATCTAAACAGGACCTGAAAGTAACTGTTTTCCAAGTGTGTAACTCAAAACGCTTCCTGACAAATGAAGCAGTGTTTTCTGAATGATAATCCCACCTGCTGACAAATCAAAGACAGTTTCAAACATACACTTAGTGCCTTTAGAGGAATCAATCCCAACAACAGAGAAAACAAGGACAACAGAAAGAGTGAAAAGGGCATGCCAACACCAAGAGGGAAATCCTTTTGCACATGATCCTCCATTTACTGACATTTATCAAATAAAGTGAACTTAGCTAAAACATGAACTAATGTAGTAGTAATAATATCCCGCAAGAGAAAAAGAAAAGAAAAATGTGTCAGACCTCTACTATTTCTTTCCTTCGCTGTTCTGCACTGAGGAGAAAAGGCTGCTGTATTTCTTATTAAGTATATAATTTACATATCATAGAAGCTTTTGATTAGAATTGTTATTTGTAGTATTTGAAGCTGTGGTAACCAATAAGTGTTCACAGTGTGAGGCAGCAATGAAGGCAGAAGTGGTTCCCAGATCTCCATCATCACTCTCCTTACTATTAAAATAAGTGTTTTTCCTAATTCCTCCATTAGCAGAACTATAAAAGTCTCACAATACCACTGATTAGTTGGAGGAGGTTGTTCTTTTAATACATGGCTGTCTTGACCCTACACTGATGACTTATCAGCTCAATCTACACTGCGTTACAGCACAATGATAACCTGATAACTTTAACAACATTAAAAGCAGGCATGAGTAATAAATTCAAACAAGTGTCAGCAGAAACTTTAGTCTGTAATTCAGTTAATGAAAAATATTTACTGCATATAGGAAAAAATACAGGATCCTTTGATAGACAATAATTTGTAATACATTTGGTAAAATGTGTAAACACATTTCAGTTTTTCCAGTATGATGCTTCCCTCCTGACCTCCTTAGGCTGGTAGAAGAAAGGCTCGGCTATATTCTGGTAATGTGTCATACATTCTACACGATCACAACAAATAGCATGTGCACAAAGAGACAGGGCAAAGGGCTGGTATGGGGGGTTATTTGAACAGAGATGGGGCTTGTCATGCAATTGGACCAGGTCCATTTCAGCCAGATAACAATGCCACGTCGGGAGACATTTTGCCTGTCAGGCCACTTAGGCTGAGCAGACAAAGAGGTGAAACAAATCCTGCAGAGGCTACAAAGCTGCAATCCCTCCCAGGCCAGACAGACTGAGCCTCCTCCCTCTGCTCTCCACTGGCAGCCACCACTCGATTAGATAGCTGCTGTTAATTATACCTGGATTGTTGGATTGTGAGGCATTCAGGCCCTGTGGTTAGCAGCTATCCATCAACCCAGCCTCCATCCCCTATTCCTGACTATTATTCAGAGGGCCAGGTTTAGCCTGGTGGACAACTGATGACCTGGTGGCAACTAAGCTAACTAAAGCTGTGGGTTTAGCTGTCCTACCCTATATATCATGTGATTCCACATTTTGAAGCCAAATATTTATCTATACACATTACAGTTAATTACTGTTACAAATACATGTCATCACAGAGCAATTCTGTTGACTGTACTAGTAGGCTGTTGACTTGTGACTTCTAAATGATTTATGTGTATATATGTATAGAAGAAGGATGACAAATTAAAGGAAAAACCAACATAAAGCATCTTAGTAAGGTGTTGGGCCACAACATGCCAACAGAACAGCTTCAGTGCTCCTTGGCATTGATTCTACAAGTCTCTGAACTCTACTGGAGGGATGAACACCATTCTTTCAAAAGATATTACCTCATTTGGTGTTTTGATGATGGTGGTGGAGAACATTGTCTAACATATCAGTCCACAATCTCCCATAGGTGTTCAACTGGGTTGAGTTCTGGTGACTGTGAAGGCCATAGCATATGATTCACATCATTTTCACATTCATCAAACCATCCAGTGACTCCTCATGCCCTGTGAATTGTGGCATTGTAAGCCTGGAAGAGACCACTCCTATCATGATGGAAATGTTCCATCATAGCATAAAGGTGATGACTCAGAACAACTTTGTATTGATTTGCCATGAGGACTGGTGGACCCAAACCAGTAAAATTCCCCCCACAACATAACAGAGCCACCGGATCCCATCACTGTAGGGGTCAAGCATTCAGACCTGTACCAGTTTTTCCTTTAATTCGTCAGCCATCTGTGTGTGTGTGTGTGTGTGTGTGTGTGTGTGTGTGTGTGTGTGTGTGTGTGTGTGTGTTTGTATGTGTATAAACACAATGTTTCGATTTCACACTTATAAACCATGAGAAACCAGAAATTGCAAGTTAGAAAAAGCACTAAATCACTTTAAATATACATCTACAGTCCCTTCTCATGTCATGTTCTCCTTTTACATTACAAAATAATGCCATCAAAATGCTGCTTTTTTGTGGCTTTAATGTGAAGTGTGAGGTGTAAAAACAAGATATTAATATGAGTACATTCACCCTTCAAAGAGCTCACTCATTAAAAAAGAACAGAAATTAAAAAATAAAACAATACCTTTTATTCCCTAGCATTCAGTGGTGGCTGCCACTCTCCTGATTGAGGCTGGGCTTTGTCTAATTAATTTCAAGCTTGATGGAATGACTGGGGCTTATGCCTCTGGCACCGGGCTGACACACCAGCCTTTTAAGCCTCAAACTCATTGCCATAATGTGCTCGGAGGAAAACCCTGCAGAGAGAGAAGGAACCAGCAGGCCTTCGATCTTATCCATGCACCGGCCACTCCTGTCTGATTTAGACTCCGGTAAGCCGACACCGATGCTGTGGAGATGAGGCTGTGGGTGTCTACGTTTTGTTATTGAGTAATATGCAAAGTGTCAGTTGATCTATACATACACACACAAACACAGACACTCATACACACATAACGGTTCAACTGTTCCTCACAACCCATTTCATTTCAAATCATAAAATACTGCACGGAAGCTATCAGCCTGATGTCACAGCAAATGTATCTGTGAGAAGATTAATGTTTTTCAGGTAAAAGAAAGAGTAAAACCAACTAACAGCAATGTATGACCATTTTCCACATATTTTTATATTGCTGAATATGTTTTTTTCTTCCTTCCAGACAACCATAGTTTTACATTAATTTTACTACACAATGAAATTAATGTGAGACTTTAAACTTCCTAACTGACATCAGAGCAAACGCCATTCCTGCTTTAGTGGCACAACAAGTAAGCCCATTTATATAATGTAACAACAAAACTGCACATGTTGTTCACATAGATGGATAATTCAAACAATTCCAAGACTGCATGCAGATTTTTATCAAATCAAAATGAATGACTTTCATCCAAAGACACACCTAAATCCAAATAATCAATTATCCTATGGTATGCTTTGTAAACGTGTCAGCAGTGAAGCTGATTTGTCATAAATGGACTAGAATATGAATAAAACACTTTTATCCTTTAATCCTTCAAAACTAGTTGAAGTAATTTGTGTCACATACCTTCTCAGAGTCATAAATCAGTCAGTCAAATCTGAAAACACTGACATCACACATACTTAGCATCAGTGTTACTTACTCTTTCCAGTAATAGTCATGTGCATTGTGGAAAAAAGTCCATAAATCATTTTAAAATCTCAAAATAACTTCATCCTATGAGAGTGAAAAAAATCCATATTAAGTAGCTTTATCACACCTTATCACACAATACATTTTCTGACATTGACATAGTTCTTATATTTTTGGAACAATGACACCATTCATATATGGATATCTGCAGTATGTAGAAAACCAGTGAACATACAGATAAAAAGACCATTTCCAAGATCATCAGATAGTTTTCTTTTCATGGAAAATGATAGCATTTGTGAGTGGCCTATCTTATCCTGAAAATAACAATATACAGTATAATATAAAACAGTTAAGACATCGTATGGTATCATATGGTATCTTGTCAATGAAATGGTCTGTATCAGGCATAGGACAGTAGGTCCTGTGGCATATTGCATTTGGGTATGACCCTTATGTGTCTTCATTTTTGGTCTGCAAATTAGCTTTTCCTTAACTGAACTGCGGCATATCCTTTGTCTCACTGAGTATTCACATCATGTTTGGTTTGTGTAAATGCTGCTGAATCTACAGTTCAGATCCTAGCAGTCATTGTACATCACTGGCCTTTTGAGGGAGGCTGTATGGAGCAAAATATTAATATGAAGCAGAAGCTTTTTAAAAAAGTGATAAATAGAGATGGACAGTTGAAGATGGCAGAAATTGGGGAAAAATACTATAAATATGCATTCCATTACATTTGGGACAATTTAATTCAGGACAAATAATTTGAGAGATGAGCCGCTGCTGAAACGATGGTCTTAATGGACAGGTGTCCACTTAAAATCTCTGGCAAAGCTAAGACTAATGGATTGCTTTATATGCAACACATTCAGAGAATGGAAAAGGGATTGGGAGAGCTTAAGCGCCTGAAGCACCCTGCATGCACAGATTCCTGCATAAATACATTGCTTTAATTTCAACAACTCATGCGTTTGTCGGATGTAACCTTTTTCCAGCTCTACATTTCAGGACAATGAAAATTAACCTGACTGTCATACAGGTCAGAGAAATACACAGTAGTATAACAAGATGCAGGGATGACCAGTACATGTGCTCCGTTTGTATGAGCTCCTGTTTATCACAGCTTGTGTTTGAAATAATTTTTAATGGGATTCTAATGTAGGGTTTTTTGTTTTGTTTCATTTGTTGACTGACTTGTTTATGAAGTGGACAGACATAAAGAGTGACTGACAATTCTCCTTATGAGGCTACCTTTGATGCGCATTGATTTGAGATCAATGTGTTGCCTGGTTTGCATGTGTGAAGGTTTTAAGTGACCTGTCATCAGCATTGTACATTGTACCAAATAAAATATTAGCATGCATAATATTCACTAACATAATGTATATTCAAATAGATGTGGGAGAACACAAAAAACTGTGTAAGTGAGCTATAATTACTGAATATACTGTATGTCACTAATTAGTTTACACTTATGATAACACAATAATGTCCTTACAAAACTGTTTTTGCATGTTTTAGCTCATTTTACTGTAAATAATTTATATGTCAAATTACTGCTGAACATACTATAGCTTTACTTTTAAATGTATCTTTCTTAACAACAGTATTCTATTAAAGTCCATACATTGTTATATGTTGTAATTGTTTTATGTTATGTTGCAGTGCTGTGCAGACTTCTCAAACCAATTTCCACACAATAATAATGTGACTGATAATAAATAAAGCACACATGATGTTAACTGTAACAGTTATGAAAATAATGAAAAACAATGGCTGTCTGAAAGGTTGAAGAGACGTTTAAAAATCTAAGACAAAACAGCATCAACAAATAGCTTCATCAAAGTGGTGGGTTCAAACATGAAGACTGATATGTTACTGTAATTGATGTTTTCCAGTCAGAATTAAACATAATGAATTTTAGTTTATAATTTATAATTTATAAGAATATCTAAGACAGAACAGAGAGAATAAGGCTAACAGGAGTTTGAAAGTCAATAAAGTTCTTCCACATAGTAATGTTAAGAGGAAAACGAGTCAGGCACAGACCACAGATATGGATCTTACCAGCTTTCCCAGTAATGACTGGGAGGGAAGGCTGTAGCCTGACATACTTGAGGACCATGTGTTTATAAAGTAATTATATGCTGCACAACACTACACTTGCCTATAGAAAGGTATAAAGAAATGAGAGATGTTCCAACGTGCGACTATTAAGTGGCAGACATATAGGATCAAGAGGCTGCAGCCTTACTGGATTTGTTCTTACTATGTGATAATGTCAGGAGGTTTGAGGGGAGGCTAATGAGCTAAATCACCATCAGTCACCATCATACAACACACACTTGATGTGTTTTTCACAGTGTTTACAGATGTATAATGTGCATGGATCAGCGGCAGACAGCAGGGTACAAAGCAGTGCCACTGCACAACGCGTGTCTTAGTACTATTTCTATGTATGGTACTGGCACACAGACACTAAACATGTACTAAATATAAACATTAATATAACCCACAACATTAAAAAAAAATAAAAATAAGTGAACAAGTTATCTCAGGGTGTCATCTAGTGGTCATGCTGTCTAACTGCAAATATGTGATTTAAATAAAGTTTGAAAGACAATAAAAGTGTCAGGCAATAGGACCAGCTCATAATGTCTACACCCCCTAATCCTGCTGTTACTGCATGGTCAGTGATGTCAATGTACACGCTTCAGTGTACAGTCTTGTGAGAGGTGGAGGCATTCTATCAAAGTCTTCTCTGCTGTGAGGATATACTGTACAGTGGTGGAGCATTTATATATCAGCTGTTGTAGTAATCAATGAGAACATAAAGTCTAAATACACTCAGTTTTGATAAGAGAGCAAAATATTGACTTTCTTTAATCTAATGGTGTGTCTACACTTCATTCTACAGAGAGGGCTCTTCTAAAGCCACAAGCTTTGGTTCAGCTTGTGATTCTGTTTAGATAATTCTCTTTTAAATAGTTAAAGAATAAGATACTGACAGTGGTTTATTTTGAAGTTATTTTCCTGCAGTAACCAACATAAATTTCATCTCTGCTAGTTCAGTTGACAGAGTGGTCCAGAATGTGTTTAGACTATACAGTAGTACAAAGCCTCCATCAATAAGGAAAAAAATATGACTTGATTCCAACTTTTACAGAACTTGACACCTTTATTGTAAGTCAAGAACATCAATATTAAATGATTCTGCAATACTCTAAAATGTCCAGATACAAAGGCCAGTGTTTCTGATTTTCTTTTTTTCTTTTTTCTTTTTTTTTTTAGTGTGGTTAGAGGTTAGGTAAAGGTGGTGTGTTTTTAAAATAGAAGCATATGTTCATTGCAGCTCTATGGTGAATGCAAACTCCTGAATGAAGGTCTCACATAAAAGATGCCCATCAACATCACAACCTCCACACCTTTATTTTAGGCCTTGCTATAAAGGACGTATACTTCCAGCACTGGCAGTGAATGTAAACTGTGAGGTGCAGAATCATTCAGTCATTCCAAATGAACATATTTCCTATGACACTAGGCTGAATTGGTTAAAGCAATGCATACACTACAGTAACTACTTCGTAACAGATAATCCTGGTGTCATCCTGTATTTTTCTTGTATTCAATAAATCCCATGGAAACAACAAAACCTCTATACCTCAAGATTTTTGACTTTCCTACTGTCTGACACTCAGCTCCAAGCTCATTGGTTCCTACTGAAGATGTAAACCTTCAAAAATGGCTCACAAATATATATTTTTAATTATTTTGAAAGGCAGGCAGGATTGTTTATGGACAACAAGGCTCTATGGCACAGAGGAATACGTTATATCAGAGCTGATTAGTGTTTCTACTGAAGAACTAGAACTAGAGAATTAGTGGTGAAATAAAAAAGATAAGCATCCTTTCCCAGGATGGACACTGCTGGAATAATAAATGTTAATATGGAGGGAAAGGTAAGAGAGAAAAACAAGCTGAGATGTTCTTTATTCTCTGGTAATTGTAACACAGATGCATCACCAGATTTTTGTATCATGTCAGCTGAGTCAATAGCAATCATACTTTATGCAAACACTTCCTTTGAAAATCCTAATCACATCCTAACAACAGAACAGGATTCCATTTTCTTCATGCAGAGACTCAGTCTAAAATTCTAAGCCATACACAGAAACATCAATAGATGGTCACTAAACATCAGTAGATGGTCACTAAACAAACACCAATAGAAATATCAGGAAAACAGCAGGGAAGCTGTATTTTCTTGACTGCACATAAGTGAATATAATTGCCCTCCCACAGTTGGCAAGGATAATGTTATTATATGAGGATCAATACTGTAGTGTGCTGTAGTAACAACAGAGATGCATAAGGAAACATCATGAAGAAAGCCCCTTGACAAATCTGATTAGCAGCCATTTGAGAGGGCTGTTCCCAGAAGGACCTGCTGTCACACTGACCCTGCTTAACCTCTTGATTTGCCTGGTTCAAGTCCAATTAACCTTTGGGATGAAGCAAGAGTGTCACCAGCAGTGCAGTCGATAGTAAGCCCAATAGTAATCATTTCATTTTCTGGTTCATCAAACAGGCCCATGCCCCACCTCACTAATCTCAATCAAAGACAGCCATTTGTCATCGTAGATACTCAGGACAACAGTTTGACCATGGCAGGCTGGTTAGTGCCTCAGACACCCATCTGTGCTGCATTCATTCATCCACTGCATTCACTTCCTATTGGAAACAAACCAGACTACATTCTGGGAAATGCTAGTTTTATGCTACGGGTATGATCCTGTGGCCAAAAGTGGAAGTTGGCACCAACATGGAGTGCATTGGAGGAGGAGCTGGATATTTAAACTAAGCATGCCCCAGCTAGAAGTTCAAATATTGACCACGGTGCCTTCATCTACAGTACCTGTCAAAAGTTTGGATACACCTTCGCACTTGAAGGTGTGTGTCCAAACTTTTGACTGGTACTGTGTGTATATAGTGTTCTGTCCCAGCGACACGTTTCGGTACTCCAAATGATACAGGATTATCCATTATAAGACAATTTGAATCCTGATTCATATTTTTAAGGTGCAACAATACGAAACTGATCCCATGGACCTGGCCAACACAGTCATATTTGACAAACAGCCCATTACCCACCCTCGTAATTTCAGTGCCAATAATGTAAATCATTTGGTGTGCTCCTTTATATGATCTAGCAAAATGGAATGTAAGGATGTGGTGATCAGGAAATGATTTGATGTGTAGCGCATCTGACTTTCAGGAGACTGGACTAGAAATTCCATCAATCTAACAATTAAAGTTCCACTTTTTAAAACCATAACCATAATCTTTCCATAACTATGACAAGTATTTGAGTTGTTAACCACAATATTTTCCTAACCTTAACCATTGCCCTGCACATGTATTGTATAGAGAAATTATTTTTAAAACATAAGACATTATAATACATCAACATTGTATGTAATCCAGACTTTTCAATTCAATTCAGTTTAATTCAATTCAAAATACAAATTGCTGTCAAGGGGCAAACAAGTTCACAAACAAGTACACATGTACAATTCATTTACACATAAAAACAATTTTAAAAAAACAACTATGGCAATATTAGAAAGTTGAAATACACAAGGAACAATGAAAATGACCAGTCTGTAGCTGGCCAACAATATCCAACACCACAATTTCAATGTTCTCTCTGGAGATTGGGTAGTGATGAGCACCTGGCCAACCTGGAGGCACAGCTGCTAGTGGTTGAACCCTGAACTTGGTAGCAGCAGTAGTAGACTGGTTCTTTCTCCTCTGCACCATCCAAGCACCATAAATAATGTGCCAATCATACCTGACTTTAGTAAATGAAATGAAACCTGCAACCCAAGTCTACCTATACGCTCAGAGTTTACCTTCCCCTCGGGGGGAAGTTAGTATCATCGCTCCTCACTCTCTGCTGTGCTGAGCTTGATTTTCCTTGAGGGGAGTAATGTTTAATGCTGTACATATTCTACATTTATATTATAATCTATTCCACATGAGTTGGCTGACTGAACTGTAGTTCAGGCTGAATCACCCAGATCTGGCAGAAATCACTTTGTCACATTACAGTGGATCAGATTATATACATATGGGGCTCATTATGTGCCTGTTATGGTTCATCTCTGAAAATGTAGTCTGGTTCCAGACCTGTGAATCATTGCCACCACCTCTGATTTGTTTGGTAATTCAAACAGGCCCAGTGTGTCAGTGACGTGGGCTCAGTGACGCCATCTCCTACATTGCCACTAGCTATGTAACCATGAAAAATAGCAACACAAAGATGGCCACAAAAATGCTGACAAGCATTGGATGAGATTTTTGCTGCTGTACAGGTTGTTTTAAGTTGACTTACAAAATATAGTTCTTAAATCAACATATTTTTTTGATTTTCAAAAAAAAATGTTAAGTAAAAACTAGTGAATCTCACTGGCCAACTACATTTGAAGACTCTAAGACCCTGTGGAGACATGGGTCTCCATATGCATATTAACCGGCAGGAAGAGAGAGAGAGAGAGATAGACAGACAGAGAGAGAGAAATATCTCCTTGCAGCCGTGTCTCTCCATTGAGAGACACAGCTGCAATGTATACATTTATGCATGAGACACAGCAGCATAACATCATTGATTATTTAAATCTCCAACAGGCCAAAATGATCAGTGATCTAATATTAGTAATGTTCTTTTTTCTTCTGCCCATCCAATAGATCAGCTGTTACACATGTAATGCAGGTTCAGACTGTTTAGAGTAAAGCAGTCATCCTCCACATGTGGCCCAGACTACCTCCTGAATGTGGCCTGAGTGATCGGATCTCAATCCATCCTCAATGAGCCTTGGGTGCTTCTACGCCTGTATTTAGAGCTGTCCACTTGTGATTGGATCACCCAAGATAGATGTTAATACCAGGTATTGTTTAGTGCCTTGGAAAGAAAGGGAGTCCTCAAGAAAGTAAATTTCCCCAGATTCTGTGTGAATTCCACCCATGGACCCAGGTTAACAAAACTAGAGATTCCCCCCTTCTCCCATTCTTTCCCCTCACAACTGCTGTGGGAACATGTGAATCAAAGTTCCAAATTGATAGCTTAGGAAATTTTGAGACTTTTTCCCAGACTCCAGGGTGATGTCCCATTATTATTAATTCTTATTAATAATTTCTCATTTTAATAATTATCTTTAATATCAATTATTGCAGAGAGCCAAACCTGTAGCAAAGGCCCAACACTTGTATTCTTTCTATGACTCTTGTAACTGTTCTTATTGTTTGTGTAGTTTTGTTGTTTCTGTTTGCTGATTGTGTTCTTGTCTTATGAATGTTTCTTTTTCTCACATCTGTCTTGAAAAAGAGATCTCAATGTCAATGAGACTGCCTGCTTAAACAAAATAAATAAAATAAAAAAACTGCTCCTAGCAGACACTATCACAGCTTCTGTTTCAAAAGAAAATGACACACTGTCAAGCAGAAAAAATAAGTTGAAATGAAAGTCTGATGATTCGCATGATTTGCACAATCAGGGTGGTGAAAATGTACTCTTAACTGTACTACTGTACTTGCAGTAGTGCTGCATGATGCCCAGTCTTCAGAGCACATTTTCTGATGCACCTATGACATATGAGAGATGCATTTATATTTGCTAAATGTGTAGGTGTGTTAGACCAAATATCTACTTGTATGTAATATATTTCAGTCCACTGACAAGAGAATGATCAGAGGACTATCCCGACATGACCATACTCAATTTTACGTGTATCCTGTGTGGAATTGTCCCTCTGTAATCCTGATGTCCTTTTTTATCTTCTTCAGTGTGTGCTGGGCAGCTCTAACCCAGACTGTGTCTAAGATGCCAGACACTCTGATAGATTGATGACTCACCCCAGAGTTCAGCACAAATACACAAGTCACAAACGGGAAGGCGAGCAGGCAAGAGGCAGGGGCTGGAGTCAGGCGACGGCAGGGCTGCAGGTACAAAGAAACAAAGGTTAGTTTTACTGCAAAACTCTGGTTGGCTCGTTGAGTCTGCCCATTAGTCTTGGGGTGGTATCCCGATGACAGACTGGCGGTGGCTCCCAGGGCTGTACAAAATGCCTTCCATACCTGAGAGGTGAATTGGGACCCTCTGTCAGACACAATGTCAGATGGCAAACCATGCAGGCGGAAGATATGTTCAACAAGAGGTCAGCAGTCTCTCTGGCTGAGGGGAGATTAGGCAGAGCCAGGAAGTGAGCAGCTTTGGAAAAATGGTCTATGATAGTGAGTATGACCGTCTTACCTTCGGAAAGGGGGAGGCCAGTGACGAAATCCACAGCAATGTGGCACCAGGGACAACTAGGGACTGACAGAGGACGGAGAAGACCAGAACTGGGTTTTGTGGAGGACTTGCTCTGTACACACACAGAACAGGCGGAGATGAAGGACCGGGTGTCTGCAGCCATAGCATGCCACCAAAAACATCAGCGGAGGAAGGCGAGGGTGCGGCTGATGCCCGGATGGCAGGTGAGGCATGTGGAATGGGCCCACTGAAGGACCTGGGAGCAGGCAGAGTCAGGGATAAACAAACAGTTAGGGGGACGATTACCTGGGTCGGGTTGGCAGCTCTGGGATTGTCTCACCAGCGACTCAATCTCCCCGGTGATGGCTGCAACGAAATGAGTGGGTGGTAGGATGGGATCAAGGATGGAATTGGTCTCCTCAATGGTGAATTGGCGTGACAGGGCATCAGGATTGGTGTTCCGAGATCCTGGACGATAAGTGAGGGAGAAGTTAAATGTGCCAAAAAATAAAGCCCTCCTTGCTTGGCGTGAGTTGAGGCACTTGGCTGACTGGACGTAGGACAGGTTCTTGTGATCAGTCCAAATGATGAAGGGTTGATCGGCGCCCTCAAACCAATGACACCACTCCTCCAGTGCCAGCTTAACCGCGAGCAGCTCCCTGTTGCCGATGTCATAGTTTCTCTCTGCGGGGGAGAGTCTGCGGGAGAAAAAGGCACAGTGATGGAGCTTGTTATCAGAGGAGCGTTGGGACAGAACAGCACCCACCCCGGGTTCTGAGGCATCCACCTCCACCACAAACTGAAGGGCTGGGTCAGGTTGGACCAGCATGGGAGCTGAGGTGAAGGGGTGTTTGAGCTCCTTGAAGGCTGCCTCCGCTTCAGGTGTCCAACTGAAGGGAGTGGAATCTCCTCAGCAGCTCTATTGTGTTCCGCTGCACTCACAAGATCCACACACTTAACCTTTGACCTTTGTCTCTTTATTCTTGTGATCACCTTAATGAGTGTGGTCCACGAAGAGAACGTTTGCAGTTGGCTCAGAATATATGCATGCCAACTGCTTTCAGCTTTGCAGCTACATGAGCTGACCTTAACTCAAGGTTGCCAGCAAGCACCTCATTGGAGGGTTTGGTCATTGGGAGCACTTCTGGTTCCTACAGAAATTTAGGGCCTGATAACCAGCCAGATGAAGGGATGTCCGCAGCACGTAGACCCCTAGAAGTGAGGTCAGCAGGGTTTTGTGTTGTGTCAACATAATACCAATCACTTGGATCAGTTTTGAATTTTATTTGCCACAAACACATGGTGCGCCTGGTTATTTATGTATGCCAGCACAACTTGAGTCAGTCCAGAAACATTCTTTGTCTATTTTCACCTGAAGCTCTTCCTTTAACATGGCACTCATCCTGGCTGATGTTACTGCAGCTGAGAGTTCTAATCTTGGGATGCTTGGAATCCTTGAGGGTGCAACTCTTGATTTAGCCATGACCAGACTACAATGAGTCTCATTCCTGTCATTTTTGACTCAGGTAGGAGCACGAGCCATATCCTGTACTAGAAGTGTCTGAAAAATGGTGTAATTCATTGCTTACAATATTACCAAAATTTGGAGGATGATAACATCTGGGTATGGTAATATCCTTTAGTGTTCTAAGGCCACTCCTCCCACCGTGAACTCAAGTGCTCAGGGATTGGATCATCCCATCCGATGCCTACAGTTCCTGTAGGATGCACTTTTCACTCAGAGTAAAGGGGCCATGAACCCAAGTGGATCACACAGAGAGGCTATGAATGCATTGATGTTAAAGCTAAAGGAGTCTCTCTCGATTGACCACTGAATGCCAAGTACATATCCTTCTGATGTTATTGCTGGGTTCAGCTTTAAAGGATCTGTTGATTCTGTTCTTTCTGAATGAGCTACACAGGAGAGAACATCTTTGTGATTTGAGTTGAACTTGTGTAATCTTAGACCTGCCTGGTTACACAACTCCTGTTCCTCAACAGCTGCAGCTGAACAGTAGCTAGCCTTTTGTTGTTTGGCAGTGCTGGTGGATTGCCGTTTTTAAAGGGAAGGGGCATCTGAGAGTGTCCATCCTTTTCCTGTTTAATATTGTCATTCAGAAACTGTATGTCTCATCCTGAGACACGTAGTTGTCTTTTTAGTTCCTTTCATTGTAATCTGACTCCAAAGCCTTCGGCACATCTGTAACAGCAGGCACGGGCAAACATGAACACAATCGGCTCTGCTGGCCACTTACAAGAGAAATAAACTGAACAAGTGTTAGCAGCAGCTTGGCTAACAGCCCATATCTAACGTCCATGGATCGCCATACATCGTCAGAGAAACACTAATCTTTTAGGTGAAACAGCTTTATTCAGTGTTTTTACCTGTAATCACCAGGTCCGTTTGTTTTGGAGAGGAGGAGACCTCGGTGGGTAATATGGCTCCCAGTAAAAACACCCCAAATGATTAATATCCCGGGGAAGCTGGTTATTTAACAACAAAGACAAGAACTCCCATGATCCCTTGCTACTTCACACAGTCGCCCTGAAGTCATTTTGCCACACCCAAGTCCATCATCCATATCAGACAAATCCACCCCTTCTGACACATGTGCCAAGTTCATGAGTTTTCGAGCACCCCTGGCCACTCAAACATAGCTTCCTGTGTCATGGCAAATAATGTATTGCCATGGCAACAGCTTTGGTTGAAAACTTCACCATTTAGCATCATCAGTGTCTTACAACTGAGCTGATTAAATTTTAGGTGGATCTGATAGGAGTAGTTGGTAAAAGTATGGGGCCTATAACTTTCTGTTGCCAGTGCATGGCACTATTACTATGAATCAGTATGGGCCTGTGAAATGTGTGAAATTTGGGAAAGATCTGACATTGTGGAGTCAAGTTAAAACAGTTTGTTATGCAATGGCAAAACATTGAAATTTGCCATGTTGCACATTGGCGTTCAATGAAAACTCACAATCTTCACCATATAACATTATCAAGGTCTTGAGGCTTCTCTGATCGAATTTGAGGGAGATGAGTTCAACCTGCTAGGTAGAGGTTGTAAAAGTACAGCACCTATAACTTCCTATTGCCACTGTCAAAGTAAATAATTCTTTCAGCTTTGATGATTTTGCTGCAAAATAGTGCAAAAAGCACATCTTAACACAAGCATTCTAGGGGTAATTAGTGCTACCATCAAATACTGATAAAAATTTTAAAAATGACACAAAATCAAAATGACACAAAATCAAACAATTTTGAACTTTATTAATGCCATCAATATCAAAAAGGCAAAAAATCATACTTTTAAGTAAAATATACTTGTGTCCTGTTGTTCAACAAGTTATTTAAACATTTTCAGTCAAGATTAAACTGTGATCTTTGTGTGTTAGCTACAGATAGAATGAGTGTATAAATGTGCTTTTGTGTATACAGACAAATTAAAGGAAAACTGGTACAGGTATGAATGCTTGACCCCTACAGTGAGGGGATCTGGTGGCTCCACTATTCTGTGGGGGGCATTTTTCTAGCATGGTTTGGGTCCGCTTGTCCCCTTAGAGGGAAGGGTCACTGCACATCAGGGAAAAGCTCTCGGATTGAAATGCATTATAAGTGGAAATGTTGCTCATCGACTTTGAGGTCAGATATTAAGAACACCATATGAGTTATTACAAAGTTTTTAACAACTTGTGTTCAGCACAGTCTCATGAGTGATATTAAAATCTGAAGCCAATAACATGCCATAAGAGAAGATAGTTTTTGTTTAGACCCGGAAATTGCATAAAAATCTGTCTTTTGTGTGCGTTTTGCGGATTTCCTGTTTAGGTCTGGGGTGTCAGCGTATAATTTTTAGGCACAGAGGAGACGAACAATTTAGTGTTAGTTCCATCTCTCTATGACATTCCTACGGCCCGTAGTGGCCGAAATAGACACATAGATGGCGCTATGGAGTATGGGATCGGGGGGATCATTTTTACAGATTATCAAATATTTCACTGAACCGGACGTGCCTGCCAAATTTGGTGAGTTTTTGAGCATGTTAAGGGGGTCAAATTAGGAGTTGAAGTTGTGGAATAATAAGAAAGAAAGAAAGAAAGTTAGGGCCTAGTTAGGGGCTAATTAGGGTCCTAATTTGGGCCTGAGCCCTGTTCCAGGACTAATTATGCTATGTTTATGACCTTGTTTTGCAGTGCACACTGACTTAAATCAACATATAATAATGTCCAAAACGTATCTATTCTAATTGCAGAAAACAAGACTGATAACTTTAGTAACATGATGAATTCACTTGGCATGACAAAAATATTTTTTTTCTGTTTGCTTACCACTATCTCCATGTTCTTGAGTCCAAGATTGATTGGGTAATGTGAACTACTCTTTTTTAATTTGTGGTCACATAATTACTTTTTTATGCTTACCGAGACATTTTACCCACTGGCTCAATTAACCTCATTCTCCTCTACTCTATGTTAGCCCCTAAAATCCTTTATGAAAATGTTGACTCTAACCTAAGAATATAGGTAACCAAGTTAACTGAATAACTTAATATGGACAGATATGGAATGAGACTTAACACAATGAAATAAGAATACTTGATAAAAAACTGTGAATGATAAGAATGTTTTGACTTCATTTCACATTCACACAAATAATACCTCTATTCTACTATCATGAGAAAACAGCTTCGGCATTATATCACATGTTTAATCCTATGAATCCAGTCTACAACCATCTGAGGGTGCACTGTGTCATGCTGTAGCTGAGCTACCAACAGTAAGTACTAGATTACCATTGCTACTATCAAACTACCACTCAAAGCCTGAAAGTCTGCTCATTAAGAGGAACAGAGTCTTCTGCGTTACTCTCTGTGAAAAGTACACACTACTGAATGAGCTGAATGCAAAATCATTCACAAACTGTCCTGACAAAAATTTATTATTATAGTGCAAAGGAAGTTACATCCATAAGGAGGATGGATGGGTATCAAAGTGCCATTGATATGTGAGAGATGACCTCAAAGCTCAAAGTCTACCACAAGACAAAAGATCCAGGTAGTTACTGTAGAAAACAATGGTCTGGCATGATTTATGTAGTAGAAATAGTGTGTGGGCAACAGTGATCTCTGAGAACAAAGATTTGCGTTGTCATGGAAATTTCACCTTCCTTCCTCTGATAACTTTGGTTTAATTCTTAAATGATGTTGAAATTTAATTTAAATTTTCAGAGAAAGTGATCGTACTGTAACCTTTCCCTGCCACCACTCTGAAAGTATTTTGAAGAGACACTTAAAGATCTTGTCGGACATTCAAGGAAATGTAATTTTTTTTTACTCTAGCAGGTTAGTGATGGAACCTTGCTTCATTCTTTCAGCCGCTAATTCCCATTTAGAACAGCAATCCAGATAACCGAGATGCATGTTCAATCTAATAATGGGGGCAAGGGATGTCCCTGCTGGGATGGAGTGAAGATGTGTGTGTGTGTGTGTGTGTGTGTGTGTGTGTGTGTGATACAAAAAATGCATACAACATTAAAATTATTTTCCATACTGTCTTTATAAACATCACTTAGATTCTCTTATGTGTACAAATTGGCACAAATTTTGATCAATCACACTTAAATCTTACAACTTGAATAAAGAACTCTGACTATTGTCTTCCTCATCCCATCCAGCACGTACATGTACTATTTCCTGTGAATCGATTGTGCATAGGTAATTTGTCATTCCAATTCCTTGAGCATGGAAGTTCATGAATGAACCATAAATAGTGTAAAATAGGGGTTTGATAATGGATATTTTCAGGTTTATAACCTTTAAGAGTTGGTAACTTGAACTTCATCTGAAGCCTAACTTTGCCGATTATTAATCCATGAATAGAAAAAAATAGCCTGGTCACTGTTAAATTAGATTGTGTGGCGCAACTGTGTTAGATTGGACAAAAGACAAGAATCTCTCCATCTGCCTGGAGCTGGATTGACTCCCAGCTTGTTGTACTTTACGGATGCTAATAGTGTGGCTCCACTGCCACTAGACAGAGGGGTCACAAAGTCAATGCAGAGGCTTGCTGAGTGTTAACAATGTGCTGCTGGGAGAGTTAGCAGAGGATGAACAGGCTTTGTTGTGCCACATGGCTTCCAAGCTGAATATGGGCCATGAGGGAGTTGTTCACCCAATTGTTCCTCTCTGGGTGACATGCATCCGCCTCCATAGCAGCTCTGTTTAAATATATACACCCCCACTCACCACTGACAGATGTATCTTTATTCAAGGATTTATTCAGTTTTTTCTATCTTTGAATAGGATTAGGATTATTTAGAGAGGATTAGTGTTCTTTTTTATGGATAATATCAAAGCTTGTGTCAATGGGGATGAATGTTAGGGGGTCATTGCCTGTTTGATGTTTGCTTGAGCTTTTTGTTTAGTAGTGAAGGATGTAAACTGTCAAGTTATAAATGTGACATTAGAACAAACAAAACAAACAAAGCTGCAGTTCGGCTGCTGCAACAGTACAGTACAGCACAGCACAGAAACAGACTGGGCATTGGCAAATGGTGGCTGATGGCTCGGGAACGACCTGGCCTCAGTAGTGGTGCTGTTTTTTTTTTGTGTGTGTTTTTTTTTTTTTAACGAATATTTATTTCATACAAATATTTTTTTAATTATTTGTTTTGGGGAAGAAAAAAAGTCAAATACCAGCATACAGGTCAGTTACATCATTATCTCAGTCTCTGTCCTCTGCTCCACTGTTATGTCTATCAGCAGGTCTCAGTAAGGGGAGTCACATCCTCCTGCTAAATAACACACATTTCCTATTTTGGACATCACTCCCAGAGTTTTGGGTGTTCCCCTGAGATGAAGGTGAGCTACTGACACATGCAAAGTTCTCCCAAAGTACTCTATATAACCTGTTGTTTCCCATGTCCTTTCCATAAAGAAATGATCAATAAATGAAAAGTGTAAAGCAATAATTGCCTTTAAAGTTCTTCCCTATACATTACATGGTGTGCTGTCTGTATTATGGGTGTATTAATAGGTATAGGTCTGTCTGCAATGAGGAAATGAGTAAAGGTTTAGATCAGTATTATCTATGATCTGGGGGACTCCAGTTCGAGGCCTGGTGTGGGAACCTCCTTCTTAAGGTAGTTTATTCATGAACACTTATTGTAAAACTTGAATTTTCGGAAAAACTGGATTTTTAAGCCTCCAAGGGAAATGAGGGATATTTCTTACAAGAGTGGTGTGCTTTTCTTTCAAAAGAAAAAAAGTATGATTGAAATTTGTACTGTCGGGTGTGTAGAGACAATAAGTAACTGCAGCTGGACACAGAAAAATACTCATTTGAATGAAGACCCACATCTTGTTGAACATTTAGTGCCTCCACATAGTTTCAGATACAAACTTGAGTTGAACTTTAAATGAGTCACAAGAATTTGACTTACAAATCTAGAATTTATATACGATATATACGATTTCTATCTTTTACTGTTTTTGAGATATTAGATTGTGAAGCTTTAAAGTCTTTTCTTGCTCCTCCTGTGATTTTATAATGAATGTGTATTGCAAAATGTGTCACAGCACTGTGATATGTAATGTACTGCATGTATACAGACCTTTCTGCTATATCCTATAATACTGAGCTACAGTCCCCTCCAAAAGTATTGGAACAGCAAGGCAAATTCCCTTTTTTTGTTGTTCACTGAAGACATTTGGGTTTAAGATAAAAGATCAGTATGAGACAAGAGTTCAGAATGTCAGCTTTTATTTCCTGGTATTTACATTTAAGCAACTTAGGGTATATCGCCGTTTCTATTATACCACAACATTTTTAGGTGAGCAAAAGTAAAGGAACAAATAATCTTAAAGTAAATAACATTTAATATTTGGTGGCGTAACCCTTGCTTGCAATAACTGCCTCAAGCCTGCAACCCATCATCACCAAACTTGCGTTCTTCATTTGTGATGCTATTCCAGGCTTTTACCACAGCTTCTTTCAGTTCTTGTTTGTTTCAGGGGGGTTCTCCCTTCAGTCTCCTCTTCAAGAGACTTGGGTTAAGGTCAGGTGATTGATTTGGCCAGTCTAAAACCTTCCACTTTTTTCCCCTGATGAAGTCCTTTGTTTTGTTTGCAGTGTGCTTTGGATCATTGTCCTGCTGCATGATAAAATTCCTCCCGATTACTTTGGATGCATTTCTCCATAAATTGGCTGCCTGCAGTTTCTCATTGTCTCTGAACACTTGATAGTACACATTTCAATCAAACTTTTATCAGGTCATGTGGGTTAAAATTCTTTATTGTGTGCTTAACAAAAGTTGTTAAAAACTTTGTAGCAACTCATACGGTTTCATATTAGGAGCTTGCAAAGTTGATGTGCAACATTTCCACTTATAATACATTTCAATGGAAGAGGCATTCTCTGAGCATGCGCTTTCACTCTCAATTACAGGCTGCCATCTCTTCTCTTCATGCAGAAGTGGGGGGGGGGGGGGGGGGGGGGTGTGCAACAGCTTACTATAGCTTAGAGGACAAGACATGGAATGAGGCTGCTTGATGAGCAATACAGTGCTATAGATAAATTGTCATAACTACATGTTGAAGCTCTGTACTCCAGTTTCTCCTTTTTTAGATAGTACCTAGCACTCTCACTCTCCATTGACATATATGAGTATTCCAATGTGTCCACCTGCAGTTACTTATTGTCTCTACACAAAAAGCTGTTGCTTCACTCACCCTCTCCATTCAAATACATGACTTCTTCTCAGTGTCTGGTAGCAGTTTCTCATTATCTCTGCACACTTGATAGTACACATTTTAATCACACTCTTATCAGGTCATGGGGGTTAAAATTCTTTACTTTCCTACAAATTCACTTGATGAAAATTAGGAAATGATTTTCTTTTACACACAAATTCATCACAACTTTTCTATATATTAATTGAAATTAAAGTAAAGGGTCCAATACTTGTATACTTTCCCTTACACTGGTGTGAGCCACACACACGTCTCACCCTGCTGACATTTGATGTTTCGCCGTGACAAGTTGCTATAACTTTAATGCACATGCTCCTATCTGCACCGCACTTTATATGCCTGCTGACATGAGTGTGATGGATGCCCACGGATGATGCCATGTCCCGGTGTGTGCGCAGGGCGAAGACCCATCCAACGCTGCTTGCAACTTGAATTACTTTTATTGTTCCCCGTCCGTTACTTTATTCTTTCTTTCTTTCTTTTTTATTACTCCGCAACTTCAACCCGTCAGGTTATCAGGTCATCAGAAAATTGTCATCCTCACACTGCTGACATTTGATGTTTCACCGTGACAGGGGAAATTGCTATTTCATCAAAGCACATGCTCCTATCTGCTCCACACTTTACATGGCTGCCGAGTCACACCCATCAACCTGCGTCCAGAGACATGTACACACGGGTGTGACGGCTGCCCTCGGACGGCGCCACATGCGCACAGGGCGAAGGCCCTTCCAACGCTGCTTGCAGCTTTAATTATTGTCTGCCATCTAAATTATAAGTCTGACCACTTTCTAACCTGTATCAATGGATTCATGACAAAAAGTCCAACAAAAATGTGATATTTTACATCATGGGCTGTATGTAATTTGCTCTACACTGCCATGAGCAACACAGACATGTCTCACCCTGCTGAAAATTCTCATCCTCACATCTCCTCTGTATGGTGATCCCCTTTGATTTGAGATTTGATGTTTCGCTGTGACAGAGGAAACTGCTATAACATCATTGTACATGCTACATTCTGCACCGTACTTTACATGTTTCTTAAGTCACACCCATCGGCCCGGGTCTGGAGACGTCTACGCGCATGTGACGGAAGCCCTCAGATGGCCTGGCATGTGCATGGGGTGTGAAGGCCCGTCCAACGCTGCTTTAATTACAGAGAATAAACTGGACTTTATAAACATAATGTCCTTTTTAGCACCACTAGACCACTATTTGTTACCTCCACATAATCATATGTCATGATCACAGAATAACATTTTGATAAGACTGCCACGTTTGCCATACATTTTATGACATGCAAAATTGTGTTTTAAAGCAAGCACCTTGTTTTAGTCTTACGTAGCCTTTTGACCCAGTTCTCCTTAACCTACTGAATGACAGAACAATAAAAGCTGGTGGATAAGTTATGCTGTGTTGTGTACATACTGTGACATAAGCTGCATCACTGACAGTTTACATGCCAAATTAGCCTTTAAACAACAAAGCAAGCAATCCCATCCAACGGGTGGCCACCGGTTTTGTTCTCCTTGTGTATACCCCAGAACTACAGGTCAACCACATATCTATGGGTACTAGAGGATCCTATAACTGTTAATTTATTTCCAGCAGCCAATTCCCTCAGCATTACAAAAGCAAATCCATGTTAGATGTCACAGCTGATGTTGTAAAAGACAGTTGGCCCACAAAATGTCTCAGTTTGACCGTGTCAGTTGCAAATAAAAGGCCACACTTTGCATTTACATCTCAATGGTGGCCTCAAGTCTAGCAGCCAAGCACTTTGTCATGCAAAGTAAGTGCCTGGAGTGGAAGTAAATAAACACATAGCGATGAAATCAGAAGGAATAATGGAGCTGGTTAACCTGAATGTGAAATTTTTTATCTCATAAAATTGAGATGAGATCAGTTCTAACTTCAAAAGTAGATATGTTACATTTCAAGTAATCTGCACAAAATCTAGTCTTAAATTAGCATGCAGGCAGAGAGGTTAAGAGGGGGAGTGGGAATAAGTCCCATACAAAATCATATCCTACATGGGAAGTTTCACACTCTTCATACAGTGTAAAATTTAATAATCTACTGTATGATTCGTTCAAAATAGCTTTGACCCTCCAGTGCATCTGTACTGACGTTATGTAGCCAAGTATTGTTCACACCCATATAATAAAACTTAGCACCATTATTAGGACAAATAACTCAAAAACATACAGTATCCTCTGTTGATATCAGTCCAACAGTCTTAACAAGAAACCACCTCCGTATGTGGTCTGATCATTTGGATCTCAATGCATCCTCTGTGCATCTCGGGTACATTTACACTTGTACTTAGAGACTTGAATGCCAGATGCAAACAGGGCCTCAGTATATTTATTCAGGAACCTCAGATTTCATTTGGACTCTTGACTTAGAGATCTTGTCTTTGAAGTCATGTCAATAACATGCTATAACCAGGGCAGGTTTTTATCACTGGAAAAACACATCCACAGTTAGAGACTTTACACCAAGCTGGTTCTGAGAAACTGCTTGATGAATTCATCTCAACCAGGTTAGACGACTGTAATGCTCACATGCACAGGCAAAGCCCAACACAATATTCCTGTACTTAAATAAATGAATTGGCTCAAGAAAACTGAGCTTTAAACTTTAAAACGTTAAAATTCTAGTACATTTCTGACTTGCTCACTTATTACAATCACATCAGACCTGGTTATCAGGTTGTGTTTTTGTAATGGAATTTAACATTATGGACTTGTTCTCTACAACAGAAAACCTGATGACCTCACATCTGTCACAACAATGTCCATTTCAAAAGGATGCTGCAGACCTTCCTATTTCTGCAGGCTGATGATTAGCTTTTGTGTGCATATCTGTGTCTGTGGCTTGTTTCTGTGCAATTCTTTACTGTTGGTGTTTTTTCTGTTTTCTTTTCTATACAGGTAAAATATGGCAGAAACATGCATTGTGAAAAGTGCATACAGATTGTGCTGTGGGTTTGTAAAGGATGGACTGTGTCCTGCTGAGCGCATCATCTCCACTCAACTGATAAGTCCATACTGTAAAGATCAAGAGTGTATCCCAAAGGAGACTCCCACCAAACAATCCCCTCTCTCCAGCCCCAAAACTCAACGCCCCTCTGTCCTCCTGACCCCTGCTTAGGCAGCACATAACATCTGACCTGCAATGGGAATTTATCACAACATTTCAATTAGACACTGGCAAGTCTCCAAGGCAGGTGGCTATCTGGGAGCCGTTTGACCTTGCTGCTAAGATTAGCTCAGCTTTCCAATATGATTCTGTGATCTGACCCCTCGGTGCTTTCACAAGTCAGCTTCCTCCCCCAATTGTTGCTTACCAAAGAGCTATTAAGAGGCTCCATAAGGAAATTGGTGGGCCACAGTGGGTACCATCAGGTCACCATGATTTCCTTATGGTTTAAGAATCCTCATCCATACTCGTTCTACTCCAGTTCTTTCCTGTTTTCATATGAATATGTGCCCATCTTGTTAATGTACACTGTAAAAAAAATATCAAGGTAATTTTATGCCACAGGGGCACCAGAAAATCTGTCTGTTAAAAACGGATAAATATTTTAAAATAAAAAAACATGGATAAACTGTAAAAAAAAAAAAAAAATCACTAGAATTATCTTTACCATGATTAAAATCTATTACTGTAATTTTACAAGCAATCTCTGAAAATCCATGAAATCTTTTTTTTTTTAACATATATTGTTAGAATAGAGTCATATGCCTCTAAAAACAGAATGATTATCTTTCAACAATGACAAAGAAAAGGTTAAGTACAGATGAATACTAGTATTTTTTTTTATTACAAAAAAGTAATGTAAATCAAGGCCCATTTTCATAAGACATAAAAACATTTACAAAAGATATTATTTCAAATGACTTCTGCTTGTGCTTTTAAATTCTGCCTCAAAATTGATCAAAATCCACCTCAATTATTTCTGAACCCATTCATTTTCACATTGGACCAGAAATGGGATTGATCTGGACCTTATTTTATCATACAATTTACATTGCAGGTCTGTGACTGATAAGCAATTACTTTGTCTTTTTACTTAAAAATCATATGTGAATGGTCACAAGGTTTTCCTTGGAAGAGTAAATGACACCTATCAGCTTGTTCATAGATTTATGATGGCATAGCCAAAGGTCTGCTGTAGCTGATGGGTTAGAGCATGATTTTATATCTGTATGGTGATCCGATAGGAATGTGAACCCAACATTTTGCATAGATGGACTGTATACCTTTTTCTGTGTAAGGGGAAGGTAATAATGGGTAATTTATGTTTGATTTACATGTCTTCCTTACATGTATGAAATGTAAGGAAGTGTAAAACACAGTTATTTTTTAAAATTTAAACTCTACACACACCACACAGTCTTTTTCTTTCAATTGTACAATTTTAAATGTACTATTAGAAGTATTTATGTATTTGACAGTGATATATCTGTGAGTAAAAAACTTTTTAAAAAATTACAGTGTATCCACTGGGAATTTAAAATAGTGTTTCAAGCCATAGTCACCAAATGAATGCTTTCTGTTTGGATCTCTAACACCTGCCAAGTATCCCAAATTTTGTTTATATTGGATGATTCTGCATAGCGTACTTTTCATCCAATGCCAGTATTCAGTAAGTAGTAGTATGTCCTTCATGTAGTGAAGGGAAATGTAAGCTCATGGAGGTTGGGGTGGCTTGCCATCTGACTTTTGCTAATTCCAGCACCTATTTTTCACTTATCCTTTTAAAATACACCAAGTCGCCAGTCACCCACTCAAGCAGTAGCATCACGCAGTAATGTGTAAAAGCAATTGACACAATTTGGCCAACTGGAGATGATTGGAGAGGTTCAGGGACACTAAAAACTCCCTAGCTCCCATATGGTTAGCCATGATACATCTTTTCATACAAGTAAAGGTCTTATTACTTCAGGATAACAAAAAGTGCTCATTTATAGTTTATAATTTTACCTCAATGATAGCTTTATCTGGATCCTAACGTAAAAAATGGAGGGAAAGACAGAAAGAAGTTGATGACCAAGTTAAAGATACCTGAACAAATCTGACAAATAATGAACTAGACTTGCACATAATGTTAATGTTATGGCCACATTTTTTAAAATCTCAGTACAATGAGAAAATTGAGCGAACATGTTGAATGTTGAAAACAACTGATATTGCACTCTTATCTTGTGTATGTGGGAGATGTACATTTTTATACAATGCAGAATATAAATAATTTAATTATAATTTATAACCAAGCAATTTTTCATGTTTAAGTAGCCTCTTAAACCTATGAAATGACAAAATCCTAAAATGTCTTTCCTTTCATTTGTAACAATTGCTCCATAACTGACAGCTTACATGCCAAACTCGGCCCCAAAGTTCTTCACAATCATATTATCAACACTCAGACTCCACATCCAAGTTGTCCAGGACTGTCCAAACACTGAGTGGTGTCAGGCTTCCTCTGACCAGAGAGTACATGTGGGACGGGGTGGACTCCTGTGTAAGGCACAGCTCTTGTCCTCTAACTTCCTCATGCTCAGACTCCATCCTCTTCAGTCATCACGGCTATGGGGACTTGTGGCTAGAAGGCGAGGCCTGCCCTATCCTGTCTGAGAATGTATAAACAGCATCCTCATCTTTCCCAATTGTTGTCTTTATCAGGTGCTCAGCCTGCGATTGACAAGTGAACCACAGCCTGCTGATAGATGTTTCCTCTCAAAGACAAGAATAGTGAGGTCAGTGTTGTGTTATCTATAGCTACCTAGTGGCCACATTCTTTCATTATCCCCTGTGTTGTGGTGCAGACTGAGGTGGAAGTTTATTCAGTTGACTCAGTTGTTAAGTGGGGCAGGAGGGCAGATTTGTCATCTGTAAAGTCATGGAGCCATTTTAGCAGAAATAATGGAAATGCACTCATTTGCATTTTGAGAAAAATGGTTTTTGTGATAAATGGCTTTCTGATGTTAAAAAGGACCACTTACCATTTTGTTTCTAATAATTTGCCATTAACTGTAGCCTGTCCCATTCAGTTCATTTAATGTTAGTGAAAAGTCTGCCATTCCAGTCTTTTGACTAGAAAATGATTGATATGCTCTTACAAAGAATGTATAATGTCATACATGTCTCACACAGACAAAAGATCCTCTCCAGCTCATCCTCTATTTTAATGTGTCTCACTCTCTTGTTCCATACCCTTGATTACTATTGACTGTCTGTAAGATTTTATCATAAAATCAATAGTTTATGGAGGCTCTGATATACTGACACTGTACAAGCTCAAAGTTGTTACCCCTACGTAGCCCCTACATGTGAACAAATGGCAAGGATTAAACATATCCTATTGATTTTCACTATTGATTTCTTTATCACCGTCATAAAGAAATGACAACATATGTAAACCTATCAGTCTGCAGTAAGATTGATTGTGTATTTGTACTTTAATTAAATAACTTAATTGGTTGATTGGTCATATATCTCGTTACAAATGCAGACACACACTTTTGGAGATACAATCCAAAGTTACAGCACATGGAAGTATAATATTCAAATTTTCTAAATATACACGTATTTGGATAGGAGTATTATTTGTACATGTGACCAGGACAGGGGCAGACTTAGTGGTTTGGGGGCACCAGGCAAAGGTAAGTGTGTGGCCCCATGAATCAAAAATCTCTTACTTTATAAGATCAACTGTCTCTACATTTAAACGTGAAATGACTGACCAATAAAACTGGAAATGATTTGTGCTGGGTGTGGTGATCCTACTCTCTCTGCAATCTTGGGGACTCTGAATAGCATGCATAGATGAACAATCACTATAGTAAATTCATATAGGAAAAAATCATACACACCCTGTTGAAGGGGACAACAAATGAAATTAGCCTTTCTGGCTAACTTATATTTTCAGAAATGTTATTAATATGCACTGTCCCTGTCAAATAAAGTAGTAAAATAAAATTAATTAAAAATTAAATTGAGTAGCTACCATATAACATAATGTATATTTATATAACATAAATAAGTGATAGTACAATAGTAAACTATTGTAGTGATGTTAGAAATTAGGATTAGATACGTTACAGATTATAACATAAATGTTTGTTGGGGTATTACACTGATTTTTCCAACAATAAATTGAGAACAAAAAAACACTTTAACTGATCAAAACTATCTTGTATTTTTCTGAGTTTAATAGAAAATGGCCATTACCTGAGCTAGAGAGAACCAACACTAGTTTTGTCCCTTGACATCTCTCATCCCCTTAAGAACTCTGTCTACAAGGCTAGCCGCAGCCTCAGGTCCAGGAGGAACAGACCTGACCAGATGTTCACACGGGTGAGGCTCAGGCCCTCTGTGATCCTCCAGCTTATTGTTGACCAAAATGTTGACACATGACAAGGTACTGTGTCTTGAAAACTATTGGCAAAATTCCCATCAAGTTTGCTGTGGATACTCATGATCCCAAAAAATGGATCCTGGTCTCTATTTCCACCTGGTGCAATATTAGCCTGTGATCTTAATCTGTATATGTTTTAAGCTCTTCTCTTGCATCTGTACTTTTCAGTCAAATTGCAAACTAGACTAACATTATTTATACTGAGGAAGATCATCAGAGCCAGTGGAGAACTGTACTAGTGCTCTCAGTCATGTGACCCTTGTCTAGCATGTCATAGAGGTCAGTCAAGTATCTTGTGAAGTGATACTGCTGTATGGACTTTGCTTATTTTTTCCTTTGCAGAGGACAAGTTCATCTGTAGGTTTTTGACTTTTCAACATGTTTTTCTTCACCAAATTGTGCAGATTTCATCTACACCTGGCTCAGATCTAATCACAATGCATGGCCTCCTGGCCTTAACATTACATTACATTTTCATTTAGAAGACGCTTTTATCCAAAGCGATGTACATATGAGACTGATACAACACAAGTAGGGACTAGTCAGGAGACAACAACACGAGTAAGTGCCATAAAGCTTAAGTTTCGGCCCAATAGGAAGTAGATGCAAACAGGCAGTGCAACAAGGCAATGATTAGAGTGCATAGAGTGCATAGAAGCATGTTTTTTTCTCTGTCCCTACAGTCCATTAAGTGCAGAGGTGTTCGTGAAAGAGCTGGGTCTTTAGTCTTTTCTTAGAGACTGAAAGGGACTCTGCAGATCGAACAGAGTTTGGTAACTTGTTCCACCACCAAGGAACTACAGAGGAGAAGAGTCTAGCAAGTAGCTTAAGGCCCTGTTGTGGAGGTGGTACCAGATGCCTTTCGTTGGCAGAGCATAGTGGGCGGGAGGGAGTCTAGACCTGAACGAGCAAGTTCAGGTAGCCAGGAGCCATTTTAGTTGCTGTTTTGTAGGAAAGTGTCAGGGCTTTGAATTTGATACAGGCAGCAAATGGAGCCAGTTGGTGGTTAACTGTATCAAAGGCAGCAGACAGGTCCAGTTGTAAAAGGGCTGAGGACTGACCAGCAGCTCTAGTTGAGTGCAGTGATTCCATGACTGACAGTAGTGCAGTCTCAGTGACCCTGCTTAAAGCTGGACTGATTTGGGTCATACAAGTTGATGGCAGCAAGGAATTCAGAAACTTGATTGAAGACTGTGTGCTCAAGTACTTTTGACAGGAAGGGCAGGAGTGAAACCGGTCTGCAGTTTTCAACCTCTGCTGGTTTGAGTATAGGTTTTTTGAGCAAAGGGGTGACTCAAGCTTGCTTAAATGCTAGTTAGGAGCTGATGATGTGGGTGACCACGGAGTTAAGTGCAAGGGAAATATTCTGCAACAGGTTGGATGGTATTGGGTTCAGGTAGTGGGACGAGAGTTTAGAAGAAGTTTGGAGACTTCTTCCTTGGTCATAGGGGAGATTGAGGATAGTGTGGCCCTGTTAGTGGGCAGCTGTGGACTGGGTTGGTCAGGCTCAGTGAACTGGTTACTGATGGCAGAGACCTTTTCAGTGAAAAATGAGGCAAACATGTCTACAGTGAGCAGATTGGAGGGCGGAGGAGAAGGCGGATTGAGGAGTGGATTGAAAACAGACAACACAATGTGGTGACGCATATCTTGTTCTGATAGTAAGTGGTCTCAGCAGTTTTTAGATGGGAGGAGGATGATGCGAGGAGACCGTGCTAGTCACTGAGGTCAGTGGACTCTGGATTTACACCATTTTCTCTCTGCTGCTCTGAATTCTGCTCTTTGCTCTTTTGTCTTCAGGGAGCCATTGACTAGGGTTGGTAGTGCGAGCAGGTTTGGAAATTAGAGGGCAGAGATTGTTAAGATCTGTAGCTAGTGAGGAGCAGAGTGTGTCTGTGGCCTTATTGACTGAGAGTGAGGAAAATTCATTATGAGGAGGTAGGGTAGCCAACACCTCATTGGAAAGCTAAGACAGTGTGAGGGTCCAGATGTTGTGGCGGAAAGAGATCATTTGTGGGGTGGCTGTGGCTCAGGAGGCAGAGCGGGTCGTTTTCTAATCGGAAGATTGGCGGTTCGATTCCTGGCTCTTCCTGTCCACATGTCGATGTGTCCTTGGGCAAGACACTTAACCCCAAATTGCTCCTTGGCTGTGCGATCAGAGTGTGAATGTGTATGAATGGTTAGTTTCCTCTGATGGGCAGGTTGGACCTTGTATGGTAGCCCCTGTACCCATTCAGTGTATGAATGTGTGTGAATAGGTGAATGTGATTTGTAATGTAAAAAGCGCTTTGAGTAGTCAGAAGACTAGAAAAGCGCTATACAAGTACAGTCCATTTACCATTTGTGGAGGAGCGTGATTGGTAAGGTGTGGATCCTGGTAAGGTGATTGTGAATTGGATGAAGAAGTAGTCAGACAGGTGTAGGGGGGTGACAGTCAGATTTGCTGTGGAGCAATTCCAAGTAGAAATCAGATCAAGTGTATTTTTACACTTCACCTTTAATATCACATTCTGATTGCAGTGTGTTCTGTGTGTTTTAAATGAATATTAAATACATTGATCCTGATCTAGATGGAAATGGGGTCCCAATGCTTTGTTACATCCTTGGCTTTTCATATATACTACAAGTCAATGCTCAAAGCAATCTAAGGGCATTCATTAGGTTTGTTGAAGACAATAGGGGTGCAATAAGCAATCCCAGTGTATGAATTGTCCAGTTGTGCAAGGATATAGTTTTTCAAAGGATTTTTTAAAATACTGTTGATTTTTGTTTTACTGGTATACAATTGATTGTTGTTCACGGTTCTGCGCTTTATGATGCTTTAAAGCAGGAGGTCATAGTCAGCACTCCATTTATTAAACTACATCACTGACCTTGGCCAAATTTCACTGCTCACAATAGCTGGTTTTAGATCAATATGCTGTGAAACAGGAATTTCTCCACTTATACAGCTTGTAACCTCGAAAACAAAGTAAAATTCTCCAGTGTAAATCCACCATGTTATCTCTAGAGTAATCCAATGCAAGTCTGACCCTGATCTCGTCTGTGCAGAAAAAAAGAGTCTAGACTGGGGAATGCAAGTATGCTAACTCATGCAATAAGCAGGGTTCTGATTGAATGTTGAAGTATTGCAAGTATATCACAAGAAGACACTGATTTCAGAGCTATTCCATTCCAATGTCACCTGAAACCTACCACATTTTTCAAACTAAGCACATTTGATTGAGGTATTTCTATATTAAATATCAACTCCTAATTAATTTCCTTTATGGAAAATATCCATTTGGCAATAGTAATTTCTTGCTAACTCTTACTTTACTCATAGTTAAGACCTAGGAACATGGGTTAAAAAATGTTTCTATAAAGGCTGCTTATCAGGCTGACAGTTATCAGCATGGTTTACTCACTGAACAAGTGCAAGCCACCTGCACCAGCAGCTTGAGGGGGAGTGTGCATGTGTAGGTGTGTGTGTTGGATGGTTTGTGGAAAGATGCACTGTGCTCATTTCATACACAAAAAGTCTCTCTCTCACTAATTGAAAATCCTCACAGATATTCATAAAATGTCTATTATCAGACAATACTGATGTGTTCAGGGTAAGGCTCAGTGGGTTTGATTTAGTGGAATACTTCCCAATGCATCTAATAAAATCATACTTTACTCCTAGAGCAATGATAATGAATAGCAGTAGAAAACAGTTGTAACAGTGCTTCATAATTACAACAGATTAATATATATATATTTTTGATATGTCTATATGAATATGTGAATATATATCTGCAAGAACTTTGTTTGGTTCACCACTAATTATTATGTATTCATACATAAAGGACCATTCTGATTTATTATACTTTAGATTGCATTTTGTAGTTTGTGCATCATTTTTATCATTTATAACAATACTATATTCAGCAGTAACTCGCCAAGTTAAAAGCTGAGATTTGGGATCATAGTGACATTACAAAATTAACAAACAGGAACAGTGAGATGATCAGGTAGGTCGGAAACCTATTGCAAACCCATACCTGATCTAGATTGTCTAAACCATTTTATTTGGAGGTCAAACTGAAAGTGTGTACACCTGAAATGTTGCTAATAATCGCTCATTGCACCGGAAAATTGTGCACACAACTACAGTGAGTGCAGTAGGTCAAAGTTGAAGCAGGAAGTGTAAGTACAGTATTTGTATAAAGAAATCATATAAATTTTGTACTTATATGACATACATACATACACACACACACACATACACACTGTCAAGTTATGGTTTAAAATTTCTGTGCGGCTTCCTCACTTGAAAGGGATTGACATGTCCACACAGGGGTTTCAACTGGATTCCACTCAATGACCAAACAGCTGTTTCCATCTCCACTGCTGCAGCTACTCCTGTTGTCACACCTGTGCCTCCTCCACCTACATATGTGTCCATCTCCACTGCTGCAGCTACTCCTGTTGTCACACCTGTGCCTCCACCCTTGTCTGTCACTGAAATGGGAGTGAAGTTGGAGCTTGGGAGACTTTGCTCTGGGAAGGCAGCTGGCCTAGATGATGTGTGCCCAAGGCTGTTCAAAGACTGTGCTGCCCAACTTTGTCAACCTCTACAGAAGATCTTCAACCTGAGTCTGCAGCTGGGGAGGGTACCAGCTACATGGAAAACATCTTTCATCGTACAGGTACCAAAAATCAAATTTTCATCTGAACTCAATGACTACAGACCAGTGGCCCTGACTTCACATATCGTCAAAACCTTGGAGCGTCTTCCTCTTCGTCTTCTGAAGCTAGAGGTCAGTGACAATGATCACAGATTACCTGATCTCCTGCAGTTTGCATATAGAGAACATATTGGAGTTGATGATGCTATTCTCTATATGCTTCACCGTGCTCTCTCTTATTTGGAGGAATCAGGCACTTATGTTAGACTCATGTTTTTTGATTTTTCCAGTGCATTTAACTCCATCCAACCCATCATACTCAAAGACAAGCTCAGAGAGATGGGAGTGGATTCCTCCCTTGTTTCCTGGATCACAGATGACCTGACAGAAAGGCCACAGTTTGTCAGGTTGGGGAACTGTGTTTCAGGGAAAGTAATGAGCAGCACAGGGGCTCCACAGGGGACTGTACTGGCTCCATTCCTGTTCACACTGTATACCTTCAATTTCAATTACAACTCTGAGTCCGGCCACATCCAGAAATACTCGGATGACACTGCTATTGTGGCGTATATCAGGAATGGCAAGGAATCCGAATACAGGGATCTAATAACAGCCTTCAGTGAATGGAGTCGACAAAATCGCCTTCAGTTGAACCTCAAAAACGAAGGAAATGATTTCCGCAGGTCTAAGCCCCCTCTGGAGCCAGTGACAATCTGTGGGGTGGAAATAGAAGTGGTGCACTCCTACACATATCTAGGGGTCCTTGTTGATGACAGGCTGGACTGGTCCCCTAACACTGACGCTCTCTACAGGAAGGGACAGAGACGACTGTTCTTCCTGCGGTCACTGAGGTCCTTTGATGTGTGTGAGGAGATTATGACCATCTTCTATCACACAATGGTGGCCAGTGCTCTCTTTTTTGCTGCAGTGTGCTGGGGAGGCAGCCTTGCTGACAAAAACGCCAAGAGATTGGACAGACTGGTCAAAAAAGCGGGCTCAGTGCTGGCCAGGAGACTAGACCCTCTAAGATCGGTGGTGGTCCCCACTGCAATCAGACTCTTTAATTTGAATTGACTTGGACTGTTTTTTGTTTTTAATTGAGCTACGACATTTTGAATTTCCTTTCAGGGATTAATAAAGTATCTATCTATCTATCTATCTATCTATCTATCTATCTATCTATCTATCTATCTATCCATCTATCTATCTATCTATCTATCTATCTATCTATCTATCTATCTATCTATCTATCTATCTATCTATTTCGGCCACTATGGCCCGTAGGAATGTCGTAGAGAGATGGAACCAACACTAAATTGTTCGTCTCCTCCAGTCCTACAAATCATACACTGACACCCCAGATCTAAATCCAACAGGAAAGCCACAAAACACAATTTCTGGCTCCAAACAAAATCTATCTCCTCATAGGGCGTTCATGTTATTGTCTTCAGATTTTAATACATCACTCACAAGACTGTGCTGAACAAAAGTTATTAAAAACTTTGTAATAACTCATATGGTTTAGATTTTATGAGACTTAAAGTTGCTGTGTGACATTTCAACTTACAATGGGGAGGTAATTTCTGAGCATGGACTATGTCGCCTAATTAGTTGTCTACCGTCTAAACTATAAGTCACACCACTTTCATACCTGCATCACTGCATTTACGACAAAGATTCTTACAAAATTTTATTTTCAGTCCGATTTGGCCAAATTCAAAATTTTTCACAAGAAAAAATCTCTTCAGTCCTGGGGGATGTCAGAAGCCACTCCTAGTAGTTGGCGCACTCACCATTGGAATATATGACCATATGTGTCCACCTGCAGTTTCTCACTGTCTCTGCACACTTCATAGTACACATTTCAATCAAACTTTTATCAGGTCATGTGGGTTAAAAGTCTTTACTTTTCTAAAAATGGACTTTAAAATTAGGAAAATTAGGATATTAAGTTTTTTTTTACACACAAACTCATCACAAGTTTTCTACATATTAATCCAGATTACAGTAAAGGGGCACAATACTTGCATAATTTTGATGCCACTGGTGTGAGGTTACCAGGCCAATTGGATCAAACAGCCCTGATTGACCCTACTGGAATGGTAACTCCAAGCTATTCTGGTGCATCAGGCATTCCAAGAGGCAAAGAATGAAAATTGTCCAGTTGTGGCCTCAGGGAAGATACCATAAAGCTCTTCAAAGAGTACATCGAACTGGGCAAGGTCAAATTCACTAGAGCACTATCTCCCCCATGCTTTGCTGACGGACTGTGAGCAATCACATTCTCAGATGGGAGTGCGCATGGGTGATGTACTTAAGGTGGAACTCGAACCAGGGCTCAATAGTCAGGCTGGTGGAGTCTAAAGCCAAATTAAAGCTCCAAGCAGCGTTAGACGGGCCCTTGTAGACGTGGCACCGTCTGAGGGCATCTGTCACACTTGCGTAGATGTCTCCGGGTCCGGGCTAAGGGGTTTCACTCGGCAGCCATGTACAGTGCAGTGCAGATAGGAGCTTTTACAGTAAAGCAACTTCCCCTGTCATGGCGAAACATCAAATGTCAATGGTGTGAGAATGGCAAATTTCTGCAGGGTGAGACATGTCTGTCAGGCTCACACCACAGTCATCAAAATTTTGTATTTGTGTCCTTGTACTGTAAATTCAGTTAATACATTGGAAGCTTGTGATAAGTTTGTGTGTAAAAGAAATTAATTTCCTAATTTTTTTGTGCAACGCTGCATGTTACCCTTTAAAAGCTCTGGGCAGCGCTCCACACAATGGTATTGTCCGGTTTGCTTTTGAATGTCCTGCTCATCTATGGTTCGTCTTATGCAATTTCTTCCCCCTCTAGTCGTCCCGACACACCGTTGACACACACACATACACACACACACACATATATATATATATATATATATATATATATATATATATATAAAGCCAGATATATATATATATATATATATACACATCCTAACAAAAAACACAAACAAACAACAACAACAAAAATCTTAAGCCCACTACAAATAAAAAATCTAATCACTGAATTTGACAATATATTACACACTGTAATTTCTTTGAAACAAAGCAGTCATGGATATTCAACTGTGGGAGATGTCAAGTTACCAGGTAGCTGGGTGTCTGTAGAGTATTCAAAATAGTATGTGCATGCATACATGTTTGGTTAATGATTACACCCAATTTACAGTACATGTTTCTTTCAACAGAGAAGCAACTGCCAGGTTGTTTGTGCTTGTCTAATACAATCCACCTCATTAGAAAGACAGAGGGATTCAGGGCATGGCCACTGTGGGCCAGGATGACCTCTGAACTGAAATGATACTGCCGAGTTCTGCAGTATCAGCAGAGTGAGAGAGAGAGTGAGAGAGAGAGAGAGAGAGAGAGAGAGAGAGAGAGAGAGTCTTGCTGTCTTGCTGCTCTGTTGATAGTCATTCATTCTGTCTGCTAGCTTTAGTCTGTGTGAGCTCCTGATTGAGTGACACATGTAACCCAGGTGGCAGGCTGAAACAGATTGAATCTGTCAGCCCGTGTTAACCAATGATGAGGGTGAGCCACCTCTGACAGCACACAGCATTTTTTGCCAGGGGACTCATTCAATCTGCATTTAATCAATTAAAGTAATTTCTTGTTTGTTTTAGGATGCACATTTGGGACAGGTGGCCAAAGAATAAAAGCACTGCACACTGTACATGACCCTAATCTCCAAGTCCAAGGCCAAGTCGTTTCAACTGGGTCAGACTAATGAAAAAGAACCTCACACTCCTCTCCCTGTGCAATGTCACAGTCATGTCGATGTTTCATAGGTGGACATATTTGTTTTGGCAGCCTGTGTGTGACATTGGCTAGAGTCAACAGAGGGCATTTCAGATGCAGCTGTGTCCATTTTTATTCAGAATCACTCCTTAAACTTGTGTTTACCCTGAAAGCTGAGGTCAAAACAATCTAGTCATCAATAGGATAATCATTCAGGTGAGCTGGGGCTGTGTGTGAATAAAGCATGCGTGTGTGTGTGTGTGTGTATGTGTGTGTGTGTGTGTGTGTGTGTGTGTGTGTGTGTGTGTTGGGTGCAGTTATCAGTAATATTGAGAGTGGCCAATGGTGACTTATGCAAGTTCAAGGACGTTATTGATCGGTGAGGAGGTCTTAATCAAAGTTGTCTTTCCCAAGCACTCCAGGTGATTAAATAAGTTGGACAGAGCTGACATAAGTCTTTGGCTTTTCCATCACTTTTCATTCAGACCTCAGCATCTTCCAACCTGCCTTAGTTCTGCAGAAAAGATATTATTTAAGATATTAAAATAAATGTTATTGCACTTCAAAAACACAGATAAGAATATGTAAATTTAAGACATAAAAATAAATGAAAAAAATCAAGAAAACATAAAAACATAAACCAGCAAATAAAAGGCTGTAAACTGAACATGAAAATGGAGCTTAGCATAAGTTCAACGAGAAAGACTATTTGCCGCTCATTCATTCACAGTCCTCTCTCTCTCTCTCCCCCCTGTTTCTCCCACTCTTGTATCAGGTGATTAGGGGCGTTACTCTTACTTATCAAATTAGATTCCGCCACAATCTCTATCTGCTAATCATGTCTTAGCTGTCGAATTTTAAATCTGTTCTCTTCTCTGTTGCTGTCAGCTGTCATTTCAGCATAATCATTGCCACCTCCACCATCGTCCTCTAATCGGAAGTTTGGCAGTTCAATTCCCGGTTCTTCCATGTCTGCATGTCCTTGGGCAAGACACTTAACCCCAAATTGCTCCTGATGGCTGTGCCACCAGTGTGTGAATGAGTATGAATGATTAGTCTCCTCTGATGGGCACCTTGTATGGTAGCCCCTATACCCATTCAGTGTGTGAATGTGATTTGTAGTGTAAAAGTGCTTTGAGAGGTCTGAAGACTAGAAAAGCGCTATACAAGCACGGTCCACTTATGATCAAGATGTCAGTTTATTCATCACCACTACCAGTGTCTAGACTCCATCAGGGGATATCCTTATATCCCTACTTTTATATATGATGGGGTCTGATCACCTAAAACACTATCATGAAGTTTCTCCTAATTAAAATGCCTATCTGTAAAACAAACCTGGGACTTGGAAGTTGTCACCAAAGCAGCAGCCTGGAATTCCAAAGCTGGGGGGCATTCACACTGAAGGCTTTTACACCTCTAGTTACTATGCAAGAGGAGTTTAGGCTGGGATGCGACTATTGGGTCAGAAGTTTACAGACATAAATACACTTCTGGCCATACATCTCATTACTGGTGTAATTGTATTTTACAGTATGTTCTGTAACATTTTCACTATTTCCACACTTCATTTGCTGCCATACAATTAATTATTATGAGCAAATGTGGTAAGACAACAAGTGATGTGGACTATTCGTCATGATCAAGATCTTTCATCAAGAAAGTAGCAGGGACCATGTACAACATTCTGTCCTCTAAAAATCATTCTGTAACTCACAAGGTCGACAGAGTTTTCAAATGGATATATTAGAAACATTATTAATCCTAACGAAACAAAAAAAACTGACATCATTTTCTAAGCCCACTACAACTAAAAATAATCCAATCACTGAACTCGACGATATACTACAGACTGTAATTTCCTTGAAACAAAACACTTTAAGGTAATCTAAACGTGAATATTCAACTGTGGGAGATGTCAAGTCACCAGGTAGGTGGGTGTCCATAGAGTCTTCAAAATGGTGTTTGTGCATCTGTACATGTAAAGAGTTCAAAGTCCACCTCAGTCCACTTTGCACAACAGGTGTTACATTTGTCCCTGGGACATCATTTGCCATGCCCTCTACTTTCATTGATACTGATCTCCTGGTGACTCTATCCCTGTGTGTGTGTGTGTGTTTCCAACCCCTCATCTGGTCAGCCTTGCTGCTCTGCCCTCAGCCTTGCCGCTCTGACCTGGAACATTATACTCAATCTTGGATCTCTCTCTGGACCCGGTTCCTTGGCCCCTAACTGCCCCTGTTCCTGACTCTCATCAACCAGCTCAAACTTCCCCTAGCCTTCAACCCATCTTCCACATACTCTGCAATCAGTTTACCTTATTCCACTCTCCCCATCACCCGTGCCTGCTCAGACTGTCAAGTACCTGGGAGGCTTTTGATGTCCCAAGTGACATTATCTTTGATACAGAGCCAGAGTGTTTTAGGCTCTGGAACACAGATCCTGAGATGGCCCTGGGACTGGCTACCTCCAGGTGGAAAGTCACTTTTGGCCCTGTTCCTCCCAGGCCCACCATTCCAGCCTCTTGTGTTTCCCCAGTTTCTCAACACCTCCATAGAGCAGCCAAACAGCAGCCTTCCAACCTCCAAGTTTGTTAGCCCTTTCAGCGACTAAGCTATCCTGTTTCTCCCAGGCCTGTCACTCCAGCTTCCTCTACACTTTAGCCTGCACCTCAGCCCATATCCAGCCTGCAGTCTGGTCTGAATCTTTGCCTGCACCTTAGCCTGCATATTGGTCTTCTAGCCTTCAGCCTGCATCTGGGTGACTCGCAGTCTTCCTGTACTCAATTAGTAAGTCAGTTAGGCTTAGGTGGTCTGGGACACATTTGACTACATATCTTTTTTTAGTGTAAATACTAGTGTCCTGATGCACCCCAGACAAGGATCTAAAAGGAAAATACTTCATCGATGCAGGATATGTTGGTTGTTTTGGTGAGACTGTGCCAATTCTCAAAAAAATGAAGAGGAACACTCATTCACGTGGTTGGAATGCAAGTGAAACCAGAAGTCTGTAGATGTATACTGTGTTTCCTCTAATAGTGCCCCTGCCTCTAATTTACCTCAACTGCAGAGGGTGTCAGGCATTTATTGGAAGCAAGCTTATGTAGGAATTTTTGCACTCAAATATGTTATGAGGAATTATGAATTATTATTGTGCAAAACTCCAACATGAAATTATTTGTCCAGTGACATAACTCATATTAGAGTATGTGTAATAATAGGGAAATAGCCCTCCTTGTTGGGCACACAAGAGAGGTCTATTAGAATTATGATTGTTCTTAATTGTAATTATGATTTTGCAAGGGTATAGGTCTTTTAAGGTTAAGTGACTGAGATGCAAGCACAACAAAACACAAACAAGTTCACCTAAATTAAACACACATTTATTACTAATACTTCAGCTACAAGTACTTAATGCTACAACATTCTACAAACAAGACACAAGAGGGAGAGGGAAACCGGTACACAAGGCTATGGCTGGTGAAAGTTTGAAATGCATGATGCAGCCTTATCTATTGTGTAGTTGGAAGAGAAACCTGATAAACAGATGAGATGACTGTTACCTGAGAAGCAGTGAGTGAAATCAACAGTACCACAGCTTAGTTCCGAATTGCCAATTGAAATTACCAGTCATGAAAGCACCAGGGTTTGAGAAAGTTGATGGAGGTTTTGTATGAATACTTGCTTGCTCCCTGGGGTAGCTTCTTGTTCAGAGTGGAGTCCGTTGTGCTGGGGTGAGGAGTCTGGATCTGGTGGTGGTGAGTGAGTTGGCCAGTCCGTACTTGAAAAGTTCCTCTCGGGAGAGAGCTCCTGGTTTATGCGCTCATGCTCTCCTAGGCTTGACCCTCAAACTGATGACTCCAGATTCAAGAGATGCTCTGAGTCACATCTTCAGACCAGCAAACTGCAAGTTTTCTACCAGCATGGTGGAAAGCAAGAAGCACCAGCAAGCAGCATCAGGCAGCCCAAAAGAGCTGCCTAAAACAGCAAAACAGCAAGGGCAAAATGCAAGGGCAAAACGCCTCAGTCCAGTCCCACGAGTCTCAGATAAGACACTGTTTTAAAGTTTCAGTTTGCCTGCCCAGAAGGTGCATCCTAACCAATCCCAGGAATTGCAGAGTTCTGGGGGAGCAAAGTCAGTCCCCCCCTGTCCAAGGACAGATGGGAACAGTTCCTGAATATGGATACTCCATTAAACAAAGCATTTACAATTTACCAATCGCATGAATCCTAATTTTGCAATATGGATAGTAGCTATATTCGCTCACATTCTAGTATAAAGCCTCCTTGTTTTCTGATCTGCTTCTGTTGTGGTTTGTTAGGTAAGCTGTTTTTTGTCACTGCATTACCAATAATTACAGTGATCTTTGCTGCTAAGACTTCTAAGACTTCCACCAGCTTACTTCCAAACTTGAATGGTGATAAAAATAAGTTAATAGTGAGGCTCTTTTGGTCTTTGGTGTTAATTTTTTGTTACTGCATTATACTGTTAATTAAATTAGAAGCCCATGATGTATTATATATATATATATATATATATATATATATATATATATATATATATATATATATATATATGTGTGTGTGTGTGTGTGTGTGTGTGTGTGTGTGTGTGTGTGTGTGTGTGTGTGTGATTTTCTACAGTAATATAATAGTTTCTGCAGTAGTATGAATATCACTGTAATTTTCTAGAACTATAATGGTTACTGTGACATTCAACAGTACTATAATGGTTAGCATAATATTCTACAGTAACAATTTCTGCACACTAGATTTGGATTACATGTACCTTTTTGATTACAGTTAAAGTGCTTGTTATTATTGTTATTATAATATGGCATTGAGTTAACAGAACTAAAATAAATAAGTATACAAACTCTTATGTTAACTAAACTCAATATTTATTAGTGTCTTTTGTATTCTTTTTTAAATTACACTTTAGCCAAACACATTGACTTATTAAACTCAAAAGCATGTGAGTCAAAACTTTAAGGGCCTTATTCTAATGATCTAATGAAGCATGTGGTCTGAAGTGCATGGCACAAGTTCATTTAGGGCATGTCCAAATGCACTTTTGCTAGTTTAACAGCATAAAAATGGTTGCAGCACCAGCCACATGGTTCAAAAGTTTTGTCCTTCACCTCTTAATTAATCATGGGTGTGTTTTGGATGTAACAAGCAATAACCCAACAAGAGCATCATCATTCATCTATTCCCTTTAAAAACCAGGTGTGCTTGCTGAACCCTCCTTCCCCCCGAGTAACAGGTAAAATCAGCAGGGTTTCAATTGCTGAAAGTATCAAAACCTGATTATTGTAATCTCAAAAAGAATATATTGTATAAATATAAGAATATTCGTTAAATATTGTTGAAAAAATGAATTAATTTTAATCATATTAAAAATCATTGTACACACTTGTAAGGAATTGATCCTGCTGCTGGCAGGAGCTAGGAGCTGTCTTTCTTGAGTTTAATCATTGTTTTCACCTAATTTATTTCCCCACGTGTTCCTCATGTCATCGTGCATTGATGAGGAAGGAAAGTCGATCCATGTATAATCCATTGTTGATCTGTTTGCTGGGTTTTGACAGACACCCTTAACTTGATGGATTTGTTTATATATCTATGTGTATTGCAATGATTTGATCAAATAATTAGACAGTTTCACCTGTCGTTGCTGCAATTAACTAATTCTGATAAATAATGTGACTAACCATTATATGTATTTTTTTCTAAAATATCAAAGTACACAATAATATTCTTTCACATTGTAATCATTTTATTTGTTATCCTTTGCATGTTTGTGCACTGCTGCATGTCTATGTGTGCATCCGCCTATGTAGGCGTATATTACTATCTTGATAATATTAATTTATAATAATATTGCTATATTTTTTATCTTTTTAATGAATATTTTTTTCATACAAATATTTTTAGAATTATTTGTTGTCATGAAGGAAAAAAACATGTCAAATACTAGTGCACAGGTCAGTTACATTTCTGTCTCAGTCTCTGTCTTCTGCCATTATGTCTATCAGCAGGTCTCAACAAGGGGAGTCACAGCCACCTGCTACATGACGCACATTTCCTAATTTGGACATCACTCTTGGATTTGGGTTGCTCCCCAGAGGTTAAGCTGAGCTACTGACACATAAAACGCCAAGACGTATGCATAGATCAGTCCAAACATTACCAGGGAAGGCATCAGCAAGTCTGGGGAGACTGACCACAGTGTCACTTTCAATGACTAGACTGAACCGTACATGTGTCATTGTGACCGATGATGATGTTGAAGGGCCACTGCAACATCTCCAAGTTCTTGCTCATCAGACTCATGCTGAATGAAAGAGAGATACTAATCCATGGTGTCTACAAATATCAGACATTTAAATTTCATTCATTCTTTTTAAAACTCATTTTTATGAATTTTTCCAATTTGTGTTTTTTGTGACAAATCATCTATCCTGTTCAATTAAGTACTGCGGATCCAGCCCAAAGGTAAGTATATGCTAGTCATGAACTAGAAGATTCTGGAACAGGACAGACAGACAGACAGTCTCACTCACTCACTCGGATATCCATATCAATACAAAGACACCATTTTCAAATGAATACATTTGCCACAGTGTCCTGCAAAACTTGATCATGTATGAAATGACCCTGGCATAGGCCCTGTTGCTAATAATGGCAGTGCAAGACCGCCACCTACAGGTTTTCAAGGCACACTACTTCAAATGATCTGCAGTCAGTCAGACTTTCACCCTGTAACTTTAATTAAAAGTAAGCTGCAACAACTTACTTCAATTCAGGGGTCCGTTCAGTAGAAATTAGACAGAAACTAGTTGGAAATTAAGATGGTATAATCCACAGAAGTTAAGGAGAAATTATGCTGCAACAGCTCACTTCAATTTAGGGGTCTGCTCAGTAGAAATTAGACAGAAATTACTTGGAAATTAAGTTGCAACAACTCATTTGCTTACCATGATATTTTAGGTAAATGTTGGAGTAATTTGGAGGCAATTTTAAAAAATTCCTAGTTATTTGCTTATTTGCTACTTTGGGGTAATTTCAGAGATGTTACTTGCTAATTATCACCTAATAACCATGAAATTCAAGGTGAATTTGGGGGTAATTTCAAAGAAATTTGCAAATTTATCCAATTTACTACAGTATAGTAATGGTATTATTACTGTGATTTCTACAGTATTGTGTTCAAGACTGTGGGTCAAATTACGCGTTGAAATGGCTGCTATAGGCCTAGACTGCCGGGGGACTTCCATTGATGCACTGAGCTCCTCTCTCCTCTCCTCCATCTCTATGTATTTGTATTTTTATTACTATTAATGCATGTTACTAACTTTACTTCTTCCCCGGAGTTCTTTGTGCTTTCTGATCCACAGGAAGCTCCATAAACCATAGATCATGCTGATGTGCTGACGTCCTTCTTCTGCCCTCCGCCAGCTGTTCCTGCTATTGCTGCTGCTTGTTCCTTACTATTGTTGTTGTTGTTGCTGTTTTCTTTTCATTGTGTACAACCCCCCCCCCCCCCCCCCCCACACACACACACACACACACACACACACCCAACCCATCTCCCTCTTTCTCTCTCTTTCTCTCTCAACCCAACCGGTCAAGGCAGATGGCCGCCCACCCAGAGCAAATTTACTCTGGGTGGGCGGCCACTCCCCTTTAACGGTTTCTTCCCGTTAAAGGGGAGTGTTTCCTTCCCGCTGTCGCCAAGTGCTTGCTCATGGGGGGAACTGTTGGGTTTCTCTTTCTGTAAATTAAAGGGCGTGGTCTAGACCTGCTCCATGTAAAAGTGCCCTGAGATGACTTTCTCTTGTGATTTGGGGCTATATAAATAAAATTGAATTGAATTGAATGACTTTGGCCAAATCACAGTTAAAATATCCACTTTTTGTAGGAATTCTAGTTGCAAATCCATTGATACAGGTTAGAAAGTCGTGTGACTTATACTTAAGATGGCAGAATGTAAATGACAGAGAGTGGGCATGCTGAGAGATTGCCTCTCTTATTGAAACGCATTATAAGTTTAACGTTGCTCAGCGACTTTATAAGCCCATAAAATCTAAACAGTTCAAGTTATTACAAATTTTTAACAACTTTTGTTCAGCACAGTTTTGTGAGTCATGTGTGAAAGTGTGAAGCCAATAGCATAAAGGCCCTAGGAGGAGATAGCTCTGGCGTGGATCCCAAAATGGCCATTTTTATGAATTTTCATGGATTTTCATGGACTTTCATGAATGATTTGCGGATTTACTGTTGGATTTAGGTCTGGGGTGTCATTGTATGATTTGTAGGTCTGGAGGAAATGAACAATTTAGTGTTGGTTCCATCTCTCTATGACATTCCTACGGGCTGTAGCAGCTGAAATAGACACCTAGGTGGTGCTATGGAGTACTTTCTGGGCATGGGGGGATGATTCTTACTTATTAGGGCATGAGCCCCAGAACAGGGCAAATACCCTATTGTAACTGGTCCGTTACTTTCTTTCTCCTCATGCGACTTTCAACCTGAATTTGACCCCCTAAACATGCATGAAAACTCACCAAATTTGGCAGGAACATCCAGTCAGGCGAAAAAATTTGATAATATGTGAAAATTATGCCCCTCCCCCACCCCAAATTTACTCTCTAGCACCACCTAGTTTCTGTATCTGCCTTTAGGAATGTCGTAGAGAAACGCAACCAACACCAACTTGTTCGTCTGCCTAAAAATCATATACTGACACCCCAGACCTAAATTCAACAGGAATTCCAGAAAATTCCAAAAATGTCACAAATTTGGCCCCTCGTCTACTATTATCTCCTCCGAGACCGCTCTTAGTTTTGGCTTCAGATTGTAATATATCGCTCTCTACACTTCGGTGAACCAAAGTTATCAAAAACTTTGTAATAGGAGGTCCGGTTTTCAAAATATCGGCCTCCAAAATTGGTGAGATTATAACGGTTTTCAATGGGAGAGTCTGACCTAGGTTTGTATTTTGGACGCTACGGCCCGTAGGAATGTCGTAGAGAGATGCAAACAACACCAAATTGTTCCTCTCCCCAAGAGCTAAAAATCATACACTGACACCCCAGACCTAAATCCAACAGGAAGTCTGCAGTTTGTTCATGGAAGTCCTATTCTCTTCTGTCCCCTCTGCTCCAGCCAGCATGTGCAGGAGGAGGTGGAGTCAACACCTCACACCAGCTTACACAGACACACACATGCAATGGGACTTCACTGACAGTCTCCATTCAATTACATGAGTAATTCTCTGTGTCTCCCTGCAGTTTCTCATATTGCCTCTGCACACTTGATTGTACACATTTAAATCTAACTTTTATCAGGTCATGTGGCTTACAAGTCTTTACTTTTTTTAAAAATGCACCTGATGAAAAGTAGAAAATTTAGTTATTTTGCACACAAACTTATCAGAAGCTTTCCATGTATTTCAATGTAAATGACAGTACAGGGGCACAACAGTAGCATGCTGTGTGCAGCAGTTTAACAGTGTTATCTGCTGTCTAGTCCAGCTGTGTGTTCAGTCCATTTATTAAATAAGCTGAATATTTATCTTAGTAGTTATGTTTTTTCTCATCTCTTTTGACGGTGTGCGAATGACACATTTCTGCTGAAGGAGAAGCGTGTGTGGAAAGCTTCTGATAAGTTTGTGTGAAAAATAAATCAGTTTTCTACTTTTCATCAGGTGCATTTTTTTTTAAAAAGTAAAGACTTGTAAGCCACATGACCTAATAAAAGTTAAATTTAAATGTGTACAACATGACTTTTTTGCTCCTGTCAATATTACAGAATAATCATGTAGTTATGTATATAATCTCCACTTATAAATACTATAACATATAACATATCCAAACATCACTCATAACTGACATTTGTCACGTCTTACATGGCTGTCATAAGAGATGAGAGACAACATTATAACTACTAAGAAAAATATTCAGCTTCTCTTATAAATGCACTGAACACACAGCTGGACTAGACAGCAGCTAACACAGTTAAACTGCCGCTCATTATAACGGCACACGGCATGGTTGAGCCCCTGGTAGTCCGCCGAGATTTGGGACCTCTGGTACCCCACTCATTAAATGTCAGCCTCCGCGACGGATCATATTAAAACACTATGGATACGGATGACTATGCAATTTCTCCATATTTATACTTAGACCTCACGCTTCTCCCTTTAAGAAACATATATCATACACGTTTTATTACACAATCAGAAAAAAACCCACAAAAAGAGATGACTGTGCTGTTTGATTTCATTCGCGGAGCACTTCCGGTAACAGGAGGGACAGGAGTTCGAGCTCCCGCTACTCATGGGACCACTCCGACCCCACATAACAATGAGTTTGACTTTCTTTTTTAACTCTTTATTTACATCTCACTATACCCATCTATAAGTATTTAAACATCGATATGGCTACGGACGCCATCCTCGTTCTGATTATCACCGTACAATGGACTTTATATTGACAGGACGCCCAAGATGGCGGTCACAGTGTCACGAAGAAACAGCATGGTTGAAAGAATGGAGAGTGTGAGTGAAGGCACAATTTGTTATGTAGAGACAAGAGTAACAGCAAGTGGATACAGATGAATAGTCATATATTTCACATATAACAAAGATAAAACCACAGTACAAAGCTTCAAAATGTAGTTATGTTTCTTTATCTATAGCACTGTATTACTAACCAGGCAATGTCATTGCATGTGTGTGTGTGTGTGTGTGTGTGGGCTGCAGTCACCTCCAGACTCCACCCCCTCCTGCAGCCAGCTGGCTCGAGCAGAGGGGAGAGGACAGAATAGTTCTACTCCTGTTTAAAAAAGTACATAGCAGCTGTGAATTTTGCCCATTTGGATTGAAAATACCTGTAATTCGTTGATATTTCTGTCACAAATCCAGTGGTGCAGATTTCAAAGTCGTGTGACTTACGGTTTAGATGGTAGGTTGTTAATTAGTCCATGTGTACATGCTGTGGACCAGACTCTCCCATTGAAACCCATTATAATCTGAAAATGACTCACCAACTTTGGAGGCCGATATTATGAAAACTGTACAAGTTATTACAAAGTTTTTAATAACTTTAGTTCAGCCAAGTCTGGAGAGCGATATATTACAATCTGAAGCCAAAGCCATGAGCGGTCTCAGAGAGGGTGTTGTTTGAAATTTTGATTTAAAAAATGACATTTTTGGAATTTCTGTTGGATTTAGGTCTGCGATGTCAGCGTATGATTTTTAGCTCTTGAGAAGACAAACAATTTGGTGTTGGTTGCATCTCTCTACGACATTCCTATGGGCCGTAGTGTCCAAAATAGACACCTAAGTGGTGCTGTAGAGCATTTCCTGGCAATGGGGGGGGATAATTTTGCCAGAATATCAAATTTTTCGCCGGACCGGATGTACGTGCCATATTTAGTGAGTTTTTGAGCATGTTTAGGGGGGCAAATTCAAGTTAGAAGTTGAGGTATAAAAAGAAAGAAGAAAGTAACATACCAATTACAATAGGGTCTTTGCCCTTTGGGCTCAGGCCCTAATTAAAGCTGCAAGCAGCGTTGGACGGGCCTGAGCCCCCCCCCCCCGCGCACGAGGGTGACCATCACACTCGCAGCCTGCCAACCCGGCGCAAGGGGTGTGCCTCTGCAGCCCTGTAAAGTTCAGTGCAGACAGGAGTGTGTACAGTGAAGTCGTAGCAATCTCCCTGTTATGGCTAAACATGACTGGTCAATGGTGTGAGAATGACAAATTTCTGCTGAAGGAGAAGTGTGTGTGGAAAGCTTCTGATAAGTTTGTGTGAAAAATAAATCAATTTTCTACTTTTCGTCAGGTGCATTTTTATAAAAGTAAAGACTTGTAAGCCTCATGACCTGATAAAAGTTAAATTTAAATGTTTACAATCAAGTGTGCAGAGGCAATATGAGAAACTGCAGGGACACACAGAGAAATACTCAAGTAATTGAATGGAGACTGTCAGTGAAGTCCCATTGCATGTGTGTGTGTGTCTGTGTGTGTGTGGGGGGGGAGCTGCTGTCACCTCCAGACTCCACCCCCTCCTGCACATGCTGGCTGGAGCAGAGGGGACAGAAGAGAATAGGACTGTCATGCAAAATTGTGGACTTCCTGTTGGATTTAGGTCTGGGGTGTCAGTGTATGATTTTTAGCTCTTGAGGAGAGGATTAATTTGATGTTGGGTGCATCTCTCTACGACATTCCTACGGGCCGTAGCGTCCAAAATAGAAACCTAAGTGAGATTCTCCCATTGACAATAATTATAAAACTCACCAACTTTGGAGGTCAATATTTTGAAAACCGGACCTCCTATTACAAAGTTGTCCATAACTTTTGTTCAGACAATGTTAGAGAGCGATATATTACAATCTGAAGCCATGACGATGAATGGTCTCGGAGGAGATGTCGTGTAAGCAATTTCTTCAAAAAAGTGACATTTTTGGACTCTTGTGTAATTCCTGTTGGATTTAGGTCTGGGGTGTCGGTGTATGATTTTTAGGTCTTGAGCAGATGAACAATTAGGCGTTGGTCCCATGTCTCTACGACATTCCTGTGGGCCGCAGTGGTCAAAAAACACCCCAAAACCAACTAGGTGGCGCTACAGAGTCATTTTGGGGTGGGGGGGGATAATTTTTACATATTATCAAATTTTTCGCTGGACTGGATGTCCCTGCCAAATTTGGTGACTTTTCGAGCATTTTTAGGGGGTCAAATTCAGGTTGAAAGTCGCGTATATAGAAAGAAACAAAGAAAGAAAGAAAGAAAGAAAGTAACGTACCAGTAACAATAGGGTCTTCGTCCTTTCAGGGCTCAGGCCCCAAGCAGCGTTGGATGAGCCTTTGCCCCGCGTGCATGCCGGGACGCGGTGCCGTCATACTCACTGTTTGTGGACCCGGTCTGAGAGGTGTGACTTGGCTGCCATGTAAAGTGAAGTGCGGATAGGAGCATGTACAGTAAACATATAGCAACTTCCCTGTCATCGCAAAACATCAAATGTCAATGGTGTGAGAATGATAATTTTTTTGCAGAATGAGATATGAGTGTGTGCCTCACAGTAGTGTTATCAAAATTATGCAAGTATTGTGCCCCTTTACTGTAATCTGAATCAATATGTAGAAAACTTGTGATGAGTTAAAGTGTAAAAGATTATGTGTAAAAGAAATAAGCGTCCTAATTTTCCTTAAGTAAATATTAGGAAAAGTGAAGACTTTTAACTCACATCACTGGATAAAAGTTAGATTGAAATATGTACTATCAAGTGTGTAGAGACAATGAGAAACTGTCAGCAGATATAGAAATACTCTTGTATTTCAATAGAGAGTGTGAGTGAAGGCACAATTTGTTGTGCAGAGACAAAAGTAAGAGCAAGTGGACTCAAAGGAATAGCCATATATGTCATATTTCGTATATAATTAAGGAAATACTGCAGTACAAAGCTCCTAATTGTAGTTATGTTTATTTATCTACAGCAATGTATTACTTATCATGCATTCTCAGTGCATGTCTCCCTTTGATCTGGTCAACTGTTGACATCGCCCACTGCTGCACTCTGGAATTCTGAGAAGAGAGAAAACTTCTTCTCCTGTGTAAACTAGTACATAAATGCCTTAAGTTTTGGTCAAATTGGAAGGAAAATATATGCTTTTGGTAGGCATTTTCATTGCGAATCCAGTGGTACAGATTTCAAAGTCGTGTGACTTATAGTATAGATGGTAGGTCTCTAATTGACAGAGGTGTACATGCTGAGGGAAAGGCTCTCCTATTGAAACGCATTATAAGCTGAATGTCACACACCAGCTTTGACACCGGATATTATGAAAACCGTACGAGTTATTACAAAGTTTTTAACAACTTTTGTTCAGCACAGTCTGATGAGTGATATATTACAATCTGAAGCCAATAAGATGAACGCCCTGGGAGGAGCTAGCTCTGGCGCGTACTCCAAAATGGCCGTTTTCATAAATTTTGAAGGAGTTTCATGAACGAACAAAGGACTTACTGTTGGACTTCGGTCTGGGGTGTTAGTTTTTGATTTGTAGGTCTTGAGGAGAGGAACAATTTAGTGTTGGATCCAACTCTCTACCACATTCCTATGGGTCGTAGTGGCTGAAATAGACAGCTAGGTGGCGCTAGGTGGCGGGGGGGGGCAGATTATCTAATTTTTCACCAAACCAAACCAAAGCTTTGGAGCATGTTTAAAACTCTCCTGGTTGTTTCTCCAGGAGCTATCTATGGCTGCTACTCTGCCATACAGTGGAGAGAAGAAGATGAAATCTGGAGACTATGATTGGACCAACTAATATTGCATTCTGGTTGTTGATTGGTAAGGGAGGATGTCCTCCCTCATTTTACGTGTCATGGCCAATCACAGATTTGCATGAAAAAAAAAAAACATTGACTCAAATGTAAGAGGTCCCGCCCTGCGGAGGTCAGCCAGCACCCGTCCTCCCTTATCTCGCCCCTCCACCTCCACCAATTGCCCACCACCTCCCAACCCCCCACCACTTCATACACTGCTGTCTCTCCTCCCGCCCTGCAGGTGTCGCTGTTGACGCATTTTAAACAGAATTTCATGCTATGGATTTTTTCCAAAGAGAGAAAAAATATTTTATAAATAATACTGAGGTTTGTACTGGTTTACTTCAACAAAATGTCTTTTTTATATTTTGATCTCCCTCTCAAAAAATAGAGGAGGTGCAGCCTCCTCTCGTTCGCTCACTCTCTCCATTCAAATATCTGAGTATTTTTCTTTGTCCAGGTGCAGTTATTTATTGTCTCTACACATCCTACACATTGTTGATCCTGACAGGCCACAGTGTGAGGTCCCAACCATCACTGCTTGTAACTTTAATTATTATTGTTATTTTTGTTGTTATTATCATTTATTATCATTATTATTATTATCATTATTATTATTATTATTATTATCATTGATAAAAATGATGGAGAAAACTAGAAAGATGATGGCCAGGTTGTGGAAAACTACAGTTCTTAACCTAAACTAAACCTGTTCTTAGTTCTTCGTTTTATCCCTAATTTTATCAGTAATTCCAAATTGAAGTTTAGTAACTAGCCAAAATTTCCTCAACAAGAGCACATACTGAACTTAAAGACATGTGCAAGCCATTCACACTATCATATGTACATACATGTGTGTATATACTCATGCTGATACTCAACAAGCTCTCATTTAAGCGCTACAACGAGATACAGAACTACATTCAGACACATACAAAGGTATACCTCCCCACAACCACCCACACACATACACCTTACATGACCTGATTCAAAAACAGAAATTCATGCAGGTTTAGAGTACATGTCCATGCACGTATCACCCTGACACAGACACACGCCTGTGAATCCAATCTCAGCTCAATCAGCACAAGTGCTGGTGTTTCCTTCTCCCCGCTGCACTCTGCACACAGATGTTAAGCAAGAAATAAAGGTCATGCAAACATTCAAGTGTTACTGATCTGTTTCTCCTTTTCATCCAGTGATGGAGGCTGATCAAGGAAGGGGTTATCAGATGATTCAGGAGCAGATAAAGCAGGCCCAAGGTGTGGGCCACAGTATGGTTGGATCTGATTATACAGCCAGCAGGTGAAACATTGGGCGGGGGGTTGTTTCCACAACACCAGCATCAGGTCTGCTTTGAAAGATGAGCAGTGATCTCTGAAGACAGGGAGCAACATGACCAAACTGCAGATCTGAATCTGTGACAGTGTCCTCCTGTCAGATAGTCATCACAGACTTACAACATTTGTAAAGGCACACCGCTGTGATTTGATTTGCTCTGATAGAAGGATCAAGTAGACAGAGATAAAAGTTGTTGTGTGAAAAGTGTATGTCGTTGTCTGATTGGTAATCTCATGAGGGTTGCACACTACCTGCATGTTTATATACAAAATTTACACTATGTTGATATGAATACTACTGCAAGCATGCAGGGTTTCTCAACCCTTCACACTACGAATTTCTGATATAATCTATATTCACAAAGATAGAAGAAGCTCAGAACAGATGATATAGTAATTGGGCATATGAACATCATATTTTAAAGAGAATGATGAGCCCTATGAGCTGCATTCCATGAAAGGTGGGGCACAGAGCACTGTGCAGAGGCAATACAACAGTATTGCTAAAACACTGCTAAAAATAGGTCAAAACTGTGTGTACACAACTACACTAAATATAGAAGGTCAAAGTTAAAGCAGGAAGAGGGTCTGTAAACTTTGATAGATGCCTTCAGAGAGGACTTAAGACAAGTCAAAATCTAATTTTGTGACAAGTATTGCAAAACCTTCTCAACCCTATATTGGAAAAATCAAGCACTGGCCTGTCAGAATCTTATATTGTGTTTTAAAAATGGCACTCTTTTTTGGGATGGCCTTGCTTATAACACTTAGAGAGCAAGAGTTAAAATAGCTTCAAATGAGAGAGAGATTAAAATGTGGCTTCAGCTATTAGCTTCTTGGCTTCTTGCTTTTTATCACATCTATAGTGTGTTTTTCTGACCACAGATATTGGTCCTCAGTATTCAGATGGAACTCCCCGAAAACTACTCTTTTTCTAACAATTAGGCCTACTTGTGACATACAGGTATCTGATTCACCTCTAACAGTCCCTTGTGCTCCCTGATGTGATAAAAATGCCATGAAGAGAAAGCTAAATACTAAAGGTTATATTTAGGAAAGGGAAAGAGAAATCATCATAAATTTCTTAAAACTATCATCAGTTTATCAGAAATTTCCCAAAAGCTTCCCCTTCATCTTCTCCACCTGTAGGCTGAGTGTCAAAATGTGCTGTCAGGCTCTAACTTGCTTGAATAAATCAAGTAAGTAAGTAAGTATATCATGTTTACACTATTGTGTATTCAGGGGACAAGGGAAAGACGTTTAGTTTCAATGTGGGAAAATAAACAACCTTAACAAAGAACAAACAGGAGAAGGCTGGCATTCTCAAATGATATTAAGACGTCAGAGGTGATAAAAAAATGTTTAAAAATGCCGCACTTAACAAGTCTAATCTTTCACACTTCATAAGAAAGTGTTTGTGCTTTTGATAGGTGTGTAAATGTTATCTTTTGGATACAGTGTATATGCGGCTTTTGTAATTACCCTAGCCTCCAAAGAAGTTCTCCTGATAAGGATTTCCATTGTTTTTGGTGGCAAGATTATCACAAAACTAACCAGTGGGATGCTGATAAGGGTACTGTGAGGCATTCCTCATAAGCAAAAATCTAACAACCTTTCTTTTGTTAATTGTGCAGCCTTTCTGTTTGGGTCTAAATTTAATTTAAATTTAATTAAAGTTCAGTTAAGATGTATAAGCTGTGAGCCTTTTCTTCTAAATGGTTGTAAGGTCAGTCATGACAAAGAGCTGGGATGTAATGAGGTAATACAAAGAGAGAAGATGCACCACAAAATGCGTTAAAGTGCGCTTAGGAGATGGTGCAGACCATCTCAGATCACTTCATAGTGATATATGAACTATACAGGGTCTACCACCTACATAACATATTACTGGATTTTGTTGCATATTTTTGCTCTATTACAGGATTGTTGTTCTAGAACAAGAATCCACTTTACGACTCACATCCAACACTGTGATATCTATGACGTAAGTCAAGCATAGGTGGACGGTAAAACAGATTGGATAGTTTCATTATTGATTCACCACAATATTCTTAAGTTACTTTTAGAGCTCCTGAGCAGCATCTGCAAGGCTAAACGATTACACAATGTCATTATACTCTGATTTCACAGGGCTTTTTAAGTCCCTCTGTATTATTTCTGAGAATGTACTGGCAAAGAATAATGCATTCATGGCGGCAAAGTGGATCATGAGGCAGATTCATTTGTCAGGTATCTTTCTGTCAATGCCATCTTTAACATAGTTTAGGGCTCACATCATTGCACACACAAAAGCACAATGTGCAACTTTTTATAACAGCTTTAATTCAGTTCACTAATAGCTAGTGTAAGAACAGATTCTAAAACTGGAATACCTGAAAAAAAAATCAGTGCTTTAGTTGCATGTACTGTACATTAATTGCACTTGAAGGGAGCTGCTCAAAATCAGCTCTGCTCAGCATTTATGATGAAAACAAAACCATCAGATCAAAAGAGTGTGTACATGTACATATCTCAAATGCATACTCAAAGACTTACTAACTCTCTTGTGCCAATAACTTGAGCACACATGATCTAGATATTGTGTACAAGTTTCTTTGAGGACGAAACTGGAAGGTTGGCAAGCAGTGCAACCTTTATGAGTTGAGAAAGGTTCAACTCTATGCAAATAATTGGGAGAGACAACCAGCAACAACCAATGTGATTGTTATGATCCCCTCATGAAACAGGCGACAGAAAACTTATTTCTACTCCACTCAACTGTGTAAAAGCAAATTTTTGTGTAAAAACAAATATTTTCTAACGATTATATTGTGTATGTATATATATATATATATATATATATATATATATATATATATATATATATGATTTGATTTGAGCTACCTGCATGTAAAAAAATGATTGTGCAAGGGCTTGATGGTGGTGCAAAACGAAAGGTCACTGGCAACACTATAAGAGGATACATAGAAAGAAGCAGATTAGTTTTACTGTAAACTGTACTTCTCTTTTTAATTTGCTTTGTTAATTTGAAAGGCTACATTGTCTGTGATCACAAAGATAATATTCAGAGATGCTCATGTCCCAGACATCAAATGCAAGCATGCTGATACACGAAGTCTGTGTGTCAAACATCTCAATGAAAAGAACCAGATGGAGCAGCAGAACTATTCATCAAAACATTTCAACTAGTTCCTGACAAACATGCCCCTATTAGGAAACTGACAGTTAGGTCTTGTAAAGTGCCATAGGTTAATGAGGAATCAATGGGCTACATGTCTCAGAAGAACAAGGCAAATAAAACAGCACAGAAAAGTGGTTGTATAATTGACAGACACAAATACTGTAAACTGAGGAATTATGTCACAAAACTTAATCAAAAGAAAAATAAACAATATTATGCTCTTCAGTGATTAGAATAGCTAAAAACTATATTGTACACCCAATTTGTCACATATGAAATACCAGCCTGAAACAATCTTTCCACAGGCTTGGAAAGAAGCAACTTACTTTTCTGCCCGAAGACAGGAAAATATAATTTAGTGGCCCTAAAAGTCATCCCATAAGCTTGTTATTAGCACCAATACAAGAATACCTCCCATAAACAATCTGATAACAAGCCTCCAGCATACTTACATAAAGGGACACTCTAGTGCAAATGACTGGTACAGAGATCTGGACAATAAAATAATGTTAGGAGCAGTCCTATTGGATTTTATGGCAGCATTTGATGTTACTGACCACAAGCTTCTTTTTGAAAAGCTTGAGTGTTATGGATTTAGACCATCTGCAGTTGCCTTGATGGAAAACTATCTGGTAAATAGATGGCAGAGTCTTTTTTAATAGAAGTTATGTGAATGAATGAGGCAAACACTAATTTCCATAAATGCACAGTACTATATAGAAGAATAAAAACATGGAATTCTTCACCACTATTACTGACACTTCCTGTGTCCACTATGTGGCGCTAGAGAACACCCAGTAATTACATGTCAAGTTGCTGTATATCATGTCTAGAAAACATCATATACATTTCATGTAAATCAGTTGATGTTTGTCATGTAAGGCTGACTTCCTGTTGTCAGTAGGTGGTTATATAACTATGACTCAATATTGAAATGTAGATGTGTTCAGACCTTGACTCCAATCAAACATGAGAAATTTTGGGCAGACTGGATAATATAAAGCAGAGTTACAACAACTTCCTAATTAATGCCCCAAACATGTTTTGAGCAAGGGCATACCATGGAAACTAAAGAACCTAACAATTTAGCATCACAAAAGGTATTCCTACCAAATTTGGTTAAATCTCTACAAGGAGTTTGTTAAAAGACAACAATAGCTTCATGTTCCGAAAAATTGCAAAGTAGATTCCAAACAGCTGACTTCCTGTTGGACTTAGGGTATGGTTCCAAGAGGCTTCTTTTTAAGTCTGAAGATGTTACATCTGCCTACCAAATTTCATACATATATGTCAAATTTAAAGGCACAGGCTTTGACTTTGAAATTTTCTAAGGAGTGCTCTCAAGCCATTTTGCCGCACCCATGCCCAAGACCCATATGAGATATCATTTTGATGCATGTGCAAAGTTTTGTGAGTTTTTGAGCACCCTAGCACTTCAAAAATGCTAAAAGTAATACAGAGCCAATGTATCATGCCCAAGCCCAAGTATGATACTAATCACAATACTTAATAATTAGAACATAGGCACAAAGTTTCATGAGTTTTCACACATCTTCAAGGCCTAAAATGTGTTCATAAAATGAAAATTGACACACCAAATCCAACATGACTGACATCCTGACATACTGACATTTAAAAAAAAAAGTATTATGTTGATAATAAAGAGTGCAAAGAGCCTACCTAATTTTATGCACATCAAAGAAACTTTGTTCTAAAATGGCCCTGTGTTTGAGGTTGCTATGAAGCCCAGTGGCAATGCCCAAGCCCAATCACTACTAGCATCTTAAGTCCATCAAAAAAGCAATGGCATGGGAGAATAATAATAATTAAAGCTGCAAGCAGTGATGATCTGGCCCTCACATCTCTATGCATGCTGGGCTGCAGTGCAATCGAAGGGCTTCTGTCATGGTAATCTCTAGGCAACAATGATTCCAAAGCAACTGGACTGGATTTGTCTTATGAAGACGTTTGGCCTCTTATCCAAGCGGCTTCATCAGTTCGCAACGCATCGGTCTGACTAGTCCCCACTGGTCAGACTAGTGGGGACCATCTCAGACTAGCTGACAAATCTAAGTCCAGTTGCTTTGGAATCATTGTTGCCTAGAGATAAATATGACCTGGACAAATGAGAATATACACAGGCTTATCACTGAGAATTTTGGGTTGGACACCCTCAAAACAGTGAGAGATTACGAAAAGTTGGCTCCATCAGACTAGTGGGGACTAGTCAGGCCGATGCGTTGCGAACTGATGAAGCCGCTTGGATAAGAGGCGAAACGTCTTCATAAGACAAATCTAAGTCCAGTTGCTTTGGAATCATTGTTGCCTAGAGATAAATATGACCTGGACAAATGAGAATATACACGGGTCATGGTAATGGTAGATGTCTTCAGACCCAGGCTGTTTTTAGACAGTGCAAGGAGGAGATAAACATCACTTCTTTTGTCCACTATTTTGCCTGCTGCTTGAAATTTTGTAGGGGGCCCTATTAAGCCAGTTCGCATCACTGATGGAATATTGTCATGTAGATGTGTTCAGGCTAGGACTCTCATCAAACATGTCACATTTGGTACAGACTGGAGCACTCAAGTGAAAACAATTTCCTCTGTCATGGTGAAGCCTCAAAACTCAATGCCATGCTATGGCAACGGGCTTCAACGATAGCTTAATATTTTGATAACTTTTGATCACAAACTAGTCTAGATGACACACACTGATTTTGAAGTCATTATGATGAATTCGGTAGGAGGAGTTCTTTAAAATACAAGGTATGCAAAATTGCCAAAACTGACCAATAAATTCAAAATGGCCAAATTCCTGTTGGGTTTATGGGTCTATGGGTCCAAGAGATTTTTATGTGCGCCCTGGCAAGATACATAGTGCAGGGGCTGCTTCCTTGAAATATCGTACGGGGCAATGTTGAGCCATTCTGCCACATCTATGTGTGCCACCTATACGATATTACAGACTTTAAGACCTTTCATGTGAGTGCTAAGTTTTGTGACTTTTCAAGGATATCTAGCTCCTTGAAAACAGCTTTGTACTTTGTGGCGAAGAATGTGTGATTATGGGTCATGAGCTTGGGGACAAGTTCTCTGTGTCAATGTGCACAACATATGAGCACACATGATGACAATGTGATACATGGCGCCAATAGCCCTACCTTGTGGCCATTAATGGAACATCAACATATGAATGATTAATTTCCATATCTCTTAAATTCATCCTTCCAGTTGACAACATTCATCAAAATTGTATAGATGGGGATGCTGAACAAGTGTGTGGTATTTGATACAATTTCTCCTGTAGGTGGCCCCACAAAATGTTGAATAATTGCTGCTGAAGCAGAAATTTACAGTAACAGTAGCAATAACAGCAGTGGCAGTAGCTGCATCTGGCAGTTTGCGGCAGATACGTCTGGCAGTTTGCAGCTCCCACACGCAATTTCTTAAGAAATTGCAGAATTTTCTAGTTCAAGACTGATATGCTGCCATCATTTGGTATGTGCAACATTTATTTACTTACATTTCACTTTACACTGCTGATCATGTGCAGTACTTTTAGACAACATCCCAATACACCTTCACTCCATATATGTTCACTGCACCTTTACAGTACTTTTACTGTTGATGCTTTTGCACCTCATTAATTGGTTTTTTTTTGTATTTTAGTGTTAATTGCATTTTATACTTTATATTTCTTATATTGCCTTGATTATGCACTCTTTATCTATCTGATGATTTTATATTTCTCATTCTTCTATCTGTCCTTATTTATTCTTTGTAAATATGTGTGAAGTAAACATTTGAAGTCTTAAATACGAGTGTACCATTTGCGGTTGACACAATTGCAATTTTGTCATGCTTGCATAATGACAGTAAAGTTCTTGAATCTTGAAACTCACTAATACCAGAAAATGACATTTCTGTGGAATCTTGGATCGTATTATTGATAAGAATCTTCCTTAGAGTCTTCTTAGTCTGCACTAAAATGAGCAACTGAGAGACAGCAAAACCATAGAAAAAAAATCAGGGTCAAAGCCACCTAGTCCCATTCATACTATATTAGTCAATTAAGCTGAAATCAATTAGGGGTCCCTTCAATGTGTTTTAAGCAATTTGTAAAGCTTCCTCTTGTTAACATTTGACTGATGGTAACCATTCATTTATGATTGTATTCGTCACATTTCAATGTGTTACATCAGAGTATTTGGCTGTGTGTAAATACAGACTACAGGTTTTCTAAAAGAAAGCAACACTCCCTGCAAGGAAGGTGTGACAAGAAAGAAAACCAATTTAATGATTAACCAACAGCACCAGGATGTCACACACTCGAACTAATTATCTGAAGTTCTTTTTTCATTGATCTCAGCCAATAAAAATGAAGGAACTTTACCAAGACAAACTTTACTTATCTTATAGTGCCTCTGAGCATTTTTTATACATGATTCTCACAGTAGTTATAATTGTGATTTGAGTCCCATTATAGTGAGTATTGGAATTTGAGGTGATTGCAAATGTTATAAACCAACATGAGAGGCCTTTATGTAGCTTTGGTAGTTGTTAATGATAACGTTTTAGCAAATATATGCATGATAATGTGTGCTTAGATAAGAGTATTTGTGCCCAGGCAAGCTGCTGTTTGCACATGTATGAGAAAAAGTTTTCCTCCTCTTTGAGATAAAAATAGTCTGCCTTGTGTCTTGTGACACATAAGCATTAGGGAGAGCCCAGTATTTGTATCTATATTTGTTGAGACATAAAAAATTATCTTAAGAATGAGGTCCCTACACGAGGTCTTAAACTTAAGTCTCCCAGATCATAAACAACCGTGCTGACTACTGAGCTAAAGCCCTGCTTATTGCAACTATGCATATAGGCATTTACACACCATAACACAGAGACAGCACAGCATGTAATGTGTAGGGAAGAAATTCCAATGTGATTATTGCTTTGCACTTTTCATTTTTTACAATCTAACTTTGTGGAAAGGAGAAAGGGAACAACAGGTTATGGAGAGTCCTTTGAGAGCACTTTGTGCCTCTCAGTACCTCAGCTTTACCTCTGGGGAACACCCCCAACACGGGGAGTGATGTCCATATAAGGAAATGTGCATCATGTAGCAGATGGATGTCACAGCGGACCAGAGTAGAGAGACTGAGGTAGCCATGTCACCAACCTGCATGCTGGTATTTATGTTTTTTCTTCCTTAAAGCAATTTTTAAAAAATATTTGTACAGACTAAATGTTCGTAAAAAACAAAAAACAAAAAAAAAAACACTATTTGTGCTTTGCTGAATAATGTATTTGGGTTTGGGCACACCCCAAATAACCATTAAATTATTTCTAATTGTTTTTCATAATGTGGCAAGATCACGAGGGTTAGATTTCATTTTTGTTAGTTAAGTGTCCAACAATGCCACCTAGGGGAAGTTCACCCCCAGGAAATCTATTAAAGGGGGCCACCACTCTAAAAGTGACAATAGGGTCACACAGGTAGGAGCAACACCAGAGACTGACATGATTCCAGAATAGATTATACAAAAGGAAGTTTATTGACAACAATTTAAAAATTCACACCTTGAATAAAAATAATAGGAAAATTAGTAACAAGATATTGCACAATCACTAAGGGCATCTTTAATAATTTAATTAAGTTTGCTGGCAAAGTGCATACATTAGGCACATTGCTGAGGGCTCACCAGGTGAAGGTGGCTATCTGAGGGGAAGGGGGAAGGATCCGGATACTGCACACACAACACGTAAAAACCCACATACCATTGACTGACACCCCAAAGTGCAGTACTGTACAGGACGTGAAAGGACCACCTCTGCAGGGATCAGTCAGCCACTTGCCACCGGCCCACAGCTCCTGTCCTAGTAAAAAAAAGAAAAAGCAAACCTTTAGTCAAGGCAACGGGGCAAAAATAAATAAAAAAAACTGGCCCAACACCACACAATGTTGGGCCCAAAACATCAGCACCAAGATTGATCGTGCTCTAAATATAACTTACACACACACACTCACACAGCTAACCCAATAAACCAAACTAAAAAAAAAGAACAAAACACCAAACAAAAAAATAACTAAACACAAAATACACAGAACACAACAATAAGCACAAAATATATAAACAACAACTGAATATCTAATTACAATATTACAAACAAATTATCAAAGTTTAATAGGTTAGCTGATGAGAATTTTCTGGTGCTTTAAATCCTACACTCAAATGTAAAAAAAATTAAAGATTTCACCCTCCTGTTATGTTCCAGGTCAAATTGACCCATTTTAAAGTTTAAAGATCTAGGAAAAATAGTTAAAAGTATTTTTTCAGTATGAAATTTCTTCTGCTTGCCTTAATTAGTGTAATCAACAAATAACATGAAAATGGTTCATCTCACATATTTGCATCCAACCCTTGCATGTTAATATCACATAGATACTGTTCGGGTCACTCAAACTGGAGGTAAAAGGGTATCAGAAATGTCAGACTATTTTTTTCTTTACAACTGTGAGACATATTTCATCCCAATCACTCTCTCTCTCTCACACACACTCACTCACACACACACACACACACACACACACACACTCAGTGCACACACAGAGCACACGTACACACACACACACACACACACAGGTGCAGGTGTTATGATATTTGACGAGAACCATTTATGTTCTCGCGGGAAAACTCCACCCACATTCAGTGGACACTCAACGGGGAGGGGCAAAACATACAAAAGATTCTCTGCATGGGAGTCCTACCAACATTACACTCTGTCAAGCAGACCTTTACAAAATGAGCAGCAGAAGCAAAAGGATGACAGTCCAGGAGGCTCTGGAAGTTATCATTGATCATGACAGTGAAATGGAGGAGGATGTGTCTGAAGATGAAGACCATCTTGAGCTAAATTCTGATTCTAATTATTCTGATTTTGAACTAGATGAGGGAATTGCTATTCCTATTCCTCCAAGCAAGGCATTCATGTCACAAAATGGTGAAATACAATTGTCTTCTTCCCCCATGACGATGTCAAGACAAGCATGACCTTTGTGAAATGTTCAAAATTCATTTGCACAGAGCACAGTGTGGTGACATGTCAGCAGTAGCGCATCGGCCCGCTTCAGAAGTGGAGCCACCTGCAGTAAAATACAGACTGAAATTATTATACTGAATTACAGTTGGATGAATTAAAAGTAAGTAAGTTCACACATACCAGTAAGTGAAGGCGCAGCTCCCAGGTGACAGGGGGAGGTCGCTGCAAAGAGATGCAGCTCGATGACTGCCAACAGCAATCGGAAACCAGAGTCACATTTCATGAGCAGCCAAACAAAAAGCGTGTAAACACAGAAACAAGCCAGCCTACCTCAGGAATGCAACACAGTGTGTGTATTATGCATTATGCACACACTCCCACCTCCCAACCTCCGGATAGAGTACAGACCGACCCTGCTGGAGCAGAAAGTGCATCGCTGACCCAGAGATGCAGCGATGATATAGGAACATACCTGACAAAAGTGAATAGAAGAAGTTCGACAACTGGCGTCTTGAGACAGCAAACCCTGACATAGACCCGACACAGCTGCACAGCCCATGCAAAGCTCAGGCTACAGGAAGAGGTAGGATGCACATCCGAGGCACTTAACGTCCCCCAGATATAGTTCAGCATGGCACCGCCCCATAATCAAGGTGGAATAGAATAATTGTTCCCAGCCCAGTGGCATTCAATGGACAGGGAGCAAAGGAGGGAGCCTACGCTGCTATTCCCTTTGGTCCCATAAACAACATAAGTTGAGACGAGCTGTGCTGCGCTCTACCTCTTGAGCCACAGGAGGTAGAGCGGGTCGTCCTCCAATCAGAAGATTGTTGGTTCGATTCCCGGCTCTTCCGGTCCACATGTTGATGTGTCCTTGGGCAAGATACTTAACCCCAAATTGCTCCTGATGGCTGTGCCATCAGTGTGTGAATGTATATAAATGGTTAGCTTTCCTCTGATGGGCAGGTTGAGATCTTGTATGGTAGCCCCTGTACCCATTCAGTGTATAAATGTGTGTGAATGGGTGAATGTGATTTGTAGTTTAAATGCGCTTTGACTGGTCAGAAGACTAGGAAGGCGCTATACAAGTACGGTCCATTTACCATTTAAATAACCAAGACCACTGACAGTGACAAACAAGAGTTTGGGAGCATCAACATGCTATTAAAGCTGGACCAAAACAGGATTTTAAGGTCAATATTCATGTTGATATATCAGACTCTAAAAACCTAATCAGATCCGATATTTTATCGGCTGATATTAACTTTCTTACAATGATATATACACACACACACACACACACATACATATATATATATATATATATATATATTTATATATATACACACAAGGCCCATGACCTGCAAATTAAGCCACAGCTTTCTGACACTTTCTGATTTCTTTCAGATTTCTTTCACTTTCAGATTCAAGGCATCCAGTGCCTGGGGCAGCAAAGCAACCCCAAAACATCACTGATCCTCCTCCATGTTTCACTGTGGGCATGATGTTCCTTTCTTTTTCTTTGGCTTCATTTTCTCTTCTGTAAACATAGGGTTGGTGTGATTTACCATGGTGCTATTTTAATAAAATGCAAGGGTACAAATAATTTCGGCCACATCTTTATAAGCAAGTTCCTTAATGACTTGACTATTAATGGATCGTCAACAAGAGAGATTTACAATATTGCAACCCAAAAGTTACTCTTATTAATGGCTTATGACTGATAACACAAATAAAGCCATCAGTTACTTATTATGTATCTATCATGTAACCTATATAAAGGGCCATATGAAAAAGTATACTGTTTGAGACAGAATTTAAATTTTCTTCACAATGTTACATTCAAGGTTCAAAATACAGACAAGCCATACCTGGTGAGCTAGAGATCCCATTGATTACTTCATTAAGCAAGGAAAAAAAGAACTAAATCTGTGAGAGAAAAAGACTGACTGAGGCTAATACCATGATGCACCATCTTAAGGCTCTAAGATCTTTTTAATGTATTCTCCTCCGTGGCTGCGGCCTGAAAGGGAAAGGGAAAGAGGAGAACTGAATGGATTCCATTAATTTAATTGAAGCAGGCCCTGACAAGAGATAAAACATCTTGGGCCCACATCTCTTCAGGGTTGGTGCTGGGCTTCATAGTAAACAAGCCATGATCCGTAAACAAAGCCCAGAGAGCACTGCCAGCTCTACAGAGACTTCAAGGCCATGGAATATGTCAGAGATGGGTTTGAATGGATACTGAAGTGCACCCCCCTGCTTTCCTGTCTCCCCACACTTAAGTATTCAAGCTGTATTCTGACCATTGTGCCTCAGCTTGTGGATATTTTGATGCTGGTAGCTAGCTATTTCAGTGACAGTACCTGCAGTGGATCAAGCAGAAAGAGTGACATCTACTCCAACAAGGACATTGAAATATGGATAACATTGTTGCATTCTAGAGATAAGAATCACTTTGATGTGTCCCACCAAATATTATAGACCCACATTATAATGCACTGTAAGCTAATGTACAGCATTTCACACACAGACCTCATGATAAATATGTCACCTAATCCCTTAAATTTTCATTTCGTACAGAGGAATGACACCGTGCATGCTGTACGTGACAATCTATACTGGTGAAACACTATACTAGGTGAAAATTATGTGAATTCAGCCCACTGGTGTTGAAAGCTCTGTAAATAGGGGGTGCTGAATACTGATTGTGTAAAGCACATGTTGTTTGGTCACTGAAAAAGCAACTGGTATTTGGATATGTCACATTCTTTACTGAATTGTTCCTCAGCAGGCATTAGCTTTTCACTCAAGCTGAATTGCAACACAAAATGCAGCTGAATCCATTAAAGGAGGGATATCTTTATCTCTAGAACAGTGAGAGTAGATGGTTGGGACAATAAAAGCCATCTACCACAATATGGGCCTGCATGGCCTGCAAATGTGGTTTGTGAACAGAATGCCAAGGTTGCAGGCTTTGTCCACATCTCTAAAAGCTGCTGGCAATCCAGCTGCATTATGGTGTGAATGTGGACCTACATCACCTTAAAACCAATACACAGTGGTGCCTCTGGAGCTTCAACATTAATTAAGACCTGTGCACATAAGTTCCAGGACCTGTGAAAGTGTGACAAACCTATTGTTTTTGTAAAGATTATTATTATTATTATTATTATTATTATTATTATTATTATTATTATTATGGCCCGAGCAGAAAGGTATCAGGGCCAAATGGTCCCTAGCACTGAAAGTGCAATGAACCTACTGTTTTTGTAGAGATTATTATTAGGGCCAAAGCACTGTGTGGTGTGAAGGTACTTGTGCCTTCATAATAAGAAGAGGTGCTTGGTGTATCTGAAGAAATTATATTAGGGCCTGAGCCATATTGTATCTGATGGAATTCTTCTTCTTCCTCTTCTCCACAGTGAATAGCATTTTTGAGGGGCTAAAATTCAAATCAATTCAATTTTATTTGTATAGCGCCAAATCACAACAAAAAAGTAATCTCAGGGCACTTTTACATGGAGCAGGTCTAGACCATACTCTTTAATTTACAGAGAGAGAGAGACCCAACAATTCCCCCCATGAGCAAGCACTTGGCAACAACAGTAAGGAAAAACTCCCCTCAAACGGGAAGAAACCTAAGGCAGAACCTGGCTCTAGTTGGCAGATAGCCTTGACCGGTTAAGAGAGAAAGAAAGAGAGAGAAGGGTGGAAGAGAGAGAAGGAGGTGGGGACACAGAAGCAGAACAGCAACAACAACAACAACAGCAGCAGCAAACAGCAACAACAGCCACAGCAGGAAAAGGTGGCGAAGGACAGAAGAAGGATGCCAACACGTCAGCATCATTTATGGGGCTTCCTGTGGATGAGAAAGCACAAAGAACTCCGGGGAAGGAGTAAAGTTAGTTTTTACTGCTCCCTCGGAGTCCAGCCTCTTCCATTTTTCATATGAGGAGACTAAATTCAGTATGGCAGGAGTCGCCAGCAAGTGAGCAGCAGGGGAGCCGTGGTCGTCATTCATCCATGTCTGCAACCGGGTTTGTCAAGATTGGGGAAAGCAGGACCCAGGCACAGAGATGATGGCAAAAAATTCCTTTATTTTAGAAGAAAAAAACCAAGACTGGCAAGGCAAGGCTGTGAAACAAAACCAAACAAGACTGTGACTATGAACCACAAGACAAGAATCAAATCAAAATGAACCAACAAGACAGAACTGAAAACCAGGGCTTAATTGGACCTGATTTGTTGAAGAGTTTTGTTTTGCTTGTGTGCTCTAATTTAAATGGTGGTGTGGTTGGCATTATTTAAGTTTATTTAAGTGTTTGGTGTTTATTATACATACAAAATGTTTATGGAACATTTTCCGGGTCATGGCTCAAACATGTATCCTTGTGGAGTTGAAGTTGAATTAAATTTGCTCAAACCGCTACATAAATAAATGGTGCCCAATATTACTCTCGATTCTAGGCATTTTAGCCAACTATAGACCTATATCTAACCTTCCTTTTCCTTTTAAGATCCTTGAGAAAGCAGTCGCCAATCAGTTATGTGAATTTCTAGATAACAATAATTTATTTGAGGCTTTTCAGTCAGGATTTAGAGCGCATCATAGCACAGAGACAGCACTAATTAAAGTCACAAACAATCTCCTGACAAAGGACTTGTCTCTGTACTTGTCTCGTTAGATCTTAGTGCCGCATTTGACACTGTTGACCATCAAATCCTGTTACAGAGACTGGAACATTTCATAGGTATTAACGGTACTGCATTATGCTGGTTTAAATCCTATTTATCAGATCAATTTCAGTTTGTACATGTTAATGATGAATCCTCCATAAAAGCAAAAGTTGGACACGGAGTTCCACAAGGTTCTGTTCTGGGACCTATACTATTCACTTTGCATATGCTACCTTTAGGGAATATTATTCGGAAACACTCCATAAACTTCCATTGTTATTCAGATGATATCCAAATATATTTATCAATGAAGCCAGAGCAATCCAATCAGTTAACTAGACTCCAAGCATGCCTTAAGGAAATAAAACCTGGAAGACCTGCAATTTTCTGCTGCTTAACTCAGATAGAACTTAGTTAGTTATTGTGCTTGGTCCTAAACACCTTAGAAACACATTATCTAATGATTTAGCTAACCTAGATGGCATTACCCTGGCCTCCAGCACCACCGTAAGGAATCTAGGAGTTATCTTTGATTGATTGATTGATTGATTGATACTTTATTAATCCCCGAAGGGAAATTCAAAATGTCCATAGCTCAGTAAAAACAAAAAACCAAAACAATCCAAGTCAACTCAAATTGAAGAGTCTGATTGCTGTGGGGATGAAGGACCTCCTAAATCTCTCTGTCCTGCAGCACAGAGAGAGGAGCCGACTGCTGCAACTACTCCTCTGTTGTTCCAGGAGGTTGTGGAGAGGGTGTCTGCTATTTTTCATTATAGCATTCAGTTTCTTCACTGTCCCTCTCTCCACCACCGATCTTAGAGGGTCCAGACTCCTGCCCAGCACTGAGCCCGCTTTTTTGACCAGTTTGTCTAATCGCTTGGTGTTTTTGTCAGTAAGACTGCCTCCCCAGCACACTGCAGCAAAAAAGAGAGCACTGGCCACCACTATGTGATAGAACATGGTCATTATCTCCACACACACACATCAGAGGACCTCAGTGACCGCAGGAAGAACAGCCGGCTCTGTCCCTTCCTGTAGAGAGTGTGTTAGGGGGTGTGTAGTTGTGCACCACTTCAATGTCCAGCTCACAGATTGTCACTGGCTCCAGAGGGGGCTTAGACTTGCGAAAATCCATGATCATTTCCTTTGTTTTTGAGGTGTTCAATTGAAGGCGATTTTGTCGACTCCATTCACTGAAGGCTGTTATTATATCCCTGTATTCGGATTCCTTGCCATTCCTGATACACACCACAATAGCAGTGTCAGACTATTTCTGGATGTGGCAGGACTTGAAATCCGAGGTATACAGTGTGAACAGGAATGGAGCCAGTACAGTCCCCTGTGGAGCCCCTGTGCTGCTCATTACTTTCCCTGAAACACAGTTCCCCAACCTGACAAACTGTGGCCTTTCTGTCAGGTAATCTGTGATCCAGGAAACAAGGGAGGAATCCACTCCCATCTCTCTGAGCTTGTCTTTGAGTATGATAGGTTGGATGGAGTTAAATGCACTAGAAAAATCAAAAAACATGACTCTAACATAAGTGCCTGATTCCTCCAGATAAGAGAGAGCACGGTGAAGCATATAGAGAACAGCATCATCCACTCCCATGTGTTCTCTATATGCAAACTGCAGGGGATCAAGTAATCTGTGATCATTGTCATTGACCTCTAGCTTCAGAAAACGAAGAAGACGACACTCCAAGGTTTTCACGGTATGTGAAGTCAGGGCCACTAGTCTGTAGTCATTGCGTTCAGATGGAAATTTTATTTTTGATACCGGTACAATGCAGACTCAGGCTGAAGATCTTCTGCAGAGGTTGACAAAGTTGGGCAGCACAGTCTTTGAGCAGCCTTGGGCACACACCATCTAGGCCAGCTGCCTCCCCAGAGCAAAGTCTCCCAAGCTCCAACTTCACTCCCATTTCAGTGACAGACAAGGGTGGAGGCACAGGTGTGACAACAAGAGTAGCTGCAGCAGTGGAGATGGACACATGTGTAGGTGGAGGAGGCACAGGTGTGACAACGGGAGTACCTGCAGCAGTGGAGATGGACACGTGTAGGTGGAGAAGGAGGATGAGGAGGAGCTGTGTTGGAGAAACACTCGTGAAGAAGAAGGAGCCACGGTGGAGATACATTATGAAAAGGAGAAGGAGCAGCAGTGGAAGTGGGTGTGACCACAGTGTCAAATCTGTTGAAGAACTGGTTAAGTTCATTGGCTCTATCCACATCACCCACTATTGGCTGTCTTTTCTTTTTGTTGTAGCCAGAGATGATGTTGATTCCTCTCCATAACTCCTGGATGTTGCTGTGTTGTAAATTTCTTTCAATTTTCTTTTTGTATTCCACCTTTTCCATCTTCAGTCTCTTCTTAATCTCATGTTGCACCTGTTTGAGCTGTTCTTTGTTACCGGTTCTAAAAGCTTCCTTTTTCTGGTTGAAGATTGCTTTTATGTCACTGGTGATCCAGGGTTTGTTATTGGGGAAACATCGGACAGTCTTTGTTAGTATGACTATCTCTACAGAAGTTGATATACTCAGTAAAACAGTCAACCTGACCATCACTGTCCAAACTGTTCCCGTCTGTTTCCAGCAACATTCCAATCTGTGCATTCAAAGCAGTTCCTTAGAGCCTCACTAGCTTCAGGTGTCCATTTCCTGACCGTGATGGTAGTTGTAGGCTAACTCATCACACAGGGCTTGTAGCAGGTCTGCAGAATAACCAGGTTGTGATCTGACCGGCCCAGTGGTGGTAAGGCAGTAGCTCTATAAGCGTCTTTGACATTGGCATATAGCAGATCAAATGTTCTACTTTCTCTGGTAAGACAATTAACAAACTGTGTAAATCCAGTCAGGTGGGAAGACAGTCTCACATGATTGAAATCTCCAGATATTAATACAAGTGCCTCAGGATGTTTAGTCTGTATCCTCGCAACAGTTTCATGGAGAACTTCACATGGAACTTCAGCAGTTGCCTTGGGAGGAATGTACACAAGTATTGTTATGATATGACTGAATTCTCTTGGTACATAGTATGGTCTCATACCAATTGCCAACAATTCAATATCTGGACAGCACATCCTCTCCTTGACAGTAATATGTGAGGAATTACACCATCTCTGATTCACAAATAAAGCCACTCCTCCTCCTTTCTTCTTTCCACTAGCTTTAGTGTCTCTGTCTGTATTAGAGTGAAGCCAGGTCGTTCCACACAGGAATCAGAGATGTTTTGATTCAACCAGGTTTCCATGAGGCTGCACTCACGGTATGTTTTCTGAGTCTTCACCAAAATCTCCAGTTCATCACTTTTGTTGGGCAGGGAGTTGACATTTCCCATAATGACCGATGGCAGAAAGGGCTTATATCTCCATTTCCTGGCCTTTACCTTTGCACCAGCATGGCAACCACGAAAACGCCCCTTTATCTCACCTGGAATTGGATGGTATCCTCCAGACCTGCTCACTTCATACGACAGAAGCTCCTCTCTAGAGTAAATAACTCTTCTCCCCACAGCAGTATTCATCCTCAATTGACAAAAACAAGACAAAATACAAAAAATACAACAAAAATAAATAAATGAATCCAGTAAAAGTAACAAGCTATCTGCTTGGACTGCCTTTTTTCACTGCCTTTTTTCACTTAGGCAATATTGCTTAAATCAGACACATCCTTTCTCGACAAGAAAAAAATAGTCCATAGCCTTCAGCTATCAGGCTCCTCTCTTGTGGAACCATCTCCCAGATTTGGTCTGAGAGGCAGACACTCTCTCTATGTTTAAGAGTAGGCTTAAAAAGTTCATTTTTGATAAAGCTTATAGTTAGGTCTGACCAGGCTCGCATTGGATCAGCCCTTAGTTATGCTGCTATAGGTCTAGACTGCCGGGGGACTTCCACTGATGCACTGAGCTCCTCTCTCCTGTTCTCCATCTGTATGTATTTTGTTACCATTAATGCATGTTACTAACTTTACTTCTTCTCTGGAGTTCCTTGTGCTTTCTAATCCACAGGAAGCCCCATAAACCATAAACCATGCTGGTGTGTTGGTGATTGTTAATTGTTGTTGTTGTTGCTGTTCTCTTTAACTGTGTCCCAACACACCAAATGGGCCTTGCAAAGCCACCATGCAGACCTATTAAAGGTGATGAAGGAAACCGTAAGCCCTGTGGTATAGAATATCATGCGGCTACAGTCTGAGGTCTGGATGTGCTCCGAAAGTTTAGGGGGGTTGGTGGGTGAGATGTCCACCATGAGAACACAGAGTCTCTATGTGTCAGCACTAGCCGATGCCTCGGTTCAAATCACTCTTGGTGGTGATCAGGCGGCACTTCCCCAGTGGCATCAGCTGCAGTCAACAATGCATGCAGGAGTGTCAGAAAGTCTGCCATGTTCGCCAGATGACTCTTCCATCTCTGGGGATTTGGGTCATCGTTTCATCGGGAAATGTCCTCTTAAACTGCAGTTTCCTACCTTTGGCAGGATGGAGGACAGCCCTGACCCATTGCTATACTTGGACAGGTGCAAAGATTTCTTGGCCCTCAATCCACTGACTAATGGGGAGTTGATGGTGACTTTCAGGAATATGTTGTTTGGTACTGCGAGGGATTGGTGAGATGTGACTCATGCAACTACCCATTTATGGAAAGACTTCCAGTCCAAGTTCCTTTCTGCTTTCCTGTCTGAGGACTATGGATGAGCTGGCAAAAAGAGTGCGGACACGGGTTCAAGGAGAGGATGAGAGCATGAGACTTTCCTTATTTGTATCATTCATTATACTGTCACTGGAGGCCTGACATTACAGAGGAGGCTGTCATTAAACTCATCCTCAGGAGCATCAATCCCCATATGGCCAGCCAACTGCGAGGCAGGGTGGAAACAGTGGAGAAATTGGTCAGATTGGGGCAGCAGCTGGAGAAGGACGAACTGAGCCAGACACAATATGACTTGCAAAAGAAGCAGGGGAACAAGCTGAAGGAAAAAGTGCAACCAACGCAGACACCCTCTCCACCACCACAGTCTGTAACCACAGCATGACCCAGCACCTCCGCTCAGGTTTGTTGGTGTTGTAAAGGGAGCCATCCTCCTTATGCATGTCCGACTTTCAATCATCAGAAAAAGAACAAATCTCGGCCTTGGCACAAAATCTTGGTGTGTTCAGTCACCAGGTGACTGCAGCCATCTTACCATTGTCTTCCTAACACACACACATACACACACACAAACACACACTTGTATATAGGTACACTAAGCTAGATTAGTGTTGTTTTGCTTTCACGCTTTCTGTTAAATAAATGCTTTTGGATCTACCTGTTGTCTGTTTTAATGTTGCACAAGAATGAGTTTTGCCAACCTCTGCTCTGTAAAGAACTCAAAATCCTTCAACCATAACTATCTACTGATATGGTGATTTTGTTTATAGTGATTAAGAATCATTAATCAAAGTCCTAAATTCATAGATTAGTTACTTTGAGACTGAATTGGCTATCCTTTTTCCCTGACTCCAGGGTAGTGCCCCGTTATTATTCGTTCTTATTAATAATTTTATTGATTTTAATAATTAATAATTATCTTTGATAATCATTAATTACTTCTGATAGCCAAACTTGTAACCAAGCCCCAACAGTGGATTACAGAAAACCCAATGCCAAAACTCTCACTGATGCCTATCCCCTCACTACCATCCAGGAAATCATCGAGTCCCTTGCTGGAGCCACCATATTCACAGCTCTGGATCTCAACAGTGGATACTGGCAAGTGGAGATGGATCCAAAATCCTGAGACATGACCGCTTTCATCTGTCCATATGGCCTACTCCAGTTCAAGGTAATGCCCTTTGGCCTGAAATGTGCACCAGCCACCTTCCAACGGCTCATGGAAATGGTCTTAGGCGAGCTCAAGGGAGAAACTTGTTTCGTGTACCTGGATGACATAATCATCTACACCAACTCCTGGCAACAACATTTCAGGGATGTCCAAGCCATCATGGGTAAGCTCAGGCAGGCAGGGCTCACTGTTAATGTGAAGAAGAGTAAGTTCTTCCGTACCTCCCTGACTTTCCTTGGACATGTTTTGTAATCACAGGGGGTTCAGGTGGGGCAAGAGAAAACCCAGGCTGTTCAGAACTTCCCAGTGCCCACCAACAGGAAATCTCTTGAGCGGTTCCTGGGATTGGCGGCATGGTACCATCGGTTTGTGCCAAATGTCTCACAAATCACAGAGCCCCTCAATGCCCTGAAAAGACAGGGGGTCAAGTTCTGCTGGTCCCCTGAATGTCAAACTGCCTTTGACACCCTCAAAGAGCACTTAACGAATCCTCCTATCCTGAGACATCCAAACTTTGATCTCCCATTTCTGGTTTACACCGATGCCAGTGAGGTAGGGCTGGGTGCAGTGATTGACTAACGCACTGACACAACCTGAATCAAATAGAAAGTTTAGAATCAATTACATGTGCAATCAGTAAGCTACTATTGGTCTATGTTATATTTCATTTCAGTCTATTAATTTTTTCCAGTTCACATTACTAATAGCATTAATTTCAGCATTCACAAGTCACTCAGTATCAGTGTGGTGCTTTCTACACATGATACACTATCATGTGTAGCTTACCTGCTGTGGCTTTTGAACTGTAAACACATCCGTTTCATCTACATTGTAAATCATGTGTGGAGGGAATGTGTACCTCTTAAAGAAAAGAGGCAAGGGAAGAACTTTATCAAAATCAAAACCAAATCTTATAGGTCAAGTCTCGATAAAACATTTGCTACTAAATAATTAATTCAGTGTTCGACGCCCTGTGGGTAGCACGGTGATCGAATCCACCTCAAATTTACTCAGAATAGCCTCAAGACGTTGGAGATCCTATATTATGAAGTTGGTGACTTTTCGTCGAAAGGTGTTGCCATGGTGACGCTGCGAATTTCGATGTCTCGCCATGAAATTTCAAAGCCTTATAACCTGACTCCACGTGGTCTAATCTTTTCCAAATTTCACATGCTTGTTAAGAGTCCCGGTCTGAACACATGTTCAGTCTCATATTTAGCGAAAGTCATAGCGCCACCTACTGGCGAGAGGAAGTAACATGCGTCGTACTTTGTTTAATTATGCCTAGGAAATTTGGCTGATGCACCTGAAATTAAGTCAGCTAATGTGATGTTACATTTGGCAGGTCATGACCCAAAACCGAACGCTGTTACCATGGCGACAAAACCTTCGCCATGAAATACAATACTGTTTTTCAGGGAGAAGGGATGGCTCTACAGTCATGACACTTGACTCACATGTCTTAAGGCACACCCGCTGGAAACCTAAACGTTTCAGCCCCGCCTACCAGATTAACATAGAAAAATGAAATTCACAAGGCACATGTATAATGTCAAGATGCACAAAAAAGCCTCTTGGAGCCATATCGTACGTCCAACAGGAAGTCGGCCATCTTGAAAAAACTGGTCAATTTTCGCCTTTTTTTGGCCATTTCGCATACCTTGTATTTCAACGAACTCCTCCCACAGAATTCATGGTAAGGACTTCAAAATCAGTGTGTGTCATCTAAACTAGTGTATGATCAAAAGTCATCAAAAGATTTAGTTTACATTGAAGCGTATGGGTGTGGCGTGGCGTTGAGTCTTGATGTTTCGCCATGACAGAGGACATTGCCATAACTTTAGTGGATATGGTTGGATCTGCCTGAACCTTTAAAGACTAACAGTCCAGGCCTGAGCACGTCTACATTACAATATTCAATCAGTGATGCAAATTGGTTCCATTGTGCCCCCTATAACACATTTCAGGAAAGCAGCCCCAGCAGCAGGCAAATGAGCAGACAAAGGAAGTGATGTTTCTGTCCTTGCTCTGTCTGAAAATAGCCTGGCTGTGAAAACATCTATGTAACCCACATTAAAAATGTATCTTTAAGGTTCACACGTTGTTGTTGTTTTTTACTTAAGTTAAGTTGAAATCCTTCTAAGTATTTTGATTTGTGATTAATATTTTATTTTGAATGACTGCTGTGGCGTAAAGTAGACACAGGAGGGCGCGTCGTGTGTGAATGAAGGTGAATGTTTGCATTGCATGCTGGGATTAGCGCAGCTCAGCTAACACTGTTTTGCTAAGAAGTACGTGATACAGTCAGAAGGAAACGGATGTCAATTTTTAGTGAGACACGTTGTTTTTGTCATTGTGAACCTATATTTATATTGATGTGACAAGTTGTTGCAAAAGAGTACAAGTGAGCTGTGACTGAGCCCTGAAAGGGCGAAGACCCTATTGTAACTGGTCCGTTACTTTCTTTCTTTCTTTCTTTCTTTATTATTACGTGACTTTCAACCTGAATTTGACCCCCTAAAAATGCTTGAAAAGTCACCAAATTTGGCACGGATGTCCGGTCCGGCGAAAAATTATAATATGTAAAAATTATCCCCCCCCCCCCCCCCCACCCTAAATTTACTCTCTAGCGCCACCTAGTTTCTGTATCTGCCTTTAGGAATGTCGTAGAGAAATGCAACCAACACCAAATTGTTCGTCTGCTCAAGACCTAAAAATCATACACTGGCACCCCAGACCTAAATCCAACAGGAATTCCACAAAATTCCAAAAATGTCAATTTTTTGGGAAAATTTTCCCCCTCGTCAACCATTATCTCCTCTGAGACCGCTCATGCTTTTGTCTTCAGATTGTAATATATCGCTCAATAGAGTGCCCTGAACTAAAGTTGTTAAAAACTTTGTAACAGGCGGTCCGGTTTTCATAATATTGGCCTCCAAGCGTGGTGAGTGATTTTCAGATTATAATGGGTTTCAATGGGAGAGCCGTTTTCTCAGCAGGCTGACACTGATCAATTAGAGGACTATTGTCTAAACCGTAAGTCTCACAACTTTTAAATTTGCACCATTGGATTTGCGAAGGATATATCTACCAAAGTGGGTATTTTCAGTCCAAATGGCCAAAATTCAAGGCTACTGTGTAATTTTAAAAACAGGAGTTGAACATTTCTCTTCTCTGATGGAGAAGTAACAAATGCGTGGACTATGTTTTCTGCATCTTGTTGAGAAAGGACGTGTCTGATTTTAGCCATATTGCCTAAGTGAAAAAAGGCAGTCCTTGAAATTTGTTTTATGTGGGAGTTAAAGGACATATCCTGATCAAAGATAACTCCCAGATTCCTTACGGTGGTGCTGGAGGCCAAGGTAATGCCATCTAGGTTAGTTAAATCATTAGATAATGTGTTTCTAAGGTGCTTAGGACCAAGCATAATAACTTCAGTTTTTTCTGAGTTTAGCAGCAGAAAATTGCAGGTCATCCAGGTCTTTATGTCATGTCAGGCATGCTTGGAGTCTAGTTAACTGATGGATTCATCAGACTTCATTGATAAATATATTTGGGTATCATCTGCATAACAATGGAAATTTATGGAGTGTTTCCGAATAATATTCCCTGAGGGAAGCATATACAAAGTGAGTAGTATTGGTCCAAGAATAGAACCTTGCAGTACTCTGTGTCTAACTTTTGTTTTTATGGAGGATTCATCATTAACATGTACAAACTGAAATTGATCTAATAAATAGGATTTAAACCAGCTTAATACAGTTCCTTTAGTACCAATGAAATGTTCCAGTCTCTGTAGCAGGATTTGATGATCAATAGTGTCAAATGTGTACAGAGACAAGTCATTTGTCTGATACAGTCAAGAGGTTGTTGGTGACTTTAACCAGTGCTGTCTCTGTGCTATGATGTGCTCCAAATCCTGACTGAAAATTATTGTTATCTAGAAAGTCACATAACTGATTGGTGACTGCTTTCTCAAGGATCTTAGCGAGAAAGGGAAGGTTAGATATGGGTCTATAATTGGTTAAAATGCCTGAATCAAGAGTAGGCTTCTTAAGGAGGGGTTTAATTACAGCTACTTTAAAGGACTGCGGTATGTAGCCAGTTACTAATGACATATTGATCATATTTAGTAGGGAGGTGCTAATTAAGGGTAGAACGTCCTTAAGCAGCCTGGTTGGGATGGGGTCTAAGCGTTGAATTTTATCTCTAATTGTTTGAATTTTATCATTGAAAAAGCTCATGAAGAGCCATTGGAATACATGAATCAATAGAGTTATGACTCTTTGTAAGCCTGGCCAAGGTGCTCAAAAGAAACCTAGGGCTATATTTATTTTCCTCAATTAACACTGAGTAAAAGGCGGCTTTGGCATTACAGTGGACCTTCATATAAGTTGTAAGATTTTCTAGCCAGACTAAGTGAGATTCTTCTAGTTTAGTGGAATACCAAATCCTATCAGACTTACGTGATAGAGTTTCTGTTTTAAAACCAGCGTGGCAATAAATGTCTGGAACAAAAAAATGTTTCTATTGATCTATGAATATATATATATATATATATATATATAGATAGATAGATAGATAGATAGATAGATAGAGAGAGAGAGAGATATAGATATAGATAGATAGATATTTTTTACTTGTACTTTTTTACACTTTATTTCCCAGTGATTTGGTTGGTCAATGGTCTGGGTGTTGACTGGTGTGATCCGATCTTGTGAAGTTAACCTGCTCAGGAGGGTTAGCTGTTCAGCATGAGTTGCCATGGTGGTGTACTGGAGTAAAAAGTGAACTGGTATCGTAGGATTGAAAACCCCGAGTTACACCTGAAGTTACCTTGCTAAACACAAATCATGCTTGGTAGCACAGGCCTCTGATGGATCTAGCACAACAATCCAGAGGTCAGCCACTTTGTCCTGACATCTTCAGTGGTAAGTAGCAGAGTTTAGCTTTTCCAGCTTGTAAGTTTTTTAATGTTAGAAATACAGGCTTGGCATTTTATAATGACATTGTAACATGACTGTTATGCCCGGGTCTAGTGGCATGAATGCGTAACATAAAACAACGAAAACAGGGGTGGATGAGTAAAGAAATAAAGCAACTTTATTGCTGTGCCACAACCAAAAGCAACAACAGTGAACAATAAACGACAACAACGTGTCAACTGTACAGTGATGGTGACTAGCTGTGAAGCTGGGCTTCAGGGTGAATCCAGGCCAAAATAACAAACAAAACAACCTATCTAACCCAAACAATTTCTAGCTAATCCCTAATCAAACAAAAGAACAAACAAAAATACATTCACTAAACCTAACTCCCTATGCTAACAAAAACAGGAGAAAACAGTGTGCAAAAGAAAAGGTGATTCACCCCTACTGCTTCAAAAGTGCTTGGTGAATACTATTTACAAGTGAAGTTATTTACAAAATTGCACTAGCAACCTGCTAGGCTAACCTGGATGGTATGACTAACACAAAAATGGTATCCGACTTCTACCACAAAACAAAAACACCATAACACAGAACAACAGTATCTAGGTACAGTTCCTGACAACGAAGACACACTGGTCAAACAACGAGACTCCACTACCAACTCCAAACTCTCGGCTTCACCTGGGAATCCCGGACGCTAAAAAGACTGGCATCTTGGAGTCAGCCAATCCCCGGCAGCCGCGGCACGGAGAGACAGCCAATCCGAGCTGGAACCGGACCAGCATCTGCAAATGAACATAGATTGTCAAAAACAAAACAAAAGACAGAGCTCTCACTCTGTTGTTAAACGTGGTACCATAAAACGGAACAACAAGAGACAGAGCTCTCACTCCGTTTCTAAATATTGGACCAGAACACAGGACAAAATACAGCAGAGCCGTAACACCCCTCTTCCGAGAGAAAAAACTTCTCCTCCCCAAAAGAAGTTAGGTAGGACTGGGCCGGACAAGGGACAGAGCATCTGCCAATACATTTTCGGTTCCCATTTTATGGAATATTTCCAAGTTAAAGTCCTGGACCAGGAAGGACCCTCTCATCAACCTCTGGTTTGAATTTCGCATCTGGCTCAAGAACACGAGGGGGTTGTGATCGGTGTATACAGCAATTGGAAGCGGACTTGAGCCAAGGTAGACCTCAAAGTGCTGTAGTGCAAACAACAGTGAGAGAGCCTCTTTCTCGATAGTGCTGTAGTTCATTTGAGAGTTACTGAATTTTTTTGAGAAATAGCAAATTGGGTGATCGATACCTTGCTTGTCCTCCTGTAGCAACACAGCACTGGCCCCACTGGCACTGGCATCCACCTCCAGCTTGAAAGGGCGCGTGAAGTCCAGAGCTGCAAGGATGGGAGTACTGCAGAGGAGAACTTTACAAGATTCAAAAGCTTTTTGACAAGCAAGTGACCAGACAAAATTCTTTTTCACACTGGTGAGACTGGTGAGGGGAGCAACGACATCAGCAAAGTTTTTGCAGAAACTGCGATAATATCCAGCCATGCCTAGAAAGCAGCAGAGCTTGCGCCTGGTCTGAGGGACAGGATAATCCAGGATGGCTTGGACTTTAGCAGCCACTGGGCGCACCTGACCTTGACCCACCTGTTTGCCAAGGTAGGTGACAGTAGCTCTGCCAAACTCACATTTGGCCAAGTTCAGAGTAAGGGTGGCCTCCTTTAACTTTCCAAAAAATCACCTCCAGAGTTTTGATGTGCTCAGACCACGCGTCTGAGTAGGCCACCACATCATCAAGGTACACTTCACAATTGTTCATGTGCATGAGTCTCTGGAAAGTTGCAGGGGCGTTGCACAGGCCAAAGGGCATCACGGTATACTGAGGAAAGCTATCTGGGGTGACGAAAGCAGAGATTTCTGAGGTATGAGGTGTTAATGGAACTTGCCAGTAGCCCTTTAAAAGATCCAGTTTTGTGACAAAGGTGGCGGAACCAACCCTGTCAACACAGTCTTCCATACGGGGCAGAGGGTAAGAATCAGGCTTTGTGACATTGTTTACTTTCCTGAAGTCTGTACAGAAGCGGGGTGTCTGGTCTGACTTGGGTACAAGCAACTCCACGCACTAGAGCTGGGGACAGCCAGACTGTTCTCTAAGAGATATTCCACCTCTTTTTTAAGGAGGGACTGCTTGGTGGGATTGACACGGTATGCATGCTGTTTAATAGGTAGGTAATATCATGTGAGAGAACAGTGGTGCGAGAGGGTGTGTCTGAGAACAGGGCAAGATTATTTCTGATCAAATGGGTGATGTCAAGCTGACAAATTTTTCAACATTTCAGAGTTTTGTAGCCGTGAGCAGGGTGAGCCATTCACACGAAGACCATCACTTTCGGGTGAGTATGAGGAGGAAGACACAGAGGCTACAGATGTGACAGTGGTCACAGCAGGCGCCGGAACCGAAGGAGCGGTAGCGGTGACGTCATCACGTGCAATATATGACTTAAGCATATTCAGGTGGCAGACTTGTGTTTTCCTTCGACGGTCTGGAGTACGAACATAATCGGTTTCACTACACTTCTTCTCAATCACATAGGGACCACAAAACTTTGCCTGAAGAGCAGAACCAGAAATTGGAAGAAGAGCGAGCACTCTGTCACCGATGTGCAAATCTCTCTTAACGGACTTTTTGTCAAACTGTTTTTCATCTCCCCCTGGGATGCAGTCAGGATGCTGCGTGCCGCTTCACCTGCTTTGTGCAACCTTTCTTTAAAGTGGCTCACATAATCGAGTATGTGGGATTCGGGACAAGTGGGTTTAGACAGAAGCTTTTCCCTGAATAGGTACAGTGGACCACGCACTGTGTGCCCGAACAGCAACTCTGCAGGACTCAAACCAGTGGACTCTTGCACACTTTCCCTTACAACTAAAAGTCTCATGGCAATACTTTTTCATCATTGATTTTCACGTTTGGTGAAAACGTTCAAGTGCGCCCTGGGATTGGGGGTGATATGCGCTGGACTTCCGATGGCTAACGGACAGTGATTAAATTACTTGTTTGAAAAGTTTGGACATGAAGTTTGTTCCCTGATCAGTCTGTCTGTATTTAGGCAACCCAAAGGTGGAAAAGAAATTTATTAGTGCCTTGACAACAGCTTTAGCTTTTAACATGCGCAGCGGGATGGCTTCGGGGTAACGGGTTGGGATGCACATTAGTGTTATCAAATACTGGTGGCTGGACTTAGTTTTAGGAAGTGGACCCACACAGTCAAGGATGATGTGCTGTGATGACCAGAGTAGGCTGTTATTGCGAGTTTTTAGCTGTACTTCAGCATTAAATAAGCAGTCGTATGAGTTTGACTGTGGATGGCAGAGCTGTTGAATGAATTTATGGAGTTTGTTGGTTTCAGCTGTTAGCAGTAAGCTCTACTTAGCCTACTTAGTTAGCCGCTGACTCGCAGCAGCATGCCGGCACAGCAAACAGCCGAAGGACTTCACATTTGTTGATCCCAGGAGAACTCCACTCAGATATTTGTTTGCTGTTTGACAGGCAGTTTGGAGGCTTGGTTATTTGTCAGTGTCACTAAGCTGTAAGTGTAATAAAGATAATTGTTAACAGTGAGATCGATGAGTCCGAGTTTACAGTGAACCTGGGTACGAATAGTTTGTCTAGTTGTCTCAAATGACTTATTATGGTCTGAAAGTTTCAGATTGTAAGCTTTTCAAATAATCAGTAAATATGTGCTCGTAAATTATTGGTCGAACTTGTAAAAAAAACTCTGCTGAAGAAATTTAACTTTGTAAATTTGTAGAAATCATTTGTGGTCATAAAAAATGTCGAAATGAAATAGTTTGCACAAATTATATCAACAAGGAAGTTTAATGAGTACTGACTATTTATGACACCAAAGTAGGGCTGAAACAAATAGTCACATAATCAATGGCCACTTTGTGATTAAATGGTTAGTACCTGTAAACTAGGGCTGTAGTCAACCAAAGAAAACCTTGGTCGACTAAAATTGTACATAATCTTTGACTAATCGATTAGTCGCGGGGGAAGGGAGGGCGGTGTTGCACAGACTCCCAAACAATAAATATTTCCGAATGAGTGGATATTTGGCATTAATTCTGGCATTAAAAAAATATTTTTGGCGGGGGTTCTCGTTGATATAATTGTAGGATAAACACTGATTCAGTAAACCTTAAGTACGTTTAGCCAACACTCAGTAATTGTTGAGTACAGTTAGACCCAGAAGTCTCCATTAGTTTGGGCGAGTTCAAAGTTGTGAAGACAACAGGGGTGTTTTGAATACACCCCCGTTTCCACAGGTAATTTGTTCGTCTGTCCCTCCCGCCACAGGAAATGATGGATCTCGGAAAGCTCCTGATGTTGCACTTTTCTCCTTATGAAAGTAACACAGAGATTATTCGACCAATGAGAATTCTGTTGGACGAGAGCATATCGACCAACTTATCGACTAGGCGACCAGCAGACTACAGCCCTACTGTAAACCAAAAGTAACACATACACAAGCAGCTCTTAACAAACTTTATTTGTGGCTGAGCTTGAATTCTTGATTAACACATAATCTTTGGTCTCATGATGCTGATAATATTAAACAGTAGTAATCCAATAAAACAATGCAGACACTATATAGATACTTGATTTCATATATTAAAACATACAAGTATACGGAGAGCTGAGATGGAGCATTATTTTGCCCTATATGTTGCTGTGGGTGTTCTGTACTTTTGTTAGGTTTAGCACTCTAATCACCTTTACACACACAAGAGAGTAACATATTGTTTCCTCTCTTAGATAAAGATATACAGATTGATATCTGCGCTTTTGGTGGTAAGTATGGTCATAATGTAACTGAAATTAACAATAGACCACATAAGTTGACTGTTTATAACTGTTTAGTATCTTGAACCTTTTTTTTTTATTTATTTTGTGTTTATGTGATTTCTTTTTTTAATCAATGTTGGTAACATCATGGTGATTCATCAGTAAGCTTACACACACGAAGGGAAAGTTAGTGATTACAGATATTTCTCATTCTTACTCGCCGAGGTGATAATTGGGTGATGTTATCGTCTATGGCTTACATTACTCTTATTGGCTTTTTACTCACAAAGCTTTTATTGCACTTATAGTAATGCAACAAGTATAGTTAGTTGTTGTCAAGTGTTATCAAGGAACATGCACACACACATGCATGGAACACTCAGTCCTGCCTGCAGTGAAACAGAAGAGAACTGAAACTTAGCACAACCTTAGACGACAGCAAAATGCAGTAGACAGTCATACTGAGCTGAAATGAAATGAGTGCACATAAATTAGGTAAATAACATAAATAAACAGTGTCTACTGAGCGAGGAAAAAGCCAATAAGAGTAATTTACCACCCTCACCTAACCCTAACCCTCCCATATCATTGTGTCATCGTCACATGCCAGTTCTGTAGATGCCCAACCCTAACTGAAACACCTTTCTAAACAACCCCACATAAAGACAAATTTCACAAAACCAGTGTTTTTCACATAAATCTGGCAATAGTTGGAGCTGTGATATATTTGGGGTATATGGAGGTGATCATTCATTTAGGTTCTGTCCATGTGAAGATATTAAGTGACAATTCAAGTAGAAGTTGCTTAATTGAATTTCTAATACTGTAGGTGTTCTGCTGTCCAGAAACACTCCAGTCCCTTCTCTGTCAAAGCTCTGCCTGTCATGTTAGTCTGAGTCTGAGAAATCCTTTGAAAACATTTTGAATACTTTTATCCATCGTGTGTGTTGAATAGTTGCTTCCTAAAGTTTTTAAATTCAGTGATCACAGACTTTTGATATGTTGGAATCTGATTGTAGTACAGCAGACAAGAGGCAGATCTACACCTCAGCTCACAAATCTATCACAAAACTTCTTCACTGGAGTAACACAATTAGTGAGAATTTTATTAGAACATTAACTAATTATTACTCAAAACTTAATCTCTTACAAATCTCTCAAGTGATCTAAATTTAATGTCTGCTTTTATTCATCACCAAATATTTTGATATACAAATAATATTCATACATTTTTTTAGATTTGAATGAGTTGGAATTGTATTCCAAATCTGTGAACATCATAATTTAAATGTCCACTCTCCCTTGTTGTCTGTCATCTTATGTGAGGAGTAAGTTACTGTTATTGCCCGTTTACTCCTGAAGCTTTTTATTCCACTTACAGTAACATAATGACTGTAGCTATAATCTAGTAGGAAGGTGGGGTAAAATAACAAAATATGAGTTAAATAGGTCAAAATAACAAGGAAATTACTAGTTTCATCTTTTATGACAGAACAAGTAACAGTAGTGGCAAGCAATGCTATTTTTTCATCATGCTGCTGTATATTCATCATCATTAAGAAGCTCTTCATAGTGCACACTAAAAAATATTTTAATGTTTGCTAAACTAAAATGTGTTATACATTTATTTTAGTTACTTTAAGAAATACATCAGTGTGCGTTTATTTACTCATGTTTGTTTGTGTGTCAGGGTAATGTTAAATAACATGAAAAAGATACAACTAGCAAGTCAGATAAATAAAAAGAACAAGAAAATGGCAGACTTTGTGTAAGTCTACTATATAGTCACATTGACTATTTAGTGTTCATTGGCAGGACTATGTAAAGTCACAATGTCGTTAAAGCATAGAAACACTCTTCTCTTCTCTTCTCTTCTCTTCTCTTCTCTTCTCTTCTCTTCTCTTCTCTTCTCTTCTCTCCTCTCCTCTCTTAGGATCAAAACCTGAACCAGAAGGCCAAGCTTGAGTGCAGACCTGGGAAGAGAGCCCAGCTGATGCTGAAACCCTCCCAAATGGCTCAAGACCCTCTAAAACTGCTCAAAACCCTCTGAAAGTGCTATTATATATTTCATAATAAGTTTTATATTTTTTATTTTGTTTAAGTGAGAAATCTTTGACTGTTACTTTTCAACTAAAGTTAAAGGTTCTTGAATGCAGTTATGCATTGCTACATATTTCAATTGTTTTGTTTAATGTGATATTAAGTTACACACATCTGAAAGGAGGACTTGCTCTTCCAGGTCTGCGGAGCCAACATTTCTCAGCCACCAGAAGCACTCTTCTGTCATCAGACTGCCACAACAAATGTGTTCCTGATTTTGAATACATAAACCTTGATATATTTACACTGAATATTTCTCAAACACAGAAAATAAAACTACCATAGCATTAAATTATTCCCTGCTGGTAAGTGCACACAGTTGAGGATCAGGGCAGATCATTGCTGATAGTGGACTACTGGTTGTGTATTGGAGTATAATAATAATAATAATAATAATAATGTTTTTATTTATATAGCACCTTTTTAAAAACAAAGTTTACAAAGTACTTTGTCAATTCTAAACAGGTCTCACTCCCACAATTTTAACTCCTCAAATGAATATGTTGCTTTAGAATGTTGCCACAAGCCTCCTCTCTCTCAAAACGTAAATACATTTCACATAGGACTTTACTGAACCTTAATCGATAGGGTGTCCCTGTCCCACTCTCTTTGATTGTAATACAGTCTGCAGGATGTGTGTCTGATGGTGTGAAGTAGCAAGGGATCATGGGATTTGTTTTGTTGGTTGTTAGATAACCAGATTCACTGGGATACGATTACTCCGTGTTAACATGTTAATCATTCAGGATGTTTTATGAATTACCCGCAGAGGTCTCCTCCTCTCCAGAACAAACAGACCCGGCGATTACAGGTAAAAACACTGAATAAAGCGGTTTCATCTAAAAGATTGGTGTTTCTCCGATGATGTCAGATACGGGCCGTTAGCTGGGCCTCTGCTTCTCTTATAAGTTTAGATCAAGACGTTCGTCTGGTTTCTCCCGTAAGCCGAATTATCCGCAGAGGTCTCATCCTCTCCAAAATCAAACATACACGCAGGTTAAAATTGTTAAAATACTAATTAAAACAGTTTTATCTAAAAAAAATTAGTGTTTCTCTGACGATGTGTGATGACCACTGGGTGGCTATTGGCTGAGCTGCTACTAACACTTCTTCGGTTTATTTCTCTTATAACTTTACATCCAGACGTTTCTCCCCGGAGCCGAATTATCCGCAGAAGTCTCATCTCCAATAACAGCAATGTTAGCCAAGCTACTGCTAACATTTGCCCAGTTTATTTTTCTGATAACTTAAGATCCAGATGTCCAATTACTAAAACCCTTCTTATGGCTAAAAGATAAAGAACCTCAATTTATCATGAAAATGTGGCTTAAAACCGAATAAAAGTCCATTTATAACAGTTTCTGTGGAACAAGCACACCGCCGTATTATCTTGTATGTGTGCAAGTTACTCTTCGGTAGATGCCATTGTAGCGGACAAATACAGCGCCACTGAATGCATCTCGTGCCTGTTTATTCTTTTTTAGAGGAGGTATGATGCCATTGACATGCAACTAAATGATTGTTAAGACTAAAGACAATATGAAGCATGTCAAAGAAAGGCCCAGTAATCTGCTGCTTTTCAGTCATACACATCTAACAGAGACATCTCCACTGCAAACCCTCTGCCCACATCATGGATCTCTATCTCAGTACTTTGTGGGAGACATGAAAATACATTAAATGAAAAGGTGGTAGAGCTGAAACTGAAGGTAAACAAACTATGCCACTTCAATAGTTCACATACTGAATATATTTAAGACAATATGAAAAGCTTTTTCAAACAATGTTGGCCTGTTTTCCTGTGCCAGCGTTTGAGGATTAGATAGATAGATAGATAGATGGATAGATAGATAGATAGATAGATAGATACTTTATTAATCCCCAAAGGGAAATTAAAAATGTCATAGCTCAATAAAAAAACATAACAACAACATAACAAATATGTATATGTATTCTACTTAAATAAAAGTTATTTGCATAAGAAAGAGGTATTAATGAAAAAACTAAATATAAGCAAAACATAAGGCAGTGAAAGCCTGGGGAAAGCTAAACCTGGACAAAGAGCTAAAATTACTAATTGGTTTACTGATCAGTTGTACTTTGTTCGATTGATTTGCAATTAATTCTGGTTTGCGGTCCAGAAAAGACAGAGGCTGGCGCCAACCTTGGAGGTTGCGGATACCTTATACTCACTTAGAGGGTGAAGGGGGGAGAACATCAATACGATGTTTTGAGTCTGGCCTGGGACTCACGCTGATACTGTCCTCTTCAGTTGTTGGGGCTGTGAGGCAGAGTGTATGGAACAATACATTTTCTGTCCATTTTAAAAGAGATGGATGATTTATCCTCTTAAGTGCAGGTGGGTGGTGTGTAACCCTGATCTGCCAGTGCCATTAGTGTGATCTTATGCTTTGGGATATGCATGGTGGAGTTAATGTTTTATACTCCACAGGGATGCTTTATACAGGGCTGTGCAGTAAATATAGCTCCTCTTCCAATAATGGCTTATCACTGTATAAATACAGTATGTTGGTAGACAGTAAACTTACTCTACAATGAACTCTACAATAATTGTGTGTGATTACACACAATTAATATATCAATATATAGATGTTAAAAGAGAAAAAGAAAATATTTAATGATAATCCTCTTCATTCATTCAGACTGATTCTTTGCTAATTTCTGGAGGTCTTGTTTTTAAAATAATCTTGAAAACTAGGAGTATGATAACATGAACCATCACTAGGAATTCTATTGGTATTTCTTTAAAAGAAATTAGGGTTTGGCAAATTCATTCCTGCATTATCAAAGGTTTACAGTAGGTGGATGAAAAAATGACTATGAAGCTGTAGTTGGACAGTGAAATAATGTAAAAGGTCTGGCTTATGTGGTTGTCATTTATAAATCACAGGTAGCCTCTTGCCTGTTTTAATTTACCTAATTTATATACTCAGCTTTGACTGGGCAGTTATTTTCTCATGTAACCACCACTCTATACTGCCACACAACAAAGTATTTTATTTTGCATGTGAGGTGTTTCATTCATTGTTTTTCTTTTTCATGTCTTGGTAGTTTGCTTTACTGTAGAGAATCAGGAAGCCATTCACCATGACAACAATGTAGTTTAAGGTCAAGAGTAGAGTCAAAAACAACTCTGTATTTATGTTTCAACAAGTATGATGGGTTGTCATTAGGTTCTTGGTCCTGCACGTCAGAGGAAGTTTTCAGTAAAGGTGCACTGTGGAGTTTTCTTGTAAACAAAAGTCATATTTACGTTAAGTGTTGCTCACCAAAATGCATTGTGTGTATCTTTGAGGTCTAAGAGTTTTGTAGTTTGAAGTTTTGTAGCATTTTCAAAACCTGCATTGTTACATCCATGTTTACTTGCTAGCAGTTTCTTGCTTTTCTTGTTTCTATATAGAAATAGTATCAACAGATATGTTCAATGTAAACAATTTCTTGTTATGGTGATTTTAAAAAATGAATGAATGCAGGTGGCAGTACATTTTATACATACAGTATTTTCTTTGTGGTGTATTGGTTTCCTAATTTTGAGTATAATGGATACTCTTGTCTGTCAACATGGTGAAAATATAAAGTTGATAGGGTGAATCCACTAAATCCCCATTATGATCATAAACCTAAATTGTTAAACCCACTAAAGAAGTGTATAATCATATTACATTTTCACATGGAAAATGGAAATGTGCTAGGGCCATTTCCACCTGAAGGTGTGAATGAAGAGGAACCTCAAGTTCACATACTGATAAGAACAGAAATTTCCATTAGTCTGTCCATTTTTGCACTTCATTTCCCTCTGCTTTTCTGTCCCTGATGTGTGGTGAATGGCAGCAGTCATAATGCCCTACTATGGGAGGAACAAGAGATAAGGAAGTGAGAGAAAGGGAAGAGAGAAAGTCTTAACCACAGATGCTTTCTCAGTCCAGACTGTTAGCTTTTTAGCACTGGGTGTGTAGTGATCTAGTTACCCAATGTGCCGCCAACCACGTTCAGAGACACACTAGAAGCTTCCCCAGAGATGCAGGAGAGTAGCTCCTCTGTCTCCAGCATGGCTGAGAGAAGATCTATCTTGAACGTCACTGTGTCTGACCAACCTGGCCACCCTACTACCCGGTGAAAATCATACATGTTTCCAGTGCATCCACTGTAACTATACTAACACATACTAAAATGCTAGTCATGGGTATATTTACCACTATGTTGGTTAGGCAGAATAAGTATAATTCCAGGGTTTAAGGGTGTTACTGATCTGATGTGCAGAAAAACAGAACATCAATTAGGCCACTATTATATCCTCACTGATCCTGCTGTTGTGCTGATATATTTGCTTTATTAAGTTAACAACCCCATATGTGTAATGCGCACTCAAATTGGAGACACTGTTGTATGATAGCTATTTAGTAAACTCAAAGTGCCACTCTGAATCTTGTATAGCTGCGGGGAACAAACAGAACATCAGTACTGATGTCTCTGTAAAACCTATAACTATATTTTGTCGTCAAGGACTGGCACCTCTTGTTAATTTTTATGATGTTTTAAAACTTTGACTTCTTCACTCAGGACTCTGAGAACAAGCAGTCACTTGGTTCTCAAATTACCTTAGCAATAGGTCTCAGTTCATTACATATGATACATATTAGGTCCACTTTTATTCACTATTTATATAATCTCAGCCAAAATGTATCAGATGCTCATTTTAATTTTTATGCTAATGACACTGTTATAAACTGTTGTGAGACATCTCTTGTACAGGCCACTGAGTACGTGCAAAATGCTTTTACTGTTGTCCAGAATACCCTACTTCAGCTGAAACTCGTTCTCAATGCAGATAAGACCAAATTTATGTTGTTTACCAACTCTATGAATAGGCCACAAAATATCCCTTCAGTGGTCTCTAGAGCAGCTATTCTCAACCTTGGGGTCCCGACCCCAACTGGGGTTGCGAGATGATTTCTAGGGGTCGCCAAATCATTTTGGAAAAAATAAATTCAAGCATACCAATATTAAATTACATCATTTCAAACAGGTTGTTTTAGTTCATTAGTGCTTAATGGTTTGTCTCAAATTCATTGTAGCCTATCAGCGGCATGATCTGTAGCTACTGTGCGCGTGAGATTGGTCAGTGACACAGAGTGGGAAAAATAAACAAAGCCCAGCGTGTTATTGTTTCTGGTAGCAGCAGCAGCAGTTTCGCGAGCCTATATTTGTAAAATAATAATAATAATAATAATAATAATGGAGTGATGGCTGAAAAGAAAAAGTATTCTATCATCCCAAGATGATCAGCAGCAGGGGTCCAAAGATGAAAGCCTACCACCACCTGAAAAACGTATGGCACCGGCTACTACATGGCTACGTAAATACCAGGCAGACTTTTTGAAATATGGATTTTCATTCATAATCAAAAATAACATCGAACAGCCCCAGTGTGTTATTTGTTCAGAGGTGCTGGCGAATGACAGCTCTAAGCCAGCTAAACTTAAAAGACACTTGGAAACCAAACACGGCAACTTAATTCACAAACCCTTAGATTTTTTTCAGCGCAGGGAGCAAGAGCTGAAAACACAAAAAACAGTAGTTTGTGAATATGCTACAGTCCCTGCTGAGGCACTTGCCGCTTCAAATGAAGTTGCGTATCTGGTGGCTCAGTCGAAAAAGGCGCACACTATAGCGGAGACTCTCATCCGTCCCGCAGCTGTTGCCATGACGAGGGCGATGCATGGGGAGAAAATAGCCAGCACCCTTTTAACCATCCCCATGTCAAATGATACCATGGGGTGCCGCATTCAGGAGATGTCGAATGACATAAAAGATCAGCTCATTGACAGAGTGAGAAAGAACGGAAGGTTTTCCCTTCAAATTGATGAAGGTCGGGGATGTGTCGGGAGATGCGCAGCTGCTGGCATTTGTGAGGTACAGCTATGAAGGGAAAATGCACGAGGATCTGTTATTTTGCTCATCACTGGAGGGAACATGCACTGGATGGGACATTTTCAACAAACTCGACTGTAACATACAAAAAGAGGGACTGAAATGGGAGAGTTGTGTGTCTGTGTGTACAGATGGAGCTGGAGCCATGCAGGGGGCAAGAAAGGGTTTGAGGGCCTGTATGTTGGAGGTAGCTCCCCACGTAAAATTTCTGCACTGTTTGATCCACAGGGAAGCACTCGCTGGCAGGTGCCTCGTGCCAGAGCTTCGTGATGTTCTACAAACATCAGTTAAGATGGTCAATTTCATCAAATCACGGCCGCTCCAAAGCAGACTCTTTGCCACACTCTGCCACGAAATGGGATCAGACCACGAAGCACTTCTCTTTCACACAGAGGTTAGATGGCTTTCTCATGGCAAAGTTTTAACGAGGGTATTTGAACTGCGTGAAGAGGTCCGCATATTTTTATCGGACTATGGTTCCCGGACTGCGGTTTTATCGGACTGTGGTTCCCGGACTGTGGTTTTATCGGACTGTGGTTCCCGGACTGTGGTTTGCTGACTATCTGACTGACCAAAAGTGGGTCGCGAGCTTGGCATATTTAGCCAGCATTTTTGACAAATTAAACAGCCTAAACCTGTCCCTACAAGGCCCAAACACAAATGTCCTTATTCTCTCCGATAAGGTCACAGCATTTAAGAGAAAGCTGGAGCGGTGGGCTGTGAGAGTGGAAGGGGGGAGTGTTGACATGTTTCCCAAACTTGATGACTTTATGGACAGTTATGACATATCCATTCAAACAATGAAAGGAATAATTGCCTCTCACCTCAGAAGCCTGCTTGAAAGCTTCAATAAGTACTTCCCAAGCAATGACACTCCAGAGAAGTACGACTGGATACGCCAACCTTTTGCCATCTCCACCGCGCACCACCTTCCATCAGAGCTGCAGGACGCCCTGCTGGAGCTCTCCTCTGACCGGACACTACAGACCGCTTTCGTGGAGTGAATCTATAATTAAATTTCATTTTTTTGGAACTTCGAGTTTGTTAGGCCTAATTATCTTCTTTTTCCTGTTTAACGTTACAGAAACACAAAGTTTGAAATGAGTTTTGGGCTGTTTTTCTCCCCAAGCTGTTTTGTTCCGACTTCCTTTGTTAATAGTTTTTCTTTTATGAAAAGGAATAGTAAAGGTTACTTGTTTGCATTCAAGCGGCTATAACACTGACAATTAATAATAAGCAGTAGCCTATGATGGGATGTGGCCAAATCTGTTATCTCATTTGAAAAGATATCGATGCTGATTTATGTTTTTCATCAAAAAATAAAATAAGGAAACTAATAGATGTCATGTGATCGGGGGGGTCGCGAACAGCAGTGCATGTTAAATTGGGGGTCGCTACTCAAAAAGGTTGAAAACCACTGCTCTAGAGAGAAGTGAAATATAGGACTCTTATAAACACCGGGATATTTTGATTGATGAGTCACTTTTAAACCACATATGCAGCACCTGGTGGAAAAAAACTGAGGCTAAAACAAGGTTTTTATTTTCAAATAAGTTGTGTTTTACTTAACTCTGCTCACTGTCTTCATATGGTTGACACAGCTTACCATGCTTCTTTGAGGTTCATTACCAATTCACTAGCAAGGACCACACCATCAACAAAATATGTTGAATGATTTATTGAAGGAAACAATTGATGTGCAGGGTTCTTCTGGTTGCTAGCTGTGTTGTAGGGAACCCAACATTCCCTCATGAGCAAGCGCGAGGAAAAACTCCCCTTTAACAGGAAGAAACCTAGAACAGAACCAGGCTCTAGGTGGGTGGCCATCTGCCTTGACTGGTTGGGTTGAGAGACAGTGAGAAGGTGTCGTCTTAGACATGAGATGAGCAGTTTGGGTAAGAGTGAGGAAGGTGCTGTTGCTGGAGAATGCAGGCAGCAGGAGGTGCCGGCATCCCGGTGCCAGAGACCCCCTCTGAGGCGAGCTGCTGTTGATGGAGAATGGGGGCAGCGGGAGTCACCGGCATCCTGGTACTGGAGACCCCCTCCGAGGAAAACTACTATTGCTAAAGAATGGAGGCAGTGCAGGGCGCCGGAAGCCCCTACAGGCCAGCTGTAGTGGGTGGAGGAAGGAGGTAGTGGAGGGTGCTGGTATCCCCGTGCCAGAGGCCCCCACCAATCCGGCTATCGTGGGTGGAGGAGGCGAGGGCGCCGGCATCCCAGTGCTGGAGTCCCCACCAAGGCTGGCTGCTATTACTGGAGAAGGGAGGCAGCAGGGGGCACCAGCAACCCTGTGCCGGAGACCCTGGCTGAGGTGAGCTGCTGCAAAAGGTGGATAGAGGTGGCGGGGAGCATCAGCATCCCAGTGCTGGCTCTCCTCACCATTATAGACTGTTGTGAACTGATTGGCATGGGTTGATGTGGCATTTGCAAACCGGTGCATGCGATGACAGACATTACAGCATTAACATTTGATTTGCTATTGGTAACTTGCAACCTGGCACGCATGATGATGAGTGTTACTGAAGTGATGTTAGAGTAGTTGAATTATTAGCTTGCAACCTGATACATGTGATGGCGAGTGTTACTGAGACAACGACAGGTGTTACTGAAGTGATTATTAACTTGTATTAGTAACTTGCAACCCAGTGTGCATGATGATATGTTACTGATATACTTTTGGAGTAATTGTAGTATTTGGCAATCTGGTGCACGTAACTGCAGACTATACCGGAGTTATGTTAGATTAGTAATACGTAAACGTAGTGACCTAGTTATATCAGTAACCTATATCTTGTGCATGTAACAGATGCTAGTGAAGTGACGATAGAGTAGTTGCATTATTAACTTGCAACCTGGTGCATGTAACAGCAGACAATACTGAGGTTACATTTTATTAGTTGTATTAGTAACTTGTAACGCTGAGCATGTAATGGCAGCCATTACTGAAGTGACATGAGATTGGCTGTATTAGTAATATGCAGCCAGGCGCATGTATAAGCGTACTATACTGAAGTGACGTTAGATTAGTCATACAAGCAACTTGCAACCCAGTGCACATTATAGCAGGTATTACTGGAGTGATGTGAGATTAAGTGTGTAGTAACCACCCGATACATGGAACTATAGAGCTTACTGAGGTGACATAAATTAGTAACTGATGTTATACTTGGATTATTAACTTGCAATCCAGCGCACATGGCGATAGATTTTTAACTGAAGTGGCGATTAGTGGCGTATTAGTAAAAGGCAAGACGGGGCAAGTAATCATGGATTTGCTGCAAGGTGAAATGAAACTGATGGAGAATAGAACAGGAAATTGGCATCCCAGTGCCAGTAGTCGTAGACTTACTAGAGGTTAAATGAATTGATTGAGAATAGAATAAGAAATTGGCAACCCCGAGCCAGTAACATGAACCAAATAATGGGTTTGGTGGTGTTTGCTGCGCGGGGGGGAAATTCGACCTGGCCCCCAGCAAGGGGTGCTGATACAGGCTGGGGCTGTGGAGGCAGCAGTGGGTCTGTGATCTCACGCTTACCCATCCTGGCAGTGATTGGCTCTGGTGATGAAACTGGAAGTTTGGGATTTTCGGTTATTTTTGCTGCTGCTGGCGCCCGCCAGGGGATGCTAGTGATGTGGCTGTGGCTGTGGAGGTGGCTGTGGACCTGTGATGTCACGCTTGCTGACTCTGTCGGTGATTGGCTCTGGTGTTGAATCCGGAAGTGCTGGAGATTCGGTGATTGTTGTTGGATAGAGATGCAACAGTCTGACTTTATTGTCGCTGTGGATGAAGGGGATGCCTACCCTTACAGGAATAGTTGGAGGTGAGCGACAGTTCAGTCTTTGATGTCAAGCTCCTGTAGGATATTTATCAGCAGAACATTGTCCAGCTCGGTTAAGTGGGGGTGTATAGTGTCGTCTACAAGATACCAGACTCCCCCCATAACCCAGGGGCTCGCTCTCCACAATTATGAAATAGCTGTGAAAAACCAGTCAACCGCCCCGACCAGACACAAAGCAAAAGGCCGTATCTACAGTGGAGGTAGATCAAAGCCCCCCTTGGAATTAGCAAGAGACTGCTAACGACTCTGAAGAGCCAGGGTTGGGAATACACAGGCACCACCAAAGATGTGTACCTGAACACACATTGTTGTACAACAACTTCCCCCGCTCATCCTGGAACACTCCCCGCAGACAATCACAAACTCCTTTCTTTCTGATTGTCTTTTTGGACCCTAATCAAGAGACTCTCAGCAGATGTACTGTGATACTTCTAAAAGGGACACAACGCCATTTTCTTACTTCTTGTTTGTTGTTTGAATGTGTACATTTGTGTTTATGTTTATGTTTGTGTGCTAAATTCTGGTAATGAATAGCTTAATAACCCCTAGAGATAAACATGTGCTGTTTGGTATCATTGTAATCTCCTAAGCATAAAATTACCAGATTTTTAGTCATGATAGTTGTTTGGTGAAGGGTGCAGTTTTTAGAAGTTGTTTTAAATTAAGACTTATCATCTGACCTCCAGTAAGTGGCTTGTCCTCAGAGGGGGGTTACACAAAGAGACCACCCCTGGGGGAGGTCAGTAGTCCTCTAATTGGCCAGACACTTCTTTGAAGTCCCTCACCTTACAACCTATAAAAGATCACCTCTAGTAGCCACAAGTTGGGAATTCCACACCAGAAAGAGCCATTCTTTCTCAAGTGCTGCAACCAACTTCAACTTCATCTGGACTCCAGCTTCTCTTCATTCGGACGGCATCACCTCACCTCGCAGTCACCAGCTCAAGGACACGAAAGTAGCACACTTCTGTTCTGCTAACCGTGTGAATTCAAAAGCTTAAGCTTTTTAGAACTTAACTTTAAAGTTACCACCCAAGTTTCCCAGCTGCTTCCAGAGGTGATCACTACTCAGTCTACATTCATTCATTTATTGTAACGTCTTTTGTTTGTCTAGTGAGTTCTGTTTTGTGCTATTGTGTGGTTAGTTTGATAGAAATAAATGTTTTGTGTATAAGGTCATTGTCCCTTAGTTTTCTGTAACTTACATCAAGTCACTTTACGTATCCAATCCTGTGCCTAAGTGCAATTTAATCCCTTTCAAAGGATAATTTATTGGTCAAAATTTCTCTTGACTGATCACCAAGAGAAACTAGTTATTAGTGTTATTGTGTTGATTCTGAGGTTATATCACTGGCCGAATAACTTAAGAAATCTTGCATGGTAATTCTGCTTAACCCTAAAATTCCCTAAACTGAGCTAAAATTACCCTACGCGCCGTTTGTGGATGTAAAGACTGAATCTAGAGGAGGGAGCACTGTGGGTTCACCGTGGTGGGTTGGGACTCGGACTGTGGGCAGCTGATGAGAAGTTGAAACCGCCTACTCCCGTGGCTATGACCATCGCGTCTGTGGTTTTTTGGCCCTTGCTGATGGAGGGGAGGAAGCCAGAGATCTGCCTGGAACTGGAGGGCCACGACGCCCATATTTGCACCGTTGAGCAAGGCAACTCTACTTGGACGCTCTGCTTTGGTCTGGCTGCTGTGTCGTGGCTGGAGGAGAGCCGGTTTCAAACACGTCTTTATCCGAATCAGACATGTTGATCTACAGTTCATGAAGGTGAGTTGTCTTTTGAATTGAAATTCTAGCGTTTGTTCGAGTTTTCTATGGTAATTGTGCAATTAGGTGAAGAGTACAGTTTCGTCTGTCAGGAAGTCTGAGACATAATGGCCAATGTCTGGTGGTAGTTTGAGCTTGTTTCTGAAAATCGGAGACTGCATGTACGTGAGGTGCAGAATACGAGAGCGGTAGGAGAGCAAAGGGTTAGGTGGTATTTATAGGATTGCCGGAAGTAGCGATCTGAATGACATAATGACTGCTTACAAACACTGTATTGTATTAGCGAGCAGTCATGAATAGGGTAAGAATGAGGTAGCCCTATGCACTGGGGATTGGAGTTGTGCTGAAAATGTAACATGATCTAAATTATTTTGGCTCTGGGGTGCTCTTTTGTCTATTCACAGTTCCTCCCAAATTTGATATGATATGTTAGAGATCGGACAGAGACCTAGTATACCCTAATATTCACTATGTAGCAAAGGCCATAGACATCATTACCCTCTAGGTGAATAATTCCACTGTGATGTCAAGGCATTTTCAATTAGACAGGGAGCAGTGAGCGAAAAAAATCCATGGCAGCATTGGAAGGATTTACTCTTTGAGGCCCCTGTGACCCATCCTTTGACCCCTGACATGGAAGTCAAATATTTTTCTGGGTCTTTAAATGTGCTTCTGTCCCACCTGTTATTGATGTATTGATTGTGTGTGTGTGTGTGTGTGTGTGTGTGTGTGTGTGTGTGTGTGTGTGTGTGTGAAAAAAACTACAATGCTGAAGAGGCTAATCTAAAATCATGATCTCATATGCTGCAGTGGTCAATAAAAACAACTATTCTGAGCCAAAATGTAAAGCTATTCAATTTATTGACGGCTATTTATGTAGTTTAACAGTGATGGTGTCTACTTCTATAATCGACACACATTTATAGCATATAAATATAAAAAATCAGTAAGAAGAAACAAGTAAATCCATACGTTTCAGTAATCCATAATTTTCTGAAATAATTGGTTAGTCTCATCTTACTTTATTTTTAACAAAGGTGAATGAGTCAATGGATAGCAAAAGAAAGAAATTTAATTTTGGAAATGAAACAGTAACTGAGAATCAGAATCTCTTTTTTGTCCTGTTTTTGAGTAAGAGGAATATTTGGGTTTATATTTATCCCAGTGCAGTATCATATATTGTACCAGTGCATACAACAAATACATGCAGTGCAATGAAATTCACAACAGAACAGAAACTGTGCAATTATACATAGCACAGTGACAATGCTGTTGTACATTAGACCAGAAAAGTCTGTGTAAATTATATGTAGAACAATATATACTACAGCTCAATTACTGCAGCACTTACTGTTTTTTTTTTTTTTTTTGGGGACAGCTGTGGCTAAGGAGGTAGAGTGGGTCGTCCACTAATCTGCGGTTTGATTGCCAGCTCCTCCAGTCCGCATGTTGAACTGTCCTTGAGCAAGACACTGAACCCTAAATTGCTCCTGATGGCTGTGCCATCAGTGTGTGGACGTATGTGAATAGTTAGCTTCCTCTGATGGGCAGGCTGGGACCTTGCATGGTAGCCTCTGCCATCAGTGTATGAATGTGTGTGCGAATAGGTGAATGTGACTTGCAGTGTAAAAAGTGCTTTGAGTGGTCTGAAAGACTAGAAAGGCACTTTACAAGTACAGTCCATTTTACCATTAACCATTACTGCATACTACACATGCTTATATATCAGCTGTTCATACTGTATATCATATCATTGTTGGGGTGGACTATACTGCCAGACAAGAACTTTGTTCTTTGTGATGTTGATGTTCATAACTACATTTGAGGTTAGAGAAAGAGCGTGATTAGGGTTGATAATAGGCAAACATTAATCTGATGGGACAAGAACACGGGTCTTTGTATGCTATATGCACCCAATGTCATTGTGAGGTGTGGAACTGTCCAACAGAATGTAATTTCTAGGATGTTTGGCTGATTATATTATAAGATGTGGAGGACAAGCTCAAGCTGAAAGTTAGAATATAATAGCTTTTCATTTTGGCAGGCATTTTGAGCACTGTGGGTTTTGTCCTCTATCACTTCATGGAATTCTGCTATGGGATTACTTCACAGCCAGTATGGAGAGGATTAGCAGTTATCAAAATTTAAGGTACTAAAGAAAGCAAATATGTCACAGTGAATCAAACACTTTGGGTTTTGTGTTTAGTGAATTATTTTTGAGAGGTATTAAAAAGAGAAAAATCCAGAGAATCATTTATTCATATGTTTGTATGGAAAAAGTCAAATTAAGCAATATTGTAAATCCACATTAGTCCACCCATAAATAGCATACAGATTCTTGTAAATTAATTAGATACACAGATAGAGACTACCCATAGAGACTACCAATGCCCAGTTCACCAACTTATTACAACTGATTGATTTGCTTTGTGAAGGCCATTATGAAATGCCGTTCCATAAATAATAAGCAGCAATCCATAGGCAGCTTTCACATGGCCTCAGAGTGTATGTAGCCCATACAAAAGAGAGGCTGGTTGCTAGGAGCACAAAAGCACCCCAGCCATTAGGGGACTGATAGAGTTTTGCCTCCTGCCATTAGGACAAAACTATAATTAGACATTAATTGGGGACTCTATGAAGACGCCATAGTGTGTGTGTGTGTGTGTGTGCGTGTGCGTGTGTGCGTGCGTGTGCGTATGCAAACGTCTCAAGATCTGACCAAACCTCTGAACACACGCCAACAATTTACACAGACTCACAATGGAGACAGGCATTACATACATGTGACCTGGATGTCATGCTTGTGGTCATTTCATATAGATGTATGAGGTGTCAAATGATTCAGCCAGCTAACATCAAATGCCTCACAAATGCCTATTTAAGATATCTAAGATCTGATCTAACTGCTGAACACATGCCAACAATTTAGATAGACCTACAATGAAGACACAGGTGTGTCACACATGTGATGTAGTTCACACTGGTAGTGGTCCTTTCATGTATATGTGGTGTTCATACAAACTGACAGGGCGCATGTGCATAACATATGCTACATTTCATTTAGTGCAAAATACATCACACCTACCTGTACACATGATCTTATATGCAAACATACGACATATCAACATGCTACACCTTACAGTTTGATAGATAACTAGGCATGTATGTAGGTATGTGTTGGAGTGTATGTTTACATTTTGTGCACTGCAACAAACATCTACAAACCACTATTCACCAGTTTTCCCCACTATTCCACCAGGGCACATATGAGTTTTTTGTGAAAAGTGCTTGCTCCCATGTAGCAGGTGACCACAGTGCATATACAACCACATGACTGTACTAGGAAACAGTTGTCCACCACTCTGTAAGTAACAGAAGGCAACAGTGTAGGGCCCGATGATTTCTGTGATGTGGAAAACACGGACAGAATTGCAGAATTTGATAATAAAAATGCCAAAATGTGGATGCAATTTATAAAAATCAGGGTTTCCCCTGCAACTTGTAAGCATTTTTTCACCACACCTAAGCTGAATGAACAGCACCAAACTGTGCTGTGAGTTTCTAACAAGTTTTGGTGACATTTATGGGCCCACTTGTGTCTGTCTGTTTTTCACTGAGGGCAGGGATCTGCAGTATAACCCGGAGTGAATTATTAAGTTGTCTTTCTTTCATGTTTGAACTGAACTGTTTTGGGATTATGGGTAAAAGAAAATGGACTCTTTACTGAGTGGGTTGAAATATGAGACTGTGGGATGACTTACACACACACACACTCATACATGCCAATGTTGCTTTGCTTGATTTAATACAACTTTTGAAAACTGAATTGAGTTGTGGTCTATTTGTTTTTTCAGTGCTGAGTTTTGGTGCTGATATTTCATTGCTACTTGCTTTATTGTTTTGTTGGGTTTGACAGAGCTATTGTCTTTCTATGTTATAATTATTATTTGCCAGACATGACTTTGACTGGCACACCTCTCCATTTAAAAGTGTCAAACCGACCACAACACACATGCAAACACACACACACACACAGTCATGTCAGTGAGGCCCTCTGACATGGTTAAGTCATCCACAAAAATGAATTTGCAATAACAGTTAAATTTAGAGCAGAGCAATATCCGAACTATAACCCTGTTTTACCAATGTTATTTTGTGAGTATTTGTTATGGCGCACAGTGAGATTACTGAAAAAAATGGGAAGGATTACTTCAGGCCATAACCTGGAAACATATTCCATTTTCAAGCACTTAGTGTTCTAGTATTAGAAGTCTGCTATTGAGAAGAATCTGTTCCCAGCAATACTGAACTTGCATGTGTGTGGTCTTACTCGATAGCCTGCCGATATTATTCATTCTACATGAAAGAATATGATGAGTCAACCTAGGCTATATCTTTGTTTGTATGGGGATGAGAAATTAGACTGTCGTCCTGCTCACTTCAGTTGTTAAAAGGTGTCTATCATAAAGAGGAGGGGATTCCCCGAAATACCTGGCAAAGCATTAAGGCCATCTAATCATTCCTCACCATAAATGATGCTGACATCAATCCTTGTCTTCTGAACCATTGTGTGTGTGAGTTCATGCCTGGAGCCAGTGTATGTCAGCAAGTGGTCCAAGGTTGTTGGCTTGTTTGTCTGATTCCTTATCCCAACTTAGGTTTGCTTGTGTTCCCATCCTAAATTGGATGGTCAATTTTAACTGTTTGTTAAGCAAACATAAGGTATATATTAACACCAAATGCTGTGTAACACCTTTTAACCAACTTCACCAAAAATTACTATTCCAATTCCATCCAAATTATACTGTAGGATAAAGTTCCTGTTTGTTTTGAAGGCAGACAGCACAAGCCTCAAACAACAGACCAGTTCTTTCTTCAACACTCAAGGGATGCTGGCCCACAAAGTTAGAGCCAGAACCAGAACCGTAACTCTGCAACCCCTGGGATTGGCCAGGAGGCACCTTCTGTCCAGGACTTAGAGTGCATCGTAGAACAGAGACAGCTTTGGTGAAAATCACAAATGACCTCCTGACTACATCAAACAAAGGACTTGTCTCTGTATTTGTCTTTTTAGACCTTAGTGCCACATTTGACACTATTAATCATCAAATCCTATTGCAGAGACTGGAACATTTCATTGGCATTAAAGGAACTGCATTAAGCTGGTTTAAGTCCTATTTATCAGATCAATTTCAGTTTGTACATGTTAATGAATCCTCCATAAAAGCGAAAGTTAGACACGGCGCGCCACAAGGTTCTGTTCTTGGACCTATACTATTCACTTTGTATATGCTATCTTTAGGGAGTATGATTCGGAAACACCAAAAAATTTCACTGTTATGCAGATGATAACCAAACATATTTATCAATGAAGCCTGATGAATCCAGTCAGTTATCTAGACTCCAAGCATGCCTTAAGGAAATAAAGAACTGGATGACCTGCAATTTTCTGCTACTAAACTCAGATAAAGCTGAAGTTATTGTGCTTGGCCCTAAACACCTTAGAAACACATTATCTAATGATTTAACTACTCGAGATGGCAATACTCTGGCCACCAGCACCACCATAAGGAATCTGGGAGTTGATCAGAATACGTCCTTTAACTCCCACATAAAACAAATTTCAAGGACTGCCTTTTTTCACTTACGTAATATTGCTAAAATCAGGCACATCCTGTCTCAACAAGATGCAGAGCAAATAGTCCACACTTTTGTTACTTCTAGGCTGGACTATTGCAACTCATTATTATCAGGCTGCCCTAACAAGTTAGCTCCACTGCATTGGCTTCAAAATTTCCTTTTTGGTAAAGCTTATAGTTAGGTCTGACCAGGCTCGCCTTGGACCAGCCCTTAGTTATGCTGCTATAGGCCTAGACTGTCAGGGGACTTCCAATGATGCACTGAGCGCCTCTCTCCTCTTCTCCATCTGCATGTATTCTTTTACCATTAATGCATGTTACTAACTTGACTTCTTTCCCAGACTTCTTTGTGCTTTCTAATCCACAGGAAGCCTCTTAAACCATGCTGACATGTTGGCATCCTCCTTCTGTCCTTCACCAGCTGTTCCTGCTGTTTGTTGCTGCTTGTCATGTATCTGTTATTGATTGTTGTTGTTGTTCTGCTTCTCCGTGTCCCCACCTCCCCACCCTCTTCTCTCTCTCAACCCAAGCGGTCAAGGTAGATGGCTTCCCACCTAGAACTGAGTTCTGCCTTAGGCTTCTTCCCGTTATAGGGGAGTTTTTCCCTTACTACTGTCGCCAAGTGCTTGCTCATGGGGGAAATTGGTGAGCATGGTCTAGACCTGCTCCATGAAAAAGTGCCCTGAGAGGACTTTGTTGTGTGATTTGGCGCTATATAAATTAAATTGAATTGAACAGTACCGGACATACAATCAGTGCTTCAAGTTGGATGTTTGTTAATTTGTATATTTTTAATTTTGTCTAGTGTGTCAATGTGTCTGTCCACTTGAGAAATACAGAGCAATTGGTTTCTGAATATGGAACTTTACAATGTTTGGATTGCGATTTACATTACACTGGTACTGTTTTTGGCAAGTAGTGTCTCAACATGATGCTGCACTTACCTGTACCAGAGATCATATGTTGATTCTTTAAGTTCAAAGCAGCTCCAGATTTCCTCCCCCTACTACCACACTGTCAAATGTGCATTCTCCCAACAACAAAACTGAGAAGTTAACAGTGAGACTGACCCATGAAACAGATTTAAAACTGAGTACTCTAATCTAAAACTCGAAACAGAGATATGGCTATAGCCTGAAACATGGTATATCCATTGACGGATATACCATGATAAGTCATGTCAAGTTTGTTTATATAACACATTTCATATGACAGGCATCAACTCAATATTCTTAAAACCAAAAGTAAAAAAGGTAAAAACATATAACATGCCTAAAGAGGTCAGAACTCCAGCAACACAGTAGCTGCTAATAGTAGTATATAGAACAATTATTAGTTGACCAATGCATTTTGGTTTGTGGCCTTCATCAGGGTCATCATAAAACACCTTTCAAAATGCTCTCTTTTTCCTGAGAAATTTGACATTACAACTTAATCACTTCTATGCCTGTTAAAAACTGAGATGAGATGCAATGTTGCTTTTGAAATGTCTTGCAACAATGCTGGTGACATCATTTGCAATGGGAGTTTGGGCAGATCACAATTATTCTGACATATGTATCTGGACCAAAACACCAAGAGGCTGCAGGTAGGATAGTTGAAAGCTATAATATTGCACTCTCATGCTCACCAGACCAGCCAGTGTTCCTTCTTGGGGACTTTAACAATTGTGATCTATTCCACAGCCTTCCCACACTCCATCAGTATATTGACTGTCCGAGGAGACACACAAGAATTCTTGATCTGCGTTTTGGCAATTTACCAGATGCTTATAGAGTGCTATGTTGTGCACCACTGGGGGAATCTGATCACAGTGTTATCCGTCTGCTCCCGAAATACAGAGCTAAAGAGCAACCTATTATTAAGGACATTCAATTGTGGGACGCGTGGAGTGAGGAGATGCTGCAGGATTGCTTTGAAAATACAGACTGGGACATGTTTTTCAATTGCTGTAGTGATACTGATGAACTAACAGAGACTATAACTGAATACATTAAATTTTATGAGACCAATGCCACTACCAAGAAAACCATTAGAGTGCATCTTGTAACGAAACAGAGGCTTCTGAAGAAATTTGACAGTGTATTTAGGAGAGGAGAACTGCTTTTATTGAAAGGGATTTGCACTTAGTTAAGATAAAGAGTAAGGAACTGAGATCAATTTCAAAGAGCAATAGGATGAAATATAAAGAAAAGGTAGAGAGTCAGCTGTATTCTTCTAATGTCAGGGACGTTTGTAATAGTGCCTGGAATAGTAAAAAGTGTATCTTTTGCTAATGAATGGAACCATTTTTTTTCTAGATTTGATAACCCTCCTGCTTTAATTTTAATGATAATGATAACTTTGCAATATTCACTAATAACACTGATCACTCCACAATTGTACTGACAGAGGCAGACGTAGCAGCCAGCTTAGCTAGAATCAAACCTAGTAAAGCACCTGGACCTGAAGGATTAATGGGTGATTAAATCATGTAGGTTTCAGCTCACAGCAGGTTTTACAAAATTGTTCTAGCTTTCATTGAATGAACATTCTCTTCTGAAAACATGGAAACTCACCAGAAACTCAGTAATTTCAGACCATTTGTGCTGACCAGCATCCTATGTAAATGTATGGAGAAGGTCATAGTCAATCATCTGTCAAAATCTCTCAGTGAAAGGTTTGACTGACTTGTGTTTGCATACAAGAAGGGCCAAGGTACTGGAGATACAAGATTTACACTGATGAATACTGTTAGTAAACATCTACAGCAGTACAAGAGTTATGACAGACTTTTATTTGTAGATTTTAGTTCAGCTTTTAATTGCATGCAAAATTTACTCTGGTGAAAAGGTTTTATGACATTAACACCAACAGCCAAATTATACAGTGGATTAAAGACTTCCTCACAGATGGATACAATTATCCTGAATACAGGAGCACCTCAAGGCTGTGTCCTCCCACCTGTTTGTTTTCAGTATACACTAATGAAATGAAAATTATGAATTCAACCTTCCAATTGTACGAATATGCTGATGTCTTATACAGACAGGGCACACAGTTAATCAGTTTATATGTGTATTTCCACCATATCACACCTAGGGGCTAAGAATAAAATTAGACTGTCCAGAATTATAAACATGGCCAGTAAATTATTTGGAAAGAGAAGAAACAACTGGGATGTATATAATTTAAAATGCAGGTGAAACAAAAGGCCAGACAAAGTGTGTCTGATCCTGTTCATCCCCTTTTTTAATAAATTTATAAAACAGGCTTCAGGAAGACGCTAGAGCCGATACAGCAACCAAGAAAATTTGCACAAAGTCTTTCATATCAAATGTAATACCACTCACACTGAAACCTTGTCCGTTTTTGCCATCTGTACTGTGCATGTTGTGTTGTTTATTAATGTATGCATCCTGAATTACTATGATGTGTTTTAACCAACCTATGAAGCCAAAGAGGGAGGAGGACAGACGGAAAGACTGCTGAGCACACGCCCCATGAATCAGGTTGTGGTTATAGATGTGTCTATGACAATCATTCATAATAAATCTTAAGAACCATGCAAATTATGTGAGTGTTCTGAGAGAAACAATAAAATGGAAGCACAGTGGGAGATGGGGTGAAAATACAGGAGAAACCTCGGAAAAACAGATGTGTGGCATGTCTGGGCATGTGTTACAGCTCACCAATGTACATGTATACACATAAACACATATAAATGTATACATGTACTTTAGCCGTAGCAGTAAAGGTGCTGTGCATTAGTTGGCTGAATCGTTTGAAACCTCATAAAAATGTAACATGTGCTCCACTTACAAGGTGGACATATAGATATGCCTAGATATCTTTTTCAACTGAGGTGCAGTCTGTTTTCTGTTTACAACTACTCACCAAAGTACAAGTATACACGTATGCATGCACTTTAGCCGTATCACGTACACAGTGAAGGTGTTGTATGTAAGTTGGCTGAATTGTTTGACACCTCATAACACGTGAAGACTCAAGCACCCATACGTGTGCATGTGTGTGTGTGTGTGTGTGATGTGGCCCATGTTATAGGGAGCTACCTACTGCTTTGTTGTGTATTTGTCATTTCTAATGCATGTGTTTGTTTGTCCATGAAATGGAGGGTATCTTTGAATGTCGCTTAAGATCAATCAATATTGTCTGATAATTATATGCAAGGAAGAAAAGTGCTTCAGTCTTAATGTGTGTTGCTGCAGATCAAAGCTAAACACTGCTGTTTGTCCTTCTCATTTCACCCATCTAAAATAAGCTTTATTACATAATGGTCTGACTTGGTCTTCAAAATCCACATGAAAACATGCTGGACTCTACAGTACTTCAGATGCTGAATACTCATATTTTCCATTCTGGGGCTCTGTCAGGAAAATGGCATTATTTTGTGTCACTGCACCCCATCCAATGGCATCTTGTATCCCTTTGAAGGAACAGGAGCTTCAGATGCAGGAAAATGAAAAAATTGCAATACTTTTCTGTCATTTTGTCTGGCTATTTTGAGTCAAATTAGATCAAGGGGTGTTGCATCTTTCTTGTGTAACACAATTAGGCGCATTTGGTTTGTTGGGAATAGTGGATGCACCTCTCCAGAAGATCAAAAAGGCTGGCTGATAAAGCTGTGTTACCCTGTCAATTATTAAGACATCAATATTTCTGATGAAATTACGCCATGCTAAAGCAACCACTTAAACAGGACTGAATATGAGATAAGGCCACAGTTTATTTGGTGTAGCTATTAATTACAAATGTTCATGTGTTTTATATACTTACCGTAATACTAGGCTATCTACATATACTGTACACATTGGCTTTACAACTTATGTGAATGTATAAATGTACAAATTAATGTAATCAAATTTCATCTACATAAAATAATCTCTAGTGTTTCTTTTGGGTGATTAACATTTAGATGGTCATTATTTCTCTATGTTCACAGTGTTCAGGCTCTGACAACAAGCAGACATATGGAATAATTATCTCACTGTCAGAGGGGGAAAAATCACAGCCATTAGATTGCTGGACAATCATATCTCCATGCCAACTAATTGATGTATTTCCAAAGGGAAAAGACCATGCTGGACTGATTTGCATGTGTGACAAGCTACAGGTTTGAAATCACTGGATGTGATCCATGGCTCAGAAAAAAGAGGCGGGCCATTTATTGGCAGAGATGCCTGTATTTATTGCTGCTTTCACAATCAAATGTGCACCTGGTAACTTTGCATTCTGGTGGTCCCAAATAGTAGAAACAGCAGGGGATTTAAGGATATTATTCCCCAAACATCCTGCCCGTATAGTAAATACATTAGCAAAGTGGCCAAAACCACCACTTTATTAAAAGACCTATCCATGTTTGATTGTCTTCTAAAACTGTTCATTTGAATTCATTTAGTAGAGGTTCAGCCTCACAATAGGCCTCAAAGAAGAACCACATGTACAACAGATTGGTTCTTAAGGGGAACGTACAAACATAAGAAAATTTGTGGCGTTTATCAGTTTTCTCATACTTAGGAATTTTTCCAATGAACAAACTTTATGAGTAGTCCAAAATTTTTACACAAGAAAGGAGTTTAAATATGATACTTAAATTAGCTATGTTTTTGTCTACTTTATTCTTTGATAACATTTCGGGAATAAAACTTGTCCACAAAGCAGAGCACAACATGTAACCTTCTATGGCATTCATTAGACTGATGAGTGACTTACAAGTGACTTACCATATGTTCAGGAATTTAAGAAAGTTTGTTGAACACTCGTATGAAAAAATCACAGAAGAGTTTTAGGATAAGAATAAGAATATGCTCTTGCATAAGACTTACACACAGAGGAATTATCCAATCAGCTCCAACCAGAGAGATTTAAAATATTAAAAATTTTAGTACTTGTTATTAGCTAGAACTGTGGGAGCAAAAGTCAGATCCCTGCATCCCTATTTTCTCACCTGGCTTTAAGTTTACATTTATTTTTGATAATAACCTCAAAGTTCCTCAACACAGAACTACAGCAGCAATATTGTCTCCTAAAATTCTGTTTACTAGTGCAGTGTCCATTCAAAACAGGCCTGTTTGGAACAGACAGATTTCTTGGCATTCAGCTGCTATTTCAACACACAGAAAAACTAATACACTTGATGTGAGGTGTGAATGAGTATATACACCAACAACATGAAAGAAAGGGTTAGTGTAAATACAGTCATTCTGTATTGGGGTCTGAGCGCTTTGAGTGCTGAATGGGTGACCTACACTCAACAATGTACCTGAACGCCTCCTGTGTAGTCGCTTGTGGCTGACCCGCTAAACATGCTGCTGACTACGCTTTCTGTCTAGACATGGGACACAAGAGTGTCCATTTTTCATTAAAAGTTCTGTTTTTGCTATCTACTTTTGTCTTTTTAAGAGTATTTTTCTGACGTGTGTCACACCTCAACTCTGCCCTTTCCCTGACATGGTTGGCAGAGCCCTATAGCTCTGCCCCGACACAGAGCAGAGCAGCTCATTGAGCACTGGGTTATTCCAAGTTTAATATTAAATGTATTGCATGTCCAAATTGCAACAAATTTGACAAGACACTCCCTTTTTCCCCCCAGCCATACACCCGCCAAGCATAGAGTCGATCCAATGAATGGTTCAAGAGATATGCAAAGCAGATACAGATACAGACAGAGATTCCCTCCTTTAACAGACAGGTGCACTACATCTGCAACAGCAAAATGTTTTAAAAGAAATGTAATTCTAGCAGAATATTTATTGATAAAGACAAAACATTTAAAGTGTGTAACAGGTACAGGATGGACCCAATTGTAGCTCAAACGACACCAGGATATATTTTAACAGTCTTTATTACACAAAATGTCAAGACAATAGTAGCACCGTCAGAGAAACACAGTTCTGGTGAGTATTTACTGCTGGAAGGCTGTAGACAGGGCATAGTGGGCTGAACTGCTTCAGTAGTGGGTAAACAGGCAATAGAGCAGGTGTCAGAATATCTCTCGGCCGTGAGCAGACAAAGACCAGGGAACAGGCAGGCAGAACTCAGAGTCAGGGACAGAAGGCTGGTGGTGGTGGGAGGAGGAGGAGGAGGAGGAGGAGGAGGAGGAGGAGGAGGAGGAGGAGGAGGAGGAGGAGGAGGAGGAGGAGGAGGAGACAAGCCGGTCAGGAAACAGGGAGGCAGTCCAGTGGTAAAGACATGACAGCTAAGCAGGAGGGAGTGGACCGGGGCAGCTTATAGACTGACTTGATTAGAGATGAAGAGCAGGTGCGAGTGCCATGTGAAAGTGGTTGAACTAATGAGGGGTGTGGCCAAGCAGAGAGTGAGACTGAATGGAAAATTCCCACAGCAACAGGTGAGGGGGAGAACAGACCTTGACAAAAATGTAGTTATCTGCCAAGTTTTAAAATGTATATCCAGAAGTCTTTGTAGTCTTTCACAATAAGTGAAAAATTTGACCTGCTGGTGTCACTACATGAAAAGCTGGGAGATCAGTCATTCATCAAGATTTATTCTATAGAGACCATGAATGTCTGACCAAGGTGTTGGATATGCCAACAGGAATTGCCAGCCACACTGCTAGCATGGTTAAAAAAATCACACCACCAGACCTAGCATCAAAACCACTGAGATCAAATCATTTAATTTATTTCAAAACACATTACACATGTTAGAAAATAACTGCTGAAAATTGTGAACCACTGTGAACTACAAAGTACTAAATTGTGAAGTTAAGGCATTAAGCTGCTTTTTGCCATTTCTGTTGAGGATTTGTTGGGCAGGCCTGACATCGTGGATCCATGATGAAGAGGGGTGACTGGCAAGACCCCTCCCCTAACACTGTAAGAATTAGAGTGCCTTAGCATCAGCTGGGTGTGTAGTCTTTTGTTTGCTAATGGTAGCATGCAATACTTTCATTGCAAGTTTAGATTGCAGATGATATCCAACTTAATTCTAGTTAACTCCCTACAGTACTACATTAAGACACAGCTGGATGTCTAAAGATTTAGTAATGAACAGACAACTGGCTGACAGCTTGGCCAGTTCATTATGTTGGCAAACATAATTGAAACTTTGGTCTTCTTTTTGACAGCATTCCCAGCTTAGGGTCAGCATATCCTATCAGTCATGTCTGTTCAGAGTATCAAGATATAAAACACAACTGCTAAAACTTGAAATCTGTCATGTGTGTTTGTGTATGGGAATTATCTAGGCTACTGGAAGGCATTGTATTAGGAAAACATTTAACTGTTCAGAGAGCATCCTGTATCACCCAAATTAATCTCCTCTGTGATTATCTTTTCTATCTGTTAAGTTGTATGACTGAGTTTAAGATTTAACTGTTTATTTGAAGACAAATGTGGTCCAGACAGCATGACTCAAATGGACCCCAGGATTAAGGTGCACTCAATAATGATTCATGTGGTAGCTGTGGAAAACTTTCACACTAGTCCAATTGGGACTTGTTTCCATGAGATAATATTAATAATTTTAAGTCTTTCTCACAAATCTAAAATATTTCCAGTAAAACACACTTTTGAGCACCTTATCATTCATGACGGCAGTAATTCTTGCCTGCTTGACAGATGAAAGAGACTAAAAATGGACTTTGAGGCATTTACTAGCCCAGCAAAATGAACCCATAATGTAACATTCTGTTAGATTACGGAGGCGGTGTTACAACAGTACACTTCACATAAGTTTCTAGTTCTCGAATATAAAATGAATCATGCTTTTTCAAATGTAATTTCCAGAATAAAATATTGTCTTAAAATTAAGGCCAATACAGTATTTTAAACGCACACTAAGCACTTACACATTACTCCAGAGAGAAGACCTGGAGTAGGCTGCACCAACTGAACTGGTCTTTACTAAGCCTGCTCCTAACTGCTAAGTCAGTGTCTGTTACGACTAGTCTTTAATAATAATAATAATAATAATACATTTTATTTGGAGGCGCCTTTCATGACACTCAAGGTCACCTTACAAGACATAAAATCAACAAGAGCATCAAATAAATAAAAATAAATAAATAAATAAAAGAAAGAAAGAAAGAAAGAAAGAAAACACACATCAATATATAAAAAAAAGAGAGCAAACAGGTGAGATGCGTGAAGTCCGGTGAGTTTTGAGGTGTGTTTTAAATGAGGTGATAGAGTCTGACTGTCTTATGTGTGGGGGGAGAGAGTTCCAGAGCCTGGGTGCTGAGCAGCTGAAGGCTCGGGCACCCATGGTACTGAGGCAAGATGTGGGAGTGGATAGGAGTCCAGTAGAGGATGAACGGAGGGTGCGAGAGGGAGTGTATTCCTGGAGGAGGTCACGGAGGTAGGTTGGAGCTGAGTTATGAAGAGCTTTATAGGTGAGTAGGAGGTTTTTGTATTGGATGCGTTGTTGAACAGGGAGCCAGTGAAGGTGGATGAGGACAGGGGTGATGTGGTCAGATGATTTAGTGCGGGTGATGATCCGGGCAGCCGAGTTTTGAATCATTTGCAGTTTGTTAATGAGTTTGTTAGGAAGTCCAGTGAGAAGTGTGTTGCAGTAATCAATGCGGGATGTAACAAAAGAATGAACCAGGATTTCAGTGCTGGATTGAGAAAGTGATGGGCAGAGTCTGGAGATGTTACAGAGGTGGAAAAATGCAGTCCGGGTGATGTTTTGAATATGTGGTGCAAATGAGAGGGTGCTGTCCAGGATAACGCCGAGGCTCTTGACTTGGGGGGCAAAGGGTACGGGGAAACCGTCGATGATGATGGGTGGAACTGGGGTGCTTTGAAGTTTAGTGATGTTTGATTTGGAGCCGATGAGCAGGGCCTCGGTTTTATTGCCGTTCAGTTTCAAAAAGTTCCTGCTCATCCAGCTCCGGATGTCGTCAAGGCAGGTGATGGGGGGGGGGGGGGGTTGCAGTGGTGGGTTTTGATGAGATGTAGACCTGTGTGTCGTCGGCGTAGCAGTGGAAATGGATCCCATGGTGACGGAGGAGAGTGCCAAGGGGAAGGAAGTAGATGATGAAGAGAAGTGGACCCAAGACTAACCCCTGGGGAACACCCAGTGAAACACCTGCAGTCCCAGACTTGTGATTCCTTAGTTGAATGAATTGTTGACGGTCAGTGAGGTATGATGTTATCAGGAGAGTGCAGTACCAGTGATCCCAATGCCAGCCAGGCGGTTTAGAAGTAGTGGATGGGAGATGGTGTCGAATGCTGCACTGAGGTCGAGGAGGATGAGAATGGTTAGTAGTCCTGAGTCAGCTGCACGGAGGAGGTCCGCTTTAGAATGGAGTCACGTCATTTGCACCAACCAAACTTATACCTTAGCCTAATCTTAACTATGTCTGGTTTTAGTGATTGCATCCATGTGAATGCCCACATGACTATAGCTATTGCCATAGTAGATACATTGTTAACAATCTTCCACTGTCTTGCTAATAATTTCTAATTTGTGGCAATGTTACTGATAATCAAAGTAAAAGGGTAATTTGACAGACACTGAAATAAGAAAATTAATAGAGCTGTACAGCCAGGAGAACACGTTGACTGCAAGTCAGATTGGTCCTATGTGGTTTTGTATTCAATCAGCATGATAATAATAATAATAATAATAATTAAAGCTGCAAGCAGTGATGATCGGGCCGCCGTGCAGTTGAAGGGCTTTTGTCAGGGACTTGTAGATGTTTCCAGACTCAGGCTGTTTTCAGACAGAGCAAGGAGAGAAACATCACTTCCTTTGCCCACTATTTTGCCCAGCTGCTGGGGCTGCTGCATTGAAATGCTGTAGTGGGCAATGGAGCCAGTTTGCATCACTGATTGAATGTTGTAATGTAGATGTGCTCAGACCTGGATTGTTATCAAACCTGTACTGTTTCAGGCAGATCCCACCATGTACACTCAAGTTATATCAATTTCCTCTGTCATGGCGAAACATCAAAACTCAACGCTACACCACGGCCAAATGCTTCGACATGAACTAAATCTTTTGATAACTTTTGATCATATGCTAGTCTAGATGACACACACTGATTTTGAAGTCTTTACCATGAAGGTAGGAAGGAGTTCATTGAAATACAAGGTATGCGAAATGGCCAAAAAAAGGCGAAAATTGACCTGTTTTTCCAAAATGGCCGACTTCCTGTTGTAATTACAAGATGGCTCCAAGAGGCTTATTTGTGCGTCTTGACATTATACATGTGCATTGTGAATTTCATTTTTCTACGTTAATCTGGATGGTGGGGCTTCAATTTTGAAATTTTCAAGGGGGCGCTGTTGAGCCATATTGCCACACCCATTAAAATTAACTGCATAGGATTTCAGCTGGTGTCCCTCCAGACATGTCTGTCAAGTTTCGTGACTGTAGAACCATACGTTCTCCCTGAAAAACAGTATCGTATTTCATGGCGAAGGATTTGTCGCCATGGTAACAGCGTTCGGTTTTGGGTCATGAGATGCCAACTGTAGCATCACCAAGGTCTTGTTTATTAGCTGACTTAATTTCAAGTGCATCAGACAAATTTCCTAGGAGTAATTAGATCCAATATTGAAACATGGATGTGTTCAGGGCGGGACTCTTACCAAGCACAAAAGATTTGGGTCTCTTGGGATCATGTATGCTGGAGTTATGGTCGTTTCAATTTTCATGTTGAAGGATCGAAATTCGCCACCCAGCCATGCCCCCTTGGAATGTCGCACGCACACCATTTTAATAAATTTTCATCTCCTATGTCTGTAGTTGATACTGACTGAATTTGAAGTTCCTGAGGTCAAATCTCTAGGACGAGTTTGTTAAAGTATGCGGGCTGGAAATGGCAAAATCACCATAAAAATTGCAACTTTGACACCAAATGGCCGTCTTCCTGTTGGAGTTAGGGTATGTGTCCAAGAGACTTTTTGGTGCATCTGGTCATGATACACAAGCATACCAAATTTTTCTACGACAATCTGGGTCGAGGAGCTCAATTTTCCTAATTTTCAAGGGGGCGCTGTCGAGCCATTTTGCCCCGCCTTATTGCGAGAACCATAAAATATCAAATTTTTCACCAGTCCTGACAACTGTGCAAAATGAGTTTTCGTGCATATTTAGGCCCTCAAAAATGACTTTGTTTTGGAGGAATAATAATAATTCCTTCAGATCCAATAGAGCTTTGCACCAGCAGGTGCTCAGGCCCTAATAATTCCTTCAGATCCAATAGGGCCTTTGCATTGGTAGGTGCTCGGGCCCTAAAAATTCCTTCAGATCCAATAGGGCTTCGCACTGGTAGGTGCTCGGGCCCTAATAATAATAATAATAATAATAATAATAATAATAATAATAATAATAATAATAATAATAATAATGACAGAGAGAAGAAGGCACTACTTTTCGTCAAGGGCGTGGGCCTATTTCGTTGACAGTTTAACTGCCCCTAAACCCCACCCCTTAACCAATCAGAAACAGCTATATCGGTGAAGTCCGCCCATTCCAAGAACCAATCAGAGTCTTGCTTTCCTGTATACCAATCGGAAACCGCTAAGTCATAGAAGTCCGCCCATTCTGAGAACCAATCAGAGAAAGTGGGTGGGTATATTATAATAAGCAGGTGAAGCAGAGGTCAATAATACAGTTCAGCAAAGGGGCTGCATGTGTGTTTTTTTTTAAGACAGAACAAAAAGGGTAAGGTGTAAATGAGTAAATAACTCTTTTACCCTCAGCTGTTGATGGGAAAATCTGTTTTATAGGTTTATCATAGAGGTGTAATTTTAGAGAGTGGATGTTTAAAACATTTGCTCTTTTTTGTTGTGTTGTGTTTAATATGCGGAGTATCTGAATAAACAGTCTTTTGTAATTTCATTACCATGAGTCTGTGGAAGGGTAACAACGGAAACTGTTTAATTTTTTCTTTCTAGGATTGTTGTTGATTGAAGTTTTTTAAATAACAGTTAGTATAATGATTTGTATTTTTATCATTATCATTAACCAATTACATAAAGAGTAAATGATTGAAACATTTTGTTTTTCTCACTGTGTTTGTTGTTTAAGTTTGAAAATAGTACTTATGATATTGAGTATGTGAATAAACACTGTTTTCTAATTTTACCATCATTATTAGTCTGGGGAAGAGTAAAAACAGGACTATTTAGTTTTTTCTTTCTAGGATTGTTGTTTAAGTTGTTTAAGTTAAAATAAACACAACTCCTACATATACACAACCTTTTCAACATATCCTGTTTACTTGTTGTTAGATGTATTCAAACCAGATGACGATTGTAGCCTAACTCATTTCTTTAAAGTTGACAAATGTAAACTAATCGGATAACACACAAAAAAAGTTTTTAAATTATAATTATAACCTGTATAGTCTCTGCAAAGGTCAAGCATCCAGACCCTAAGCCAGTAGCGACCAGCTGTCTCCCACAATCAAAGAAAATAAGATGTGAAAACAAACACTTGCAGACTTTTCTAAAAGCTCTGAGAGAATGCGGGGTGCTATGTAGTAAAACAAAAGTAATGTATAAATACTCCCTCAAAAAATCAGTAGATACAAACTGTCTGAACTGGAACAGAGAAGCATGGATCACGCCGGTATATGAACACGTTTTACAAATTATTTAATTTCCAGTGATTATCGTTAAACGTTGTTTTAAAATCCGTTTTTTTTTTTCAGAGGCACGAATTTCAGTAAAAAAAATGTTTGTGTTTTTACCTATTACAAACTGTGTCTTTTGATTCTCAATTCCTCATAGATACGGCGGAGGACTTGGCTGAAATGAATAATATCGACCGGTCGCTCCCGAGGAATCCCCACATTACCACCGTAGCTGAAATACACCCGATTCAGGAGGTCTTAAGATCGCCAGATACATCGAGGTTAAAAACAGCGGCTGATGAAGATGAGAAGATGGAAACCCACCACCTCCTTCCCAGATATGTTTAATCCTGCCGTCTGGTCAGGGTCTGACTCCTCCGGAGATAGAAGCGGTGGCCACAGCACCGAGTAGCGTGTTTACACCACCGGCACCCGAAGGCGTTTCAACCAGGCCTTCGGTGGAAAGACAGGCGGCTACGGGGGTGTCGGACATCAGTCCTTTAAGAAACAGTCACTCGACGCATCGTCGAGCCAGATGTGGTGGACAAAGCTTAACGAGTAAGTTGTTTATTTATTTATTTATTTTTTATTATTATTTTAACTCGAAGTAGAGAAAGCATGTTTGAACTACCCGCTATCTTGAGTGTAAACAGGACGTAATCGCGTCACAAATCTGACCCGGCTCGCAGCACAGGACCCATATCTTTCCGCTTTACTAAAGTTCATAACACTGTGAGAATGAATGAATACTTATATTGATCCTACATGTTTTGTTTCTGTTTACTTTACACATTTTGAATAATATGTGCTGTTTGTAATTGTATGGACGATGTATACGATTCTTTTAAATAATTATTTTGGTTGGATATATTACGTAAATAACTTATGACCACACACGCAACCGATTAATTCTTTTAATTATTTTTCTCTGTGTGTCATCAGGAGGACGTATCGGCCGTCATGAGCATTGCCGATACTGCACAGCTGCAAGAGAGGAGATGAGACAACAGTCTTTTGAGATTTTGGGTAGAGTCAATCTGTTCATGAACCAGTTAGGCGAGCTACATCAAGACATTCTGTAGCAATAGGGGGTTGTAATTCTCTGTATTTAGGTGTGTTGATTCTCATTTTCTCTTGTAAACGTGTGTGACATATTTTTATGTCATGGAGAACCACAATTATTGTTGTGACAATAAATTAGAAGAAACCTCAACCAGTTCTAACGCTGTTACCCTCTTAGACGCTATCGACAAAGCAATAGCAGAGTATAGAGTCTTGAATCAGATTGACAAAGATGAAGAATCAGAAGAAACATTATCACCTCTCACCCCAAACTCCAACAGCTCTACCGCCGGATATCAATAATGCTACCACAGATCTTAATGTAATAAATCAATTTCACAAGTTACTCAATCAAATACCCTCCACAAGTGTGTCTACAGAACCCTCTGAACTTTCTGAACCCTTAACGACTAATAACACCCAAAAACTCCGGTGGCGCCGCATCAGTGGCAGCCTGTTGCAGTAGCTCCGAGTGTGTTTGTGTGATTTAGTGTTTTTGTGTGCTTTCCTTGCATCTCTGTGTGGACTACTACTACTACTACTACTACTCTTTGGACTAACCCCTCTGCTTTTTCTCCCGGAGACACTATGCACGCCGAGACTGTAGTGCTTGCTCTGTTTTTCTGGCTTTTACTTGCCTGGCTTGCTGACTCAACAAGCAGCGGACACACGTTTGTTTACACTCGGGAACAGCTGTTAGCCCTGCGCAGTGCTGGGAAGCTAACCGGCTACAGGCCTGATGTCCCCCATGGGCTGAAAAGAAGGAGAAGGGGCTGCCGCTCTGGAGTGATGTGTCGGAGTAAGAAGAAAAGATTCAAGCCTACCGTCCCTGCCATCATCACCGGGAAGGTGAGATCCCTCTCCAACAAGATGGATGAGCTCACGGCGCTAACACGGCATCAGAGGGAATACCGGCAATGTAGCATGATGCCTTTCACAGAGACTTGGCTGACGGAGCTAACACCGGACTCTAACGCTACTCTGGACGGGTTTCAACTGATAAGGGTGGACAGAACAAGGGACAGTGATAAGAGAAAGGGTGGGGGACTGGCTGTGTTTGTACATGAGATGGTGTAATCCGGGGCATATTACCATCAAAGAAAAACTGTGTAGTTTGGACATTGAGCTATTAGCCATTAGCACTACACCATACTATTTACCAAGGGAACTCTCGCATGTCATTGCGATAGCTGTGTACATCCCACCGTCTGCTAACGCACATTTGGCCCTGGACGCTCTTTACTCAACTGTGAGCAGACTGCAAACACAGCACCCTCAAGCCCTCCTTCTGATCACTGGCGATCTTAACCATGCCCCCCCAACCACCACTCTGCCAACATTTAGTTAATATGTCACCTATCATACTAGAGGTAAGGTCAGGGGATAGGGAGCAGATGAGGACTGTGCAGAGGGAACTGAAATGGAGAATCAGAGAGGGAAAAAGCAGCTATAGGAAGAAGATGGAGGAACAACTGCAGCAGTGTGACGTCAGGGGGGTCTGGAAGAGCCTGAAAATTCAATTCAATTCAATTCAATTTTATTTATATAGCGCCAAATCACAACATAAAGTCATCTCAGGGCTCTTTTACATGGAGCAGGTCTAGACCACGCTCTTTAATTTACAGAAAGAGAAACCCAACAGTTCCCCCCATGAGCAAGCACTTGGCGACAGCAGAAAGGAAAAACTCCCCTTTAACGGGAAGAAACCTAAGGCAGACCCCAGCTCAGACCCCTTGACCGGTTGGGTTGAGAGAGAGAGAGGGGGGGGGGGGTTGTACACAATGAAAGAGCAGCAACAACAACAACAACAATAGTCAGCAAGGAGCAAAAAGCAGCGGCAATAGCATGAACAGCTAGCCGAGGGCAGAAGAAGGACGTCAGCACATCAGCATGATCTATGGTTTATGGAACTTCCTGTGGATCAGAAAGCACAAAGAACTCCGGGGAAGAAGTAAAGTTAGTAACATGCATTAATAGTAATAAAAATACAAATACATAGAGATGGAGGAGAGGAGAGAGGAGCTTAGTGCATCAGTGGAAGTCCCCTGGCAGTCTAGGCCTATAGCAGCATAACTAAGGGCTGATCCAACGCGAGTCAAATCAGACCTAACTATAAGCTTTATCAAAAAGGAAAGTTTTAAGCCTACTCTTAAACATAGAAAGAGTGTCTGTCCCTCGGACCGAAACAGGGAGATGGTTCCACAAGAGAGGAGCCTGATAGCTGAAGGCTCTGCCTCCCGTTCTACTTTTAAATACTGTAGGAACCATCAGTAAACCTGCATTCTGGGAGCGCAGCGCTCTAGTGGGATTATACGGTACCAAGAGTTCTTTTAGATAAAATGGTGCCTGACCATTAAGAGCTTTGTACGTAAGAAGAAGGATTTTGAATTCTATTCTGGATTTTACAGGAGGCCAATGCAGCGAAGCTAAGATTGGGAAATATGATCTCTTTTTCTAGTTTTAGTCAGAACACGTCTTTATAGACCTATTAGGACAGCCTGATAATATTGAGTTACAGTAATCCAGCCTAGAAGTAACAAATGCGTGGATTATTTTTTCTGCATCTTGTTGTGAAAGGATATGTCTGATTTTAGAGATATTACATAAGTGAAAAAAGGCAGTCCTTGAAATTTGTTTTATGTGGGAATTAAAGGACATATCCTGATCAAAGATAACTCCCAGATTCCTTACGGTAGTGCTGGAGGCCAGGGTAATGCTATCTAGATTAGTTAAATCATTAGATAATGTGTTTCTAAGGTGTTTAGGGTCAAGCACAATAACTTCAGTTTTATCCGAGTTTAGCAGCAGAAAGTTGCAGGTCATCCAGGTCTTTATATCTTTAAGGCACACTTTGAGTCTAGATAACTGATTGGGTTCATCTGGCTTCATTGATACATATATTTGGGTATCATCTGCATAACAATGGAAATTTATGGAGTGTTTTCGAATAATATTCCCTAAAGGAAGCATATATAGAGTGAATAATAAAGGTCCCAGAACAGAACCTTGAGGAACTCCGTGTCTAACTTTTACTTTTATGGAGGATTCATCATTAACATGAACAAACTGAAATCGATCTGATAAATAGGATTTAAACCAGCATAATGCAGAACCTTTAATGCCAGTGAAAACCATCTTAGGCCACAACAACTCCAGACCCGAGCTGACTAGTGACCAGGAGTGGGTGAATAACCTAAATAGGTTCTTCAATAGATTCGACCAACCAGCCACCCCTCCCTCCGCTCACTCAGTCCAGCCAACCCTGTCACATCCACAACTCCCCCCACCTGGGACATCAGCTGCCACCTCCAGCCCCTACTCCTGTTCCATCTTAGCCAGCCCCCGTCCTCCCTGCGGCACCTCCACCAGGCCTCTCTGCTGCAGACCCCCCACCAAACCCCAGCACACCCACCGTCCTCGTCCTCTTCTTCACCCTCCCTCCCCCATCCCCCCTCCCCCAGTATGGTGCTCTCCACATCCCAGGTGGAGAAAGAACTGGCTAAGCTCAAGGCCAAGAAGGCGACAGGTCCTGATGGCATCAGCTCCATGCCCCTCAAATCCTGTGCTAAACAACTGAGTGGGATTGTGGAGCGTCTGTTCAACATGAGCCTGAGGCAACAGAAGGTACCATAGTTGTGGAAAACATCTTGTGTGGTACCAGTGCCCAAAACATCTCGGCCCAGTGACTTCAACCACTACCGACCAGTGTCCCTGACAGCCCACCTGGCAAAGACCCTGGAGAGGCTGGTCCTCCACCACCTGCGCCCCCTGGTGAGATCATCTGCAGACTCACTGCAGTTCGCTTACCAGCCTGGCATCGGGGTTGAGGATGCTGTTATCTTCCTCACCCAGAGGGCCCTGTCTCACCTAGAGGGACCTGGGAACACTGTGAGAATCATGTTCTATGATTTCTCCAGCGCTTTTAACACCATCAAACCAGATCTCCTGAGGGACAAGCTGGATCACGCAGGAGTGCACCACCACCTGTCAGCATGGCTCCTGGACTTCCTGAGCAGGGGACAGTGCTGGCTCCTCTTCTCCTCACCATCTACACTTCTGATTTCACACACTACACGCCACACTGTCACCTACAAAAGTTCTCAGATGACTCAGCCATTGTGGGTCTCATTAACAATGGAGATGAGAGGGAGTACAGAGAACTAAACAGGAACTTTGTGTCATGGTGTCAACAGAACCACCTCCAGATTAATGTGGGAAAAACCAAAGAACTTGTTGTGGACTTCCACCGGTGCAAAGTCCTCCCCCCTCTCTTACCAGTGAACATCCAGGGTACAGACATTGACATTGTGGACACTTATAAATACCTAGGAGTTCACCTTAATAATAAACTGGACTGGACTGACAACACACAGGCTCTTTACAAAAAGGGTCAAAGTAGACTCCACCTTCTACGGAGACTGAGGTCTTTTGGGGTGCAACAAACCCTACTGAAGACCTTCTATGACTCATCTGTTGTCATGTGTGGTGTGTTGGGGCAGCAGCATAACAGCAGCAGAGGAAAAGAAACTGAACAAACTTGTGAAGAAAGCTGGCTCTGTTCTGGGCTGTAGCCTTGACCCTGTGGAGGTGGTGGGGGACAGGAGGATGATGACAAAACTGTCATCAATCCTGGGCAACATCCACCACCCCCTGCATGGAACAGTGGCAGCCCTGCTGAACCCACTGAGCAGCAGACTCCACCACCCGAAGTGTAAGACGGAGAGGTACCGCAGGTCCTTCCTCCCCTCCGCAGTTAGACTGTACAACCAGTCCCTGCGGTAGCCATGGTGATGATGATGGTGGTTATGATGATTATGATGACGACAATGCCATGCTGCTGTGACTCCCCCTTTTTTAATTTAATTTATTTATTTATTATTATTTTAGTCCTCTTCTTTTTAATGCTGCTAACACTGCACTACCTCTGTGTTTTTAAGCTCGTTTTACTAATGTATTTATTTATTTAGACAGAATATATCTCTATTTTTATAACATCCCTATCTTTATATCTTGCTTATATATTTTTCCAACTTCTTGGTCCTGTGTCCACTTTTTGCACAAATATGTATGTTACTGCTGCAACTCATGAATTTCCCCACTGTGGGATAATAAAGGGTATACTTGCTTAATTGGGTTACAAAACCAGCCAAACGATTACTTTGACACTTTAAACCTTGCTTTAAAGCGCTTAGAAAACCAAGCAGATTCCCCGCAGTGTACTGATTCGGCCTCTTCACATCAAATTCAGCAAGATGGTGGTAACATTACTGAAAATGCATCTCCGAGCAGGGTGGTGAGGTGTGAAAGATTTAATAACATTGAAATTACGCAGCCTCTCAACATCCTTGAGAATGAAGGTGTCGTAAATTATGCCGCTTATTACTGTAGTATAATGGACATCAAGATGTCACACGGAGAGCTTTCCAACACGCAGGACGACGAGATCTGGTGCAGCTTGAATTGAGAGGTGATAATCTGCAGAATAGTGCCTCTGTCATTTTGAGAGGCGATTCTCATGATCAAACCCAGCTCCAATCTTTTATCAAACAGATGCAATCCAACACAGTTGTTAACATTGACCTGGTATTGGTAGCTCAGGTCATTACAAACCCCCGAGATGGCGGCAAAAGATTATTGGTTAAAACATTAGACAGTGAAATCCTGAAAAAGAAGAGACGGTTTTTGCATGTCGTAGACAACGGCCCTGATAATCAATTGTGTTTTGCGATCAATCTGGCTCATCTGCTTTATCCCGACATTACCGATTACGAAGTGTTAGTGCGCGGAGAGAGAGATTCAAGACATGGTCGGAATAAATGACCAGACCGCGGTGACGTTTAATGACATACCCGAATTTGAAAATGCTTTAAACTGCAAAATTGTAGTTTTTTTCAGGACCGACGATAAACGCACGCTCTCAAAATTTATCACTGATACCCCGAGAAAGCAAAAAACGCTGTACATGTTTCTGTTTGAAAAGCATTATTATGGCGTGATAAATGTGAAAGCCTTTCTACGCACCAAGTACATATGCGATTATTGCTATTCAGGGTATGATAACATGATGATTGTTTTGACAAACACAAAGAGCTGCATTTTCTGAAAAGGCTACATTGATGAAACGGGTATAGATCCATTTAGCTGTGTCACCATAGCCTCGGCATGCATGAAAGTGTCCCTTACAAATTTCCTGCCTCCTAAAACCCTGGCCATTCCATCACCTGACAACTACCGCCGGCAATTTAAATCGTTTTCAAACGCGAGCGGTCAATGGTTAGAGTGGGTCGTGCGTACAGAAAACATTTACATTCGACATGCTTTCAGCGAGGGTGAGAAACAGATCGGGCGCTACCACGTAGACAGTTACACAGAGGTGCGAGGTGTGAAATATGCATGGGAGTTTCTGGGGTGTTTTTACCACGGTTGTTCGTCCTGTTTTCAGCCTCATGAGACCTGTCACGGTGACTGTTACGTCGTGCCCCCCAACAAGGTCGATAACGTCTTTATCGCAGCATTCACCACAGCATACGGGCGTCTCAAATTATACAGTTATTTGCAAGAAATGCAGGAGCGAGTTCTCTACTATGACACAGACAGTTTAATCTATGTGTCAAAAGCGGGAGAGCCCCACCTCAAATTGGGAAACTATTTGGGGGATCTGACTGATGAATTGGCTGGTGATAGCATACAGGACTTTGTGGCTGCGGAACCTAAAGGTTATGCATATCAAACAAAAAACAAAAAAGTGGCGTTGCGTGTGAAGGGCATTACACAGACTCACGATTGTTGTGAGCATGTCAACTTTGACAGCATCAGAGATCTGGTGGAGGGTTACGTACAAAACCGTACTGCAGAGGGCGTCATCGAAACCCCACAGTACAACATAGTACGTGACAAAAAAGTTTCTTCTAAAAAACCAGTCATTCTCTCTCAGAACTCAACATCCCTGTAACTTTGGTGACTAACCCTCAAGCTCGAGAGGAATATCGGGTGCTTAAAACTGAGGGGTTGAATGAATGAGCTGAAGAAATTGAAGGGGATGATACACCGGTAAAGACGAAAAAAGAAAACGGAGTAAAAAAAATAATTTTATCCCCACGGTGGCTTGCATTTTGAATGAAATTAATAGATTAATAAAAGATTCGTACAACGTTACGGTCTTTAGTCTTTATTTCTCTTTCACACACGTGTTATTACAAACGGTAGCAATCTTTGAACATTTCTAAAGAACAGAGTGGTGGAAAGAATCGGCTCTTTGCTTCCTTATACAGTGTTGATATTTTTTTACAAAACCGGTCACCATTTCGTCATTTTTAATCACATCATCATAATATAAGGAAAGCACATCCTTAAAAGGTATTCCGCATGCTCTATGACATAAATAATAAACACAATGCTGACCGCACACTGTAGACATCACATCATGGAAGTTTTCTGGTACAATATTTTTTTAGAACGGTTTTCTAAAAATTGTAAAACGGCTTGCGGGTAATGGGCAAAATCAGGCGGAAATCCAAACGAGTCGAAAAAAGTAGCACTTCCATCTTCATCCAGAGTGAGCGCTAACCAGCGCTCTCCGGGTTTATTGCTGGGGTGTGTGTTGACAATGAAGTATGCTGGTAGTCTGAACGATCGTGTCAATAAAGGTAACTGATCAGAAGCCCACACGCCGAAAAATGCATCCCCCAGTAAATGACGCATGAGACCTTCCAATTGATGATTATTCATTTTTCTCAGTAATAATCCACCAACACTTGTCATTTAGAGTTAATCTCCAGAATAGAATCGTAACAAGCATAAACGATAAGAGTGCTGGTGTGAGGCAGGGGCACTCTAAATCTCATCTCCAGTCTTAAACTTCCCTTGGAAACGGGGGACAAGGCATCGGCGTCTTCGCTGGCGTTGAGGTTAAACACAAACAGGGAATACCCCTGTTGAAATTCCTCTCTGTTGATACTCGGAGGCAAATCTTTCAGGTGTCTCCCTGTAGCTGTAAACATATTATAAAACTCTCTGACAGATACCCACTGGTTAAATAGCGGCTGAAAAGCTTTAGCGGGAACCTGTCTGCCGTCCTGACACAAAGCCAGATATTCCACGTCGTTAAGAATAAAATTAAAGGGGGACAGATCTCTTCTTCCCGTGAAGGCTTTGTGGTTCACCATACCTAAACCAATGTATTTAGGCATCGTTCCCAAGGAGAGATTCTCCTGGTTACATATCCGCAAATTTTCAGGGATGGAGAAAGTTTTTACATTAACGCGGGATAAGGGATAAAGCGCGTTACCCTTCAGTAAGGCCACGGCGGGGGAAACAGCAACTTTATACTTAATAAACAGAGAGGCTCCCTGTATTTTTAATCGGTAATTACTGTTCGCGGCACACATGAGACTGAAAGCATCGTTAGCCCTGCTCAATTTAATTCTCAAATCCACATAGTTCAAAAGAAGCCTCTCGCTGAAAATATGTTGGCGTGAAGAGAGCCCAACAAATGGACCTCTCTAGAATTGGCGGTGAAACGGGCTCTCTGTACTAACCCTCTGTTCGGACCGTTATCTATTATCACAGAGTCTATAGCACCGGCTGTGTCTTTGTAAAATAGCCCGGCGCTGAACTGACTTTTTAACGAATTTTCTGAAAAGTTGAGCAGGGTTTCGATCATAGCTCTGTAGGGGTGAGTGGCACTGGCTTGCGATATCAATCTATCCCCTAGAATAACATCGCATTGGCTGAAAATTGTTTTTAAATACATTGATAATAGCATATATATACATTGATGTAAAAACCCCTCACCCGTGGTTTGATCCATGATGTAATGATCTCCAGAGAGTCGGCTATGGTTTTATACATTTTGCAGGTCGCTAGCCCTAACCCAGCTGTTAAATTTCTCAGGCCAGTTTTTCCAACACACCAGCACCTGTTTTCCCCCCCTCAGGGCCCACTTCTTTAGAATTTCCTCCACTTGATAACTCTTATCTCGAGCTATCTTGACTTTTTGCAACTCTGCTTCATAAAATGTACCTCTGATAGTTTCACCGTCATTATCTTTGAGTCTATGCACAGGGGGTAGTCGAGGTATGCATTCCAACACCGTAAACAACTCGTCGGTGTAACTCTGTTCATATTTTTTATCAAACACTCCTCTCAGTTTGGAGATTCTCACAAGGTCCTCCTGTTTAAAATTCATCTTTAACTTTTCTTGATGCCGGAGGGGAACTGATCCGTACAAATTTTGAAAAACTTGCAGGGTGTTCTCTGTCGTCACCTGCATAGGCGTCATTTTTATACTTTTATGATAACTGTTATTATAGCTTTGAACCAAGTCCTGCAAGACGTCCACATACCTACATGTGTTTTTAGCTGTAAAATACCTCCACATTCTAGTTTTCAACGTACGGTTAAATCTTTCAACCACCGAGGCTTTCAGATCGCTGGCTGTCACGAAATGTTTAATACCCCGTTTCTTCATTAAGGTCTCACAAGTCTTGTTAAAAAATTCTTTTCCTGCATCCGTTTGTAACTTTTCAGGAGTCTGACTGTCTTGTAAGATGGAATCAAACACCTTAGTCACCTCAGAACCTGTTTTCTTCTTTAAGGGTCGTGTGTAGGCCTTTTTTGAAAATACATCTATCTACAGTTAATAGATAATTAAACCTGTCGTTATGTTCGACCAAAGCTTGCATGTCACAAAGATCGGCCTGAAATTGATACAGAGGTCGTGGTACAAAAACTCTATTTCTAGGAAAATGTAATCTGGCCGGTTTATGTAGAGTGTAGGCATCTTGCTCTGATAAAAAAAATCTTTAACTCTGTCGGTCTTTACTTTTTTACCTGTTTCAACCTCCACGGCTCTACGTCTTTCAACACCACCTAGACTTCCGAGATGAGACGGCTTAAATTAAACCTTATTCATGACACGAATGTCCGACATGTTTCCTGCTACACCCTCGTGGGTTTATTGAAAGGAAAGGTGAAACGTCAGCTTCTTAAAAACACTTAATTGTTTCAAAATATGTTTCAAAACTAGATCACACATTACATTGTTTTCAAAATACACGAGGCTAACTTCATTACAGAAGTTCCAAGGGTCAAACGAATATAAAAATGCAGTCCTCTCAATTCAGTCAAGGTATTTACAGATATGCTGTTTTGAATGCGATAACACATAACATCTACAAACAAAGCGTAAAAAGTAACAAGATCGCTGACACTTGAAGGATTCATCTCTTGCATAATTTCATAGAACGAATCAGCGACTGAATGTTCCTTTGCAGCCTGTGATGCATTTACCACCATCGATTCCCATGGTGTATGTACAGTCTTTTCACTAGTGTGTCGTACCGTCTCCAACATGTATTTCATATTGGTAAATGGACTGTACTTGTATAGCGCTTTTCTAGTCTTCTGACTACTCAGCGCTTTTTACATTACAAATCACATTCACCCATTCATACACTGAATGGGTACAGGGGCTACCATACAAGGTCCAACCTGCCCATCAGAGGAAACTAACCATTCATACACATTCACATTCTGATGGCGCAGCCATCAGGAGCAATTTGGGGTTAAGTGTCTTGCCCAAGGACACATCGTCATGTGGACAGGAAGAGCCGGGAATCGAACCACCAATCTTCCGATTAGAGAACGACCCGCTCTACCTCTTGAGCCACAGCCGCCCCAGCTTTAACATCTGTGATCGCTCCAGTTGTTTTGTTTTTGATGACCTGATCCAAAGTATCAATTAATAGACATATAGCAGCATGTTCCTCTATACACCTAGTCAATTTAACAATTTTCCAATTTTCCCCGCAACGTCTATCGCATCTGAGAATGTAAAGGAAGCCCTCAGAAACCCCGCGGATTCTACCGTCAGACACGTGTAGATGTACCCCTTCGAGAGCATTCCGGATGGCAGGAATGAGTTGACCCGACCAAAGTTTTTTGTTCAACTCGGCAAAATGAGTCATGTAGTAGTACTTGGGAAGCTCCTCCAAACATTCATGCTGTTTCTGACTCGGATGGTTGATTTGACATCCGTAGCAGCTAGCTTCTCTGTAGTCACGTACAACGGAACCCAGCAAATAAACCACAGCAGCTTTTACCGTCTTCAGAAAAACGGTGTTCAGTCTGTCGCCCGTTTCATCATCGTCTGTACACGGCAAACCCTCTGACGAACTCGGTGACTCGGGCGGCTCGCTCGATGTTGACGAAGCTGGTGAAGCCGGTGCATCGGTTGCTGATGGCTGCGGTGGTGAAGCCAGAGAGTCGGGTGGTGTTGCCGGTTTTGAAGAAGGTTGTTCAGGGTCCTGCGAAAACAGCATCAGCGATGGCGGTGCCGAAGATGGTCGAGGGGGTCTCTCTGTCACAGTGACCGGTGAAGACGGGGTTGAAAGAGTACGAGACATGGTTGCTCAGAGTTTGGTCTCGGACGTTTCGGGCATGTCTTTTAAGACGGCCGGTCTAGAGGGGTGGGGTTTGCAATAGAGGAGGAGGAGTGGTCTGAGAAGGAGGAGCGGTCTAAGTAAAGAGATTTTTTTTTTCACCAGCAGAATGTCTCTCGATGTCTGACAACTGATAAAGAGCTCTTTAATCCTTTCAGCATTTTCTTCCATCATTTTCAACCAGACCTTGAGAGGTAGTCGCAATGATTGCTAGAATACCCCACAATAAGTGTTGAAATAGTCCAAGACAAAGTCGTCGATGGGTTCGTCTGTCAACAACACTTGACAGCTTGCTCTGTAGAACCATCTACCTGAAACACATCTTTTCGTCTCCCACAAGATACAGGCTACAATTTTCATGGTTTTTGGACACAGATACTCCTCTCTCCCTCCAACTTCCTCCTCTTTCACACGATCGTGGGTTGCTTTGAGGTCGTCTGTAGCCACCATATTTAACACATTCCAATCTGTCGAGTTGAACGTTGCCTTGACAGTAAGAGGTCCTAAACTCTCCCCTTCCTTCAACTGGTAAAAACATACCTCGTTCGAGTTGTAGTTGAACGTGTAACCCCACACGCCACCATCCTCCAAACGCCATTCTTTCTGGAGAGAGCTAGGCGCAGGCGTCTGGATTCGACACATATGTGTCAGACGTTTCTTCGGGACAGGCCAAGATTCATGGAAACTTGTCACACACGTCTCGCCGATCACTGTAGCTAGAGGAACCCTCTTCACCGTCTTGACCTTGTTGCTCATGTCAGGATACATGGATTCCGATTCGTCATGTTGAAGTTTTCCGTTTTTTCGACGCAATCAAAATGTCCGGTGATAAATGAAGTTGAAAACCTCTCCTTTTATAGATCTTTTAATATACCTAACCACTTTCTCTGATTGGTTCTCGGAATGGGCGGACTTCTATGACGAAGCGGTTCCTGATTGGTATATAGGAAGGCGGGACTTCACTGATATAGCGGTTTCTGATTGGTTAAGGGGTGGGGTTTAGGGGCAATTAAACCGTCAACCAAAATAGGCCACGTCCTTGACGAAAAGTAGTACCTTCTTCTCTCTAATAATAATAATAATAATAATTCCTTCAGATCCAATAGGGCCTTCATACTGTTTGGTGCTCGAGCCCTAATCACAGAGAAAAAATCCTTGAATTACAAGACAATAGGGCTTCACACCGGTAGGTGCTTTGGCCCTAATAATTCCTTCAGATCCAATAGGGCTTCGCACTGGTAGGTGCTCGGGCCCTAATAACAGTAATAACAACAATAATAATCAACCATGATCTATTTGTTATTTAATGAATTAATGAATTTATTAGTTTATTTAACAGAGACAGTGCACATTAATAAACTGTTGTAAATGCACCACAGAGTTTAATGTAGTCTAAGGTAATCTATCTAATGTAAACATTTATTTATTTATACATTGCTGTCCATATTGCTGTCCAAGTGTTTTCTTTACATAGATTAATTTCATTAATAATAATAATAATAATCAATAATAATTCATTAAAATCTATGACACTATTTTTATGCAAGCTGGAGGAGTGATGAAAAGTGATTGAATGAAAAGCTTTCCCACTACATTCTACTTCAGTCAGTAGTATACATTCACCAGATAATCTACTGCAGTGTCCCTCAGCCAGTACATGTAACAAATACAACAAATTTCATCATAATGTTCAGTTCAGAAGCATTTCTAAAATCTACCTATGTTTAATCTTCATACACCACCAACTTACAGAAGTGTTTCCAATGTCCTAGTAAAATCGAAGACAATTATCCAATATTCTGTCACAGTATTTCAGAGAACACTCCAATATTTCTAATCAACTACAAACCGTGCTTCTCAAGACAATAGAGACAGACTTGTAAGACTCAGTCACGACTGGAATAATGACACCAGGTGAGAAGCAGCTGCTGTGTAAAGTTGGTGTAAGACTGCCCCCTGCTGTAGCCAATGTATCTGCCTGATACTCAGACACAATATGAAGCACATTTTGGTAGCTTGTATATCATCTGTGTTGAGATAGACTCTGGTAGATAAAAGGGACACATTCTCTTGAGTTGGACATCTTGGGTGCCCATAACCAAACTGGAGATCATGAAGAACCTCAGGGACAAAAGCACCAGCTTTGCCACCACAGAGAAAAGAAAGGAGGATCAGTGTGGAGGACTAAAACCCATGCAACTACCCTGGAACATCTGGATCGGTCAGTTCAAACAATAAAGGGCAATTCAACCTAAAAGCTGATTAAAAAGCTTAGTCTGATCTAACAGTTTAGACAGCCTCGAATACAGTAAGTGTGAATTCCGGCAATAATAAATTACCAGGGATTGTGGGATGTGAGAGAGCAGACTCAGTTTATCATGCAGGGACAGATACCCCATCACTGATATCTCAGTGTGAAAGAAGAGGGGCACAAGGACCCTGAGTTCTGCACATAACAAACGTCATATTTTCATTAATGTTGTATAAAAAAATGCAGGCTGTGTGAACTCCACCAGCAATAAACCAAGACTAATGTAAGAGAAAGCCTTGAGCTTGAACGTTCCCTTGCTTTCTTAATAATCTTAATTGAAAGTTCACTCACTAGCTTATTCCAGAGCTTTCAACCTCATCTCACCAATAAACCTAATCATAGCCTCAAAGACATCAAACAAATGTGAAGAACAATTTTGTTTCAATCCATTTAAGTAGCTCTTTAGGATTATTCTGTCATATAACATTTTCATGACATTTATGTCAGCAGCTGTTTTCAAGTCAAGAATGTACTCTGAATCTCAACATGGATTAGAAGTCTTTAAAATGATCAGAAAAACCACAAACATCTACACTTCCACAACAATGAGCAAACTCCAATAATCAAGAGTACCAGAACTAAGTGGACCATGATGTAAGATTTTTTTTTCCAACTGCTGCTTTAGAAGTCCAGAATGAACTCTGACATGGAATTTAGATTTTGTTTCAGAAAAGCACAAATTCAGTGTTGCTTTGGCTTAAAACTCACTTTTACAGAATGAGTGATAGACTACACTTCTTTGTCATGAGCTGTTTGTTTTATGTCTTTTATTTAGGGGTTTTCCATTTTCATGTATATAATTTCAATTGTCCTGAATTTTCCCACCTCACCTCACTATTTTATACTTATTGCTTGTGCTCCTCTATAAATACAATGTTTTTATGCTTACTCTTATTTTATTATCATATAACTGGAAAAAATAGGTATACATTTTTGTAGGATTTGATATGAAAATATTTGTCATAGATATTTACACTAATTTAGATAAGCATGAGAGATGATTAAATATAAAGCTGCTGTAAATGCTCTGCTCCTGTTTTCACTGTTTCAGTTGTTGTGTAGTTGTTTCAACCAATGCACGTGTACTTATACACAAGATGATGACCACTTAATAATAATGCAAATGCATTTTCTGCAAATATATATAGAATTTATGACAAAGGGCTCAGTAATTGGCCAGTCAGCTAATGGATATTCAACTCTGAAGTCTCATAGGGAGCTAGCTGACATACATTCTCTGCTCTAAACTAGTACAGAGCAAACAATGCTAGAATTAAGAGGCTATATCACTGATGAGTTGGTTCAATAGTCTTGTGTCCTGTACTTTCAGTTTTGTTTTGTTTTTTTCTCAAGATGTTTTTTAATGTTGAAGAGCAATGTTTTCTACAAAGGGGATCCAAGAGAGCACCTGCGTTTGATTTCTGGGCCTGCAATTTCCCTCATTAGCTGTATATTCAATTAGGCTGCACGTCCCCTGTATTGTATGACTACGATCTGAGTCAAACACTCAGGTCACTTTCAAGAGCTTGAGTACTCTATCCCTGGCTTCATGTTTGATATCAGACAACTGGATGAAGATTACCATCAAACACTTGTGACTGATCTTGAACTAAATGAGTGACAACAACTTTCTGATGAACTGTTCCTCATCCTACTGTCTGCTGAACTAAACACCCCCCCCCCCCCCCCCCCCGTGTGCTACATTTATTTATTACAAATATTTTTAAATTTATTTGTTTTTGGGAAGGAAAAAAAATCAAATACCAGCACACTGGTCTCAGTTTCTCTCCTCTTCTCAAGCAGGTTTCAACTAGGGGAGCCATATCAACCTGCTACATGACACACATTTCCTTATTTGGACATCACTCCTGGAGTTCAGGGTGTTCCCCAGAGATAAAGCTGAGCTACTGACAGGAGTGAAGCATTCCCCTTCTGCTTCCAAGAAGTTGGGCTGTAAAAAAAATAGGTAATAAATGAAAAGTGCAGAACAAGAATCACCTTTGAAGTTCTATAAATTACACACTGTGCTGTCTCGATGTTATGGATGTATAATTAAGTAGAGGTATGTCTGTGAATTTGCGATGCACTTGGTTTTAGTTCAGTAGAAGAAAAGCTCTATATTCTGAGAAAATTTGAGACCCCGTCTGGGTACCTCCTTTGTGAGATAATCTATTCATAAACACTTATTTTAACAATTTAATATCCTAAAATTAAAAGTATGATAAAAACAAAACTTGATTGTTACACCTATTTTTTATTTGAATACAAATACAAATATAAATTAAAACTGCAAACAGCGACGGGTCTTCATCCCCCACGCGCACACTGTGTTGTGGCAGATTTGTCACACCTGTGTGTACATGTCTCCGGATGTGGACTGAGAGGTGTGACTCAGCAGCCATGTAAAGTGCAGTGCAGATAGGAGCATGTAAAGTAAAGTTATAGCAACTTCCCCTGTCACGGCGAAACATCAAATGTCAACGGTGTGAGAATGACAATTTTCTGCAGAGTGAGACGTGTGTCTGGCTCACACCAGTGTCATCAAAATTATGTTTTGTGCCCTGTTCTCAGAGTGTTTTCAGACAGTACAAGAAGGAGATTAATATCACTTCCTTTGTCCACTATATTGCCTGCTGCTTTCCTGAAATTTTGTAGGGCGTGTTATGGAGCCAGTTTGCATCACTGACTGAATATTGGCATGTAGACGTGTTCAGGCTTGGACTGTTATCAAACATGTGAAGTTTCAGGCAGATCTGACCATGTACACTAAAGTTACATCATTTTCCTCTTTCATGGCGAAACATCAAAACTCAACACCACGCCACAGCCAAACACATTTTAATGTAAACTAAACTTGATAACTTTTGATCATGAACCCTCCTAGATGACACACACTTTCAAGTTCTTATGATGAATTCTGTAGGAGGAGTTCATTAAAATAAAATGTATGAGAAATGGCCCAAAAGAAATTGACCAGTTTTTCCAAGTTGGCGGACTTCTTATAGGACTTGAAAATGCACTGTTGAGCCATATTGTCACACCCATTCAATTTAACTACGTAGGATTTTAGCTGGTGACACTCCTTTTTGTGAGGCCCATAAAATATCAAACTTTTCACCAGTCCTGACAGCTGTTCAAAATGCTGTTTTCAGACAGTGCAAGAAGGAGATAAACAACACTTTCATCACTTTCATGACAAAGGACATGTTGCCATGGTAACCGCATTTGGTTTTGGGTCATGACCTGCCAAATGTAGCATCACCAAGGTCTTGTTTATTAGCTGATTTAATTTCAGATGCATTTCCTAGGAGTAATTAGACAAAGTACAACGCATGTTACTTCAAATCGGGACTCTTAGCAAGCATCTGAAATTTGAAAAAGATCAGACCACGTGCAGTCAAGTTATAAGGCTTTGAATTTTCAACATGCTCCCTATAGGGCATCAAAGTGTAAAACATGTTACTTCCTTTTGGCAGTAGGTGGCGCTATGACTCAGATCCAGTATTGACACATGGATGTGTTCAGGGCGGGACTCTTATCAAGGACAAACGGTTTGGCTCTCTTAGGACCATATATGCCAGAGTTATGGACGTTTCAATTTTCATGGTGAAGGATCGAAATTCACCCCCCGGCTACGCCCCCTTGGCAATGTCAAAAACTCACCATTTTGATAACTTTTCATCTCATGCTTGTAGATGATACGGATTGAATCTGAAGTGGCTGAGGTCAAATCTCTAGGAGGAATTCGTTAAAGTATGCGGGCTGGAAATGACCCAAATCGGTGTCAAAATTGCAACTTTGATCCAAAATGGCCGCCTTCCTGTTTGACGTAGGGTATGTGTGCAAGAGACTTTTTGGTGCGTCTGTACATGATACATATGCATACCGATTTTCGTTCTCCTATGACGATCTGTATCGAGGGAATCAAATTTCCTAGTTTTCTAGGGGGCGCTTTGCAAGACCCATAAAATATCAAATTTTTCACGACTTCTGATGAGCAAAGTTTAACAACTTTTCGTGCACATTTAGGCCCTCAAACACGCATTTGTTTCGGAATAATAATAATAATTGAAGCTGCAAGCAGCGCCGGGAGGTGGTGCTGTCCGAGGGTGTCCGTCACACTCACTGTCTGTGGGCCAGGTCTGAGGGGTGTGACTGGGCAGCCATGTAAAGTGCAGTGTAGATAGGAGCATGTACAGTAAAGTTATAGCACCTTCCCTGTCATGGCGAAACAGCAAATGTCAACGGTGTGAGAATGATAATTTTTTGCAGAATGAGATATGTGTGTGTGCCTCACAGCAGTGTTATCAAAATTATGCAAGTATTGTGCCCAATATGTAGAAAACTTGTGATGAATTAAAGTGTAAAAGATTATGTGTAAAAGAAATGTGTCCTCATTTTCCTGAAGTCCATGTTAGGAAAAGTGAAGACTTTTAACTCACATCACCGGATAAAAGTCAGATCGAAATGTGTACTATCAAGTGTGTAGAGACAATGAGAAACTGTCAGCAGACATAGAAATAGTCAGGTATTTCAATCGAGAGTGTGAGTGAAGGCACAATTTATTGTGTAGAGACAAAAGTAACAGCAAGTGGACACAATGGAATAGTAATATATGCCATATTTGACATATAAGAAAAGAAAAACTGCAGTACAAAGCTTCAAAATGTAGTTATGAGTATTTATCTGCAGCAGTGTATGACTAACCAGGCAGTCTCAGTGCATTGTCAGTGCAAAAGTGTGCAAGTATTGTGGCTGTTTATTGTAATCAGAAATATTATGTAGAAAATTTGTGATTAGTGTGTGTAAGTGTAAAAGTTGATGTGTAAAAGAAATGAATATTGTAACTGCAGGATGACAGAAATACTCTTGTATTTCAATGGAGAGTGTGAGTGAAGGAACAATTTGTTGTGCAGAGACAAAAGTAAGAGCAAGTGGACTCAGAGGAATAGTCATATGTCATATTTCGTATATAATGAAGGAAATACTGCAGTACAAAGCTCCTAATTGTAGTTATGTTTATTTATCTACAGCAATGTATTACTTATCATGCATTCTCAGTGCATGTCTCCCATTGATCTGGAGTCAACTGTTGACTCCGCCCACTGCTGCACTCCGGAAGTCTGAGAGGAGAGAAAACTTAAAATATATGCTTTTAGTAGGTATTTTCGTTGCGAATCCAGTGGTACAGATTTTAAAGTCATGTGACGTATAGTTTAGACGGTAGGTCTCTGATTGACAGAGGTGTGCATGCTGAGGGAAAGGCTCATCCATTGAAATGCATTATAAGTGGAGATGTCGCTCACGACTTTCAGGGCAGATATTAAGAAAACCGTACGAGTTATTACAAAGTTTTTAACAATTTTTGTTCAGCACAGTCTCATGAGTGATATATATCAATCTGAAGCCAAAAACATGACCGCCCTAGGAGGAGATAGTTTTTGTTTGGAGTCGGAAATTATCGGAAAATCTGATATTTGTGTGCATTTTGTGGAATTCCTGTTGGATTTAGGTCTGGGGTTTCAGTGTATGATTTTTAGGTCTTGAGGAGACGAACAATTTAGTGTTGGCTCTACGACATTCCTACGGGACTAGTGGACGAAATAGCGCCTAGGTGGCACTAGTGAGTAATTTTGGGGTGGGGGGGGGATACATTTTTCACATTATCAAATTTTCCACCAGACCGGACGTACGTGCCAAATTTGGTGAATTTTTCCGCATGTTTAGGGGGTCCAATTCAGGGTTGAAGTTGCGGTATAATAAGAATGAAGGAAAGAAAGAAGAAAGTAACTGCACTGTAAGTAACTGCACAGTAACAATAGGGTCTTTGCCCTTTGTGTTGGACGGGCCTTCGCCCCCGTCGCCTTCCGAGGGCGTCTGTCCATCTGCGGACCCGGTCCAAGGGGTGTGACTCTGCAGCCGTGTGGAGTTTGGTGCAGATAGGAGCATGTACAGTAAAGTCAGAGCAACCTCCCGGTCATGGCGAAGCATTAAATGTCAACGGTGTGAGAATGACAAATTTCTGCAAAAGGAGATGTGTGTGTGGCTCACGGCAGTGTCATCAACATTATGCATGTGTGGTGCCCCTTTACTGTCATTTCCATTGAAATACATGGAAAGCTTCTGATAAGTTTGTGTGAAAAATAAATCAATGTCTTCTTTTCATCATGCATTTTAAAAAAAAAAGTAAAGACTTGTAAGCCACATGACCTGATAAAAGTTTGATGTAAATGTGTACGATCAAGTGTGCAGAGGCAATGAGAAACTGCAGGCAGACACAGAGAAGTACTCATGGATTTGAATGGAGAGTGTGAGGGAAGGCACAATTTGTTATGTAGAGACAAGAGTAACAGCAAGTGGACACAGAGGAATAGTCATGTATGTCATATGTAATGAAGAAAAAGCACAGCACAAAGCCTCAAAATGTAGTTATTATTAAAATTGATAATATGTAAAAATTGAAGTTGTACTGCAGTTTTTCCTTTATTATATCACCAGCACCTAGCACTCTCCATTGAAATATATGACTATTCCTCTATGTCCACCACTTGTTGCTACAAAAAAAACATAGTGGCTTCACTCATACTCTCCATTCAAATACATCAATATTTCTGTGTCTGGCTGCAGTTTCTCATTGTCTCTGCACACTTCATAGTACACATTTCAATCGAACTTTTATCAGGTCATCTGGGTTACAATTCTTTACTTTTCTAAAAATGCAGTTGATGAAAATTAGGAAATGAATTTCTTTTATACAGAAAGTTATCACAAGCTTTCAGTGTATTGATTTAAATTACAGTACAGGGGCACAAAACTTGCATAATTTTGATGACACTGCTGTGAGCCAGACACACGTCTCACTCTGCAGAAATTTGTCATTTTCACACCATTGAAATTTGATGTTTCGCCGTGACAGGGGAAGTGGCTATAACTTTATTGTACATGCTCCTATCTGCACTGCACTTTACATGGGTGCCGAATCATACCCCTCAGCCTGGGTCCAGAGACACCTCGGACGGTGCCATGTCCCAGCATGCGCATGCGGTGAAGGCCTGTCCAACGCTGCTTACAGCTTTAATTTACTCTTATTTCCTACACTTTTAATTCCAATAGATACAACTTTAGAACTCAAAATAAGTCAAACTGTGAATGTTGTCATAAAACCTATATACAGTTTATCAATGCGCTTTACTTTTTTTTTTAAAGAGATGAATGAATTTGTACTCTATAGAATGAGATATAAATACTATGTGATTGTGTTTAAAACCAAAGATTGAAAAAGAATGAAGTATTGATATGTTCAAAAGGTATATGTAGCATAAACTGTGTTTGAGTTACAGGTGAGCAAATAATAATAATAATGAGTTAGACCAACACACCATCCTGCCGCACAGCAGTCACACTGATTATTGTATTTATTAAAAATTTTATTTCTCAAAGATTACTGGTGTGGCAGTCCTGACTTCAAATACCAAAGAAGATATGTTGTCAAGTCACATCACGCCACGCCACGCCACGCCACATCATATTAAAACACATTAAAAAAAACACCAGAAGTTGACCAAAGTGCTGTACAGGACAAAATCAGACAATAAAAAATAGAATGAAAGACTAAAAACAAAAAAACAATCACACAACATGTAGCACAAAACAGTTGAGGCATAGGATAAGAACCCATTTCGGGTGGACCCAAATGCTAAAGAATAAAAGTGTGTTTTGAGCCTAGACTTGACGAAATCAATGCAGAGGGCAGATCTGATAGAGATGGGGACGCTATTTGACACAGTCTAGGGGCTGTACAAGCAAAGGCACAGTGCCCCCTGATCTTAAAATTTATTTGCAGGACAGCCAGAAGCCCCAGGTTAGATTACCTGAGAGTCCTGGAGGTGGAATAAGGGTTTAAAAAGGTCAGAAATATAGGAGGGAGCCTGCCCATATAGGGCTTTAAAGCAAATAGTAGAACCTTGAAATTGATCCTGAACTGGACTGGAAGCCAGTGGAGAGAGGCCAGAACAGGGCTAATATCATCTCACTTCCAGGCACCTGTCAGGAGACTAGTGACATTATTCTGGACCAATTACAAGTGGGACAGGGATGACTAATTCCCATGTACAGGAAACTGCAGTAGTCTAAGTGAGAGGAAATTGTCACGTTTGTTCAAGGAGAGCCAGGACCCAAATGCAGAGTAAAATGAAGCTGATTTATTACAACAAAAAACTCAAAATAACTAAAGATGTCCAGGAGCAAACTCAAACCAGTGAAGTAACAAAAGAACACAATTTCTAAGGGAGAACACTAGTGACACTGAAGGCAGGAGACCTTCTCAAGAGCAGGGTAATACGCAAGTGACAAAAGGAATCATCTGGCACTGGAGAAGTGTTTGAGGCTGGCTTAAGTAGCCAGCTGATTATCAAATGAATTGCAGGTGTGGTTCATGATCCCTGCTGCTAAAGAGATCTCCGCGCCTACCTGCACTCAGCCTGGTAGGCCGTGACAGAAATTAAGTCATGGATGACTTTTTCAAGGTCTTTGAGCTGAAAGAAGTTAACTTTAACTACTGCGTTGACCTGCTTGTCAAACTTTAGGGCAGTGTCAAGTATCACCCAGAGGTTTTGACATGGGATTTGACAAAGGTCGACAGGTTGCCCAGGCTATTGGAAATTGATTTGATGGAATCAGAGGGGCCAAATAAGACAACCTCAGTCTTGCTTTCATTTAACTGCAGGAAGTTTTTGTGCCATCCAACATTTAATGTCCTCAAGGCAGTTCATACAATTTAATAGATTCCACTGGTAATTTGGTTTCAGGGGGGAATACAACTTTGTGTCATCTGCATAGTAGTGGAAGGAAATATGGTTTGACCAAAGGGAAGCATGTAAACAGGGAACAAGATGGGACCTAGGATGGAACCCTGTGGGACACCACAGGAGAGACTAGCTGGGGGAGAGGGAGAGTGGCCTATGTTGACAGAGAAGCTTCTATTGCTAAGGTAAGATGTGAGCCAGTCTAAGGCATAGCCAAAAACACCAACCCAATACTGGAGATTAAGATGTTATGGTCTACTGTATCAAATACCACACTGAGGTTGAGTAGAATCAATTAAGTTTACAGTCTAGACTAAGTACTGTACTGAGTGAAAAGTCCCCCGAGATTACTTTTGTTATGATTTGGCGCCATATAAATAAAAATCATATTGAATTGAATCAAGGTGGCACAGTCACCAGTTAACAGAAAGGAGCAGGTGATTGGAATCTGCAAGACAGATTATGTGCTATGGTGAACCAGACTGGAATTTTTTCATGATGTTATTTTGGTGTAAGTAGGGTAGAAATTGATGTACAGTGAAAAGCTAGGTCATGGGTGGTGTCATTAAGCCAAGGCAGGCTCTTAGTTTTAGGTTGTTTTTAAGGGGTCAAAGGTAGGTAGTGCTAAATAAGGAAATGAGATCATCTGTGCTAAGATGGGGAGGAAAAGCCTCAATAGTATTGGGATAAAGGTATTGGAGGCAACTATAAGGGCAACTTACTGACAGTCGAAGAGTTAATGAAGTAAGAGCAGCTAGCAGGGATATGATGTTTAGTTGGAGAAGAAGGCAGAGAGGTATCAAATAATACTGTGCTATGATCTGACGGACATGCATCAATTATTTCCATATTATGAGTTGGCAAACCACACTTAAAAATTAGTCCAAGTGTGTGGCCTAGCTTGTGATTTGGGCCAGTAAAAGCTTAAAAGATTCAACCAGATGCCTGAAATCAGTCACAAGGGGTTTAGAGGGACAGCAAACATGGATATTGAAATCACCAAGAATCAGGACATTGTTGGGTATGATATTTGAGAGACAGTCAGCAAATTGTGGGATAAAGTCTGTATTCTTGGCAGATGACAGACTAATGCAATTAAGAGGGGATTTGGGGTGCTTTAATTAATTGCACCTCAAAGCTGGAGAAATGTTCAGGATTTAAAGGTGTAATGGGTAAGAACTGGCCACCGGATCCAAACAAATAGGGGGCAGCATATCAACCCACCTCACATATGCCACCCCACCAACATTATCACTGAATATAGCATAAAGCCTACTGTTTACAGTGAAGCTGTGCTATGGCATTGTCATTGACAGCAGTAAATTACAAACAAAATCCACAGATCAGAAAGCAGTTGCACCATAGAGATAAGTTACAACATAACTCTAAGGCGCAAATCATAACATGTCACATAATTTACTAATGGTAAAACAGCACTTTTTTCCGATCCAGTTTACTATGATGTGCTGTGATACCAAATGGCTCATGTCCGCTTACACATAGCTGTTAGATCAGCTTACATGAATGGCTGTTGTCTCCCCAGCAGCTTCTGCAGCAACATCTTAGAAAAGATGCAAAGGTGCAAGAAAGTTGTTGGTGTTTTAGTGGAAAACGAGACGTCTCAGAACCAAGTCTGGAACAAAGTCACTCCGCTGCCACTTGGTGATTTTATCAACAAGAGCAAACAAAATACTTGGTGCAAGTGTGCTGCAATAAGAGATTAATGTTTAAAATATAAATAAATCATTTCAATTAAACATTCTTCAGTCAAAATTGGCACAGAAATAACATTTAATGTGGTTAAAGCATCTGTACTGAAATGAATGATCTGAAAGTACCTGCTGTCCACAGCTGCTTTATACTGTATGAAATCCTTCTCCTTCAGTTCATTAAGGCAGAAGGACTGATATAATTTTAAATCTGAAACCTCTGAGATGCTGCGCCAGACCACAGTGCCATTATGCCATGGGTTCACTGTGTTTACCTTCATTAAAACGACTGAGAACGACACCAGGCTGATGTATTATTACCACGCACACCTCTAAACACATCAGACGGTTGGTTATTACTTGATATTCTACCTTTTTATGAATGACACATTAGTTACCAGGGCTCATTATAGCCTCTTTTCCAATGTTCTTTTCAGTAAAAGTAGCATCTCATATATTATTCTTATGACACATTGCAGTATAAATGCTGTTGTGTAACATTAATTACTATACAATGTGATCATTTTTGAGGCGAGGCTACATTAGTTATGGCTGACATAACATCAGTCCAATCACGACTGCTGCTCCACTACAATTTCTTTCTCACAAAAAAACCTCATTGATAGAGATATGTAATAAATGATGTCATTCAGTCTGTAATATAGCTATCATAAAAATCCAAATAGATTAATAAAATAAAACAAAATTTAATATGGACTGTTCATCTGTTAATTTTAACACTTATATTTCTCTAAATGTGGTGATATGAGGCAGCACTATTGTTCTGTTAAGCAATTGCATGAGGATTCACTTTACATTCAGAAAAACTAATGTGGCTGTTATTTCATTTGCCAGACCAACATTTGTCTTCCAAAAGGAATTTTATCATATATTAAAATTCTGCAGACATTAGAGCTAGTGGTTTTTCTGACTTTTAATCTTAACAAAGTGAGATATTAAGCGTTCTACAGTGAAAATTGCAACTGTCTGGCTCAAAGTCTCTGCTATGAAACAGTGACAGAAAGTTGAAACTGAAAACCAGTGAAACTGAAAAAAACAGTGTTAAAAAATAGGTCACTGAAAATTATCATCGAAAAACATATCATCATGCAAAAAATATCAAAATAAAATAAGATAAAATTTGTAAGAGTGACATTCTAACAAACCCTGGATCACAAGCAATCAGACTCTTCTAGCAATCAGACTCTTCAACTTCAACTTGAATTGACGCGGATTGTTTTTGTTTTTTGTTTTTATTGAGCTACTGACATTTTGAATTTCCCTTCAGGGATTAATAAAGTATAATCAATCAATCAATTCTCAGACATGTGCTTAAGATCTGCGGATTAAAAATCCTTATCCAGTTAAAAGATAAGATAAAAATGATCACTGTCTAAAAATGTATACAATTAGGTATGGCCTTAAACTGGATAAAAAGTCAATTTCTGACAGAGCATCTGGCGGACGCCAACGCATGCGCAAGAGTGGCTAAAGAGCCAAAAGCTCAGCAAGAGAATCTCTGCCTTCACTTTCACTAATCTGGTATATTCATTACTAGCTGCATTATCTGCTGGAGTGGAAAAATGGAGCACAGAAGACAACTTTTTCCTCTGTCTTTGTGGAAGAGAAGGATTCCAGCTTTTCTGTCTCTTCCAGTGGTGAACTAACTAGCAACCTTCCTGGCAGCATCGATCAAACAGTGTGCACATCACTGCACTTTGAAAAGAAGGTCTCTCTTCATCAACATCAAACCCATTTGAGCAGAAAAACTGCAGTGTCCAAATGATGTTTACACTTCTGCTCTGATGTCCCTACTTAGTGATATAGCTGCTCTACCCGCCGTATTTCTCTCAGCCAGCCTGCACAGGAAAGATTAATGATCCTGTGCTGCCAGACCCCAATAACATTATGTGACATTTACAGAAGGCTAAAAAGCAAAGCCTTAAACACAGCAATTTTCAAAGGTCTGCCATTTGTGAGTTTTGAGAGAATACAGCTTCATGAGGGAAAGAAAAAACAGCATTTTCTAAGGCTTACCATTGTCTTCATTTGTCAGTGGTGGGACTTTGACAAATAAACAATCTTTAGATCCTGCGATAGGCATAACATTAACATTACTCATTCACTGCGCTCTCTGGTTAATTATTCACTCATATCCTAATAAGCAGGCCTACACGGAATCTGCACTCGCAGAATTCTGACGACAACCTGCAGATTTTCCACAGATTTTAAACCAATAGAGATGCTACCTTTAAGTTTCATGTTTTTTCGTTTTTTTGCCTTTGCCATTTTTAAAGGTTCTCAAAAGATATTTGGTGAAGTTGAGGTCAAGGGCCAGTTATTTAGTTATGTGTTGAAGTGTTAATTGTTGGGAGATGATTAATGGTTAATGTTGCTCTCTGCTCTCTGTTCTACTAAAATCTACTAAATATTTCTTTTAGTCTGCTTGAGGTAATTTTAGGTTGTTGTTTTAATGTATTGTGTGCTTATTTTTGCTCAAAAACAATCTTTGTTATCTTAAATTAATATTATCTATCACTATTACAAGCAAAAAAAACATTCTGCAGAATTCCACTGAAAACTGTAAAACAATCCACAGATTCCGTTTGGGCCTGCTAACTATATATATATATATATATATAATATTATATTTGATCTTACTGATGAGATTTAATTATTTATTCAAATTTGTGAGAACTGAGAATGTTTTTTGTGGCAGCATACTGTAAAGATGTTGTGATTAGTATAGACCAGGGGTCAGCAATTGTGTTATTCCACAGTTTTTTTTTAGGGATTTTTCATTGTGGGGCCATTAATTGCTGCAGTAGAAGGACAGGCCTATATGTTTTGTTTTTTTTCTTTTAATTCATTTAAGAATAAAATATAATTTATAAAACTGTTAACAACTGTATCTGAGGGAGGAAATGCCATCAACACACCATTTCTGTTCAACTGCCAACCATTTGCATTTGTGAAGGCTAAAGTTGTGGAATTCACAAATTAAATTTTAATTCCTGGTAGTTCTCCCAGACTTAATTTCAGCACCATTCATTGTTCAAATAGCAAGTTGTAACCATAGTTTTAATGTCTCTTCTTGTGTGGGGACAGTATTAGAGGTAACAAGGTTATATTACACTAAGTGGAGTTTACCTTGGGATTGGCCTTGTGTTTATTTTGTTATCTACAGGAGATTCGTGAAAAGTTATGTAAAAGTTTTGATGTAAACTTTGACAGCCAAAACTTTCATCAAATATTTGGCAGAGCTGTATTTGGCCCACGGGCCACTAGTTGCCTACCACTTGAATAAACCATTGTGGTCATAAAGAAAGAGAATGACAGTTGCTGTGGAAGACCAAAACTGCCAAAATCAAAAATAAATAAATTAATACACCATTAAAGGCACTAAAAATAAATGTAAGCATTAATTATGTGATAAAATGTGACATTTCTGTTTTAATTTGCTTCCGTATTTATTTAATTTTGTATTAATTCCTCTATTTATTTACTTTCCATTTCATTTTCCATTTTATTTATTAATTTTTAAATTTATAAGCACTCAGCATTTAGTTGTGTGTTCTGGCCCACAAATGGCTTCTGGTCATAGCGGACAATGATGAATTTCCCTACAGTGTACTCGTCGTCAATCTCTTCCACTTCCTCTCCACTATTGGGACTCTCAGGCTGGGTTGCTTGGACTTCAGAGATGAGCAGTTCCTCCAAATCTTTTGATTGATTGTCTGGCCTCAGCTTGCTTGGAGAGAAGCAATGGCACATCTCTGGGAACCAGCAGAAACATCTTTAACAACCTGAATTTCTGGGCCTGGTGAATACAGCTGAATTGATGAATGGCAATACCCTCCCACGCTTTGTTGAACTCCTCAATCAGTTTTTCCCACTGTATCATTTTCTTGTTTCTTCACCCAGTTTTTGAGGTTTTTGTCTCCTACTACCACATCTTCCTTTCTCCATTGTTTCCATCTGGCCCGAACATCTGGATTATGTGTGGCAAACTGGACCTCATCAAATCAGCAGTCAGTGTATGTGCGCTCCATGCATTTCATGTTGTTGGTATTACAGTTGATGCTAGAGAGTAGATCAGAGAGTTTTTTTGAGGGAAGGATACCACGATGTGATTAGGAGTTAGGAGGTTAGGAGAGAGAGAGTGATGGGTTTGTACTCCTTCATAGAACCTATGTCCACTGGTGTGACAGCCATATCCACCAGTGTGACGTTCATGTCACACTATAGGACAGTGCTGTCACACTAGTGGACATTTTCAAGGTCAAAGTCAGTTTGCAGCCTAGCTATTTGAGAAACAGTCTTAAATCATGATATATAATAATTGGTATCAAACTGTATTCAGTCATTGACTGTCTGAAGCCTGTGATCCCAGGGGTGAAAGTTCAGAGATCTTTTGCAAGCTGAGGTCTGTAGTTTTATTTCTCAAACCATCTATCATACCTATCCCTCACCATGCTCACTCATAATTTTCATTTGTCATTGATTGGCACTATCAATTGAAACATTGTCTGTAGCATGGTAACCGACCTTCATTGTCAGCCTATCATCTTGTAGCTGTCTTTTTAAATGTTTTCTCCCTCTCCGCCTTAGTGCTTTCATGTTGCCATTTTGTATGCCCTGCCACCTCCCCATCACTGCCCAGTCTTCACAGAGTCATCAATGCATCACTTCATCAATCTCATCAGCCTTATCAGTCTCAGCAGAAGTCATCAGCATCCCAAGCACCTCAAAAATGCTAAAAGTAAGTGGGAGCGCTATAGAGCCAAAGAGCCTCTCCCAAGCCCAATTGCAATACTAACTGAAATATTTACTAGTTTGAAGATAGATGCAAAGTTTTGTGGATTGTTGATCATCCTAAAGACCTCAAAGGTGTTTGTAAAAATAAAACTGACACACAGAATCCAAAATGGCTGACTTCTTGTTGGACGAAAAAATTAAAAAATATGTACCATTTATGAGAGCAATGAACCCACCAAATTTTGTAGGAGTGTTAATACTTTATTAACCCTCGTTCAACCTAATCAATGAATCAGTCTCATAATCATAAGCTCTTTTCCCAAACAACAACGTCTGCTTACTGCATTGTTTTCTTCTTCAGGAATTAAGTTGAAGATTCAGGCTTTGGTTGATTGTAGTAACTTTGTTAAGTGCCAAATAACATTGAATCTGACTACCTTAAATCTTCATTGGCATTTGATTCAAAATAAAATACTGTACACGTTTACTTCAAAATTAAAATACTTTACACGAGAGAACTAATTTGTTTCAATAAAAGATTAACTGGGACAGAGTGCACAGTGAACTCAGCAGAGTTCATTCAGCAGAACCACACATTTCTCTGTTCTGTATTTTTCCGTTTTGCGTCCTCAGGTTAGGCTAACCCATCTGTTTTGCATCTCCAGGTTAGGCTAACCCATCATTGCTAACTTTGGTGCTAACTCCCTTCACTTTTCCAGCACTTGGGGAAACAACAGACGTGACTGTTTAGCATTTAACTGATACACTGTAGTCTGTACTGTACATTAACTGACAGACTGACACAACTTACCACTAACCTTTTCCTCTGCTCCACTCGTATCCACTTTCGCTGTGTCCAACTTGCTACGCAAACATACTATGTAATGCTATATTACTTAACAGAGTTACACTCGCTTCCCAGGCAACAACTCAGAGGTTCAGTCATGTCCTGAACAGCGTTGCACAGACTTCCAACGTTAAATATTGCTGAATGAGTGGATATTTGGCTTTCATTCTGGCATTAAAAATATTTTTTGGCCTGGCGGGGGTTCTCGTTGATATAAATGTAGGAGAAACACTGATGCAGTAAACGTTCAGTGCATTTAGTAAACGCTCAGTAATCGTTGAGTACAGTTTGACCCAGAAGTGCGAGTTAAAAGTTGTGAAAACAATGGGGGTGTTTTGAATACACCCCCATTTTCACAGGTAGTTTGTTAGTCTGTCCCTCCTGCGCAGGAAATAATGGATTAATCCTGGAAAGCTACTGATGTAACATTTTTCTCCTTATGAAAGTAACATGGCGATTATTCGACCAATGATAATTTATTCAGACAACAGCATATCGACCAACTAATCAACTAGTCGACCAGTAAACTACAGCCCTACAAATAAAACAGATGTTCTGGGGGCCAGCTCAGAGCTATCTTTGAGGCTCTTTTATAATTCTAAATACAATTGGGCATGTATTGGGTGTGTTTTAAAGATTTTTGCGGCAAACTGATGATGATTAAAACTGCAAGAAATGTTGGACAGGCCTTCAACCCCTGCACGCATGCAGGGACATAGTGCCATCCGAGGGCATCCATCACACTCACGTGGACCAGGTCTGAGGGGTGTGACTCGGCAGCCATGTAAAGTGCAGTGGAGATAGGAGCATGTACAGTCAAGTTATAGCAACTGTCCCTGTCACAGCAAAACATCAAATGTCAACAGTGTGAGGATGACAATTTTCTGCAAGATGAGACATGTCTGTCTGGCTGACAGCAGTGTCATCAAAATTAAGCAAGTTTTGTGGCCCTGTACTCATTTAAATTAATACACTTAAAGCGTGTGATAAGTTTGTGTGTAAAAGAAATTAATTTCCTAATTTTCATGAAGTACATGTTTAGAAAAGTAAAGAATTGTAACCCACATGGCTGGATAAAAGTTTGATTTAAATGTGTATTATAAAGTGTGCAGAGACAATGAGAAACTGCAGCCAGACACAGAGAAGCGGTCATGTATTTGAATGGAGAGGGTGAGTGAAGGCGCAATTTGTTGTGTAGAGACAAGAAGTGACAGCAAGTGGACACAGAGGAATAGTCATATGTTTCAATGGAAAGTGATCAAAGTGCTTGGTGCTGGGGATATAATCAAGGAAAAACTGCAGTACAGAGCTGCAAAATGTAGTTATAACTATTTATCACTAGCACTGTATGACCCACCAGGCAGCTTCAGTGCATGTGTCAGTGAGCTGAAGGAGCTGCAGGCAGCTCCCCTGCTTCTGAGGTGGAGAGCCAGAGTTGAGAGAACTCTTCTTGTGGAAATAATTACATCTAGCTCATGACTTTGGCATAATCGCATGTAAAATATCCCATTTTCGTAGGAATTTTTGTCGCAAATCCAATAATGCAGGGTTGAAAGTGGGCAGACTTTTAGTTTAGATGGCGGCCAACTAATAAGGCAAACTAATAGGCCATGCTCAGAAATGTCCTCCCCACTGGATTGCATTGTAAGTTAAAATATCACACAGCAACTTGAAGATCTCATAAAATCTAAACCGTACAAGTTATTACAAGGTTTTTAATAACTTTTGTTCAGCACAGTCTCGTGAGTGACATATGAAAATCTGAAGCCGATAACATGAACACCCTAGGAGGAGATAGATTTTGTTTGTTGTCAAAAATTGGCAAAAAATCAGACTTTCATGAATGTATTGCGGATTTCCTGTCGGATTTAGGTCTGGAGTGTCAGTGTATGATTTGTAGGCATGGACTTCCTCTCATAATTACAGTCTGACCACTTTCTAACCTGTATTAATGGATTTGCGACAAAAAATCCTACTGAAATGTGATATTTTCAGTGCCATTTGGCCAACATCAATGGCCTCTATAATTTTTTCACAAGAGAACTTGTCTATACTCCAGCCCACCACTTGAGAGTGAAAAGCACGGAGGGTAGTCGGGGGATGGTTACAGTCTGACCTGTCATCCAGGGACAATGAAGCAGAAAGGGAGGGATAGCTAAACTTACAACTATCAGCCCAGGTCTGGAGACTTTTATATGCTTTTGACACAAGCCATTCGGCATACGCATGGGGGCGAAGGCCCGTCCAATGCTGCTTGCAGCTTTAATTATTGATTTGATCCATCCTGACCAAACCAGTTCCAACACATGGAGCAACTGATCTGAACATTCATATGGCAAAAGGAAATCATACAGTATCAGTCATTTCAACCCTCAATACAGTGTAGCTTGAATGTTTTGTGACATCAAAGTAATTTGGCTTTGACTTTCATTTAACTGCATCTCACATTTCTTTCACTTTAACCCTCTGTGGCACCACTCATAACTATTTGACCAATATCAGTTCTGTTGAAATCTTTTGGAAGTTTACGCTACAAAAGATCTCTCTCCTCTATAGGCATGCTTATTGTTCAGTAGAGCATAATATAACATATTTTTTATTTATTTCTGTATGTTGTATATTTATTTCCTTGTTTTACAGATGTGCAGAAACCCTGTTTAAACCAAACCAGGAATTGATAATCAGGCTTATTGGTTTTCTTTCAGCTTTATGCCCATCTGAAATAACATGGGCAAGCAGCAATTAAAATCACTCTAGTGCCAAGGGATGACAGAGTTAGTCTTGATTTCAAAGGGCAACCAGGATTTGCATCACAGTTAGCTAGCCAGCTAACTGGCAAATTAAAGTTGTGCAGGCTGAAAAAATCCTGAATGCATCCCAAGCTGCAGACAAGGTCAGGCCCAGTGAGTGTGTAATAAATTGAGAGGGAGTGTGCTGAAGCCATTATCTTTCCCTCTCTGCTCACTGCACAGTGCAGTGACCTGACATTATAACAAATGGAGGGAAAAAACTCTGCCATGAGATGTAAATTCCCACTTAGTTCCCCTATGAATGGTGGAGTCTCCTCAGAAAGTGAGGCACTGACCTGTGGCATCCACTAAGATCTGACATGACAGAAATGGAAGGATTAGAGAGATGGAGGGATGCCAGTGGAAAGAGGTAGGGTAGGGGAGAACTTGCAGGAGGGAAGGTTGTGTAAAAGGAATTATGATTACAGAGGATACATGAGATGTTATGGTAAGCAACATATAACTGTCAAACGGACTTCTGTAGTGTTCTGTAAATGACAGGCAGTGGCAAACTAGTGTGTGTGTGTGTGTGTGTGTGTGTGTGTGTGTGTGTGTGTGGTGTGTGTGTGTGTGTCTTTGGTATGTACTGTATATTTGTGAAGGAACTGGCCTTGAAACCTTAAAAATCTTGAACATACTATTTATTATTTGGAAAATTATACAATTATATAGACATATTATACAACTTCTCAGTTACTGGAGAGTGTATATGGGGATAGCAATGTTGATTTGTCTATCTGTTGGTCGATTGGTCCACCACATTGGTCCATACTGAAATATCTCATCTACTCAATGCATTGGCAAAATTTGGTAGACGATTTTCCCTAGATGTTCCCCAGAGGATGAATGCTTCTGACTTTGGACATCCCCTGACTTTTCCTCTAGTGCCAGCATGATGTTAACATCAGGGTGAAATAATCTCAACAACTGTTAAATTGCTACAGATATCTAAGTTCTCTGGAGGATACATTCTTATGACTTTGGTGATCCCCTGATGTTTCCTCCAGTGCTGCAAGTAAATTGACATTTTTTATTCAAAGTGAAATATTCAGACAGCTACAGGAGGTATTCCCTTGAAATTTGGTACCGAAATAAAACTGACTTTTGTGTTTTTGTGTTTTCCTGTAGTGCCATGAGGTTGACATTTCGTTTTTTATCAAAATATCTAGACAATTATTGGATAGATTGCCATAAAATTTGGGACACTGTACAATAATGTTGCTTAGAATGTTGATCCCCTGACTTTTTATCTAGTGCCATTTACATCCACCAATCATATGATCAGCAGTTCGATCCCCGACTCCTCCAGTCCAGTGTACAAATCTCTGGGCTTTAAGCTGTAGTTTGAGACAGATACACTTTCCTCATCAAAATGGAGATTTTTTCCTCTAATTTCTGTGAATGTTTGTTGGCTCAGTGGTTGAGAAGTGCTTGAGTTCTCCTCATCAGCTTCACCTTAGATCACAAGGTTGTGTGTTCGATACCTGTTCACAAGTACAAAGTAACATTATGGGCCCTATCTTACACCCTGCGCAGTGTGTCGCAAGTGGCATTGCTATTTTAAGACGGTGCATGTGTCATTTCACGCCCAGCGCCCTCTTTGTTAAGCAATAACACTTGCGCCCATTAGTGCGCCCATGAGCGTGTTGATTTAAAAGTAGGGTGTGGCCAGGCGAATTGTTGGCGCATTGCTATCTTGAGGAAGCAGAGAACCATACATACACTCTGCTTGTTACACACACAGGACGCACAGCAGCGCACACACGCAAAAGGTAACAAATAAAAGTGTTACAATGCGAAAGATTATTATTGTGTATATTCATATAATTAAAGAAATTTCATGTCAGTAATATTTATCAGAATTAAATAATCGTAGTAATTAAATTGTTTAATTATTTGACCAAATTGCGACAATACAAATATTTAAACAGACGGACAACAACTGGTCAGACACAGATCGACTTTCCTGCTTCATCAACATGAATGAGGAACACATAAATGGGGAAATAGGAATGAGGAAATAAATGAGGTGAAAACAATTATTAAACTAACGAAGTGAATAAATCTGCACAGCTTCTATATTCTTATATATATTCTTTAACATTTTTGAAATTACAGTGATCCGGTTTCCACACGTTCAGCAATTTAAACTCTGCTGATTTGACCTGTTACTCCATGACTGAACAAAACCATTTTTCAAAAACCAAACGAGGATAAAATTGCAGCAAATGAATGAACAGGATCTTAAACTGGTGGTCTGGGGCTGACCATGGGAGGGTCTCGGGGCAGCAGGGGCCAGTGTGTGCGTTATGGATCGTGCATTTTCCCTTTGGGCACGAACAGAGAAGCGCTTCCTTTTGGCAAATGCAAGAGCAAGCGCACCTGGCTCTTAAAGGGAATGGGAGATGACACTGTGATTGGTTTATTGCATGTTATGCCAAAAACACACCCATGATTATTGAGGAGACTAAGTACAGCCCCTTTGAACCATGCGCCTGGCGCATCGACCATTTTTCCACCGTTAAAATAGCAAAAGTGGGTTTGGACACACCCTAAATGCAATTGCGCTATGTGCTTTAGACCCTGCGCTTTAGATCGTTAAAATAGGGCCCTATGTCACTTCTGAATAGCTTTTGGACCAAAAGACTGAGTTCGAATCCCTCCTAGGACACAACTCAGTACAGTTTAAGGCACAGGAGTTCACAGGTGATCTCTATCATCTTCATCACATTGCTACTGACAAATGTCATGCAATTGACAGACTTAACACCACAATACTGCCTGGCATTGCTGTGGCACGTTAGCTTGATGCATAGCATGTCTGTCTCACAAACATCAAGTTGTATAAAAACTAAGTTCACAAATGCCTGTTGGAAAGTTGTAAATGTCAAGAAGATATTCACAAATGCTTTTCATTTATTTGCAAATTAATTTAATGTATTTACAGATATATTTTTTTATTTGTGGAATTTTTTTGTGTATTTGTAGATCCATTTTTTGGATTTGTGGAAGGTGTTTATGTTTACAGATTGCACATTTACACACAGATTGTCGATCCGTTCACACAAATAATTATGAAACAAATCTAACTCCATATCCGAGTAACAACATCTGACAGGAAATGGAATTGATCAATGTGACTTCTTTTGTAGTATCAACCTGAAGTGAAGCAGTATCAATGCTGTGAGCCACTGTATAATGCATTTGAAAATGTTTCGTGTAGCTTTTGACTTTACAAACAATTGTGCAGTATTACCCTGTCTAACTGCATTCATCAATATGGTCAGTCCTCAGTGCACTGAAGTACATGCATATATATGATGTTTGAGAAAAACATCAGACCAGTATAACTCACAATATAGTCTTATCGTTATTTGTCAATTATTACATATTTGGCTCCCCTAGCATCAATTATCTGCTGCTGCAACTGCTCCTTAACCTTAAGGTTTATTTAGTTGCCTAAAAGTAGCCAAACCAGAAAACAGTCATATTATTTATTTTTGACAGTTTCTTTTGGAAAGTACAGCCAAATAATGTGGATCATCTGATAGTAGGATCAACAAAGGCACAAAAACAAACAAAGGCACAAATGTGTCACTTTAGAAGGCAGTGTCAACAGTCTAATGCCATTTAGTTTGGAGTTGAACAGGAGCTAATGCATGTCAGCCCCTGTGATAAGTGTATATATATTTTATACATACAGTATATTTTGTGGAAATGCATTACGTTTGTTTTGCATGGTTTCTTGGAGGAGTTGCATCATTTGACAGTTTGATAATAACATTGTAGAAAAATATATTTTATTGCTACTTCATACTTGTGTAGTTATACTGTGACTGGGGAAGGGATTTTATTTTGGAAAATGACAAGGGAGTCTAGGATTCTAAATGTTCTGATTAACAGGGGTGAACAGCAGGAATTATCCAAGAGAGGGTAGACACCATTTCAATAATTAATTCATAAATTATTCAATTAAAAGAAGGCACAATGCAAAAATAATTCAAACTAAGGCCTTATATAAAATGATAAAAGTCCAACAAAATTAAATGAAGAGGAATTAAGTCTTTTTAATTTTATAATCCGCTGCCCTTTCCAGTCCGTCATTACGTCCGACTGTCCAGCCACTCTGCCGGCCAGCCGCCCTCTCAATACGCCCTCTCAATACGCCCTCAGCTCCATAGCCAGCAGTTTGGTCATGAGCAGGGACAGCCCATGAGTAGCGGGTGAACATATCAGTCATGACTAAAATGTTCTGGTAAGTGTCACTAGGTCTACTCAAGGAGAGGAAATCGAAGGCCACTACTTCTAACGGGTAAGATACCTCAACAAGTTGGAGCGGGGCTCATGATTCAGCCCTATCTTTCTGTAGGCTGCAGACAACACACCCAGCTTGAAAACCTCATACCTCCTTTTTCATGCCTGCCCAGAAGACATGGCGCCTCAGGTTGGTCTTTTCCACTCTTGCATGGGCTGCAGCTTCGTGACATCACTTCCACACCTCCTGGCACCTAGAAGCTGGACACACAACCTGGAAACATGGCTCACATGTGAGGGGGTCAGTCACTCTTCTGCAGAGGATCCCTTTTTGTATGCAAAGTCTCTTTTGGTGTTGGAACAAGTTTTGCCTTAGTGGAAAGGGTTCTCCTCTCTAGTCCACTTGGGGCCTTGCCCCTGTCCACATACCTTCTTGCAACCTGGATATCTGGGTCAGCTGCCTGGAGGGCCTCCCACCCTTCCCCCAACTCCAGTGTAGCTGCATCCTCTGGGTCTGTGGCCGTAGTGGTGGCCAGGGAAGTCACGATAGCGAGGTTGATTTCTGCACAGTCCTCCGTGTGTGTCACAGCTGTTGGAAACCTAGACAGTGCATCAGCATTTACATTTTCCTTCCCCGCTTGATATTTGACCTCGCAATCAAAGGAAGCTAGTTGTGCAACCCACCTCTGTTCTAGTGCCCCTAACCTAGCAGTCTTCAAATGGGTAACAGGGTTGTTATCTCTATATACAGTCAAGTAGTCTTTAAATTTCTCTGTGATGGCCCGCTTCAATGCCAACAACTCCAGTTTAAATGAACTGTAATTGGCATAATTTTTCTCGGTGGTGTGCAGGCTAGCAAATGCTATTACATGCTCTTTTCCATCTTGGTTCTGTGCTAGTACTGCCCCTAACCCATGGTGGCTTGAGTCAGTGTACAGGACAAAAGGGAGAGTGAAGTCTGTGAAGCCAATCTGTAACTGCAGACGCTTTCTCTGGGTCAGGCATAACCCAGGCTTGATTGACTACATGGCCTAAGAATTTTACCTGGTGTTGTAGCAACTTACACTTATCTGGTCTCAATTTAAGGCTATGTTTCCAGAGCCGCTCGAAGACTTCATCCAGGTCTTTCAAGTGTAGTGAATGCAGTCTTTTCACGGTTAGTTATGATTCCCCCTTCCAACATATCTGTCAACAGAGACCTCGATTCTTTATACATGAGGGGTGGTAAGGGCCGAAATCGTTACCTTATGGGGCAGGTATCGCCTGTAGGAATGGTGTGTTTCACAGCATCTGCCCCACCATAATCCTCCTCATGCTTAGAGAAAACTTGTTCCCACTTACAGGAAGAAGCCTACCCTATTGTTCATCCATGAGATCAGGCTGGTCTATTGGCTTCTGTGCCTCAAAGCCTGGACTCTCCTCTAGCACACCACTAGCCTCCACTAGCACCACCTCTACTACGCCATTGGCATCAGGGGTCAGGCTGAAGTCACCGGAACATCTGGGTCATCCACTTGGTAGAGCCTGTCACTCCTCTGGTAGTGCCCTATAGAGACAGGAAAGTAATTCAAATTGCAGATACGAACGGGTACCCTACTGTCTTTGACCACAGCCAGCGTCCTGGCCACAGAGACAGAATTGAGCTCCTCCAGGGCTTCACCAGCCTCAGTAGTCTTTCCCATTCAGGCCAGTACAAGCTCACCCCCAAACCATCACTTCACTCTGGGCTGGGGCGGTAATTCGGTGCCGTCGAGCGGGCCAAACGTATCCTCGCAAGCCATCCTCTATAGTGATGGCAATCCTCCAGCACACTGCAAAGGCCAGCACATGCCTGTTGAAACCAAGAGCTCCGACAGGAAAAAGACAGTGGCTTTTCTGGATCTTTGAACACAACATCCCAACAGGCCCTGGTTACGTTCATGCCAATGATGAAAGGGTTAGAAGAAAACTCATCTGTCACAATGAAAACTCCACGGTTATCAATCTTAAGTCCATCAACTTCAAAGCCCATTACTGCATATCCTATGCATGGGATCTTAAGGCCATTGGCCGCCTTCAGCTTCACAAATGAGTACAATAACACTGTACTCAGGAAATTGCCTTATCAATAAGCTCTGTTGCATTAAGGTTACTTGTGAACTTGTATCCAACAGTCCTGTGACTGCAACACCTCCTATTGACACTTCTGCATGGGGGCAGTCTCCAATGAGAGCTGCGGCAGCCTCTTTAACTCCTGTTTCCAGGTTGTGTCCTGTGGACAAAACCTGACACCATTATACCCGCCTACAACAGCATAGGTTACCTCAGGCCATCTCGGGCCGTGCCGATCCTCCTTCAGCAGTAGGGCCTCCTGTTGTACTGCAGGAATTGGCCCACAGGTGGCTATCAGTGGGGGCTTTCTCCGGGTCATGTTGCCACAGCCTACAATACAGTTCTTTCAAATGCAGCACATAAGATTGCACTGGCTCCTCTGGCTTCAGTACACATCCAAAAAACTGTGATCTCATTGCAGACACAGAGACTCTCTTTACATACAGGTTATCAAAAGCAGCAAAAATCTTAGCAGCTCTTCATCCTCCTCTAAAACACTGATTTGCCTCTTTGCCAACCCAGTTAGTGACCCCATTAAAACCCTAACCTTTTGTGGTTCAGTCAAATTGTGTGTGTCTAAAAGGCCTTGTAATCGCCCCTTCCATTCCCCATTTTGTAAATCACCATCATGTCCTTGAAATTTTGGCACCCAAGGTGCGCCAGTGTAAATAGGCATCATCATGTTTTTAAAAGAGTCCTATTGGGTAAAACCACTGCTCACAATCCTGTTTTCCTGCCAACAATGCCAAATTATGTGACCAGGGAAGGGATTTTATTTTGGAGCCTAGGACTCTAAATGTTCTGATTAACAGGGGTGAGCAGCAGAGACAGTAGACACCATTTGAGTAATTTATTTATAAATTATTCAATCAAAAGAAGGCACAATGCAAAAATAGTTAAAACTAATGCTCTAAAACCAAGGCCTTACATAAAATGATAAAAGGATAAAAGTTCATTAAAAGTCTCAATCCGCCCTCAGCTCAGTAGCCAGCTCGTTCCTTCCACTGGTGCTGCCCTGGAAGTAAAAAAGAAATCTGCCAGAGGGGAGCCAATGCCTATACTTTCTGCGGTCCGTGCCCGCCCCAGTTTCACTCTACTTACACTGGACAGCTCACCCAGCTGTCTGGCTCTGCGGCAGCAAATGAACCTTCTGTGCTCTCGCACCTGTGGGTTACCTCCGCAAACTGATTACCTCCCCACATTGATTACCACTGCTCAAGTGTGCCTTTGTACTAATGGCTGTGGCCAAATTCAAAAGAACACATGCAAAAAAGTTAGAAAACCATAATAAATGTATATAAATCGTAACCAAACACAAGACAACATAAAACAGATTATAATACATGCAACTCAAAACACAGCAACCCAAAAAATAACTGAAATAATAGCAAATAAAGTAAATAACAGGCCACAACCTCACAATACTACTATATCAAACTATCAATTTTAGACAAATTGACATTTATTATAGTTCTACAGTCTATAAATGACAAGTTACATAATTATATCATTCCAAATGAAAGAGTTTCCCTCCATATAAAGAACATATATTTAATTTGTGTAAGGGCTAGACTCAGATTGTTTGCTCATATCTTAATGATTTTGGGTATCAGGGGAACTTTCATTCTGTCAGATTGCTGTTTCATTTACTAAAAGCTTTCTTTGCATGCTTAAAATGATTGTCACCACTTATCATATACTGTACTTGATGCAGGCCTTGGCAGGTATTACAAAATATGAGGGGTTGAAATCTGCTGGATTTGACTTGCAGTTTGTTAATAAGAAGACGGTGTTCATTTCAGGAATTGGTTTTGCTGAGCTTTACAGGCTCCTTTTCTACAATGCTATTAAATCTCCCTGACCACAGTGCTGGCTGGAGCATTAATAACACATTTCAGTATATTATGACACATTCCTTCCCTTATTTACTGTGTGTATCAGATGCTTTAATCTCCCCATACTGTTTTTAACAGCAGCCACATACAGAGAGATTTGTAAGTGACACTCTAGACATTATGAGGTCTAATGTAGTTTATAATATAATGAGATACTGTATTAAGGAGCTCTGCACTGAGCACTGAGCTGCACTGTCTTTGTCAGGGGAATATATTAAAATTTATACAAATAATTTCACCACCTTAACCTTTGACTTTGTCCTTTAGTGTACTTGTGCCCCTTATTTTTCTTTTCAATACAGAATGGAAAAACTCCTTTTGCATTTAATATGCTTTGCACCTAAAATTTTCCCTCTTGTTAAGACTTGCCACTGTGAAAAATGGTTGCTTTGTGCTGCACATTATTGTCTCTTTTCTTCAGTCTTTCTCTACTCCATCATTGTATTCTATTGAAGTGCTCAGCGATGAAAAGAAACAGGCTACCATTGAAGAAAGAAGTGCCTCACCCTAATTTAAATCCTTACTCATTATGAGTAAGGATTCAAGGATCAAGGATTGCAGGTGGTATATGGAGAATATTACTCTTTAATAAAGGTTCATTTCACCAGTAATGTAGGAAATAAATGCACCTCCATATGAGTTTGGGTTTATTCTTTCATGTGAAGACATGAAGGTTGCACAAATTATGCTAGGTTTGTTTGGATGTATATATCACTGTTTTTTTATGTAGTTTCTCAATTTTTATTTTTTAAACAGTATTTTGTTCAAATGTACCCCTTTGTCTTTTATTAGCTTCTTGCCACCAAGACTGAACCATAGTAGCAAAATATATCACAAATATACAAATAATATTTATTTGTCGAGTGTGCTACTGACACTCTACCATAGCTTTTTAAAATTGTTCTACCATCAATGAGTATGTATTTTTAAATCACATATTCTTTTAGGAGCTGTGTGAAAGCTACTGGAGGAGAAACCTCATGTTTAACTTTTTTTAACAGGCCCTCCAGAGCATTTCTGAAATTTTTGTTTCACCACTCGCTTTTGTGAAGAAAAAAACTGCAACACCACATCACCAAAACTGCAACACACCATCACCTATATCTCAAAATAATATAACAGTATTAAACAAATTATGTGTTTTACAAAGTATTATTTATTACATCATTATGTGTATTACAAAGTATGTGCAATCAAAGGTGTTACCATAAAAACCTCTAAAACTCAGTAAACAAAATGAGATAAATTGTAAACTGTAATGTAACTTACAAAATTAAATTCAACTTTGCAGTGGATACATAACATCAAGATATAGTAAACTATATTAAAAGACAATAACTACCCAGTACAAAAATGTTTAAAAAAAACAACCAAACAAAAAAAACCAATTCTCAAGCTGGTGACATATAGCTCAAATACTATTCACAATCATACACGGCTTCATTTTAAATTGAGCAAGGGAGACAAGTTGGTTCATTCTCTCTGGATTTAACACAACCCTGGTGTGTATGATGACACTACCCAGTGTACTAAAAATTCTTTTAGAGGCTGGGCTGGTGACACACAAGTATTTCTTTGCAAGTTGGCTCATTCTTGGGAAGTTGAGCTCATGTAACCTCTACCATTACAGGGGTTCAGACTCACTGTCTGCATTTCAGATAGCTCATTCTCTACTTTTTGCCTTTTGGTGAGAGACATGGCATCTGCATCAGGGCTTTGCTTTTTGAAGAAACTACCCAAAGATGTTCATTGCTTCTTTATGTCCATTGGTAGAGGTGCGTCTTCTGTTTCAACTGGAGCCCCTGCCTGGGATTGGATTGGAGTAGACTGACAGAGCAGTGAGAGACACACAGACAGAGCAGAGCCTCCCCTAATGGCCCAAAAGGGTCTGAATCAGAGGAGACTTGTCCATAGAGTCAGAGGAGGTTGCTCCTTGTCTATTTTGGAGAGGCAAGCGGGAGATTATCAAACTACAAAAATATAGTAATTGGTTGAAATAAACCATTACTAATTTTTACGTATCATCACATTTTTTGCTGGACCTGATGTGCATGCCAAATTTGGTGAGTTTTTCAGCATGTTTAAGGGGTCAAATTAAGGGTTGAAGTCGCAGAATAATAAGAAAGAAAGTAACACTCAGAGAGCAATGGGGTCGTTGCACCGTTTTCAGGCCCTAATGAGAAACTGCAGCCAGACACAGAGAAGAGGGCATGTATTTGCATGGAGCATATGAGTGAAGCCACTATGTTTTGTGTAGTGACAAGAAGTAAGTGATGGACACAGAGGAATAGTCATATATTTCAATGGAGAGTGATCAAAGTGCTAGGTGCTGGTGATAAAATAAAGGAAAAACTGCAGTACAGAGTTTCAAAATGTAGTTATGACTATTTATCTACGGCATCGTATGACCCACCAGGCAGCCTCAGTGCATGTCAGTGAGCTGAAGGAGCTGTCACCCCTCCGCCCCTTCTGCATGCTAGAAGAGCATGAGAGAAGAGAGAAGAGTCCTTCTGTTGTGAAAAGAAGTGCATGACATGCCATGACTTTGGCCAAATGGGACTGAAAATATCATATCTTTGTAGGACTTTTCGTTTGTCTGACTTTTGCGACCGTATTGCAGATTTCCTGTTGGATCTAGGTCTGAGGTGTCAGCGTATGATTTGTAGGCCTGTAGGAGACGAACAATTTAGTGTTGGTTACATCTATCTATGACATTCCTATGGACCTTAGTGCTATAGAGTACTTTCTGGGCAGTGGGGGGGGTAATTTGTACATGTTATCAAATTTTTCGCCGGACCTGATGTGCGTGCCAAATTTGGTGAGTTTTCACCAGTGCATACCAATGGGTGACGCCATACCTTGCTACATCCATCTTTATATAAAGTCTATGGTTTATACTTTTCAAAACATAGCTTTCTCTCTGGTCCCCACCACAGACACATGAGTTGACCAGTGGACATGTGGACTGACCAAAGATTATGGACTAACTCTATAACACAGCACAGCAGGGAGGAGAACCAGTCGTCCACCGCCTCAGTCACAATCACCAGCTGCACAGAGGTTGTGGGAATGGGTTATCAGAAAGATAATGGTATGTCTAATTATATGCCTTGTTGATGTTTATCCACAGAGTCTTCCTGAGAAGAAAGTAAGGGTATATAAAATCCTGGATAACCAAGGCAATAGATATCTGGCCTTATTTCAAATGTTTGAAATATCTGATAATGCCTTACCCAACACACTTAAAACATGCTTGGGTGTATCAGAGATTATTCGATGAAGAGCAACCGGTGATATAGTGGAGTCTATTGGAAGAAAGACATGCCTGTGATGAGCTTCAAAGTCCCAACCTGCCCATCAGAGGAAACTAACCATTCACACACATTCATACACTGATGGCATAACCGTCAGGAGCAGGGAAAGTATCTTGCCCAAGGACACATCTGCTTGTGGACTGGAGGAGCCGGGAATCAAAATGCCGATCTTCTGATTAGTGGACGACCCACTCTACTGCCTGAGTCACAGCTGTCCCATTAATGATGTGTGTCATGATAGATGTGTAGCAGGATAATGGTTGCTGTGTATCAGGATAGCATCAATAGGCCTTCTGGAGAACCATCAGTCCAAGTGGAACAGCAGAGGTTGATTTCCTATTTCACAAGACAAAGGATGCACCTTACCCAGAACTCATGGTTCTTCAGTTGGAACTTTGCATTGCTGTTCTGGCAGCAGACCTAGCAGACATGATCATTAGTTAGATGATCATATCTGACTAAGACATAAATTTGACTTAGTCACATTCTACTCAGAGAGTAGATAGTTGTCCTTGGTTATATTCACAACATTCGACAATGAGTCAAGGCGATCCTATGTGTTTATAAGCAACTGGGTACAGCAAATAAGGAGGTCAACAATCCCAGAGCAGTGGAGGTACATTTCCACCAATCAAAACTCTGCTGATCAGGCTACAAGATCAGTCTATGCCAGCAATTTGACTTAACACCTGGTTAACGATTCTGCCCTTCTTGTCCAAACTAGCAGAATGTAAGGCTCAACACAAGCTGTTTGACTTGGTTCATCCAGAATCAGATTTTGAGACCCATCGTCAGGTCTACTATGTATGTCCAAAACAATGGCCTGAGCCCTGAGCACTTTGGGAGGTTGTCAACTTGGTGATTGAAGCATTTGTAAGGCTTGTGCATGTTGCAATTCAGTCAGACTAGGGGCTGTCTGCAAGGGATGGCACATTTGTGTTTAGCACTGCTCAGTGACAGACCTGGGCAGCCCTAATCCAAAATGTGCAGCAAAAGGCCCTCAAAGGAGAACTGGTTATATTTTGAAATGGCTCACAGCCACAGGCGAAGTTGATTATTCAATTTATATCCATACCTTGATTATGGTGGCACATTAAGAATTAGTGGACATCTGTCCCAGGCCAACTTGAGCAAGGATTAAATTAATCTGTTTATCATTCCTGATCAGTGTCACATTACATCACTGCTCATCCTTCAGCATTTTGAACTAGTTCAAAGATGCAATTTCACTGAGGGTGTCCTGAGAGCAGCTGGTCTCTGAATCATTTTGGAAACAACACATTTGCAGTTCACTCCATAAATGCATCACAGAGAAAGAAAGCCTGACCTACCTTTGGGACATATAAGGGAAAAGCTGTGGATGGTCTCAAGTACTAGACCGGAGGTGTTCTGGCCATGATAAGAGTTAGAGTTCCAACCCCTGGCCACAAGGTGTTTTTTTTAACTAGAGTTGCCTTTGAGCTCCCCTAGGCATATGGAGAGTAAAAAAGAAGTGTATATTCAGTGTCAATGAGCACATCGTCTGGATTCACCACAGCAAGATGTCTCTTCATCTACCCTATTGTAATCACTTCATGCATCGTCTGTAGGTAAATTTAAGAATGTATTTACGTTTCTTGCTGTTTGGAAAGCATGATAGAAGGAGATTTGTGGTAAAATGTGCCAACAGCTAAGTAGTCTCAAGCTAGCAAATAGCATGTCGAATAGTGTCATACTCTGTTGTACATGTGTATTGGAGGATATTTGATAATTCTCTGTGTTGTATCATGTTTGTATTTATAATGCTCCACATGTAATTGTGTTCATTTTTATTTGTATATTGTGGTTTTACTGAGGTGCTGGCACTATTCAGCTGAATGGGTGAAGCTGATAAAACCATTCAAAACACAGAAGTGACTGTATGAGTTATCTGTCTGTCTAGCTTTAGAAGGGCAGACTCTTAAGTGAGGGCAGAATAATGGATTTGTTCCTGTAGAAGTGGATTATTTTTAAAACTCAGTTACCTCCTTCTCTTTGATCCCTTCTGTACTTGGTTGACATCAGATTGATGAGGTTAATAAAGTTACCCTGTTGAAGTTATCATGTTGATGAGGTAGTCACAGATGTGTAGGGTGGAATATCACTTTATCCCAGCACAACCACCAATAGATTGTGGCCAAAGTTTACGAGACCTATGGAAGCAGTATGATTGATGAAAATGCAGTGCATTAAGAAGTGAATGATTCTGCATTTCTACAACACTGACTACAAAGCTGAAATCTATCTAAAATTCACATTCAAGGAAATCATACTGCGATTTAAAAGTGTGATTCCTCAGTGTCCTGTTGCATTGAGAAATAGGGTGGAAAATATTCATGCAAGAACCACACAAAGTATTGCCACACTAGCCTTTCTCTCTGTAAAGACGACAGTACTTATGAATTGGAAAATCCGTAAATAGGACTGCTATTATAAACATAACTGGTTACAGGACTTCTTGGACTTATTATCGATGGACAGTGCAGCCTCACCCCTTAAGATTATGATGATGGGCTAGGTTCCCCATCAACTCTAATTAGAGAATAATAGAATAATAACCTGACTCAGACGTATGTATGCATGTGTATGCATGTACCACATGGATCTGACCTGATTTAAGGTATAAACTATAGTCTCACCTGGGGTGATGAAGTTAGAATGGCATGTTGTCCATGACAGATCAGTGGTGACTGACAATTTGCCTTGGCTTCATCGACCTCAATGTTAACCTGATCTTTCCCTAACCTTAACCAAGTGCTGCCAGTGCCTAAACAGAGCCATAAAAAGCTTAATAATGGTGTAGTTACTTTGAAAGGACATTGTACTACAAGATCTGATATTTTGGTGGAAATATCAAGATTTTGCAACTTGAAGATATGTTAATTAACAACATTTTCTCATTATGTTTATAAAAAGTATTCACTGTTGCATGTAAAGGGTTACTCAGTTAGAACTTGAGTAAGTTGAACTCCCCTGGTTGTCTTATTTTAAAATTTGGATTCCAAATCCTGCAGTTAAATTGTAAATGTCACTGGAATTCAATTCAGCTAAATTCAATTCAATTTTAGGGCACTTTTACATGGAGCAGGGCTAGACTAAGCTCTTTAACTTACACAGAGAGAAAGACCCAACAATTCCCCCCATGAGCAAGCACTTGGTGACAGCGGTAAGGAAAAACTCCCCTTTAATGGGAAGAAACCTAAGGCAGAACCAGGCTCTGGGTGGGCGGCTATCTGCCTTGACCGGTTGGGTTGAGGGACAGAGAGAGAAGAGGGTGGGAGGATGGAGACACAGAGAAACAGAACAGTAACAACAACAATCAACAGCAGATACATGATACATGACTGGAATGTCAAATGCAAAAATCCACCTGTTATAAACATATGGTCTGCATCTGGATGTTATGTAGATAATAACATCTGATTACAGGCCTTTGTACTTGGTATTAATAAGCCAGGATAAATACCCGATTTGTTGGTTTGTCCTTGTTGGTTTGGTCAATCTAATCACATTTTGATTGCAGTGCATGCTGTGTGCATTTACAGATTGACTGTTAATAGCAGGTGGAAGGAATGTCTAAGAGTTAACAGGGCCTACCACATTGTGAGACCAGTTATCCAATATTGCTACTGTTAGGTTTAGTGAAGCCTCAGCTCCTCAAACAGAATCAGCTTAAACCTATATCGGACTGACATTAGCACTGACCCCTCATTCATTTCAATGAAACCACTCTGCTGCCAACACAGGCTCAGCCAGTGAAAAAGTTGGACCTGGCTCAACTTTTGCAGCAATGCAATTTAACGTCTGGTGACAAGGTACTGTGTTGACCAGTCAGATATGTACAAGTGCACATGACGAGTATTTTGTAATGAGAAAGGCGTATTTCTTTTTTCATGTATGAGAATACAGATGTGAAGAGAGCCCAGTATTGCACAGTATGCACTTGTATCTGTATTTGTTGAGGCAGCAAAATTATTAGGGCTTCAGTCCTGGAAAAAGGAAAATTCCTACTAATATATGATATTTTCAGTCCAATTTGGCCAAAGTCATTGCATATATGCAATTTTTTTCCACAAGAAAATTTCTCTTAACTCCTCTCTCCACCTGACAAATGGGGGAGGGATGTGACCGTTTGCTGCACTGCACAGGGGAAAACATGGAGTGAGGGTGACTGTTGACTAATAGAGTGGTGCAGATACATAGTCATAACTATATTTTGTTGTTACTCTGTACTGCAGTGTTACCTTTATTAGATCACCAGCACCTAGCACTTTGCTCACTCTTCATTGAAATACATTCCTCTGTGTCCACCTGCAGTCACTTCTTGTCTCTACAGAAAACACTGTGCCATCACTCACACTCTCCATTCAAATATATGACTATTTCTCTGTGTCTGGCTGCACTTTCTGATTGTCTCTGCACACTTGATAGTACATATTTCAATAACACTTTGATCAGATCCTGTGGGTTAAAAGTCTTTACTTTGGACTTGATGAAAACTAGGAAATTAATTTCTTTCCCACACAAAGTCATCTCAAATTCTCAATATATAAAGTGAAATTACAGTACAGGGACCCAATACTTGCATAATTTTGATGACACTGGTGTGACACACAGTCCAAAAATTCAGACTTTCATGGATGTACTGCTGATTTCCTGTTGGATTTAGGTCTGGGGTGTCCTGTATGATTTGTAGGTCTAGAGGAGACGAACAATTGAGTTTTGGTTCCATCTCTCTATGACATTCCTATGGGCCTTAGTGGTCGGGTTAGATACCTGTTTAGGGCTCAGGCCCTAATTATATCCACAAGAAAATTTCTCTAAACTCTGGCTCTCCACCTGAGAAGCAGGGGAGGGGCCTGCAGCTCCTGCAGCTCAATGACATCATACAGTGCTATAGATAAATAGTCATAACTACATTTTGAAGCTCTGTACTGCAGTTTTTCCTTTATTAGATCACCAGCACCTAACACTTTGCTCACTCTTCGTTGAAATATATGAGTATTCCTCTGTGTCCACCTGCAGTTACTTATTGTCTCTACACAAAACATTGCAGCTTCACTCACACTCTCCATTCAAATACATGACTATTTCTCTGCATCTGGCTGCAGTTTCTCATTGTCTCTGCACACTTGATAGTACACATTTCAATCAAAATTCTATCCAGTCCTCTGGATTAAAAACACAATAATTTTAATGACACTGGTATGAGCCAGACACACGTCTCATGCAGGAATTTGTTATTCTCACACCGTTGAGATTTGATGTTTCACCATGACAGGAGAAGTTGCTATAACTTTATTGTACATGCTCCTATCTGCACTGCACTTTACATGGCTGCCGAGTCACACCCCTCAGCCAGGTCCGGAGACATACACGTGAGAGTGACGGATGCCCTCAGACAGCGGCATGTCCCAGCATGCGTGCGGGGCGAAGGCCGGTCCAGCGCTGTTTGCAGCTTTAATTCAAATTATTGATCAGATATGGATTCTTAAGAGGTCTTTCTGAGTCTGTTGAGCACAGTGATCAACTCCCACCTAAAGGGTTACAAAGCTAAGATCTGCATGCCGGGGGTTAGTTCTTACCAACTTTTGAATCCAGGCAAGTCTGTCTGTTCTTATCAATCAAAGATTAGGTAACACAATTAAAGAACAAGAAGTTGTCCTATAATTTCATGAACACCAAAGACATTTTGTTCCAAAATGGCCCTGCATTTGGGGGCACTATGGAGCCCACTGGCCACGCCCTTGCCCAATCACTACAGATGTTTGCAGTTTTCACCAGTTCTGACGTTTGTGCCAATTTTCGTGAGTTTTTGTGGATCCTTACCCATCCTCCAGCTGTTAGAAGATAGAAGTGAGGCTGTATCTGCACTTAAATATATGCTGCTGCCATTTTGTCCTGCCATGAAGGCTATGGAGTCAAACCAGCACAGCTGCTCTCTCTCTCTCTTGCTGGTGCTCTCAGCTCTCTCTCTCTCTCTCTCTCTCTCTCTCTCTCTCTCTCTCTCTCTCTTTTTTTTTTTTTTACTTGTTTTTTTTTTTTTAAAGTCAAGATAAACTTATCAAACACAGTGAAATGTCTTACCCTCTTCCTAGTGACGTTGTTATACTTGATGAGTGCCCCCCTTTACTCTCACTTCCAGAAGGGGGAGACAAAAGTCCCACACTCCAGCTTTAAGTGCTTCTTAAAAGGAGTCAGGAGACAGTGACCTGTCATGCACTCAGTGTCGCATGTTAGTTCTTGTGGACTCTGGTGGCTCCTTTAACGTCAGCTGAATAATAATGTCCCTCCAGCTTATCATTGAGAAATAATGCTACCTCCAGACTCATTCATCCTTCTGTACAGTCCCATGCACTTTAAAATCCTTCTTAGTGTATGTATACTTATCACAATATCAACACTGTGTTAAATAACAGCAGAATCTTGCCATGTTTCAGCCTAAGCATGAAGTAGAACTTAAAACCATTTGTGTAAAGGAGCCATATTCCTCAGTTTATCCGTTCTCCACACACCGTTTCCTCATTCAAACATGGGTTTCATGTTATATCAAGATTGTATGTCATAATAACATGAAAACATGAAAAACATCTTGTTATAACAAACCTTTAACATTATAATTCAATTCAGTTCAATTTGTTTATATAGCGCCAAACAAAAAGTCATCTCAGGACACTTTTACAAGGAGCAGGTCTAGACCATACTCTTTAATTTACAGAGAGATCCAACAATCCACCCTGGGTTGAGAGAGAGAGAAGAGAGAGAAGGGGGGAAGAGAGAGAAGGGGGTGGGGACACAGAGAAGCAGAACAGCAACAGCAACAACAGGAACAGCAACAACAACAACAACAGCAGGAACAGCTGTTGAAGGACATCAGCATGGTTTATGGGGCTTCCTGCAGATGAGAAAGCACAAAGAACTCCAGGGAAAAAGTCAAGTTAGTAACATGCATTAGTAAAAGAGTACATACAGATAAAGAGGAGGAGGAGGAGGAGAGAGGAGCTCAGTGCATCATTGGAAGTCCCCCGGCAGTCTAGGCCAAAACAGCATAACAAAGGGCTGACCCAGGGCTAGCCTGGTCTGCCCTAGCTATAAGCTTTATCAAAAAGGAAAGTTTATGCCTACTCTTAAACATAGAGAGAGTGTCTGCCCCTTGGACCGAATCTGGGATTATAACATGATACTGATCAATTTTTCTTTTTCTGATGTGGCAGCAGTATGCTGCCATAACTAATTAACAACATTTTCTCATTACATTGAAAGAAAATGTAATATTTCTAGCACAATGTTTTTGCTGTTGCAATTTAGTTTTATACATAATTCTAGGAGACTGGGTTGCTGTGAACATCATTTTTTTCATATTTCCACAGAAATGAAGGATTTATAGTGGGTAACAGTTCATAGGCTTCTCAAAAGCAACATATGGAGGTCAGGTAACTATTTATCCTCTCTGCATTCAGGGGTTAAAGTGACCACGGTCCACTGGCCTTTCTGGTATTAAACATGCTGTTTGTTGATACTCTGGACACCTTTAGTGCATTTTCCGCAACATGTTTTACACATTGATCTCATATTTGAACATGTAACGACCGAGCTTTGGGAGTGTTGTAAAAGTGTAATAGGGGACAAACTGAAGCATTTAGCTGAAGGTGCTATGCAACCTGCTGGCTTAATGGCATCCTGACAAACAGCTGCTTGTCTTCTGTCAATTATTTGCTCACTCTTGTTATCTGCCATCATGTCTTCTTATCATTATTCAAACAGTTTATATAAACAACATGCTCACTAGGCCATTGAGAATGAGGCAGAGCCAGTTCCAGGCAGAGATGCTTAATGGGAGCAAGACTTTTAACAGGTCAGAAGCACTATGAGTTCAGTGGATGACACCCTGAATGAACTTGAGGCTATAACTCATTCACATGCAGTGACAGAGTAGGAAACAAAAAGCAACAAGTTATGAACACCATAGTCAAACAATGGCCAGTTGATTTAAAAAAGAAAAAAAAAGCTATTTTATCAACAATTCTGTAATTTAGACAATTGTTGAGTGTTAAAATGTTGGATCCTTTTAGTGCATTTTAAATGATTTTAGGCAAAGATACATATTTTTTAAAGTGCCCAGTTGTATCTCCCATATCCTTCCCCAAAAAAAACACCAAATAACAAATTCTTGTCTTGATACATGACATATAGACTTTCCTGTTCCATGACTGACAATCTGACAAAAAATTGTCTTCACTGCTTGTAGCTCAGGGCATTGTAATGGGGGGATCTCTGAAAAAACCTGGATTTAAAAATTAGTTTTTCATTTCATTTTTGTTTTGCAAAGATTATGAATCAAGAATTGTTAACTGAATAGATCAGAATAGAACACAAATTTTTGTAACTAAACACTATATTAGTGCTATCTTTAGACTGTATGACCAACATGTAACAACAGTAGTTAATCTTATATTGTGGTGCATAACACTACGGCCTCTGCCAAAAGATTTTTGGTCTTATTTCTCTATTGATCAGTGGTGCCTCATCTAAAACATCAGACAAGCAGTCCAACATGTAACCATGTGGTGTATGCAGTATTTTAGTGGATATTCTGGCCTGCATGATGAGGAATTTACCTGATTGTAAGCAATGCTCTGTAGTTAGGAAAGCAACCATCTGTTCCAGAGAAATCTGACCTGGACATGATGATCTATTACCCTAGTCCCTGAGGTCCAGACTCAAAGCTGCTGCCATAGTCTGATGGAAATTTGCTAACATTTGATTTTATATATATAAAGTCTATTTCTGGAGGTATTTTAATACCAATGCCAGTGCACACCACAAAACACTGAAATCAAATTATTACATTCTTTACACATGTACCCTGACTATTTCTATCTATTGGCAAACTGAAAGAAAATAAAAAATGATAATTATTTATCACATTGACACGGATGGAAAATTATGTCCATTATATATATTAAATTAAATATTAAATACACAAACCTATCCCATATCCTACTACTCATGCCTAGTGCTACACATCTCAATCACTGCCTGTATCTCTGAATGGTTCAGTGATCCAAATAGGTCTGGTGTAGTGCTTATCATTTCCCCCATGCTTATTATTGGAAGAGCAACTGAGCCAATGAGGGCTTTGCAGGCAGGATTAAGTACATGAACATCATCTTTGTGTGTCAGAGCTAGAACAAAAATGGCAACAAGCATCATGGACGAGACTGACACACCCGTGCAGGTTGTCTGTTTAAAGAAATACCAACTTAAACATATACCTTCAGTCACATGCTCTGACTCCCAACACTCCCTGTGAGCATGACTTGTAACAGAGGAAGATAGAAAATTAGTAGTTTTCATATATATGAACTACAGGTCATGGCCATGAAGATGAGTCAAATATTAATTACTTAAAATATACCCAATCATTCTAAAAGTTGTGATAGGAAGATATAGCAGTGAAGTGCTTTATTGTTAAAGATTTTAATTAGTTACATGCATATAATGCATTTAAATAACATTTAAATAGCATATGACATTAACAGTCATCACTATCCTCAGCAAAATATCAACATATATAATGATTTCTTCTCCATGACTGTGAATCCTGCAGATATGCCAGTGTTAACATGAAACCCAGCCTGAGATTTCCTCTGGCCCTGATCTCTCTTAACCTGCACATTTTACAGCCATCAGCAACAGATGCTGTTCCACTGTCAAATGGCCTACAAAGCACACTGCACTACTTTAATCCTATGTGTCGCCAGCATTAAAAATTGGATTGAGACGGATAAGATTAGATTATGCCTGCAGGATTTGAAAAAATGTAAAAGCTTCATTTAGGCTTTAACATAATCTCCTTTTGCTTCCGGCAGGCATCAGGCCTCCCAGCAGATGCCAGATACACTTTGTATAGATGTTGTCTTATTTTATCTCCTCTTTTTGGATTTGGTCCTTTTTTATTATATTGTAGGTATTTGTAGGTTTCCTTTTCATGGGGATTGTGTAGTTTCATATTGAGGAAAGCTTTGGGTGGTTCATAGGGCAAACATTTCTGGAACTACACAATGCATGCTCATTGGCTGAAGCTGGTAGTTTTCTACGTCCTCACAGCTATAAATCTGATTCATATCAAACCCAGCTGCAGTGCATGTAACCAAAGAAAAGAGTGCTTTTAGTAAATTGTCTTCTTCTCTATCTGACAGCAGTCTGCATTGTTGGGTACTGTGTTAGACTGTAATATAATGCTCATTCTTAGGTAGGTCTGCTCTAAAAGCCATGTTGTTTACTAGCATGGAAATCCTAAAAAAGAAGAAAAGTCAGGTAAAATAAACATGTTAAGGCTGAAAGATCTTATATAAAACATATTTATAGATTTTACATTAATTAAATAAAAATTCAAAAAGACAATGTACAAAGTATACAAAATAAAAACATAATAAAACATTAAGAATTTTTTTCAGAATATATATATATATATATATATATATATACACACACACAAACCTTTATTTCATTTTTAGGGAATATTTTTCACCTACAGAGGTTATTAGGTGTCATAGGCCAACATATCTGCTCTGTGAGGTTCGAGAAAGTCTGTTTGATATAAGATATAAGAATCCTAATTGGCCCTAATTAAAATACTAAAAACAAAAAACTAACAGAGAAACAAAACTTCTCCAAAAGTTTTGTTACTTTACACTAACAACCTTTGAGTAAAACATCATGCTGTACACCTACCCATGTGTAATGTTAACACATGAAACAATATAGGAAATATAGGAAAATCCATTATAGGTGTATTCAAGACATTTTCCTGACTTAACTAAACATCCATTGTATTATATAGACCTGAAAAGACATTTAATAAAAATGTGATTTTGCCTTATTTCCACATTAGAGAAGGGAAATAAAGAAATGGAGATAAAAATTTCTTGAGCAGAAAAAAATTCAGGTATGAATTATTATTGTATGCATCTTTATTATTTAATAAATATACATGAGATTTGCATAACATAAGCTTTATGTTACATAGTTTTATACAATATAAATGTACCTATGACTTGAACCTTTGAATATATATGTGTGATGTGTGTGTGTGTGTGTTTTGTTTTTGCACCATACTTGTTGAACAGCAGATTAAAGAACTGCAGGTCCTAAGCAGCTACAAGAGGCACCAGCAGCTCTAAGTAGGACCCTGTTAAAGTGGCCTGCTGGTATGCAGTCAGTGTACAGTAAGACAAAATCTCACACACACACATACTATACACACGCACCATGCACCAGGCAGCCATTTGTCGTTTAGACCGTGACCAGAGTTCTGGGTAAGATCTTTATCCTTCCAGCTCAATCTGGCCTGCATCTGCCAGGGGGAATTACACTGATCTACTGTCAAACAGTCCCCTCTCCACCTACTACCATTTGATACCCATGATTTTTTAATTTTATATCATTCTTACAAGTGAGACATTATCTTCAAAATCATAGAAAAAGGGAGAATATATTAAAACTGTCGTCCACGCTGAATAAATGATTCACAGTACTTGACAAAGACAGACTATACGGTTCTATAACAGGAAAGTCCTGACAACAGTTTGGGTTTTAAGGAAAACAGGAACTGGTAATGCATGATGAATGAAACTTGCGGGGAAACATTGTGAGTCTGACTCTGTGTCCAGCACATTTTATCCTGGGCATCCTACTTGAAAATGCATTAGACAAGGTAGAGTTATACAGGGATTTGACTTCTAACAGCAAAGAACATTGACAGTGTCCTTGTCAATGCCACAAACTCCACATGTTGGGCAATGAAGAGAAATGGGTTCATGATAATGGCCAAACTTCAGTTGACAAACAGATTTATTCATCCACCCCAATCCCTCAGCCATCTGATAGCTGAGGGATTGGGGTTACTTTTGAGGAGCTTTCCTTGCAGCTTGCTATGAGCCAGGGATAAATACATCCACACTTTCTCTCTCCATCTCAGGCTGTTAATCCACCAGCAGCTCAGCCATTTACCAGCAGCACAGGACCTCTCAACCTGAAGAGCAAGCAGAGGGCAGAGCACAATGTGTGAGTGAGAATGTATGTGTGTATGTGTGTGTGTGTGTGTGTGTGTGTGTGTGTGTGTCTAAGGGGGGAGGGGTTGTTAATAGTTGAACAGCTGCTTGTGGAACAAGACTCTGCACGCACATTCATGCGTGTGCGCACACACACACACACACACACACACACACACACACACACACACCACCCCCATATGGCAAGGGGCCAGATAACAGAACCTTAGCCAGGGTCACAGTGGGTACTGACTGATCTGCTTTCAGGGGTCCACTCACCAAAGGATTAAAACCACACTGTTAATGTTTTTTAGTATGCATCAGTGTGTTGTTTTTGTTTTCCAGTTTTTGTCTGTTTGCCACAGGCTGTAAAGTAAACCAAAAAAGACCTATTAGGAGTAGAAAATATGGATCCATTGTTATGTTAAATATAATTTAACATCATGAGATGACTGATGGTTGTAATGAAGGACTAGTTTGTTTGTGTATAATAGTAGTTTAGTCAGTTGGGCAGTAAAATCAGCCGATCAGCTCCCTTGTTGTAGTGGGTAGCCAATCAGCAAAATGTTCAGTTTAGGTCAGAGATATAGCATAAAGTCTGCTTGCCGCATGCTAGCTTGCTATAGTAATTGTAATCAGTGGCTGTTACTGCCATGGTGGAAATGTAATTGCCCACATATTCTGATATTTGTACTCTGGCTGTACTGCTGTGCATGGATTCACAGTGATGTTGTGGTTATTACTGAAGTGCCTTATGACAACAGTGGTCTCATGCTAAAGTGTATGTGGCTTTATAATATAAGTGACTTGCTAATCAGCAGTTAAGTTATATAGAGTTAAGAGAGTAGCTGTTAGGATTTATTAGCATTAACACTGCTTAATGATTCCGGTCAGCACTGTTGCTACCTGTGAGCTAGTGTTATTTTATTCTTGTTTTGAAGAAACACATACCAGTATATACCTACCCGTTGGTATTAATAAAATCATTGAATCATACCAGTCATACCAATGGTCATATAGATAAATAAAACACATCCAGAACTTGTAATAAAATTACCAAAGAAAATGTCAGTATGGCCAATCCAAATTATATACCTGACAAATCAAGTTACTACATTAAATTGATGCAAAAATCTAAATTTTCCATACAGCAGTCCCGTTGCATTGTAGTATCTGTGTAAAAAGGTATAGATACCACGCTATAAACATTACTTCACAATTTCTGATGGGTGACAATTTTTTGTGTCTAAGTATATATCACCCTAAAGCCTAACCCTTATTTCTATATAAGTGTACGTTGCTCATCATTGGGTTTGTACTAAGGAAAAACATGGTACACTGCCTTTTACTCCGGGTCCAGTCTGTGTTCAGACCCACTTTTCACAAATTAACCAAAACATGACGTCATATGGACTGCCATGAAACTCACTCTTTAGACCATTTTGAGTCATTGAAATCCTTCATCACCATCACTACAGTGCTGCTTAAAAGTTTGTAAACCGTTGAGAATTTTCTGTATTTCTGCATGAATATGACCTAAAATATGATAAAATTTCTAAAAGTCCTAAAACTAAAAGTGAACCCAATTGAACAAATTAGACAAAAGATAAATATTTTCATTTACTTTTTGAGGAAAATTATCCAATCTTACTTATTTGTGTGAGGCAAAAGTATGTGAACCCTTGCTTTCAGTAACTGGTGTGACCCCCTTTTGCAGCAATAACTTCAACCAAACATTTCCAGCAACTGTTCATCAGCCCTGCACATCGGGCAAACAGGATTGGGACTGCCCAAAAGCCATCATTCCACATGGAATTTGGGCCTGAAGAGGATATGGGACGTGGGCCCGATCAGGGCCAGGATAAAAATGAACTGTGGTCCAGATGTGGTTTATTTGTTTAGTTTTTGGTTTACATGTGACATTGCTATGGTTTGCTTGTGGCCTAGATCTGGTAAACAGGAGTGGACTGCTCAAGTGCCATCATTTCATGCGGTATGTAGGCTGGATGAAAGTGTCGAGTATGGGTCAGATATGGGCCACAGTAATTTAGCTATCTGGGCTGTGTCGTATATTTGTCAGAACTGGCTCCAATTGATGTAAAATATTTGGGCCATATGCACCATATCATATCGGGCCATTTTAGGCTCACTTCCAGATTATTTAGTCTCAATTGCGCTGCATCTTTACCTATAGTGGCCCAATACTGTTCAACCATATTTGGGCCATATTCACCATTTCAAATATGGGCCACCTCAGGCTCACTTGCACATTAGCCAGTGCTTACTGTGTTGTATATTTGCCAGATCTTTGCCAAAGATGGCCCACGTTTGTTTTGGGATATTTGGGCCATATTTGTTATTTTACAGGTAGGCCACTTCAGGCTCACATCTGTTTTGTCCGGGCCAGAAGAAGACCAGCAGTGCCATATCATTGCCTGAAGTGGCTCACTTCTGTATGCTATCTGGGAATGGGGTCCTTTGTGACCTCCTGGAGTATTGCACACCTGCTCTGGGTGAGATCTCCTGGGGAGGGTAACAATGGTGTTGGATATATGTGACGTGATGTGCTGACATGCTACGGTAAGCGTATTCCGTCATTTCTGGTTGCGGACTGTGTTACTGATAGCATTGTTGCTGCTGACAATTCGCTTGTGTTACTATATTATTGTGGATTAACACCTACCATATTTGTGAATTTTGTGATTTTCCGCTAGTCCCACTGTTATAAAAATTAGGATTAGACTGAGTGTGTGCTCCTTTTCTTTTCATGTGTTAAGATGAAGGTTTCTCTTTTATTCAGTAACTTGTATAGTAAGTAACCCTAGTTAAAGGTTAGGGTGAAGGGTCAGGATAAATATTTATGAGGAGGTCATAAAAGGGCTAAGGGACAGGCCAGGAAGGATGTAGGTAGATTGAGGTAGATTGGGGGTGGCCATAAATTAAGATAATATCTTACCAGTGGAATGTGTTTGAACACATCAAGAGAAAGCCTAGGTATATAAGCAGACTATGAATGCTCCTCAGGGAGCCTTTTTTTTGTAACCCTACTTGTGTGTTGCATTGTAAAACGTTCCTTCTTGTACAAGAAAACAAATTCAACTTAAACTCTGATTCTTTGGATCCAGTCTCCATCATTTAAAGGTCATTAAGAAGAAATTCTTATGACACCTACATAAGCACTCTCATTGTGTTTTTCTCTTAGTGACTTTTTCCTGCTAATCGTACAGCGGTTAGTTATTTGAGCTCAGCAGCTAGCACTAGCATTACCAGCTAACCCTCAAGCTAAACAGTTAGGATGGCTTCTCTTTCTCCCTCTTGCTCTCCTGCTCTCTCTTGTTCAATGTGTCTCATGTTTAGTTACTCCTCTGCCTCCTTTAATGATAATGGAAAATGTAATAAATGTAGTTTATTTGCAGTGTTGGAGGCGAGGCTTAGTGAATTGGAGGTGCGGCTCCACACCATGGAAACAAACAAACAGTCAGTAGGTAATGTAATTAGCCAGCCCCCGATAGTTGGTGCGGACCAACCTAGCGTAGCCCCTGCTCCCCCGGTAGATCCCGAGCAGTATATATCAGTCGAATCTGATTTGAACTTATAATAATTTCTGAACAAATAAATAAAAAATAAATAAAAAAACTTTTTTTTTAAAAAAAGTACTATATCATATTTTAAATTCTACTTTATTTTTATATTTAGGATCACTGACATATTCTCACATATTTAACCACAGGTGATTATTGTATGGATGATTGTGATACCAGGTAAAGTCACATTCTTTCATTCATCCGCTGAAGGTGGAAAGTTTCTAGAAAGTGTATGTGAATGCTGACAGCTGAAATAAATTAAAAATAAAAAATCATTTAAAGTTCAAATTCAAATTAAGTTTGTATCTTAAACTATGTGGAAATATTAAATGTTAAAAAAAAATAGGTGTGGGTTCACTCACAGTCTCCATTCAAATATATAGTAGTATAGTATAGTATTTTTCTGTGTCCAGCTGCAGTTACTTATTGTCTCTACATACCTGACAGTAGGCCTAACTGTTTCAATCAATCTTTCAAAATAAAAGCACACCACACTTGTAAGAAATATCCCTCATTTTTAAAAACAAAATGATTCAGGGTCTCATTTATAAAACAGTGCGTAGGATCCATATGTAAGTGTGAAAAAGGCCCCCCCTGGGGGCGACACTCCCCCTCACCTACTCTCCTCACCAGAGCTGATTAGCACAGACTCACAGCCAATCAAGTTATCAGTATCAGAGTTTGCTCCAGAGAGCTGCATAACACTTGCAGTAAAGAGACCACCGGACTCTCTCTGTCTTTTCATCTGCACAGTCATCTGATGCACAGTGCGTCTAACGCAAAACCACTCGATCATCAGACTGAAAGATTGTGGATGTGGTGGTGTAAATAAATATCTCAACTAAGACATCGGTGTGATTCTAATCGATCACCTGCAGCGGGTTCTACCACACTTACATCGAGCCAATAGTTAAGCAGGGAACCTGCATCTCCCTCACAAAGTGGTCGTTCGAGCTGGATAATTAGAGCCTACTGCAGTCCAAGATGTCCAATTCAGCAGATAAAGAGTCAGGTAATCGTGTCAGGAGGCAGACATCCCTCCCTGGCTACCTTAATGATTATGTCTTGTATGATGAGGCTAAACCAGCACCACCACCTCCCACACTACCTGCTCCATCTCATCCCCCACCAGAGGAGGAGAAAGAAGAGGTTATGACTCTATCTGGAGTACGCACTGCATCTCCAATTAGTCAAGAGTATAACCACCCTGCACCGTGGTTGCCAGCTGATAACTGGCAGGCGGCGTGTGAGAGACTTGAACGAGTACAGGAGAGTCTACTTGCATCCATGCAGGAACTACGACTGCAGCCGAGCTGAAAGCACAAAATCAGCACAGTCATGCGAATCACGAGCAGCGCCAGCAACCAAGTATGGATGATTCAGAGTCTCATAAGGGGGTCGAGCCCAGGGGAGTCAACATGCCCAGGCCCGAGCCATCCAATCCCACACCAGCAGAGGCAACGCAGCCACGTTACATGCATTCACCCTCATCAACTACCAGGTATCCTGGAGAAGTCGTACCTCGCCCAGTGCAATACTATCGTCGCCTTTCAGATCGAGATGACTACTCAGCCCAATACACTCCTCAAGCAGGAAGGTATGAAACAACCCCTGATAGGGCACCCACTTACCCGGAGCTTGCACTCAGCATGCCCAGTTCACAGCCCACCATTCCTGAGTACACAGTTGAACCACGCTATGCTCCTGAGTATGGATACCCATCAGAGCACTGTTATACACCTGAGAGGTCTGCAGACTCCAGAGGGCGCCATTATTCCCCAGAATGGAGTCAGAGCAGACAAACACCTCCCCATTCCGACTACCCCGCTGCGGGTGCCTATGCATCAGAGAGGGGGAGAGGCCCTCCTGCGTGGCATGCCTCCAGTCATGATAATTGGACGCCCGCAGGTGGCCAGGAAAGGACATATCGGGGGCCTGCTCTACCATACCAGAGTTCATCCATCCTAATCCCAGAGAGTTTGCCCGACTGAAGGTTGCCCTGGATAATATACTGCCAAAGGATGCCACTGAACGTTTTAAGTTTCAGATATTGATGGATCATCTGAAACTTGAAGAAGCTCTACTCATTGCTGACTCTTATAGCAACTCTCATTACCCCTTCACAGGCCTTAAACCAGCAATATGGATAACCACATCAGCTGGCTCTTCAGTGCATCACAGAGCTAATGGACGGTCCCAACATAAACACTGGTGACATCAAAGCATTCAGGATGTTTGCCCTGCGAGTCAGATCACTGGTCAGCATGCTGGATCAACTCGGGGATAAAGGAAGAATGGAACTGGATTGCGGCTCTAATGTTTCCCGCCTGCGAGGTAAACTGCCACATGATCTACGATCCAGTTTCAGACGTTTCATCCACCCACTACAGATTCCCATTCCCACTTTACTGGATTTGGCGGACTGGTTGGAATATGAGCTCCAGGTTCAGGAAGACATGTCACAGTATAGCACCTCCAGGAGAGACACAAACTCAAAAGGCAGAGACATGAAGAGGGGAGGCAAGGCACCAGCTAAAACATCCATTCTCATGCTTGGCACAGCCCCCAAACCACAAGCTGAGAAACAAACAGAAGTAGCTATGCAGCAACCTCCCAAGAAGTTTTGCCCATTCTGTGAAAACAACAAACACTCACTCAACAACTGTGCTAACTTCAAGCTTCTTAATACCACCCAGAAACGTACCTGGGTGCAAGATAACAACCGCTGTTGGCGCTGTGGCAGGAACCACCGGGCAGCAGAGTGTGATTTGAAGATGTGCTGCAAAGCCTGTAATAATCTCATTGCCCTCCATGAGATCAATGAAAGAAACCCAGGTAATGCGGATAAGTATAACAAGAAAGTTGAGCAAACAAAGACAGAGCTGGTCAAGCCAACAATCACGAGCGGAGCAGATGAGGTGCTATACATAGGAAAACCTCCCATGGGACCCCGTGTCCTGCTCAAGGTGTGCAAAGTAGTGCTTAGGAATGGAGATAAGAACCTAGAGACTTATGCTATATTGGACGAGGGTTCAGAGCGCACGCTGCTTCTCCACTCCGCAGCCCAGCAGTTGAGTCTTGAAGGTCAAGCAGAAGATTTACCCCTGCGTACAGTGAGGCAGGAGCTCCAAGTGCTTCACGGGGTGGCTGTCTCCTTCAGTGTCTCACCATCCAGCTATCCAAAGCAGGTATTCAACATCTATGGAGCCTTCATTGCACCAAGCCTAGGCCTGGGAGAACACGCCTACCCAATCAAAGCACTGCAGCGGAAATACAGGCATCTGAGGAATCTCCCTCTACAGCAGTTTGGGAGCACTCATCCTGTCTTGCTCATAGGCTCTGACCATCCTCACTTAATAACACCTGGAGCTCCAGTTGCTATCAGAACCCGCCTCGGATGGACTCTTCAGGGTCCGACCCATGGACTTAAGCAGTATCTCTCACAGCAACACTGTCTTTTCACAACCTATGGAGACCCACCAGTAGACCTCTAACAACAAGTGGAAAGGTTGTGGCAGATGGATGTGCTCCCCTGGCGGAGTGAAAAGGCCAGCATGAGATCACGACAGGATCAAGAGGCCATCAAATGCTTAGAGGACAAGACTCAGCGAGTAGAAGTGGATGGTATCTACCGCTATGCTACCCCTCTCCTCCGTGTCCACAATTTCCCACAACTAAGTGCACCAAAGGAAGCTGTTCTCCCCCTGCTTAGAAGCACTGAGAGGAGACTCACCAAAGCCCCAGAGCAAGCTGCAGCCTTTATAGCAGAGATACAGAGGCTAGAGCAAGCTGGTTATGTGGTGATGTTGGAGCCTGGAGCAGAAGACACGCCCACCAATTGGTACATCCCCCACCGCATGGGGGAACATAATGGGAAGCCTTGTGTGGTCTTCAATTGCTCTTTCCAGTTCCAGGGCATGGACCTCAACAAACTCCTCCTCCCGGGACCAACACTAGGGTCCTCTCTGCTTGCCGTCGTCCTACGCTTCAGGGAACATGCTGTGGCCTTTAGCAGTGACATACGTGGTATGTTCCATCAAGTCAGACTCCTTCCAGAGGACCAGCCACTCCTTCGCTTTCTCTGGCGAGAAGTCAAACGGGAGGAAGAGCCTGCCATATACGAATGGAGAGTACTCCCCTCTGCCACATCCTGACATCATTCATTTCAGCAGCTGCTGCGCCACAACTGACTCTCTCCTTTTCGCTCCAGGTGATAAAATGTTGGGCGGACTTTTCAAAATTTTCAAATTGAAAGATGCTTATGGAATAATTATGGCTCACAATAAACCCCAGTACAGATAACACTGCTGTTTTGAATGTTTATAATAATGTGGATCTATAATTAATGTTTGATATGAAGTGAAATTAAATTCCTGACAGGATTATTATACAATCTGGCTTCAATTCACCACCTCACCATCTGAGTCGTCGATTTCCCATCTCCAAAATGTTCGTACGCATGGGTCAGAGTTTGCTTAGAGGTGTGCATGTTATCCCCTCAAGTTTGTTTTTAGAGATCACAACTTTTGCATGGAAAGTGGCATACGCTTCTTTCAGGCCCCATTTTGTGTGTAGGCAACGGTTATAAATGAGACCCCAAATCCTGAGGGGCCAGAGTGCGAGGTCCCGACCAACGCTGCTTGAAGCTTTAATTTGCCTGCTATTGCCTCTTGTTTTGAGCTTCTGGTTTTAATTTTACTTTAGGGCCCCCTTTTGGAAGAATTGCATGAAATAACACACACATGTGCAATGTCACAGTCACAGTAGTTATGGCCCCTTAAGTGCATCAGGCAGACAATCCATATTATCCAAAATTGAATTAGACAAAGTGAATTTTTTTTTTCTGGGTCCTCTAAATATGGTATGTACCAAGTTTAATGAAGATTAGATTAAATATGTGCCAAAAGGAGCAAAAAAAAAAGTGTTTACAAAAAATCAAAAAGGGTGGATTTTTTGTTGTTTTTAGGCAGAAATGGGTGTGGCCTATATCAGTCTAATCAACATCATCCAAGGAACCCCCTTTCCAAATATTGTTTTCATAGGCCTTACCATTCATGCAAAAAAACAAAAAAACATATGGAAACATAATAATAAAGACTAGAAAATGCAATTTCTGTAGAAATTGTGTGTGATTGCTGACAGCTGATTTAGATTGCTGGAAGCTGAATAGTATTGAAAATTTTTTTTAAAAAGTAAGGTAAAAAAAAAACTAAAAAACACAAGTGGAATCAAACCTACATCCTCTTGGTTGCAAGACACCTGTGTTATGCACTAAGCTAACATGCCACACAACAGTAAGTGTGTCTGCATTTGTTTTTTACCTTCAACTTCACTGACTGCTACTCTCAGAAGAGTTTGAACTAAAAAAAAATCAGATTTTGTGAAGGACAAATTTATTGTTGTATTGTAATTATTGAGACCATATACATTGTTAAACATAAATGTTACCATTTGATGTACTGCACCAGAGTTAGCTTATAGCTCATTTTCATCTGCAGTCCCTTCCTCATCATTGCTTTATGTATGAATCACTTAAATTGGTTGCAGCCTAAAGCTAGAAGGCAGTTTCACTGGGTTCAGTTCATCTTTAAATGTGTTCATATTAATTGTCCTTCATATTTGAAACAGTTTTTGTTCCATATAGATCTTCTTATTCACTCAGACATATGCAATATCCCTAAGTTGGCTCCAGCCGACTGGAATAATCTTCCTCTTTCTCTTAGATCTATTTACTCTTTTTGCTGCTTCAGGACTTCTTTATTTTGTCATCTTAAAACAACCTGTTCATGATTTTAATTTGTGTGTATTTGGAATCAGAGGATTAATTTTAATAAGTGCTCTCTGTAATGATGAAACTGATCTGTTTTTATGGGTCATTTCTCATTTCTTGCATCTAGCTTCTTGTACAACTGCTGAGGGTGGGGGTAGGGTGAGAGATAGTGAGAGAGCATTGATGCTAATTTTGGAGCTAACCCCTTCACTTTTCCAGCAGTTGGGGAAACAACAGACGTGACATTTCATGGTGTTGACAAGCTGCAGAATTTATTTATACTGATACACTGTAGTCTGTACTGTACATTTACTGCCAAACTGACAACTTACTGCTGCTAACCTTTTCCTCTGCTCTGCTTGCATTCACTGTTATTTCTGACATTCACTGTCTCGTTTAACCACTCTCTCGCCTATGCTCTGCCCTTTTCGTTCCCAGGCAACGACAACAACAGTAACTCATGTTGCGACGCAATTGGTACTGGTTAATGTGGAAGTGAGCCTAAAATGGTCTGGATATGATATGGCATATATGGCCCAAAATATTCTACCACAATCTGGGCTCGGCAAATATATGGCACAGCCAGCACTGGCTAATCAGGGTGTCAGCCTAATATGGCTCATATTTCCAATGGTGAACATGGCCCGAATATGGTTGAACACTAATGGGCCACTATAGGTAAAGATGCGCCACAATTAGTACTGACTAATCTGGAAGTGAGTCTGACATGGCCAACATGTAAAATAAAAAATATGGCCCAAATATCCCAAAACAAATGTTGGCCCTTTTTGGCAAAGATTTGGTGCTCTTGGTGATGTGTAAACTGGATGTCGTCCATTCAATTCAATTTTATTTATATAGCGCCAAATCACAACACAAAGTCATCTCAGGGCACTTTTACATGGAGCAGGTCTAGACCATGCTCTTTAATTTACAGAAAGAGAGACCCAACAGTTCCCCCCATGAGCAAGCACTTGGCAACAGCAGTAAGGAAAAACTCCCAACTCGGCCATCTGCCTTGACCGGTTGTGTTGAGAGGGAGACACAGTGAATGAGAACAGCAACAACAACAACAATCAACAACAGATACATAACTAGCAGCAACAAACAGCAGCAATAGCAGTAATGGCTGGCGAAGGACAGAAGAAGGGCGCCAACACATCAGCATAGTTTATGGGGCTTCCTGTGGATTAGAAAGCACAAAGAACTCTGGGGAAGAAGTAAAGTTCGTAAAATGCAATAATGGTAAAAAAAAAAAAAAAAATACATGCAGATGGAGAAGAGGAGAGATGAGCTCAGTGCAGTGAAGTCCCCTGGCAGTCTAGGCCTATAGCAGCATAACTAAGGGCTGGTCCAAGGCAAGCCTGGTCAGACCTAATATAAGCTTTATCAAAAAGGAAGGTTTTAAGCCTACTCTTAAACATAGAGAGGATGTCTGCCCCTCGGAGCAAATCTGGGAGATGGTTCCACAAGAGAGGAGCCTGATAGCTGAAGGCTCTGCCTCCCATTCTACTTTTAAAGACTGTAGGAACCACCAGTAAACCTGCATTCTGGGAGTGCAGTGCTCTAGTGGGATAATACGGTACTATGAGTTATTTAAGGTATGATGGTGCCTGACCATTAAGAGTTTTGTAAGTAAGGAGAAGGATTTTAATTTTATTCTTGATTTTACTGGAAGCCAATGCAGTGAAGCTAAGATGGGAGGGCTAAGATGGGATCTCTTTTTCTAGTTTTAGTTAGTACATGAGCAGCTGCATTCTGGACCAGCTGCAGAGTCTTTATAGACTTGTTAGGGCAGCCTGATAATAATGAGCCATGTGATACATAGTGAATACGGCCCAATATCAACAATAGTAACCAAATAACCAAAAGTGATATGATATGGCAAATATGGTCTAATACTATACAACAAATTTGGCCCTCTTTTGGCAATTGTATGACACTGTCAGCACTGGCTGTTATAGTGTGAGCTTAATGTGGTCCACATTTGAAATAGTAAATATTGCCCAAACATTGCTGAACATTATCAGGCCACTTTAGGTGAAGATGTGGCACAACTGGTACTGGCTTATCTGAATGTGAGCCTGAAATGGCCCATATCTGGCAAACAGGAGCGGACCACCCAAGTGCCATCATTCCATGTGGTATGTGGGCCACATGAAAGTGTTGAGTGTGGGCCCTTTATGGGCCACGGCAATTTTGCTACCTGGGTGAGAGCTATGATATCTGGGCCAGTTTTGGCCAAGATAGGCACACTCAAAACTGTGGCTGGCTAATCTGGTTATCAGATATGATTTACTGTGGTTTTAATTAGTGACACGGGCACTGCACGAGTCACTATGCTCTATAGCTATGCAATAGCAATTATTGTTATTTGTCATGTTTCTTCCACTTCTTATTATTCCTCTTCTGTACAAAATTTCAGCACGTAACTAGTCCCGCAGCTTTGAGAAAAACCATATGAATTATACATCAAAACGTGCGGCTCGTTCGGGAATGTTCAAATTTTCAAAAACTGCAACAAAATTTCCCATAGGAAATGAATGGGAAGGGGTCGAAAAACGTCCACATTTTAGGGGCAATTTCAAGCTTCAACTACTTTGGCTTACTTTCAGCTACAGACTTCATTCAAACTTTACAAAGTTGTCAGCTATTAAGCTTGTATCCAACTTTTTTTTATACTTTTTGATGTGTGGAAGAGGTTGTTTAAATTTTTCAGAAAAATTTCTGGATAAATCATCCTTTCAGTCACATATTTTGGTCTACACAAATATTTTTTTCCATAGAAGCAGGTACACTTGTGTTCTGTCATTTAAACTGCCAACTGTAGCTCAGACACAAACAGAATTTGAACTACCAGCCCTTTTGTGAAGGGGTTACTGACCAACTGTCCCATAGACTCCCATATTAATTAGGGAGGAGATTTCAGGAGGAGAGCTGAACCGACACCCTTTTTTCTCTTGCTCTCCTGTCCACATTAGCAGTGCACTTTTCCCAAGTGAATGTTTGTTTAGTGATTTGCTCTACAAGCTGCAGGACAAGACATGTTCATGTGTTGTAAGTTATCAGGTTTTTACCATGTTTAAAAGAGGAAGGTATCCTCCCCCCCGCCCCCCTTGTTTTTTGTTTTTTTTTTGGCTGATCCCTAAAATTATCTAATCTGTGATATGATCTGAACCATGAGTTTTGTGATCTGTTGCACCCCCAGTAGATACAGTTTTTATTGCTGGTAAAAACAGAACCTCACATTTATGTATGACAAAAGCGTTTCACTGAGTTTCTCACAGTCAGGCAGATCTTTGCTCATCTCCTCTTCGATGCGGGTGGAAGCTTCTTTTTATTAACCAGAACAGGTGTCTTTTAAACTGAGCATATTTATTCTCTTCCAAAATGCCACAGCTTACAAAATGGGGAAAAAACAGAGCTGGAACCCGACATCTTCAGCAAACACCTTTTCCTCTAGCAACAACAGACCATATAATTTTCTGGAAACCTTCAAAATAAAAGCATTTCTGTTTTTGTATATTCTCCATATGAACATTGAATAATTACCATTACCATGTTTATCATGACATTTTACTGTAAATGCTATAACTGTAACTAAATGAGTACTGTAAGTAGTCAAGTAGCAAATAGTACATTCTACATTTTTTTAACTAACAACTTAAACTAAACATTATCTATATTTTAATCAATTAAATCAAACAATTCACAACAATGTCACACACGCATGGTAAGATTTTTCTCTTTAGACTTTCAATTGCATGAAATATATGGGCTGTAACTTTTCATGCAGACAGCTATGTGCATACCAGTATCTGATGTTGTTTTTGTATATATAATTGTTTTTGTGTTTGTTGAAAACCAGGCGGAGGGAGACTCAGTGTGGGGGTTCTGTCTCAGGCATATTTCTGCCCGAGCTGATCGATGGCCCCCCAGACAGCACCTAGAGTGAGACGTGTGAGAGGTATGCACCGGATTGAATAGGAAGGGATGAAGGGATGAAGGCAGGGATGAAGGGATGAAGGTAAGGATGAAGGGATGAGGGGAGGGAGGGACGAGCAGGAGGTAGGGATGAGGTAGGAGGATGCAGGGATGAAGGGAAGGGAGGGTGGGTCGAGAATTCTGAGACATGGTAGGATGGGTTGACTTGGTATTAGTAGGCTTGGCAGTTGATTAGAGGTGTGGTTGAGACGTGGTTCTGCTCTTGAACCTAAGTTAACAAGTTAACTACATTTCACTAGCATGAACCATGCCACAATAATATGCAGTTTAAAGATTTCATGGAATTCAGCAGGTATTGAATGTTGAGGATAGATGCATGGATGTGGGTGAAGGTAGAAGGAGGATGTCATCTGTTAGGCTGAAGGCCAGATAGGGGGAGATCAGTGTGGGGGTTCCATCTCAGGCATATTTCCGCCCGAGCTGATCGAAGGCCCCCAAAAGAGTCAGATTTAAATAGAACGGATTTGAATGATAGCTCTGTTTCAGTGAAGAAGAACCAGTGTTGAGGTGATGCCTTAGTGGCATACCCAGAGCTGATGTATTCAGTCAGTAGCTCATTTGGGCTGAGATAGGATTTGAGGCAGAAGAGTAAATATGGAAAGAAACTTCCCAGCTGATCCGTTTTGCTCGTTTGGAGCACAAATATGAATGATTTAGTTATGTGGATGGTTATGTGAGGTAGAATTGGGTGACAAGAAGAATTATAGGCTGATGAAGTTGGGGCAGATTTGGAGCACCTTGGAAATCTAAAAGCCAACAGGACATGGATGCTAGCGTCAAGTCCCCCATAGGGAATATGGAGCCTGACCATAGGGAGCAGCACAGATCCTGAGAAGGTAAGACGTGAGTGGTGAGTGTTTAGCTGAGAGAGCCGGTTACTGTTTATGCAAGCCTTTTATTGACCTGGTATCATAAGAATGGGTGATTGAAGGGCAATGTAAGCCAGTGACTAGATTGATAAAGGAGTCGATTCCTGCTAAGTAGGTCTGGATGATGGAGGACCAGATTTTAGATTGAATGAAATTGCAAGTGGACATGATGTCCAGAAAGGGAAGAGGTAGTAGTTGGGTGGAGTAATATGCCTTGAAGCAAGTTAGGTAGACAGAGTGCGCTTGGGATGAGACTGTGAAGGATGAGTTCTAGTGAAGCGTTAGAGAGGTTTGCCAGCTGTGGAGCTATCTGAATGTGGTGGCTGAATAAGGATGGGCACTGAGTGAAGATTCAATTCTGGGGCCAAGTGTCTGAATTTCTGGAATGAGAAGCTAGACGGTGAAACCAGGATGTGAGCTGCCCAGAGGATGAACTGGTGTTGAGAATATGATGAGTCTGTGCAGGAATTGAATGATGGCTAGAGAATGAAATCAATCTTTGTTTAGAATAGCTATGACCATGGTGTTATCAGAGTGGATAAGTATGATTTTTTTTTACCATTTGTGCCCCTAAAGGATGGTGACTATTAAGAAGGTACGGCTTGTAAAGTGCAGTTAAAGGAGAGTAGTTGTAGCGGCTATCTTGTCCGATGCTCTTAACCACCACTATTAAGCAGTCCAGTTCACTTTTAAGCTTGACGCACACAAGGAGGCAGTAACTTCAGTTTATTTGTTGTGTCTTTGTTTAAATCGAAGTTCTTGTATGAGCATTTAGGCAAAAAGCATGGTCTGTCTGCTCTCAAGAATTCTGAAACAGACAGGGTAGTATGGGTTATTAGTAGGCTTGCCAGATGATTGGAGGTGTGGTTGAGGCGTGATTCTGCTCCCAAACCTAAGTTATCAAGGTAATTACATAAACCTCAAGCAGAACCAGGCCCTAGGTGGGAAGCCATCTGCTTAGACCAGTTGGGTTGAGAGAGAGAGAAGACGGTGGGGAGGTGGGGACACAGAGAAGCAGAACAGCAACAGCAACAACAACAATAGGTAGATGACTAGCAACAACAAACAGCAACAACAGCAGGAACAGCTGGTGAAGGACAGAAGAAGGATGTCAACATGTCAGTATGGTTTATGGGGTTTCCTGCGGATGAGAAAGTTAGTAACATGCAGTAATGGTACATGAATACATACAGAGGAGAGAGGAGCTCAGTGCATCATGGAAAGTCCCCCGGCAGTTTTGGCCTATAACTCAGCATAACTCAGGGCTGGTCTAAGGCAAGCTTGGTCGGCCCCAACTACAAGCTTTATCAAAAAGGAAAGTTAAGTGGAGAGGGTCTCTGCCCCCGGACCAAATCTGGGAATCTAGAAGATGGTTCCATAAGAGAGGAGCCTGAAAGCTAAAGGCTCTGCCTCGCATTCTACTTTTGGCCACTGTATGACCCACTAGATTGCTATGGTGACAGTGCACCCTAGTGAAACAAGCACCCTCTTTCATATCCAGTGCTATTGGTTGTAGCTTTGTATTTTGTAATTTTTTTATAATGTGTTCTGTATGTTTTATGCTTTGTACTGTTTTTATTGTGCTGTTATATGTTTCAATTGTAAATATAATACAATCTCAGTTTTCAACAAAGAGATTTATGTTTTGGGTGATTTATTCAAAAACACTATATCCTATTTTAATGGAAGTAACATTGAATGAAAGAGGACAGGTTCGTCTACATTTTTTGTATAAATTGTGCTTGTAGAGAGTAAGATGTGGGAGTAAGAGATCATAAGGCTTTGAAGATTTTTGATAAAGATTTGAAGGCCTGAACCTTTAGTGCGTGATGTCATGATTGACATCAGGCACACTGGGTCTAAACATTCCATATAATATACACTAATGCAAAAATCTGAGAATGGCTGAAAATGACATAAAACTTAACCTGTGAACTTGAAAAAAAACATACAAGATATCAAAAAGCTCACTACGAGTTTAATAGCTGAACGTATTGTGACCAGTTTAAAGCCAAAATGAAGTCCCTAGCTGAAAGTATGTAGAAGTAGTTGAATTACAAAGTGGAGTGGTTTGAAGAGGATTTGAACATTCTGTTCATTCTTTTCAATGGCAGAATTTTTTTGAAAAATGTTTAATATTTTAGAAAAAGTAGGAAAAGTAGAAAAAAGCTGAAAACAAGCATACATAACCTTAAAAAGCTGAACATTTTGATAGTTCATTAGTTTCTGTGAATGAAATGAAATGAGGGGGTAGAAAGCTTGCAAAAAATGTACAGAAGAAGAATTATAAAGAAAGAAAGAACTAATAAAGATTTGGATATCAAAAGTGTGAATATTGACAAGAATAAAGAATAGGATTAGGACAGCACACCTAGTACACTGATTTTAATTTTATTTTTTGAAAAACCTCAGTAAAAACTAGTTTATGTTTAAGCAGAATTTGCGCCCACACACACAGTTAACAGAATACTGCAGGGATATACTATATATATCCCTATTTTACCCAGGGTAAGACTTTATGTCATCCATAGAGATATTAAACAAGTTACTCAGATTAATAACAAGCTGTCAGTGTGGCCAGATCCTGGTTTTATGGGAGAGAGGTAGAGCAGAATTGTTGCCTGTGGGCAACAGCGCACTGGGAGCACTGCCATTACTTTGAAGTCGATCTTGCACAGAGATTAGTCCTGGACAAAGACCAGCGACCAGCAGTGACGTGTCTCACTGCTGCCTCAGTTGTGACAGGCATATTTCTCCTGTAATTAATCACTCCCTATTAGCTGCTTGAATTGCCTGATAGACAGGCCCTGTGTTTCTCTGTGCAGAACATGGCATATAGATTCCGTCTGTAATAATGAGAGCTACACACACCATCCCCTCAGATATGTTGGTCTGATACTGTCTTTCAATTTTTCTTTACTGTACTATAAATATTATTATATACTGTATATGTCATTCATTCAGAAACGCTGATTACATACAGACTCTAAGGGTCCTATTTTCCTGAAATTGGGCACAGGCACAAACACAGGCCTTACCTCATGGTGCATGGTCCATGTGGGTGTGACCAATACATTTCCAACCCAGCAACCCAGACACAGCCAGACACAACATGGAGGAGAGACTGAACACACTATTAGTGGGAGGAAAACAGAATCAGCAGGTGGAGTCTAGGAAAGCTTCAGTAATGACCAATCGCATGAGCTCCTCTCATCCCCTTTTAATACTGCAACAGGTGACATAGAGGAGAGAGGCTGAGCAAGAGAGAGAGAGAGAGAGAGAAAAGAATTCACCTCTGTGAAGCACTTGAAGTTCCAAAATACAAATTCAGAACATCCCAAATATTAATAAACATCAATCCAAATAGGCTGACAATAGAATGAAATTGGAAAATTTGCTGGTTAGTGTTGGAAAAGCACAAAGGTTCTATCACTGTTTTGGTTTTGTCCAAATATTTAAATAATTAATGAAGGTATCCATGCTGTGCCATCCATGTGTGAACTGATGCACAGCCCCTCTCTTAAATCAGAGACTGTAGATGAAACACATGTATCACTCTTGCTGCTGTGTGATGACTGCAGCTGTTTAATAAACATGGAAAAGATCTCACATTCTACAATTTGTTGTGGACACAAACAGAAAATTGTGTTTTGATTCTTATGTCAGTCTCCACTAAATGAAAAAAACATGTAGCAAACTGAAAGGTGCAAACTTAACATAAATTAAAGGTTTATCATGATTTTGAAGATGTCTGTGTGCTTGCGATTCTGCCAGCTAAAGGCACAAAAATTGTCCTGCATCTGCGATAAGAGGTGGTCTGAGCAGGTTTTATCGCGAACATAATTTCATGCCAATCTGAGCACTGAAAGACTGTGTTTGCCCCAGTGCTGGTTTTACGGCAGCGGGAAAATAGAGCCCTAAGTGTTGGTGCTGTCAGGTGGAACAGAGAAATTGGCGCTTGGCATCTTACTGATCACCTATATACAGCAAGCTATGATTGGTGGGCATCAATTATGTAGACTGTCATGTCTCTTAGCCATGATATGGCAAGCATTTGTGAATCTGTGATCACCTAATCTGACACAGTAACCATCGCAAAAGATAAAGGTAGTAGTCTGGTCCCATCATTAGCAGACATTCAGACCAAAATCTGCCCAGCATTAAAATAATGTTGGCGCTGGTTGGTGGAGGTTGGTGGAGTGTGTTGCTTCAGTTCAGAGGTGTCAAGTAATGAAGTACAAATACTTCATTACCTTACTTAAGTAGAAATTTTGGTTACTTTACTGGAGTAATTATTTTTCAGCCGACTTTCTACTTCTACTCCTTACATTTTCAGACATTATCTGTACTTTCTACTCCTTTCATTTTAAAAAATAGCCTCGTTACTCCGATTTCATTTCAGCTTGTTTTCATTCCCGGCTTATCATCATTTAAAAAAACAACAAAAAAACCTATCCAGATAAATCACGCCATCTGGATAGAGTGAATTAAACTGTGGTTGGATGAGAAGAATAAACATGTACCATTCCGACACCCTATTGGTTTGTACGCGATCAATCGCACCTGTACATTTATAAATGACGCCACACTCCAGCAGGACACATAGCAGACCTAGTGTGAAGATGTCAGTTACTGAAGAGAATGTCTATACTAAAATGCATTCATTTTCAATGGGCATATATGCGGTCGAAATCAGTAGCCTAGTGCATCCAAATGTTGACATTACATTTTACATGAACATTTTAATATAACATTATAGTCATTATGGCCTTTTGAAAAAAATGTTTTTTGGGGGGAGGTGGGGTAGTGCACTATAGGCCCGTGTGGCATGGCCTAAGCTTTTGTCCTTACTGGCATTTTTTCCCCCCTTACATTACTTTTACTTTTATACTTCAAGTAGTTTTGAAACCAGTACTTATAAAATAAATTATAAAATACAGTACCAGAAGTATTTTCAGACAACTGCACAGAAGTTTGTAATACTCACAGACAGGATTCACAGTGGCAACTATTTTGTCTTTCATTGTGACAATCACAATGTAAACAGTAGGAATATGGCCTTCGCGTTACAAAGTAATCCACCCAGAATATGAGCGCAGATTTTACTGGCCAACGCAGCACCTTGCCAGATGACATTATGTTGTGACAAAAGGTCAGGTTCGGTCAGGGCTGGCTGCACTCAAATGAATGAGAGGGCTTTGTTTTTGAGTCTTTTAGACTGAATGAAAGATCCCAGGGGCTTGTGTCTCCAAATTGAAATTTTAGCCAAACGGTGATTCTACAGGAAAAGTCTACAGTTCTACAGGGAGTCAACATGTCATCAGGATTCATCCTCTGGGAACCATGAATGTTAATAGTAAATATCATGGCAATCCAGGCCATTATTTTCTAAGATAGATTATTGATCGATGTATTGGTTAAGGGGAAGTTTTGACCTCTAGGTGGCACTAGAATTAAGGTCAGGGATCGTGACAATCACTAGACTTCATCCTCGTGGGACTATGAGTATCCATACCAAATGTCATGCCAGTTGTGAAAATATCTCACTCTGGACCACAGTGTAAGATAACGGACAGACAGACAGACTGATGGCCTGTTCCAGTGGGGCAAAAACACTGCTAAATTATTACTTGAATAAAAAAGCTAAATTATTAAGTACATGCATTATATATGCAAAAATATCCAGACTTCACCAGTCAGTGTGGTCAGACAGAAACATCCATCTCATCAGAATGAATAACATGTCTGGCCAGCATGCAACATTTAATAAAGGGCCAACTACTATATCAGCACAGTGCTGGTGAAAAGAAATGCAGCAGCGAGAAAGATCAATAATCACATCCACCCAGCTGGAAAATTCCCTCATGTCATATTCAGACAGGGCTTCATACTGCCTTGACTAACTTGTCATTTCAATTTAATCTTAATCTGAAATTCACAGACAGGCATCCAGACACTGGCTACTGCACAATTACTCTCATGGTGAATGGTGAACATCAGTCATGTATGCATGTGATTTTTTTTGTTTGTTTTGTTTTTAGGGTTCTCTCTCTCCATGAATGTACATTCAATACCAAACCTGCACAAACAGCTGATTACATGTCTCGAGACAGTCCTCTTCAGAAAAACAACAGCGCTGGTCCTCGAAATATCTTAAACAGCAAAGGGTCATGGCCAGTCCACTCAAATTACAAGACAAAATAACAAAAAACTTAATTCCATTCATATACATTGTGTTGAGGTGGAGGCAGAAAACCCAGAGACACATATTAAACAGGAGATATGATTTTTAAAGTATGAAGTCATTCAAATATTTGAATATTTATGTGAAATGATACAACATTCCAAGTCTCAGGAAATTAATTCAGAAATTACACCTTTTTGTGCTCTGGGGATTGGAGTTTGTTGAAACAAATGTCAGCTTTGTGGCAAACACAGATTTCAGTAGAGATCAAACATAGAACTGCTATATATATCTGAGATACAAACACTGAAGACAAATCCTGGTGTCTAGCAGCAGAAGTTCTGATAACACTAACTGCTCTGCATCAAACAGCAGATACACAGTTAGAGACTAACTGGTGAACATAGTGAACATTTAGCAGCTAAAGAGAGATATTTTCTCAGAAGTTGGTGGAGACCAAACCAGAGTCAAATGGAGAGTGAAGATTAGACTTACGTTCATGCATGTCAGATTCTTACTTCTCTTTTCCTTTTACTGTACCGAGTTGTCTGCACACCAACATGAATTGTTGTAAGCACACATTAAATGCTGCCTCCCTGATCTGTGGATTCACTTCTTCATTGTTATACACATGATTCATTCAGATTCCAGATGCTGTTCATGTTAATTATTACCATAAATTTAGCAGATTTCAAGAGAAACTGCTTTCGGTTCCACCACTTTTTCATCGTGCTGCACCACCTGCTCATTGTGTTTATGAGAGATGATAGTGGAGAGAACCTTGATGCATGCTGTCATGGTTAAATTTTTGTTTACCAGTGTTTAAGAGTAGAGTCTTGATCGACGCCATTACTGAAATAGTCAGTATTGAGACTCTGGAAGCTACTGGAAGCTTTCCAGCTAACCAGCTTATTGATTTGAGAAAATGAATGCTTACTGACTGTGTTTCTGCATACTTTATGGCTTACCATTTTAGATTTTGAATTGTTATCTTTCCACTTTCCAGGCAGCAATTGGTGTCTATTCAAGACATACACTGAAAATCAACTTGCAGAAATATACACTTCACTTGTAACAATAAATCATCACAGTGAACAGGGACATGCACACTGTTCACACATATAACCTCACAGTAGTAAGTCCCTCTTCCTTCTTCACAAGCCTGAAGCTAGCATGTGTTTAGTTGAGCAAGTAATTTACATACTCTGCTCTGATTGGGCAGTTATTTTCTCCCACTGCTACTACACTGGCACACTTACAGTATATGGCCCTTCTAAGAAAGTTGGGCACATTCATTTGGATACACTCCTATTAGCACTTATGTTAGCATTTTGTAATCTTTCATTACTGCTATTGATTCTAACAGCACTTCTGTCTGTCTATTCAATAAATAAAGTACAAAAACATGACTCATTAAATAAAGTACAAAAACATGACTCATTAAGAGTGTATTTTATTTTTTATATATATAATTCTATACACCATGAATGACAGTTCAATAAAACACTGCTGTAATATGGCAAAATATATCTTCATAGGAGAAGTTATAATTGTTGACCAATACTTTACATTAATAAAATAGAAAAAAAAAATCTTATATGTGCTTACAAAAACAAAAACATGACTCATTAAGAGTGTATTTTATTTTTTATATATATAATTCTATATACCATGAATGACAGTTCAATAAAACACTGCTGTAATATGGCAAAATATATCTTCATAGGAGAAGTTATAATTGTTGACCAATACTTTACATTAATAAAATAGAAAAAAAAAAATCTTATATGTGCTTACAACTACATTATAGTGTGAATGAATTTTTACATACTGGTTTTTAAATATTAAATAGGGGGACTTGAAATAAAGCGTTTTCCAAATATATACTATATTCTATTTACTTAAGTGTAGAGATCGAAATTGCAAATGAATATGCAATCCATAATTAGTTAGTTAGTGCAGGGTACCAAATGTTTAAAAATGGTTACTAAATCCATATAACCATATTCCTGTCTGCAGTTGGTTTGAAATGCATAATTTTAACTAATTTAAGAAAATGCACATATGACCCCTATTTGAGCCTCTTTTCATTGGCTACCCATTCATTTTAGAAGTACTAAAATGTTACTAATTACTTTCATGACTAAACTCTTGTTCTAAACTACAGTTCATTTACAACTCCTTTCCCCTTTGAGCGTTATCGCAGCTGTTCTTAGATCAAGGCTGGTAGCTACAGGTGACAGCGTCTTTGCTGTCAAGGCCTCTGCACTGCAAAAAACACTTGTTTGGTTCTTCAACTGAACAGAGCTGAAACTGAAGTCTTACAGTGACTGGGTACTGGGTACCTACTGCACTGCAAGTAGTGCAGAAGGAACCCCCCCCCCCCCCCCCCCCCCCCCCCCCCCCCCCCTTCTTATATGATAATTTTAAAGACATTTAATTTATTATAATCTTGTGTTATTATGTGAATCACTTTATAACTATTGTTTAAAAAGGTGATATACAAATAAATTTATTATTATAGTAATACACCAAATTCTAATAGTACATTTGCGGTACGTTTGCAGTCAGCACACAGGTGTTTACCTTTTACCACTTTACCTGTTGAAAGATACCATATTTATTCTTGCCTCACTTTTCCCCAGTGAATTCTACCTCTTATTCTATCCAGAACAAAATAGTAGTGCAAAAACTAAATGTGTACAGTACATGAATGTGTGCCTGTGTGTGTCTCCTGTTCCCCTTCATTACCCCAGAATCTGCTGCAGGGAAGAATCATCTCATCCCTTCCCTACATGGAGGAGACATTCAAAAGAGAGATGCCTCCAAGGGAAATGTTTGAAATCCACTCAAACATTCCCTGATACATTAGACAATAAACATGTGACAACCATCTCTGTTCCCTCACCAACCAAGGCTCTATGAGACATAGACCCTCTGAGGGATGTGTTGCTACTGCCCCCTCTTGGCTAAAGGAGGAACTACAACACTTCTTGCAAAGGTGAACAATTTGCCGATGAACAAGCAGCACGATCACAAATTACAGCTTTCCTGTGTACATGTGACACTTGGTTTCTCTAATTACTCTGTTTATTAGTTTTCTCGCTTCAGCTCACCTGAAAGCTTCATCAACAGCAGGACACGTCAAGGAAGGCACAGCCCAATCACAAAATCCCAACTCCATTAAATGAATAACCAACGGAGCGTCTGGACTCCCTAATAAGGGGGACAGTTATATGCAGGGGGCCACTGTGTGTGTGTGTGTGTGTGTGTGTGTGTATGAGTGAATGAGTGTGTGTGTGTTGTGCTTTTAATTGATCAGTGGTCCTTTCAGTCTTTGATGTGAACTGTGGGTGAGTATTTACAGCTCAGCCCCGTTGGATCATTGGGGACAAAGTTTATTTGAGGGGTATCAATTGAAACAAGGTCAAGAAGATGCTCACAACAAATACAGATTTTTTTGTAGGATGATCATAGGCTATACGTATATTTATCTTGCTGTGGTCATGTTTTATAGTGGCCTTCTTAGTTTGTGTAATTTTCTTTGCGGTATAAATTCTTTGCGGAGAACAACACTACACACTGAGAATACCCTGAAAAACATTCACAACACAGCTACAGTTATAAAAAAAATTATGTGTTTGTGCCTGCTTCTCTAACACACCCACATGTACCTCATCACTGCTGCTGACTATGCAGATGTTTATTCAGCATATCAGGTAAATCTCCAATAAGTCATTTTTGACTAGGTAAATTAGAAGTATAATAATATATTGTAATGTAGGAATTTAAATTATATACAAAAAACATTCTTTGTGTTGCTAAGGTGATTTCCAGCAGTATTTACAGTGATTCCTACTGCATTTAACAACAACAGAACACATTTGCTTTCCCAGTATTAAAGACCTGTTACTCAAACTGAAAATGAGAGTAGGGTCAAATAATGTGTTCTGAATTTAGGTTATGAAGCAAGAAACAAAACAAAACAAACAAAACAGTTTTAAGTCTTGTTCACAAGAAAAACAACTGTATATGTCAAAAATTCAGCCAACAAAAACAACCTTCTAGCTGCTGTAGTAATTATAACCCGGGGAAGTCACGCAGTCCAGATGACAACCCTAACCAAGTGTTTTTTGTATCTAAACCAGACATTAAACACAGTGTCGTCACACCATAATTTATGATTACTGCAGATAGAGGCAGCATGTTTTGGAAACTCTCTTACGAGTCATTCTGGAGTGCAGGTACAATTGACCTATGTGGTTTCAAAAGCAACACATACTCATAGTATGTGTTGCTTTTGGGGCAAGTCCAAGTCAATACATACAAGTTGAAACAAGCCTCAGGTCAAACCTTTTTTTAAAATTAAAAAAAGGTGATTGATGAGTGAGATTGCTGAATGTTTTAGCTTTCAAGTTGTAAATCCTAGTATTTAACACAAATATTTGATGATTGAAGTCTAAAGCAAGACAAGTCTCTCAGCTTGGTTAGCCTGTTTAAGAACCCTTTCCTTGTGAATGTGATTTTCTTCACTTTAATGTGACTGAAATTAGTTTTAACCCAGGTGAAAGAAGGGGGTGTTAGGAGATTTCCGTTTAATTATGATCCAGCACCCAGAAAGCCGGTGAGAAAAGCAATAACAAATATTCAACTCCAGATACTGCAATGACAGCATCAGGCTTGATCTGGGTCACTTATATGGTATCTGAGAATGTTTTGAGCTTTTCCTGACCAGAACATGTATGCCAGACATTGATTATACCTGTTATAATCATAGATTTTGGACAGTTTACTAGCACCTTTTCCCCCTCTGGCACTCCCATTGACCTATGATAGCCATTCAGATGTCTAAACTTTTTAAAAACTCCTAACCAATCCTGTGAAGAACACATGGCGGCATCTCTGTGGCTGAGAGAAGACAGGAAGAGACAAATACAGAGAATAGGAGAGTAAGAGCAGTGCTAACAAGTGACAGCAACTTCTCCTGCCACGTACTTATCTCTCATTCAGCTCTTTGAAGAAAGACAGGACTCTCTCTGGAATCGTTTGATTCACTGGGCCTCTCTCCAGCTCTTATTGATTTATTAATCACTCCACCAATAAACTAACAGATACTGACCTTTTCATAGTCCCTGAGCACCCCCACCCTCAAACAGGCTGAATCGATCATTTAATGGAACATCAAGGCCACACAGATTATTTGTCAGCATTTTGTCATGCATGCCCCCATATCCAGATAGGTCAATACATTGACCTTCCCTAAGAAGTGTGTAAACAACTACAGATAGGACTGAGTGCCATTATTAACCTCCGTCATCACATTTAAGAGCTATTTAGACTGTAGGCTAATGAGCACAGACTGGGTCACTGCTCCATTACTGTGCTGCTATGGCTTTGTAAATATGGAAAATAGTCATGAATAAATATGTAACACTGAAGACTGTCAACCAACACAAAGTATATAAATATCACTTTCCTCAGAGTTCAGAAATGTTAATGAGATCGTGAAAATAATTTGGTTCTGTTCTGTTTTAGGTCTTTTTCATTAGGTTTGCTTCCATCCACGTGTTTTATTCATTTTTATTTTGCATATAAAAATCTGAGTCTTGATGAACCTACTCCTAATATTTGCAAACATTTGATAGGAAAATGCAATAATTTTATTCTGCCAATATTCTGAAAAATTGGTTTAAATGTCCATTAAAAAATTGGTGTGCTGCCACTTGGCAACATTCACTATGAATAACATGTATTTCTATTTTTATGCTATGGACACACTGATATATATTTCTGTCCTTCCACAAGACACTTATTAGACCTTTCTCCATCTACAGTCGGTACAGGTGAACCCACATCAAATACTAGATGCCATTCATGGCCCTGACATAAAGCATATAGAAAATAAGACGACACATTTGGTCTCTCTCAAAGCAAGTACTTAGAGAGGCCTACCTACATATTCTTGTATGTAATGTAGACTTGTATTTTTTCCCCTATCTCTTTTGTAATGTTGGTTCAATTACATTTTATGTCTCTATATTGTTTAAATATTTAGCTTAGGCCCCTAACTATACATTTTTGTAATACCTTAATACAGATCCATGGGTCCCTGTTCTTTCTATCCCTGCTTTTAGATCGTTCTCTTTAAGATGGATTATTAAGACATCTGAACATTTTTGTAACATACTCCAAAAGGTCTTGATAGTATGTCTAATGGAAAGAAATGTTCATGTGTTAATGTATTCTCTTAACTTTATCTCTTAACATTTTCTAATGTTCAGTGATTGTGATCATGTGGATTAAAATGAGGTCTAAGATGTATATATATATAAGGCTAAGCCTGTCATACCTGTAATGTGCTGTAGTCTGGTCTTCCACGCTAGAAACTGCTATAATTCCTTCTAGAACCAAATTCTGTCTTCATATCACTGGATCCCCATTTTATCCAAGTCAGACTTTCAGCTGCTGATGGATTTAAAACTCCTCAGTCCTTAAATTCCCTGACCCACCTCAGATCACAGGAGCTCATGGCTCGTCATCTTATATTGTTATCCCAAAGATAAAGAAGTAATCTACTCTTCTTCACTTCTGTGGAATAAAAAAGTACATGCCTGATGAGAGAGGTAAACACTGTTGTTATTTTTAAATAGATATTAAAAACCTATTTATTCTTAGTCTCACACAACTGAATATTTAATTTTGCGTAAATAGTTGTTACCTTCCTGGTTCTTCCTAATAATCTCAAAACAATAAATTGGGTACTTGCTATGTGTGCTGTCTCAGATTTTCTTTCAATTTTCTTATAATTAATTAGGGTCTGAGCCATGTCCTAAATGACATGGTTATTTCCATTTTATGAAATGATTAAGAGTGCCACCGATAATTCATATGGATCCAATAGGCCCAATCATTTCCTTTTACTCAGTTGTTCTCCAGTTTAATTTTTCCTAATAGTCTTCAATTTCAATTAGTAACTTTTAAGATGTTGACAACATTTTATTTATTTTAACTGTACTGTTTAACTGTTTAACTGTACTGATGAATGTTTCAAATTGTGAAGTTATTTCACAAATGCTGAATCAAAGACATCAAATATATTCCACTGGGAATACTTGAGAGTGTTTCAAAAATACAAAATATTTGTGGTATGTATGTGTGTTTTTTGTATGTGAATGTAAGCATTTATGTATGCTTTTTTTCTAGGTCTCTAATTTCCCAGATGTTTTCCCAAACAGAGCTGCAATTTGGTGCAAATTATAAGAAAATTAGAGAAAATGTTGTGAGGCATTGTTGTGAACACATAGCAAGTACTGACTCATCAATTCGAGTTTTTGAAAAGAAAGAACTCACTCAAATCTGAGTAACAAGATCCAACCTAAATAAATAGGTCTTTTACTTTTTTCTCCTTTCTCTTCCCTCCTAGTCTGATGTTATTGGCAGTTGAACCCTGCCATGTTATTGGTCTCAAAAATTGTAAATATAACTGCATATATGTATAGCTCATATTACCCTGTAAACCTGTTCTTAATGGTATAAAGTAAATCCTTCTCATGGATGTAGCCCACGTTTATAGTGTCCTAAAAAAAAAAAGTGGTAAAAGGCCAGCTGGAGCTTACTGTTAGAGCACAATGGCTGCTGTGAGGGCTTTGAGGTTGCAGTATTGTCCCCTAATCACTGCAGGCATAAACTCAACTGGATGGACCAGAAAAAGAGGAGGGGGGGCTGGAAATAAAACAACAATGTGGCTACATCCCAGTCCAAGGATGCCACGATGGCCCTATCAGCTGGCCAGTGTCATAGAGCACTGGCTTTCTCAATGGATGTCAGTCACTGTTCCACTAATGGAGGATGACATGGAACATAATGCACCAACTAGATCCTGGGCGGGCAGGAGTAATGGCTCATAAATTCAGCAGCCCTGGAGCAGAGATCTGTCAAAACTCAGCAGTGCATTGTGGGTTAATGTTTTTCATACACCTCCCTTCACCCTGCAGTAACTGTAGTGAGCCAATCAGCATGTGTGTGTATACTGCCCCCCACCCCCCCATTGCTACTGCCACTCTCCACCTCAGAGTGAAATGCAGCCAGCCATACTAAAAAGCATTTTCTTTTTAATTAATCATGCCAATACTTTGGAGCAGCTTTAGTCAGGGTCCAGCCGTGCAGCTTAAGCTCCAATCAATGGCACAGGGTCGAGAGCTCAGAGAGTGTCAATATTTTCCAAAGTGCAAAAAATAAAAGTCCTGGAGGCTTGGGCTGCCCTAAATAAAGTGCCCTGGGGCTGCAGGCGGCCCAAAAAGCCCTGACTGCAGCTTACATCTCCATCATGCTACTCTGCTCTTTTGTTCCTGATAGTAGGGTGTAGAGGAGAGGGACTGTGACCCAAAGAGCTGGGTCAGGTCTGCCTGTGGCATACCATTCAGCATACACCCATTTCATTCAAAGAATGTGACAAAAGTTGCATGAAAATACAGTTATTCACTTTCATTTGATGATGTAGGAAATATGATATTTGAAATCAGTTAGACATTAAACTCTTATTCATCAGTAAACATTTATAATACAGTTCTCCTAGACCCCACCACACCCATCTGTGAGTCCATTATTAAAAAAGCATGTTGTGTGGACAAACATTGTTTCAACAGAATAGATTACAGTGTGCCAGAAAAATGGGAATACCTTTATGGAAAGTTACTTTTATGTCTGGGATGTACTATAGTGTATAAGTGTATTGTACAAGTCTAGGACCAAGCACTGAATCTGGGGTACCAAGCCTGTGTCCCCCTCTGGGACTCTTCCCAAACACATTCATGACTGCACAAATCTGTATTTAAGAAGTTACTCAAAAGTGTCTTTTTAGATTTGCTTTTAATCAGAGCTTGAATAATACAGGATTTTTAAGGCTGACAGCAATGTCAAAATTTCAGGGGCAGCATGGGGAGTCTGTGAATCTGTCATTTCCTTCTCTCAATATGCACATGTTTATTTATAGTGGGGTTTTTTTGCCTAATAATCCCCCTATTATTACCAGTACTGGTCAGTTGTTTTGTTATGTGATGATCAGACATTAGCTGAAAAGGCACTGTCTCAGCCTTAAACTTTTCAGACAAACTATTAGTATAATTTATGTAGTGAAAATCCACTGTACTGCAACTGTACTAACATGTACTTACATGAGTCTCAGGTATTGACCATTATGTCAGTTAGGCAAAATGAATATAATGCTCATTAGCTCTCTTCAGTCTTCTGCCATGACATTTCCTAGCTTTGTGGCTAACTGGTCAGCATCATACTGAGAAGAGAAAAAATGACAGAGCCACTGTTCATTTACTTGCACTAACTGTCCAGCATGTGTTCCACACTTGATATATTGAACCATGGAGTGGCTGTTCAAGCTTGCAGTGGTTTAAATCACCTAAAATAAAGACAAGAACACCCAGTTTGTGTTTTCTGATGCATTGCCTGCCATAGTTCCAGGTGTTTCACAAAATTACAGACTAGCAGCTACAACTATTGTCAAAAGAGGCAAAATGAGTGTAATATTCCTTCTTTATTGATGCAGTCCTGGAAAAAAAAAAACTTCAGCTATAGTTTTTTTTTTTAGCATGCTTTATTTCATCTCCAAATTTATCCTTGCTGAGGTTTTGAGCATGGATGAAATAACATTATAGACTCGACTATCCAGCACGGCATCATTGGTTAGTAGACTGAATAAATATGTTCTATATTTGGGACTAAAAAAAAACAAAAAAAACTTACTTCACGTGAAGTATTAAGCTCAGTAATGGCTGGGACACAGAGTCAGTGTCAGCAACATGTGGTCATCACAGAACCTCTTGCTTTTCATTTCAGCAGCCATGTTAACAGCATGAGACAAGTGGCTGCTGTGGCACATCTAGAGATTCAGGGTCTCGTCTATTTTGACCATGTGATGCACACGGTAAAAATAGATCTGATGATAGTCATATTGACATCATACTAGCAACATTAAACCGTTCACTATAGTTTCAATGTCTTTATTTGTAGAATATGTCACAGACATGAAAAAAATAAAGTGTCACCACTGTGTGTCAACCTGCACGGTGTACACCAGGACAGGTAGTCTCTCTGGTGGGGAACTCCACACATTGAGTTGGTGACAAAGGGGGCTTCTTTTCTTGACTCATACTCACTTCTGATATTAGTTCAAACCAGCACTCCTGCCTGTTTTACCTGCTTCCAGATGGAGATCTGGTGGTGTTATTCTCCCCATTTGTTGTCACTTTCCCTCCTGACTATTTGGAGGTTTGTTTGTCAGAAGCGTGTTTGACTCATTTATGGAACTTTGTGTCATCTCGGGGGATTTTCTTCACTTGAAGCAGTGGCAGAGGATTAACTGCCAAAATAATCAATATAATTTTAAAAAAAAAGGTGTCCTATGTGAGAAGTGTATGTGGCTGACACAGAAGTATCCCCAATTTGACCCCACCATCTCACTTTTTTTTTTTTTTTAAACAATTGAGCGCACACACACTTCAACCTTTTTATGTCTAAACTAAATATAAATTTATAATGTAATGATATGAAACAGATTGTCATTATCAAATTTTATGTAGAAAGATAGGGCCAGGTCTGATCGGATAATCCACAATTCATTTGTAATTCAAAAAAAAAAAAAAAAAAAATCCACTCACCATGGATCAAAAACTGTATATCAACCCATCTGATTCGTATGAAGATTTGTTTGAGAACTTTTTAATCCTCTCCTCCAACCACGTCAAGGGTCAAGGTGGCCCAAATGAGGAAGAGACAGGAGTATCTCTGGTTCCAGGAAATGGAGAGCAGAAAGGCTTTCCTGCTCATGACACAGCTGGTGTCATGAACCCAATGCCCCATGAATGGGTACGCCCTTTGCAGTGTTCCACAGAATGCAGACTGAGAACCAGGTCTTGGATGGAAGGACAAATGAACAAGTCCCTCAGGACTCAACAGCACTGTAAGTCCAGACAAAACAGAGATATATTGACAGTGTTGCAATGAGGAAATGCATCATGGCTACACCCATTCAGATCTCAGATCTGCTCAATCTTATCTTTAGTAACTAGGGGTTTTTGAGGGTCCGCTGTCACCCGGATTGTCAGACACCAAACAGACGAGGACCACAAAAGCGTCACGTTTAAACAGTTTATTGAAGGGTTTGGGGAAAGGGAGTGTGTGTCCAGAGCTGAGTGGCGTCTCACTGAGATGGCGGGGTTGGATCCAGGGCCCACTCAGCAAAGGTCCGAAGTTCCTGGGGGAATACACACACACAGCGGAGAGAGGGGAGGACTGAGCAGAGGGAATCGTGGCAGCAGTACAGTCAAGGGCTAGGCAGTATTCTTACAGGTAAGGCAGAAGGCAGGTCTAGTTTACCAGGGCAGGAGATCAGAGACGTGGTCGAGCAGGTCCGGTTCCACAGGTTTGAATCAGAGGCATAAGTAGACTGGCAGGTAACTGGTGCTGGTTTGCAGACGGTCTGACAAGGAAGCACTGAAAGACAGGGCTTTATATACAGAGGGTGATCAGCAGAGAATGCAGTGCAGCTGGCAGGTTGATGAGTGCAGGAGTAGACAGGTGTGGCTAATCAGACAGAGCCGAGACTGGAGCAGCAGATGACAGAGGCAGAGAGGGAGGGCTCATGACACGGATACTGTGGCAGATTACCCATAAGCTTCCCCAAAATGCAGTCAGCAACTGGAGGAACCATGCACATCAATTGTTTTCCTTAATAAATCATCCAAATGCATTTTGTTGAATGTGTGGTCCTTGCTAGTGAATTGAAGCTATTAAGCAGGGCGTTAGGAGCAGGACTACACCTCAACCACGCCACATCTGGCATTCCTATAAATACCACCTAACCCTCTCCTCTTCTTCCGCTCTTGTGTTCTGGAGTAGCTGCAGTGCACAACAACAACCACAAGGTGGCACATGTGAGCAGTTGAGATGCAGTGCCTGTTTCTCATCATGCTTGGCAAGCAGACAGGAACAAAGAAACCCTGTGAAGCTGCTTGAAAATTAGCAGCATTGTTATACTTTCATTTACATTTACAGTATACTAACATGTTTCACAGTCTTAATTTCATAAAGGACATTCATATTATGATATATAAACCAACTATCCATCAACAACCCTGTCTCCTCAAAATTACGTTCCCACACAACTAAATTGCATTCTCAATTATGTTTCTTGAAAACGTATTTTGTCCGCGATTACGTTTGTTTGTAACGCATCACGAATATGTTTCTAATCGACATATCTTTGCTCTCCTACAATGCTATTCGCTATTTTAATTCGAACAACCTTTCTCTACTTTAACATACATATATTGGTTACAGGCTTACGTGTTTTTCTAAACAAACCTGGATTTGTCCTTTTTCAACGTGACGGTACTCATTTTAATTAATGGATTGATTTATAATTGCTGTGTATCTTGTATCTCCACTGACATCTGATGATTTGCGCATTATGACCGCTTTTTAAGTAACGGCCTGTTATTGCTGTGAAGAATAAAATGAGAGAAAGAAATGACGAACTCAAATTTTCTAGCCATTGTTGTCTAACCTTATAAGAAGGGACTGAAAAAAGAAAGAATGGGAATTCCCAGTGACGTCATGCGTATTAAGGTCCCACAAAATGGACCGCCCCTACAACACCCCCTTTTTTTCATGTTACTTCGTCTTCTTCGTCGCTCTTTCAACAGACAGTGGAACGAACCAGGCAGACTAGCGACCCCACGTGTGTCTACATTGAAACGACATCTTCATTCTTGAAAACCCGAGGTTGCAAAAGAGTAATTCGTAAATTGTTGGCGTGCACGCAAACACTCCCTAGTGTACTCTCAGTTTAGTATTTACAACTTCCTAATATATTAAAAAGGCTAATTTTTTTAAAACTACATTTCCCATGGGCCTCGCCATGCTTCTTGATACAAATAAGCACCACAGTTGTAGTTCTTCTGGTTGTAGAGTAGGGTAGTAGGATAGGGTTGTGAAAAGATCTATCTGTTGAATATATCAAACATTTAATACACTCGAACTAATAATCACACTGCATCTAAATGATCCATGTTAACAAAAAGTTAAGATGTTGGTTTGTTCAAGATATTTTAGTGAGTGTTTCATAAATGGCGTTTTTGGGATGGCAGTTCTTCTGTTTTGTAAAGTAGGGTCGTAAAATAGGTTCATAAAACAACATAACTACTGAATATATCAAATATCTTCTACAACCAGACTAGTAATTACACTGCTAGATGATCTATGTTCAGAACACGTAAAGATGTTGCTTTATTTTAGACATATATATATTTGTGTGTGTGTGTGTGTGTGTGCGTGTGTGCATGTGTGTGTATGTGTGTGTGGTGGGTGTTTGCGCGCGCGCCAACAATTTATGAATTACTCTTTTGGCGGACTGAAACCCTCCAACTTGCAACCTCGTGGGGTCACTAGTCTGCCTGGTTCGTTGACCGATCCACTGTCTGCTGAAAGCGACGAAGAAGACGAAGTGACATGAAAAAAAGGGGGTGTTGTAGGGGCGGTCCATTTTGTGGGACCTTAATACGTATGACGTCACTGGGAATTCCCTTTCTTTCTTTTTTCAGTGCCTTCTTATAAGGTTAGACAACAATGGCCAGAAAATTTGAGTTCGTCATTTCTTTCCTCACAGCAATGATAGGCCGTTACTTAAAAAGTGGTCATAATGCGCAAATCCTCATATGCCAGTGGAGATACAAGATACAAAGCAATTATAAATCAATCCATTAATTAAAATGAGTACCGTCACGTTGAAAAAGGACATATCCAGGTTTGTTAAGAAAAACACGTAAGCCTGTCACCAATATATATGTATGTTAAAGTAGAGAAAGGTTATTCGAATTAAAATAGCTAATAGCATTGTAGGAGAGCAAAGATATGTCGATTAGGAACGTATTCGTGATACGTTACAAACAAACGTAATTGCAGACAAAATACGTTTTCAAGAAACGTAATTGAGAATGCAATTTAGTTGTGTGGGAACGTAATTTTGAGGAGACAGGGTTGCCATCAACCCAGTTTAGACCTCAATATATGAACAATGGTTAAATAAATAAAAACTATAGGCTTCTAAAGTATTTTATTTAGACAGCTCTAGGGCTATAGTCTCCTGGTCGATTAGTTGATCAATATGCTCTCGTCCGACTAAATTCTTATTGGTCGAATAATCTCTGTGTTACTTTCATGACGAGAGAAGTGCCACATCAGCAGCCTTCCAGGATTAATCCATTATTTCCTGGGTGTATTCAAAACACTCCCATAGTTTTCACAACTTTGAACTCGCCCAGCCTAATGGAAACTGCCAGGTCTAACTGTACTCCATGTTTACTGAACATACTGAACCAGCGTTTCTGATGTAATAATAGCAACAAACTCCTGACATGCCAAAAGGTATTTTTTAATGCCCAAAATAATGGTAAATATCGGTAGTGTAATTCCGTTAAGGAATAGGGCAGTGCTTAGTGTGTTTGGGCAGCAAGAAAGTGGCAGTGGATGCGAGCAGAGCAGAGGAAAAGGTTAGAGGTAAGTTGTCAGTAAATGTACAGAACAGACTGCAGTGTAACAGTTAATAAATGCTAAAAGGTCACATCTGTTGTTTCCCCAAGTGCTAGAAAAGTGAAAGGGGTTAGATTCAAAGTGAGCAACGATGGGTTAGCCAAACCTGAAGAGGCAAAACTGAGCTAAACAGCTCTGATGGAGCTCAGGATTTATCAGGAGGATGGCTACTATACTCCATACAATTTCATTGTATGGCCCTGGTCTGTGTGTGTGACCTTTTGGATGTGTATAAGAACAGAGAACATTCATAAACATTAGATCCTGATACATTGGATCTAGATCATTAATAAAGTTGCTGTGTCTCGTGTGTAAATGCCAACAGTGTCTCAATACATAGACGCACTTATTGTTTCTGCTGCAGTCGCATCTCTGCACGTATTTAATAAACTCAAACATATTTTGAGAAGGGCATATTTAATTGTGCAATTGCTATGGGTTCACCCGCCATTTATGAATCACATTCACAACCAAATTTGCATGTATTTCCCTGCACAACCAAGAATGGAATGTTTATATACAAGGACTGTATATACAGCAGGGGACAATCTTTGTTTTAAATCCTTTATTTTATTTTATTTTCAGAATAAAGACCTCAAAAAGATATTTCTGTGTCCTGCACTAGTTTAATTTGCGCCAGGCTGCTTACGTTTCACTTCTTTTATCAAGCAGTAAATAGCTGCTTCCTTTAGCCATCCATTAGCTTCTTGTAGCAGCCCTGAAGGACTCTTTATACATCCATGGAAGGACTGTTGTTAAGCTAACTAGAGACTGGATCTGGACTGTGCAGCGCAGCAGCACCAGAACATCACCGGGGAGGTGCAAGGGGTTACAAATCAGAGATGAACTAAAAAGCTATGATCAGACAGGTGAGTGGACAACCAGTCAGGATTTATTACATAAGAACATACAGATCACTGGAAAATCATCATTTGTACACAGAAACCCATTTATAGGTTGGTGGATGTGACTTCCTGCCTATGTTTTGGCACGTTTGTGAGCCAAATGATCACTTGGACTTTTACCAACTGGACTGAGTTCCTCTGGAATTCCTGTGGGCAGACCAATGCTGTTCAGATACATTTGTTCATCAGATATCTCTTCTGTCTGTGTAAACAGTCACCCCCTCTGTTGCTAACACTTCCTCTACTCCCTCATAAGTAATACAATTTATACTCACATATGCACAAGAGAACAAAGCCCAATCCATCAATTTGACAAAGTATTTCTAAGAATGTTATCTCCACACATCCAATAACTGTCTGCAACAGCACGCGTCTGTTCATTTAACAAATCTACACTGGGAAGGGACATAATTAGTTGGTTTGCTTACAAATCGTGGATTCATTTTGGATTCCGGGAACCAAGATAGAACCCATGTCACTGCACAGTTACCAGAGGTATTGCCTACGACAACACCTCCATGCCGTCATATGTATGTTGCGGGGGTTTGGGGGGGGGCGCCAGGACAGAGTGTGCAGTGAACTCAGCAGCCTCACATTTCTCTGTTCTGTATTTAATTTCTCTGTTTTGCGCCTTCAGGTGAGGCTAACCCATCATTGCTAACTTTGGGGCTAACTCCCTTCACTTTTCTAGCATTTGGGGACTTTTTAACCTTTAACTGACACACTGTACACTCTATATTTACTGCCAGAGTTATCTTTTCAACAATTTTGACAGTAGTTAGAAAATTGGTTGTGTTGGGTTTCTCGGTGGTAGTCGAAATAGTCATGTGACTAAGTTTCTCAGTTGTTCTAGCAGTAGTTAAAGCAACAGTTGGTTTAACAGTAAGTACAGGCACAGTCATGATCGTTACAAATACCATCTACACCTGTCTCAAAATGTATTCTCCAATCACACACTGGAAGGCTTCCTGTTTCTCTTACTTGTGTATCTCTTAGGAGGATTACATTATGTATCTCATCAGGCCCCAATTCTTGAGATGGAATATATTTTCTCACTTTTCTACTCTCTTCCCCCGATTCAGGCATCTGAGCCCTAGGAACAAGGACGTCTTTTAGTTTCACACTTGTTTTTGCCTATTTAGCTCTTCTGATTGTGCAATTCTTAAAATGAAGTGCTTGTGTATCCCTTGGTAAAATTCCACACGCTTCATCATATTTTGCTTATACAGAGGCTGGAAAGAGAAGCAACCGGAGAAACAGATCAAACAGAGTTTGGTAACTCATTCCACCACCAGGAAACTACAGAGGAGAAGAGTCTAGCTAGTGACTTAGGGCCCTGTTGTGGTGGTGGTACCAGACACCATTCATTGGCAGAGCGTAGTGGAGTGTAGACCTGAATAAAGGAGTTCAGGTAGGCAGGAACAGTTTTAGTTGCTGTTTTGTAAGCAACAGAGGTGTCAAGTAACGAAGTACAAATACTTCGTTACTTTACTTAAGTAGAAATTTTGGTTATCTATACTTTACTGGAGTAATTATTTTTCAGACGACTTTCTACTTCTACTCCTTACATTTTCAGACATTATCTGTACTTTCTACTCCTTACATTTTAAAAAATAGCCTCGTTACTCGTTAGCCTCGTGCACACACTGGGACACGGCGCTGTCTGAGGGCATCTGTCACATTCACATGTACATGTCTCCGGACGTGGACTGACTGGGCAGCAATGTGCATTACAGTTATAGCAACTTCCCCTGTCATGGCGAAACATGAAATCTCAATGGTGTGAGGGTGTCAATGTTCTGCAGGGTGAGACGAAGGCCCATCCAATGCTGCTTGCAGCTTTAATTTACTATATAATCCTCCATTAGGAATTACTGAAGTGAATCAATAATTTATCAGGTTGTTCCTGATTCATTCCTTTTGTGTGCCATATTGTAAAGTGTTACCACCACAAATACCAACCTCATGGTGGAGCTAGAGGAGAAGTCTGAGCATCACCAATTTCACCAGGATCAGGATTGTACAACATTTCATGACAATCCATCTAAAAGTGATCCAAATATTTCAGTCTGGCCAAAAGCAGTGGATGCTGCTATCACAGCTGATCTGTTGCACTCAGCATAAGTATGTTACAGTTATCTACATAAATGATAAGTGTGCAGGTCATTCATTCGGGTCATTTAATTTTCAGTGGATTGTAGGATGAATATATACAAAAAAAAATATACAGTCTATAATTTTCAGAAGCTTTATTACTTTAGAAGCCACTTGTAACCAAGAAATTACAAAAATAACTTAAACATGAAACAAAGATGGAATGAATAAAATTATTTGCAGCACAGAATTAGTAATTGTTTTTTGACAGTTTGCTTTTGTATTCTTGTACACCATCAAAATGTACATCTAGCATTAATTATAGAAGCAGAGGATACAACTTTTTTAAAATAAGTTTTGCCATATTTAATTGTCATACCAGCTAAATGAAAGTACAGGCTAATAACAATTGTCAGAAAAATAGTGAAAATACAATCATATTCCATATGCTGTACTTAATAGACAGAAAACAAGTGTGTCACAGTCATTGTACAATTCCTCTTTGATTGTTAAAGCACAAGTTGTATCTCAGAATACATCATCTGGCCAGCTCTGTATCATGTAATACAAAACATTAATAATCAAATTGGGACTGTATTGTGTGAATTACAATTAAGTTTAAAAAAATGCCATTGGTGAATTAGTTATTGTTCTTTATATATTAATGTTAATATAACAAAAACAGATTTGCTATTTAAGCCTCCGTATTGTTAATGCAGTGGCTACTTGAAAGGTTGAATACTTTTCTAGTTATGAGTAGTGTCTGTAGTCTTCCTTTTCAAGCTGCCATGCACTAGCTGCTAATGAAGTTTCTTACTATGAGCACACAATAATTGATTGAAGACTACTCAGATGAGCATATGAGCATTTTTATCAACTCAGATCTTCTTTCATCTGGATTTTGTTGTCTGAACAGAGAGAGGAAATCAACCTGAAACTGACTCCTGAGTACAGCTGCTTTGTTCCTAACTATTTCATTGTATGAACTTTTGTAACAGCTGACCTGATTGCTGGGCAGGAAAGTATAGGTTCACAAGGCTACTGTAAGATCCAAATCAGAAGATTTGAATGCTTAATGAAGTTGTGCTGCTGCTGTGCCACATACACACAGACACATCAGTTTAGAGACACATGTTTTCATCTTGCTGCTGTGTGGTGGTCAAAGCTGTTTAATAAAGTCAATCCAATGGGTCTGATTGTTACATTTCAGACCAGTGGGTGTTGTGGTTACACACAGGCTGCCTCTTGGCCTGTGATAGCTCCTGTGTGTGGTTGTACTGACTGAAGCTTGGAATCTGACAGCTCTAGTTGTTGCTGAACTTGAATGTTGGACTCTGACAGGATTAGTGGTTGAATGTTGGACTCTGATGAATCAGATGTTTGCTGAGGTTGGCTGTGGTTCTCTGATTGCTCTTGTGGTTGCTTTGATGGGATCCTGGACTCTGATGGTTCCGGTGGTCGGTAATGTGAATCTAGATGCAACTGTCTCTGTAGCTCCTCAGCACTGTGTGCTAGCATGATGCTCACCTTTCTCTGGTGGGCCAGCGCCTCTTCCTTGTCATTCAGCTACAGGAAAGTAAGCAGGAAACACACCATTAGTAACTTATTACATGATGGCCAATCAAAAACTTTAGCTCCACCAACTCCACAAACAAATTTTACTGCAGTGCAGCAATGTTCAGACTAAATAGTGGTTTAGAGTTTATGCTACAAAGTTTAGCATACATAATGTTTTAGATCATGGGCAGATGTATGAAGAACAGGTTACTGAAACACATACAGCATATTCAGGAAGCTCCTCGCTATGACCACTGTCAAGTGTGGCCTTCAGAACAGAAACACTTCTGAATTGAAGGAGGACCTACTATGTTAACTTCAGCTCTGAATGATTATTTTTGAACTCCACTAGCGTAGCTTTGCATGATTCACAATACAAAAAAATCTCTTTTTATCTTATTCTGACCCTTCATGTGCTCCTCAGTTATACATTTTCTCTCTTAACAGGCCGTTTTGGTTCCTGTCTCTTAATGACCCCCCTCCTGATGATTCCACTCTGTTTGTATCAGAATTTGTAACTTTACTGCCAATGCAAACCATACATTTCCTGTCTACTGCTTCAAATTAAAAGCTTTTAAATGACTAAATAACAGGAGACTTTTATTGCGAAGAATCTACAGGAAGTGAAATGTATTATTCACTGAATTAGCAGAGCTTCTTTAGTGGCGCAAAAAACTGGTTGAAATAATGCAGGGCAGAATATACAAACAGAAACAGCCACAGTGATGATGATGTTTGATGAAGACCTGCAGATGACCAACACACCTCCAACAGGCAAACAACTTATTTTACTTTGCCCTGATGTGTGATGGAGTCATGGTTCATCACTCCATGGAGTGGAGCAGTGTACTCACGTACTGTGTGTGGAGCAGATGACTATATAAAGAAATCAGTCACAAGCCAATATCAGCTCAGTAGAAAAAAACAAATGTTCAGAGCAGTCCGAAGCTGGTGCTTTTTGTGCACAGGGATTACTTCTGCATATGTTTACCTCATTATTTGACACATCAGTCACTTAACATGAACGACAGACATTGTGACGTCTGAAAATAAGGACAAGGGGCCCTCTTAAAGTTAGTTTAAGGCCTTAACATAGTTGTTGTTAACATGTTGGTCATGTTATTTTTATTTTGAGGAACATCCTCAAAACATTATCTGGTTTAATTAGTAACATTATCTGCCATAAAGTTCAATCACCAATATCACCAGTATCACCAATCTTATATTGAATGAATGAATGAATGCATCTTCATAGTTCCGGTTGACCTGCTGTAGCGGGGGGCTTTAATTAATGACACATTAAAGAAGCATGAGTGATGCAGCTGCAAACTCCTGGCAAAAGTTGGAAATCTTTTGTGCTGGTAAGATGTGTTGTGATTCTCTCTTTCCCTTGGTTAAGTTAAGCACATTTAAAAGCAGTTTATTCTGGTTTAAACTGTATGTAAATGTAATGATAGATCATTACTAATGTGTTCCTCGGGTTTTTCATTGGTTTTGGTTGGCAAAAATGGCTGTTACTTCTTTCTCTCTTGCATATTTACTGACTCGCTGCAGGGGACTGAGAGAGAGCCTGCCATTGTGTGTGTGTGTGTGTGTGTGTGTGTACTGACTGTGCTCCATGCTATTCTTATAGAGAATACATGCTGATTCCTGGTGTGACTGATGCTCTTCACACTGTGAGCAACCATCCTTACAGCTCCTACACAAGAAGCTCATACACTCTGGAGATGAGATGTGCAAAAAACTTGCAGATGTTAGAGGAGATACTAACCAAGTCCAGCAGTCTGTAGAGAGTCTCTGAAAGATCATCAGGCATCTTCATCTCCAAACTGGGAGGCAGCAAACCCCTCAACTTCTGACTGACACTGATTAAAGGACTCCTGTTAGCACCTTGAAGGAAAGGACAGATACTTTTAATGGTTCCATTCAATGGAAATTATGAAGCTTTCAGGAGGATGAAATATAGCTTCATAAATCAAGAAATCAGGAACACTGACCACCACTGATTATACTGACCTAACATTATGGTGTTCTTGACAGGGACTCATTCCTGCCCAAGAAGCACCCCTGGCCAAGATAACCACTCACCTGAATCCCCTTTCCTGTGTGTACATTTAAGTAATAACAGTTCTGATCCATCTACACTGGGGACTGAAGAAAACTTTTGTTTTAACTATTTGTTACAAAAACAGGATAATAAAGTATTTTAGGGTTTCGCATGTGTCACAATGTTCAAAGTCTGTGATTGATTTAACATTCAAAAATTAATCCTGTCTGGAAAAATTTCATTAGTCAACCTAATAATTGAAAAACCATGGAATGTACTGGACTATGTACTGTACTGGTGGCAGACTTACTTTCAAGCTTGCAGTGATGGGATTTTAGGATATTGGCCTCAGCCAACAGCAGAAAGTGTTCACTTCGTTTCCTCAGCTGCTGTTCAAAGGCAATGCGAAAAGCATCGGCAACCATCAGCGCTTCCTCTCTCCTCAAGCGCTGAGCATCCAGCTGGAAAATACAACCACACATACAACAACACAAACACAATCAAAAACAGAACCATCCTAATACTTCAAAATAACTTGTTCTGCTTTTCTCAGCAGCAGCTGCAGACGGGAGTCAGAAACCAGGAGCAGAGTGAGTCCAGTGAAAACACAAGTCAGGGTTTTTACAGCTGAAGTGATAGGAAGAAGAGGATAGTTAGCAGGATTACATTATTTTCTTTATTCAGAAATTCTGATATGCAAATTAGCCAAAGTACTCTCTGTAAGCCAAAGACCTTACAGACAATTTTAAAGGTGGCACTAAAAGTATTTGTATTACTAATGCATTTTCAGTTGTACGGTCCAGTTTGAATTGTAATCATACACTACAAATATCTGTAGTCAGTATGGAGAGAGCGGAATGTGATAAAGACAGATATACCTGTGCAATGTAATCAAATGCAAGTCAACAGCAATACATGACAGTTACCTTACTTATTAACATTCAAGTTTTGCTGTTACTACATTAGTTGCTTGTGTGTTGACTCAGCTATGTATATGAGTTTAAGATGTTTTGTTATAGTGAACTGTATTTGAAAAGCTATTTCTGGCTTTTTGGCCAAAGGCACGGGCAGATTTCTATTCCCTGAACAACTTGTCTTTCTCTCTCCTTGTGCCTGTCATACTTAGTATTTCGTATAGCATGTTTAGCATGTTTAGTACAGTTATGTTGTTCCAGACTGCATTCCTGGTGAACATTAACTTTCACAAATTAGACAGTTAGCAGTCACATTAAACTCCACGAAAATAAAAATGTGTTGTCAATTTTTAAGTAGTAAAGACATGCTGATAGGAAGGTCAGTGGGTCACCAATAGTAACTGTCTCTGTGGAGTGCATGAATTTGCTGTTCTGCTGCTGTAAACTAAGAGTGATGCATGAAGCCACTACTCCACATACTAACTCAGCACTTACTGCATATGCATTATGAAAGAAAAGAAAGATGGATTTGGGCACATGAAGAGGTTAGATGTAGTTTACCTCCTGTTGTAGCTGGACGAGCTGCTTCCTGGTGGCAGCAGCCGTCCGACTACATGGACATGCTTCAGTAACACCGAGACATCTGCAGGCCCCCAACACTGCCAGCTGGAAAACAAAGATCGAGGATGAAGAGTGCCACTACATCAACACCTGAGTAAATGATACCTGAGTAAAAGTAAGACAAACTATATGTATGTAACCTCATGCTAGAGTTCAATCTTTGATTAAAGATTCAATGTGTAAAAATCAGCCAGAATTTTAGTTAGAATGTAAACAAATAACAATTTTGACATTATATCAAAGACCTATATGTATTGTGTTGCAGAGATATCTACTGAAGTTAGCGTGCTAACCAACTAATTTGTACTGTCTTGTAATACCACTTTGTACCACAGGGGTGATAGTGAGTCACTGTAGTGACCAATCTCCCCTCAGTCCAACATGAGAGGAAGAAGAAGTAGCTGCCACAATAATGGCAGAGCCAGGCTGAATGCTGCTGAAATTTTCCCTGTAGGACTGTTACTATGTCACTTCATTTAGTTTTAATATATATTTTTTTTAGAAAATAACCATTTAGATTCCCAATATGTGGATAAGTTCATCCAAATAACATCTATTTGGAAAGATGCACCAACGTCAGAGCAGCCAGCTGCTGCTGCAGACAGGGAGACTTCAGCTGGTCATTTCAGCTGATCTAAAGAACTGCACTGGGTGGCACCACCTATGTGAAAGCTGGCCATTTAGCATTGTAGCACATACGCTTGATGGATATTGAAATATCATATCAATAAATTACTGGATTACTGTGTTGTAAAATAGCCTGCAATTAAAGTCTGCCAAGCGATAACACGTATGTGTTCTGAGTTTGTCACACCACAGAAAAATATGTAATTAACCACCACATTTGAATGATTAAAAAAAAATCAGTGATATGCTGCCCACTATTTGTTTGGATAACGTGTCCAACTCATACACACTGAAACTTTAATAACACAGCTGAAAAATAACACATCTCTTACGTCAGTACCGTAACTGCCCTGATGCACGTTCTACTGCATCTTTTTCAACTAGCCAGCATCAAGCCTAACACGAGCTTCAGGCCCTGTTTTATAGAGTTCAATTCTAAATGCAAGGGCTTTATTATTTCAGTTTATATCATGCTTACATAGGGCATATTTCTACATAAATTAGTCAAATTACTGAAAAACTAATTACTAGCTAAAATAATTAGTATTCATTCTTGATCTCACTATGAATATTGTTGCCTCCCTCTCTGTCTGTTATGTTTAATGGTGCTCTCTCACCTCCAGAACACTTGCGTCTCTCTCTGGGCTGTACTGAGGTTTGGTTCCTTGGTAAGTCCTCTGCTGCTTCACATTCAACATGGAAAAAAGCTCCAGGAACTGCTGACTGAGAGCTGCACACACAGATGATTCAAGTGATGACAGCTAAGTTAACTCCATTTGATGATAAATACTATGAAACGGGGTTGGAAGCTCGAGAAAAAGTTAATAAATGGACCATGAGTTAAGATTATTTTACAAACTCACAAAGTGAGGGTTAGAAGCTGCATATGTACAGACTAAGCTCTTTAAAAAGAGTTTATTATTCAGTATTTACCAGAGTTCTCTGCTCGGAGTTGCTGGACCTCACACTCTCTTTCCTCCAGGTTATCAGTTAGAGTCTTGTTCTCGCTCAAAATTCTAGTTCAAATAACAACAACAACAATAAAGTGATAAAACAGTCCAATGAAAATACCACAGACATGAATGTATGTGGAGTAAATCTGACCTGCTGTATTTCTGCTCCCAGGACTGCTCAGACTTCTTCATCTGTACCTGGTTGAAGCTGAGCTCCCACTGCAAGCTGTTCACCTCCTGGAAACAGGAGCCGCAGATCATGATTAGCACATTTCAATTAGTTTTGCAGGTTTATAATACAATCATCATATATACAAACCCTAACACACAACTAAGCCTGTTCTTCCAACATGGCATAGTCTGGATTAACCAGACTGACATCATGTTATCCAGCCTTAAGCATCCTGTTGACTCTCATTTAGCTAACTCAGTCCTTCACAGTCAGAAAACACCTTTTAAATGAATCGTCATATTGAGTGACTGAAGAGTTTATCAATCAGTCTTGCTTAAATAAATTAACTATAATTCATCACATTTGATTAAAACTAATTGATTGTTTCAGTTCCAGTGTACTGCATATACCTGTCATGTAAGTATATTTCATAAGATATATTGTTTAAATGACAAATTCCCATCAAAATGTTAGAATTAAACCAGGTTTTCTGGTTTAATTAGTAAAATAACAAACTTTTATGCAACTTTTAGTTGCATTTATTTCTTAATATATATGTTATTGTACTATTTTTTACTCTTGTGGAAATCAAATTGCGATAATTAGACCAACAAATATATGTTCATGAGTTCTCAGTAGTTTAATGCTCTCACCTGAAAATAAGGTAATGTATTGAGTTGATCTTAGCTAATAGATCATTTTTGCATGTTGGAGCATTAGGACTTGTTGTGTTTCAGATAAACTATACAGTATAATGCTCTATATTTTATTTGTGTGTCTGAATTCTTTTGAGTATGAAACGCATGCACTATATAGCACCCTCAAAAACCCTCTCTGCTCACAATCCCACAATGCAAAGTTTCATACTTTATATGTGTGCAAATGATTCATAAACATAATTTACTGTTCACTATGGAGTACTTGTTATGTAGGGAATAGTGAAAGAGTAAACAAGTGAGTGATTAAATCACCTGTTCAAAAAATCCTGGTTTATGTCAAACCACCAACAATCAAATCAAGCTAATTCAGTTACATAAGCACAAAAACAGGGCCCTAGTGAGTTATGATGAAATCTTATTTTACGTTTAAATATACATTGTGCTAAATTCTTCATTCATCATTCTTGACCCAATTATTGTTGGACCATTCTCAAATAACTGATAAACTTTCTGTCTGCAATGCACCTCTCATCAGTTCTCATCCAGTCAGAATGTATGTGTAAACAGAGAAATGTCTCTTTAACAGTAACAAAAGACAGTGTGTGATGACTCTCCACAATACGACAGTGTTTATCCCCAGTGTTAATCGTTCAGGCTGTTTCTAATGGGCAGCTGTGGCTCAGGTGATAGAGTGGGTTTTCAACTAATCAGAGGTCCGTTTCACAAAGCAGGTTTATCGAGAACTCCGAGTTTGTTAACCCGGAAATGAGGGAAACTCAGAGTTTTCCGTTTCACAAAGGGAGGTAACTCAAACCAGAGAAAGAGGGTTAACCTGTTTCACAAAGAGGGGTAACTTAATCTCTCGGTCAGTTACCTTAGTAACAGACTCTGTGAAACTAACCTGGTCAAGACCAGGTTTTTATCAATGAACCTGGAGTTTCTCTCTGTCTCCGCCCTCTTTCAGAGCCACACACTCCATTTGATTTCCTCATTCATGCGTCAGCAGGCGAGTTTTGGCGAATTTGGCGAGTGAAAAATCTCTGATCAAAAAAATCAGAGTCAGTATATTATAAGTCCATTAGTCACAGTAGGTCATGACTTTTTTGACTAACATCTCCTTTTGATAACGATCCCGTGGATGAAGGTGCAGCATTACTGCACAAAGAATTAAATATTGGTCGGGAGTTATTAGACCGCACATATATGGTTTAGCATTTCCATACAATTATCTTTTAGAGCGGTACCGTTTCACGTCACAGTCCATCAACTATATAGACCTACACAACTATATAGACCTCTTTTGCGTCTTTACATTTGCAACATTACCTATCATAGTCATACGCTCACATCCCAGCAGGTATTGTGTTGCGCTGCGTTTATTTGACTGTTTAAATTAAACATTCTTAATTATCTAAGAGAACATGACATATATGAGACATTTATGTGTGTGAAAGCAGCATTATGTTGGGGATAAAACAACTGCACACTTAATATTTACCTTACGATGTAAAACGTGGTCAAAATGAGGTGACATGAGATTATGCTGAAGTCTTAACTGTTTGAACAATGTTTTTGTATTTCAGCCCAAACTGCTGCCAAGTGCGCTTCTCCTCCGCAGGATTGCACTTAAATGACATAAATTAATAGGCTGACATTCAAGCAGTTTTCACTATAATATTATTGTGATTGCAAAGGACTAAATTTAAACATTTAAACTTACACACTGACCTGAGCAGCAATGTCTCTTTTGCAGCTGCAGCAGTGTGGCATTTCTTTCTGAAAATGTGTTCAAACTCGCCATATGAGCGCATTAAGATTTCTAATTCTAGTGGGGTAAAAAACCCCGCCCTCTGCGTCCCCGTTGCCATGGTGACTCGTTGAATCGGGGCTCCATTGATGCTGGCTTTTTATAGTTGTGGCGCATGCGCTTAACTCCAGGTGAAACTACTCCGAGTTGATTAAACTGACTCAAACCCGCTGTTCTGGAACCGCAAACTCAGCGTTTCCTATCTCAGAGTAGATCAACTCAGAGTTCAGTTTTAAACTCAGAGTCTGTTGAACCTGCTTTGTGAAACGGACCCCAGGAGATCCGCAGTTTGATCCCCAACATGCCAATGTGTCCTTCCTGGAGGGGCTGTTAGCTGAGCTGCTGCCAACATTTGCCCAGTTTATTTCTCTGATAACTAAAGATACAGACCATCCAATGATTAAAATCCTTCATGCGGCTAAAAGATATAGTTGAAAACAACCTAAATTTATCATGAAAATGTGACTTAATACTGAATAAAAGTCCATTTATAATGTATAAACATATAAAATATATGTTTCTGTCAAACAACCACAATCATGGTGTATTATCTTCTATGTGTGTAAGTTACTCTTTGGTAAATGCCATTGTAGCAGTCACACAGCGCCAACACATGGATCTTGTGCGTGTTTACTCTTTGGTAGAGGAGGTATGACGCCATTGACAGGCGATCAAATGAAACGGTCTGTTAATTTGATTAAATTACAGATTTCTCTGGGTTTGAAAATTGTTGGAAACATTTGGGATAATGTAAGTATACAACTCAACAACATATATAACATAGGTCTATTTGTTTTTAGACATTTTAATGCAGAATAATTACATATTACAGCTTTAAAGCACCTGTTCCTGTGGCATTACAGTTGTGTTCTTGTGTCTTTGATAAACAGAAGAAGAGCAGTTAGTTCCTGACTGTTGAGCAGAAACCTGCTGTACAATGTAAATGTAAACAGACCAAGCCCTTGTTTGAGCAGCCTGCGCTTTATGAGCAACAGACCAAAGAAACAAAGTTACCTTCTCCAGGGCTTTGGCTGTCTCCTCACTCTTCTGCAGCAGACTTTTAGTGTGACTTGTAGCTTTGTCAAGGATGGCCTGTGTGAAGAACAAGAGCAGTTTTCAGGTTCAACATAGCCAAGGCTCTGCAGGTTTTTATTTCAATTCATCACAAACAAAATCTAGTTATTCACTTCTCTCTGACTGAAGACAACAAAAACAAAGCTATTTCAGCATAAGGTCTTCATTGTTACAGTGTAACGTTCACATAAGAAGTCACATGTCACAAGTGTGATATGGAAACTTGAAGCCTCCAGTGTACATACACTGAGAATGGACTTTACAATGAAGTAGTAGTCTTATGTCTGCCAGGAAAAATTTTGAAATGATAAATATTTAAATATTCATAGATTCTGTTTTTTTATTTTTTACGACAACAAAAGACAGAATTTGATGATATTGCGAAGCGTGGGATAATGGAAGTTGTTGTCTTCATTGTTAAATACTCATCTTCTCTGGGTTAGGATTACCCAGAGTTAGGCCTCATCCTCTCTCTGGGATTAAAACCAGAAAAAACACTGAATAAAGCAGTTTCATGTTCAAAAATCAGTGTTTCTCAGTGGTGGACACAGAACATAAGAGGGGGCTGTAAGCCATGTTGCTGCTAACGTTTGCAAAGTTTGTTTCTCTGATAACTAAATTCATTCATCTGATTAAAAGATATAGTTAAAAACAACCAAGATCTAAAAAGTTTATCATAAAAATGTGGCTTAAACTGAATAAAAGTCCATTTATGAATTTTTGTTTCTGGGGGACAACCAAAAGACGTATTATCTTGTATGTGTATACTTTTTGGTAGATGCCATTGTGGCAGACAACCACAATGCCAACACATACATCGTGTGTGTTTATACTCTGTGGTAGAGGGGGTATGACGCCATTGACAGGTAGCCAAATGAAATGGACCATTACCTCAATTAAAATAAATAAAATTACAGATTTCTCTAACGCAAAATAGTGACATATTATAGTTTTAAGGAGAAGAGGAAGTAATTTTAATCATTTTTAATGCGGTCATTCAAATTTTTTTGTTGTGGAAAAAACATATAAAACATAAATTATTATTTTCAAATAAGAGTACTATTATATGTCTTAAAATATGTCTGGAGGGGATCTTTAATGGGTAAGTCCTGTAATTTTGTTAATATCAACAAAATCAATTAAAAGATCCAAACTCATGAAATGATTTGATCTACTAACAAGTATTGTGTGTGTATCAACGCCTGATAGATCTTACTCCTCTGTACCATACTCCACAGTTGTCCAGAAACTATTAAAAACACATCAGTGAGCCACACTGCTGCACATAGTGACATGTTCTGTCATAACCATGTACACACATCAGTAAATGGTAAATGGTAAATGGACCATACTTGTATAGCGCTTTTCTAGTCTTCAGACTACTCAAAGCGCTTTCACACTATGAATCACATTCACCCATTCACTCACATTCATACGCTGAATGGGTACAGGGGCTACCATGCAAGGTCAGAGGAAACTAATTAATTCACACTCATTCACACACTGATGGCACAGCCATCAGGAGCAATTTGTGGCACATCGACATGCGGACAGGAAGAGCCGGGAATCGAACCGCCAATCTTCCAATTAGAGGACGACCCGCTCTACCTCCTGAGCCACAGCCACTCCTGTAATAACACAGTGTGTATCCTAAAATAACACAGGTCTGGTTAGGCTGCCAGGCCAACAACGACCCCCGCCAGGCCATAACAAAATTTTTTAATACCAAAAGAAACACCAATTAAAGATAAGGTGCAGCACAATCGAAGAGCCTCTGTCATGGGCATGTAGACATCTTCAGATCCCGGCTGTTTTTGGACAGTGCAAGAAAGAGATAAACATCACATTGAAATGCCGTAGGGGGCGCTATGGAGCCAGTTGGCATCACTGATTGAATATTGTAATGTAGACGTGTTCAGGCTTGGACTCAAACGTGTAAATTTTAGGCAGATCCGACCCTGTACACTAAAGTTACAGCTATTTCCTCTGCCATGGCAAAACGCCACGCCACACTTCAACGTGAGAGAAATCTTAAAATAACTTTTTATCATGAACTATTCTAGATGACACTGATTTTTTAAATCTTTACGATGAATTCTGTAGGAGGAGTTCATTAAAATATAAGTTATGCAAAATGGTCAAGAAAACATGAAAATTGACCAGTTTTTCCAAGATGGCTGATTTCCTATATATCTCTACGTGGAGTGAAGTTATAAGGCTTTGAAATTTCATGGTGAGACATTGAAATTCTCTGCGTCGCCATGGCGACACCTTTCTACGAAAAATCACCAACTTTATAATAGAGAATGTGTCAGGTCTTGAGGTTATTCTGAGTAAATATGAGGTGGATCTGATCACTGTGCTACCCACAGAGCGTCAGAGTGTAAAACACGTAACTTCCTGTAGCCAGTAGGTGGTGCTATGACTCAGATCCAGTATTGACACATGGATGGTGTTCAGGGCGGGACTCTTATCAAGCACAAACAGTTTGGCTCTCTTAGGATCATATATGCCTGAGTTATGGCCGTTTCAATTTTCATGGCAAAGAGTCGAAATTCACCCCCCGGCCACACCCCCTTGGCAATGTCGAAAACTCACTGTTTTAATAACTTTTCATCTCCTATGCCTGTAGATGATACTGACTGAATTTGAAGTCGCTGAGGTCAAATCTCTAGGACAAGTTTGTGTAAGTATGCAGGCTGGAAATTACCAAATTCGTGTCAAAATCATAACTTTGATCCAAAATGGCCAACTTCCTGTTTGACTTAGGGTATGTGTCCAAGAGACTTTTTGGTGCGTCTGGTCATGATACATATGCATACCGAATTTCGTTCTCCTACGACAATCTGTATCGAGGGGCACTATCGAGCCATTTTGCCCCACCTTTTTGAGAGACCCATAAAATATCAAATTTTTCACCACTTCTGATGTATGTGCAAAGTTTAACAACTTTTTGTGCACGTTTAGGCCCTCAAAAATGCATTTGTTTTGGAAGAATAATAATAGAGAAGAACTCCTTCGATTACAATAGCGCCTTCGCTCGGGCCCAGTTGAAGGGCTTCTGTCATGAGCATGTAGATGTCTGACAGTGCAAGAAGGAGAAAAGCATTGCTTCCTTTGTTCACTACTTTATCTGCTGCTGGGGCTGCTGCGTTGAAATGTCATAGGGGGCGCTATGAGCCAGTTTGCATCACTGACTGAATATTGGGATGTAGAAGTGTTCAGGCTTGGACTGTTATCAAACTGTGGAATCTCAGATAGATCTGACCATGTACACTAAAGTTTTAGCTATTTCCTCTGTAATGGCAACACATCAAAACTCAACACCATGCCATGGCCAAACGCTTCAATATAAACTAAATCTTTTGATAACTTTTGATCATACACTAGTCTAGATGACACACACTGATTTTGAAGTCCTTACGATGAATTCTGTAGGAGGAGTTTGTTAAATTATAAAGTATGCGAAATGGCCAAAAAAACACGAAAATCGACCAGTTGTTCCAAGATGATGGACTTCCTGTAGGACTTACGACATGGCTCCAAGAGGCTTTTTTGTGCGTCTTGACATGACACATATGAATTTGTGAATTTCTTAGTTCTATGTTAATCTGGAAGGCGGGGCTTCAATTTTGAAGTTTTTAGGGGGCACTGTTTAACCATTTTTCCACGCCCATTCAAATTAACTACATAGAATTTTAACTAACGTCACTCCAGACATGTGTATCAAGTTTGTGACTGTAGAGCCATCCCTTGTCCCTGAAAAACAGCATTGTATTTGATGTGTCGACATGGCAACGGTGTTTGGTTTTGGGTCAAGACCTGTCAAACGTATCATCACCAAGGTCTTGCTTCTTAGCTGAATTAATTTGAGGTGCATTGGCCGGATTTCCTAGCAGTAACTAGAGTACAATGCATGTTACTTCCTGTTGCCAGAAGGTGGCGCTATGACTATCACTAAATATGGGCCTGTACATGTCTTCATACCAGAACTCTTAGCGAGAATATGAAATTTGGAAAAGAACAGACCATGTGGAGTCAAGTTATAAGGCTTTGAAATTTCATGGCGAGACATCGAAATTCGCCATGTCGCCTTGGCAACACCTTTCAACATAATGTCACCAACTTCATTCTATAGAAACGCCACGGTCTTGTGATAACTAGGCCTTGCATGCAACTAACCTCTTCTTAACCTGGCACCTTTAGCATTCATCAATTGGCTTTGAATAGAGAACCACACAGTTATAAGGTTTAAAACCTGGTTTTGCAAACTTTGGTTCAGGCATCACATGTGGTTTACAACACCACATGGTCTGGCCTTTTATCTCTGTAGTTCCCTTTATCAGCCAAATTGTTTGCATACCGTGTGCTCAGCCACCAGGTGACTGCAGCCATCTTACCATTGTCTTCCACACACACACACACACACACACACACACACACACACACACACACACACACACACACACACACACACACACACATTCACACTTGTATATAAGTACACTTAGCTAGATTAGTATTTTGTGTTTGTGTCTTTTACGCTTTCTGTTAAATAAATGCTTTTGGATATACATGTTGTCTGTTTTAATGTTGCACAAGAATGAGTTTTGTCAACCTCTGCTCTGTAAAGAACTCTAAATCCTTCAACCATAATTTTGTATAGTTATTAAGTTAATTATTAATCAAAATCCCCAAATTCATAGATTAGTATATTTTGAGACTGAATTGGCTATCCTTTTCCCTGGCTCCAGGGTGGTGCCCCGTTATTATTAATTCTTATTAATAATTGTATTGATTTTAATAATTAATAATTATCTTTGATAATCATTAATTATTCTGATAGCCAAACTTGTAACCAAGTCCCAACAATATGCATACTGAATTTCGTTCTTCTACAACAATCTATATCAATTCCTGATTGTGTAGGGGGTGCTGTCAAGCCATTTTGCCCTACGTTTTTGCAAGACCCATAAAATATATAATTTTCCACCAGTCCTGACAAATGTGCAAAATGTCATGAGTTTTCAAGCACATTTAGGCCGGTTGACGGGTGTGACTCGGCAGCCATGTAAAGTGCGGTGCAGATAGGAGCATGTGCATTGAAGTAATAGCAACTTCCCCTGTCACAGCAAAACATCCAACGTCAACAATGTGAAGATGACAATTTTTGGCATGGTGAGACATGTCTATCTGGGTCACACCAGTTTGCCACACCCTGCAGCAGGTCAGTTCCCAGTTAATCAGCATGAAACTTAACTCATACCTGTATATATGCACAGTATAACGAAATATTTAAAAATGTTCAAACGCTCCGTCCTCCAAATATGTTTTATTTAAGTTATTTGACGTCATCTTGGATTTCTACAACCGATGATGATTTCATCAGTCAGTTAACGTGGCGGAGGTGAAAATGAATCATAATATTCGCGTTTAGCAAATATCGGAGAAAGACAAGCTAGACTTTACAGAATCCTGCTACCTGCCTGCATCCTGATATCATTCATTTCAGCAGCTGCTGCTCCATAACTGACCCTTTAGGTCTGAGGTGTCAGCGTATGATTTGTATGTCTGGAGGACATGAACAATTTAGTGTTGGTTCCATCTCTCTATGACATTCCAACGGGCTATAGCGGCCAGATTAGATACCTATGTGGCACTACAGAGTACTTTCTGAGCAGTGTGGCGGGGGTCATTTTTACACATTAAGTAAGTAGGGGCTGTGACGTTGTTTGACAGACACAGGATGTAAGGAGGGACTTATTTTATAGGTAAGTTTGGACTCATTTCAGTAAAAATGTAACTTAAATGGAAGCTGCAAGTAGCAATGGTTGGGCCCTCTCACCCTCATGCACATAGGGGCATACTACAGTCGAAGGGCTTTTATTGTGGGCATGGAGATGTGTTCAGGACCAGGCTCTTATCGGACATCGCAGGAACAAGCTAAATATTACTTGTGTGCACTATATGGTGTTAGACAACGTCGACTAATTATACTAATTACTTTGATTAAAATTACAGTTTTCTCTGGGTTTGAAAATTGTTGGAAACATTTGGGATAATGTAAGTACACAACTAAACTTAACATATAATATAGGTCTGGTTGTTCTGAGACATTTTAATGCAGAATAGGAACATATTATAGCTTTAAAGGGTCACAAGTGAAAAAGGTTGAGAAGGAAGTGCTGTCTGAACACTGAGCAGTATTCTTGATGGATACTTGTTGCATCTGCTTTCCTGGCCCTTTTGTGATTCCAACTGGACCACAGAACAGTACGGCATAAAATTCAGCAGTTTCAGTGTGTGTGTGTGTGTGTGTGTGTGTGTGTGTGTGTGTGTGTGTGTGTGTGTGTGTGTGTGTTGGACTACCTTCCCCTGTAAGATCTTCAGAGCTTCATATTTGCCTTCTAGGTAACGATGCGCCACCTCCAGCTCACAGCATAATACATCGACCATCTATTAGCAAAGCAGAACCATACACTTCAGTATGTTTGCCAGGAGCCAAGAACACAAAGTTTTGTGAACTTTTTTTTCTTTCCTACCACGCTTGCTTCCTGTAGTCTGTCTTTCAGCTCATCTTTGGACATGTCAGCCAGGGAGCCTGCTGAGCCACAAAAGGTGAACTTGTGCAATAGAGTACATGCTGTGTGTGTGTTGTCGTAGTTTTGTGTTTGTATGAACCAGTTGGAGATTTATACATTCAAAGTACAGGACACAAAGTGACATCTTCAAAAAGCTTAAAAAATACAGAATCAGATAATGGTCATAAATATGAAATGGTTTGTGAATGTGCAACTGTAGAAATATTTTGTGTATGTGTGATTAAAATTTGTGCTGAATTTTTTCAACAATAAGGTTTCACAGTTCTGAGAGATGGACACATGTGCGTGACCGTGAAGTTACATGAATGACTGACACACAAATTTCCTACCTGTGTGTGCCAGCGTTGATGCTGCTACCTCAGTACAGCTAGTGGACATTTGCTAATAGAAAGCTACATTACTGTTCTATTCTGGGTGCATAAAGCAGGCTTCCTGAACATGAAAATAGGCATTTGGACAACTGCAGTACCTTACAATAACAGCAAACTGACAATAAGCTAAATACATAACACATTAAATATTTACCATTAATATCTATGGCATCCTAAAATGCAATAAAACGCAACAGAACCATCTGCCCTTTTCAAAATTCCCTGCCAAAATTCATACTCATAACTTGCAGTTTGTGTAACTTCAGTGTCGCACACACAGGTAGGAAATTGGTGTGTATGTCTCTAAGACTTTGTGAAACCTCACTGATGAACGCATACCCAAAATATATCTACAGGTACAAAAACATTTTATACACATGTGCCAAATTCTATCTGTGTGCACAAAACTTTTTCCACACATGCACAAAATATTTCTACAGCCGCAAAAACTTTATTGCACATTCACAAATCATGTCACAAGCCCAAAATATTTATGACCATTTATTTGATTCCAATACGAAAAGGTTGTTGTGTTTGTGTCCACTTGATTAATGGAAGTCCAATATTCACTCTCCTTTGAGCTATGTTTTTTTTCCATTAAAATTTGAGACTCCACTAAGTGCTCCACTATGTTCACCAGCTAACTGTGTGTGCTTGCTGTCTGGTGCTAAGCAGGTAGTGTACAGTGGGTTGAGCAGAAAACTGCTGCTGACCAGAATGCTGAAAATGAACCAAAAAAGTAAAAGGTGCTGTAGAACCAAAACTATGACTTAAAAGTGACTAACAAGCTATGTGCTACTGTGTGTGTGTGATACTTCTCAGTGATTTTGGCATTATGAGCACTCCCTTTCACTTGGTATCTTATCAGAAAAAAACTCCTTATAGAGTCATATAGAACATATTTCTTAAAATGTCTTTGAAATGACATAAAATTCATTAAAAAGCTTTTAAATGATCAATGAATGAAACGATCAACAGTATAGAAAAAGCAGTGCTCCTAACAACCTGTTTCTCCCCACTGGCCATACTTTGATATTCACCAATTTATCGCAATTTAATGCTTTGTTTCCTAATGGAACCAAAAAAAAACAATTATTTACTGGTTTGAGACACAATACATGATTTTTAAGGTTTTTTGTATTTATGTGAAAGACAGGATTTCATGGGATCTTCCTTCATCATTGTTTAGCTCCTTTATTAAAGGGTCAGTTCACAGACATTCTTACCAGTGTGTGGCAGCTTCCAGTTGGTTCTTTGCTGCCTTTCTGCAATCTTCAGTCTGGGGATCCAAGCAGCCTCTCCTTCCTGGCTGCTGCACCTAAGCAGCTCTGCTCTGGGTAGCAAGGTTCCCAGTGTCACCCCAGTGAAGCTTTGGCTCTTCTTCCTAATGGAGCTGGGTGTTGCTCTGACTCCCATCCCGTCACCCAGGTCTCCATCAACCATGTCATCATCCAGGTTGCTGGCCTCCATGATCTCCTGCTTCTGCACCAGACCCAAACCCTGCATCACATTAATCACAGTATGGATCTTCTAAACATGCCAAACCACATATGAATTCATTTCAAGTCTTAAGTTTAACCAAAACAAATGTACCTCTATAGTGTTATTGTACGTTGTGAGACGATATAAATGTGTCATCCGTCAGTGATTTAAAACATAAAGATACCAATTCTAGCTATCTACCCCGGGTAGCTATCCTGTAAATATCTCTGTCTGTATTAGGTTTTTGTGGGCAGGTATTTGTCAGGTATTTAATTATCTGGATTAATCAATTCCTGTCTGTTTATTTGATCTATAAACAGTGCCTTTATGGCTTGGGACACTATAGGGATCAGATCATTACTCAACACCCAGAGATGTCAAAGTATTCACATTCATTACTGAAGTAGAAGTATAGATACAAGTGTTTTAAAATACTTCTGTAGAAGTTGAAGTATCAACTCAAGCTTTTTACTAAAGTAAAAGTATTTAAGTACTGGTTTCAAAACTACTTGAAGTATAAAAGTAATGTAAGGGAGAAAAAAATGCCTGTAAGAACAAAAGCTTAGGCTATGCCACTCGGGCCTATAGTGCACTACCCCACCTCCCCCGAAAAAACATCTTCAAAAGGCCATAATGACTATAATGTTCTATAAGAGACATTCTCTTCAGTAACTGACATCTTCACACTAGGTCTGCTATGTGTCCTGCTGGAGTGTGGCGTCATTTATAAATGTGCAGTACAAACCAATAGGGTGTCGGAATGATGCATGTTTATTCTTCTCATCCAACCACAATCAAACTGTATCCGGATGGCGAGATTTATCTGGATAGGTTTTTTTTTGTTTTTTTTTTTAAACAATGATAAGCCGGGAATGAAAACAAGATGAAATGAAATAACAAGGCTATTTTTTTTTAAAATGTAAGGAGTAGAAAGTACAGATAATTGCCTGAAAATGTAAGGAGTAGAAGTAGAAAGTCGTCTGAAAAATAATTATTCCAGTAAAGTATAGATAACCAAAAATTTCTATTTAAGTAAGGTAACAAAGTATTTGTACTTCGTTACTTGACACCTCTGTCAACACCTATAACTACATAATCGCTGTTGTCCAGGTTACTGCAACCAGCTTGGCTGTCATTTCTCCACGCCCTGTTAGTCAGAGCATGTGAATTTACATGTGAAATGTTCTTCCGCAAACTGTTGTTCTGAAATGCTGATTACTTATCGTGACATTGTACAACTGTTTTTTCTGCCCCATTACTGAGTAGTAATCGTTTATAAGATATTACAGTTACATTATACACAGTATTATAACTGTATCTCCCATTTGGCCATTGCTTTAGATTTAAAACCTTTAACAACATTGTTCATAGGCCAGACTAACAGGAAAAAATGATAAATATTATATCCTACACTTACACATTAGGTGTTTTATGTGATGTAATGCGGTGTTCCAGTACTCCACACTACTGTCTGTCTGTTCCACTTATAGAAAGGCTCAAACTCAACTCTGCAATATTTACGTCAGATACAGACGTAGGTTAACTTGAGGTTAACTTATTATTTGAATGAATTACTTCCGTCTTACCTGCGACTTTTGAAGCGATAACCTTTATGTTCCTTCAGTCAGTACAACCTCCACCGACACACGGAGACAGAAAGAGAGGACGTTTAGTACTTGTTAAGTGCTACCTACACAGTTAGAGTTGGGAGTTTACCGTATTCATCACTACAAACTCGGCTAGCTGCCTCCAAGCTGCACCTCGCCGTCCACTAAAGTGAAGGGATCCATGTTGACACGAGGACAAAGCGCCACGCCCCAAAACTCACCTACCCCCAAGTAACTCATTAAGGATTTCTATGACTTCATTTTTTACTAAAAAGATATTTGAAAATTACAAAACCTTCCCTAGCTCGTTGTTAACAATACAACATTTACAAAAAACGCAAGAAAAAAACAAAAAAACAAAAATCTTACACTTTTTAAAGATATAATCCTTATTGATTATTGTGTATGATATGCATTTATGTTACAAAAACAACCAAGAAAAAAAAATTGTGTTCAAGGAAGAATAATTTCTTCCTTCCTTAAAAAAAAATGAAGTTGAAAGCAGTTTAGTGAGTTGTGACTGCAAACAGTCACCAGAGGGAAACTGTTGGGTAAATATTGGATGAAGGGGTGTGTGAGGGGAACGTGGATGAAAATGTTGAAGATAAGAGCCCCATGATGAGGTTAACACAAATATTTTTTATTCCCATGTTCATTTAGATTTACACAATACATCCTTCAATAAGCATTAAATGTAACACTTATTATTTTCTCATCCACAGGAAACAGTAAAAAAAAAGGATGTCAGTTAAATACTGAACACTCCGGCTTAATGAACCCTGCTTTTCCTCACAGCTGCTCAGCAAAACAGAAATACTTGAAGTAGGAAAACCTCACCGTACATTTAAAACAAATACATACTGACAATATTTCACCTGGCAGAACTGAATTGTGAGGGTCACGTTTCGGAAATTATTACAATTAATCCCCATTTTTCACAGGACAGGTTCACATTCTTTCAGTCTGCCTTAAAACTAGAATCACACACCCATAAGTCATTTTAAAGAGTTGTCAGTTAGTGTAAATGTTTCTCCTGCCTGTACCAGCCCTGAACAGATCCACATCCTAATACAATTTCAATGGAAGTGTTGGGGGGACAAAATCCACAGAATAAAATAATAATATCATATGACAGGAATATGAGGCTTCAGCTGTTTGAATTAGTCAAATCAAGAGGATGTCTTCCAAAGTTACTGTCCTTTTATTATAAAAATTTCCTCTTTTTCTTACTATTCTGCAAGGAAACACTGTGGAAACACAAAGAAGGATTTCATACTGAAGAAAAACTAATTTTGGACGACACCTACATGATTGGTCCAACTCAGACTGAAGTCTCACACCAGCTTCAGCTGAACTGTGGAATGTATTTTGTCCCTCATCATTTAAATTGGAATCATATTAGGAGGGGGCCTTTTCACAACCAATATGGACAAATGGAAAGATTACAGTGACCAAAAACTCAACAAAAAGATGAGTAGTGTTTTAAGATAGACTTGAAGAACTGTAAACCTATCCTTTAATAGTATTATGATCCTGTGTAAACCTACAGAGACTACAGAGACACAGTCAATTCAGTTTTGACAAGAAAACAAGTTTGTTTGAAAAATGATCACATCCTGTGCAGATGTGACCTCAATGAGGCAACAATACCGATGACACCAGAGCTTCAGTCATCATTACACTACAGAGGAGGATCAGGGCCATGTGGAAACATTATTTGCATTCTAACATTAATCTTACAATTTCAAGATTAAAGAGAGTGGCCGTGTACCAAGTTTAGTCTCAGAATCGTGATATTAATCTCAGAATTCTTACCAGATTTGTTTTTCTTCAGATGGTCAAAATGAATCTCAGATCTGAATGCAATAATTTACCCCAATCCTCCTCAATGTAGGCTCATAACTCAATAAAAAATAACAAGACAACAAAAAACTTGACAATGAAAAGGTGAAACAGTCTCACAGTATGACAGTGTGGATATAAGGCATGACTGTGTGTGTTAGTCACTGTCATATTCCACTATCATCAGGTCCTCTTCCTCCAGAAGGATTTGGCTTGTAGTGGGTTGGGGCTGACTGGCTGGCAGACCATCTTCACCTCCTCCTTGACCCTCCTCTTTCTCTTTCTCATTCTCATCCTCCTCCTCGCTGCCTAATTCCAACTGGCCTGGCTCTTTGTCTGTCAGAGCCTCCAGTTTTAACCTGCACACACACACACACACACACACACACACACACAGAGACAGACATGAAGACAAAGAGAAGAAAAGGCTGCTCCTTTCTGATTGGCTAGCAGATAAAGCTGGTGTTTTTCTATCGTCAACAAATCTTATAAAAAGCACAAAACCAACAATGTGTTAAGTCTGTCTTACAATACTTTCTGACTTCTCTATCCTCTTAAATGTTAAACACTCACAAATATATAGTTTGATTCTGAAGACAAACCAAAACAGCACTGTCATTTTGAACAAACACTACTCAAACAGGAGAAAAGAGTGCATTTGTTCGGGACTATTTTCGGCTGCATAGTAATCTACATTTGGTGTTTATAGAGAGTATTTTTGGTAGCAGAACAATGTGTGTGGGATTGAGTCAAAAGAAAGTACAATGTGTGCGTTTGTGGTAATGAAGGTACATGTCAGTCAGTACAACAGTGTGGCTCACTGATGTGTTTTAATCATTTCTCGACAACAACTGAGCCCTATGACACAGAGGAGCACAATATATCGATAACTTGCAGATCAGTAGCCCACGGTGGGTTTGGGTCTTTTTATAGGATTTGTCGACAAAAAAGGAAACATAGAATATCACAAGACTTATATTTAAAGGTAATAGATACCAAACCACAGGTGACCATAGTAACAATACTGATGCTTTACAGCACAGGTTCCATAAAGACAATTTCCACTGTAGCATATAGTTCTAATAAAAACTGTTCAAGTGAGAGCTGTAGATTATATAACAAGGAGACATGTGCAGTAATAATACATACATTTTCAACCTTTACTGTTAGAGACATACAGAAAACATCAGGACAGAGAGAGTGGATTGCTGGGACATTGTGATCATGTTGTGTGTCCTACCCACTAGGCTACCAGGACATGCTGCAGAAAAGTGGGGCGAACCCTAGAAACATGAATGTCTGTCCCTGACTCACTGACTGAGTGATAAAGTAACATCATCGGTCGGCAAGCCAAGTTTCCCAGAACGCATTTCACACCAACTGGCAGCAATGGTGGAGATTAAGCTGTTGTAATTTTAGCTGTAGGACTGTTAATATGTCACTTTATTCAGTTTTAATATTTTCTCAAGTAAGAAAGTAACCACAGAGATTCTCAATGTGGTCAGTTTATCGAAATAATACTTATTTGGAAATATGTTTCGATGTTTTCGGAGATGTGAGGAGCTGCTGGCAGGGTTGGACCAGCCAGTCATCTCAGCTGCTAGCAGCCCAACTCCTGTATGGTGAGTGGATAGTGCCATAATCACAACAATCAAAGGAGACTATTGTGTCACATTTGTGTGACAAAAGAGGATCTGTGAGCCATCACCAGTGTTGAGGGCATGTGTCCATGTAGTGTTTTTTTTTCTGTGAAAAACCGCTGGCAGGGCACTAGGATGAAGCGCTTGCGCAGTGACAACAATATCTTCACAATTTAATAAGTGACAGTATGTCAAAAGAAGCAGGTTGACATTAGCTAGGTAGCTAAATTAACGCCATGTTAAGAGGCTACACAGCTAACAAATAGCTTAACACGCAAGGCAATAAAAGGCCAACACTCATCTGCTATCTTGTTTGTGTGACGTCATTTGCAACCAGAGTCTGTACAGTAGAATCAGATGGCGGGATGACAGCCAGCTAAACACGTCCCCTCAAAAGGCTCGCTGCCTTACGGAGGTTTGAAAGCAGCTGTCACAGCCCCTTTTTATATCGTTAAAGAACTCAATAAAAGAAAACCTATCAGAAAAATCAGCACTTGGACAAATATCAGTGTGATAAGAACTAGCTAAAATGACAGAGACCATCTTTGGGAAAACTTAATTAGATGTGGTCTTTGTATATTTACTTTAGGCCTATGTCCCATTCACTAACATGGAGAGGGCAGGATTTATGACCGATACTGCAGCCAGCCATCAGGGGGAAATCCAGACGTTTTGGCTTTACTTCAGGGGAGCTGTCATGACATCCATATTTATATACAGTGAATGGTAACAATTAGAAAAAAAAACCAAACAAACAGAAAAAACACTGACACTCAGTAAAAAAAGCTATTTGTGGACACAAGCCTGACTTACTGTCAATTTACGCAAGGCACTTCCATTTCATGGTAAGTAAAATAAAAGCAATATAACAAATATGTTTACGAATGAAAACTTAACACACCTAAAACACACTGTATTGGGGTCATTTACACTTAGCGTTAATGATTCAATTGACGGTAACTGTATTAAAACTGTTCTATAGTTGTGGTGGGTAAATATATAAAACATTAAAAAAGCCGAAATCTTACTACATCGGTTCTTACAACAACATCACTGTCGTGGGTTCACTTTTGAACCAGGACAAATGATGACGCAGACGACTAAACTTCAGTGTGGGTTTGTTTATTCACACGAAGCCCAGAACCAAGTGACAAAAAGTGACAAAAATATGTACAGTGAAGAGTGAGGGAAAAAAAACAAGCAAAAGGCAAAAACGGAAAAATATTTACAAGGCAAAATCGGCAGTACAATACCTCCCATGTATTGACTAAGACCAGATCTCTCATGCAAAAACTCTCTCCAACATCCAACAACCAACCACCAAAATGAGTAGAGCTGGCCTTTTCTACCCTTAGCCCCTCCCCCGGGCAAACCATTTATCCCATTAGGGTAACAAAGGAACAATTATCCAGAAAAACCCCAAAAATGGCAACGAGTGACACTTTCCACATTTTGTGTCACCTGGCACTAATCACCCTCCATATGGCTGTGCCAAATACCCCCAAGCGACAAGAAATCCCAACATATCAATTAATGTACATCATGATGGTTGAGTCCATGGTCACATGCACCTCCTTGATGTGCTCCGAGCACTATTTAGGAGGTGCCCCGGAAGTGCCTCAGTTTGGCGGTGAGAGGCAACAACAGGTGAGTGTATGGATGTGTATGTGTGTGTGTATGTGTGACGCGTCAGCGCTGAGTGTGCACCCTCAGCGCCTAGCGGGAAGAAAAAGTCCGGGCAGTGGGGAAAAGTTTGTGCAGGACCGCGAGACACAAGTGCGGGCCTGCACGCAACAGTTTATTTGCAGTGTGTAGTTGCAGCGCTCTGTGCGCTCCCGGCACCGCGCTCTCTCTCCGGCCGAGAGAGCGTCCAAAACGCACGCCGGTTTGAGGTGACGGAGCGGCGTTACTGTCGCCCCGTCACATTATCCCCCTCCTCCCCGAGGTTGGCGATGTGCGGCAACCTGGAGAGATAATCTGCCACAACATTGGTCTTGCCAGCTCGATGTCTGATCTGGAATTGGAAAGGCTGGAGGGAGAGGTACCAGCGGGTGAGACGGCTGTTATGGTCCTTCATAGAGTTCATCCAGGTCAGAGCTCGATGGTCAGTCTCTAAGTCAAATTCCCTCCCCAGGAGGTAGTACCTCAGGCTCTCCAGTGCCCACTTTATGGCCAGGCCCTCCTTCTCCACAGTGGAGTACCTGGTCTCACGTGGCAGTAACTTGTGACTCAAGTACAGCACCGGTTGTTCCTCTCCAGGATCCCCCTGGGCCAGGACTGCCCCCAGTCCTACTGCAGAGGCGTCAGTCTGGACCAAGAACCGCTTGCTGAAGTCGGGACTCCTCAACACTGGAGAAGAGCATAAGCAGGCCTTGAGGGTTTGGAAAGCTGTCTGGCAGTCCTCACTCCAGACAACTGGGTTCCTCTGGTCCTTTGCTGTCAGTGCTGTTAGAGGAGCGGCGATGGTGGCGAACTGCGGGACGAACCTTCTGTACCAACCAGCCAAGCCCAAGAAGGACCTCACTTCCTTCTTCGTGCGTGGGCGTGGGCAGCTGTGGATGGCCTCGACCTTGTCCACCTGTGGTCGGACCTCGCCTCGTCCCAGCCGGTAGCCCAGGTACTTCGCCTCCTCCTTGGCCCACTGACACTTGCCAGGATTCAGTGTCAGACCTGCCTGCTGGATCTGGCCGAGGACTCGCTCCAGATGACCCAGGTGCTGCTCCCAGGTGTCACTAAAGATGACCACATCATCCAGATAGGCAGCACTGCAGTCCTCGCACCCCCGCAGGACACGGTCCATCAGCCTCTGGAAGGTGGCCGGTGCACCATGGAGGCCAAAGGGCATCACAGTGAACTGGAAGAGGCCAGCTGGTGTCTGGAAAGCGGTGTAGGGGCGACTGGACGCTTCTAGGGGTACCTGCCAGTAGCCCTTGCAGAGGTCCAGGGTGGTGATGAACCTTGCCCGGCCAATCTTCTCCAGCAGATCGTCAATCCGGGGCATTGGGTAGGCGTCGAACTCTGACATGGCATTGAGCTTCCTAAAGTCAATGCAGATGCGGAGTGAGCCATCCTTCTTCACCACGATGACCACCGGGCTGCACCACTCAGACTGTGATGGCTCAATTACTCCCAGGCGCTGCATCTCCTCCACCTCCTTCAGGAGCTTGGCCACTAGGTGTTGAGGCACACGATAAGACCTCTGTCGAACCGGCCCCCTGTCTTTCAGGCGGATGACGTGCTCCACCAGGTAAGTCTTCCCTGGGTTAGCAGCAAACAGCTTGGAGACTCGCTGGAACACGTCGCTCAGCTGGCTGCACTGGTCGACCGAGAGATGGTCCAGGGCAGGTTCAGCAGACTGGTTGAGGTCGGCTAGGGTAGACTCCTCCTCCCCTTCGCTGCCAACCTCCGTCACCAACAGGGATGCCACAGGAACCTGAACTGGAGTCTCCTTCCACTCCTTCAGCAGGTTGATGTGGTAGATCTGTTTGGTCTTTTTCTTGTCCGGGTGGTGGATCTCATAGGTTACAGGGCCCATCTTCCTGAGGATGGTGTACGGGCCCTGCCACTTGGCCAACAATTTGCTGGTAGAGGATGGCAGGAGGAGCAGGACCTTCTGGCCAGGCTGGAACTCCCTGTGCCTGGCTTGTCGGTCATACCATGCCTTCTGGATCTGCCGAGCCTCACGTAGGTTGACCTCCGCCTCGTCTCTGTACTTCGCCAGCCGGTCTCTCATCTCCAAGATGAACTGGACCACACTTCGATCACTGGTGGTGGTTGACGGATCCTCCCAGGTCTTTAGCAGCAGGTCCAGCGGCCCCTGGACATCCCAGCCATACAGCAGCTCGAACGGGGAGAAACCAGTGGAAGCTTGCGGGACCTCCCTGTAGGCAAACAGGAGGAAGGGCAACCACTGATCTCAGTCCCGTCCAGTGTCAGCGACGAACTTCTGTAGCATCTTTTTCAGCGTTTGGTTGAACCGTTCAACCAACCCATCAGTCTGCGGGTGGTAAGGGGTGGTTTTGATGGCCGCAATGCCCAACTGCTGATGAAAGAGCTGCAGAAGTCTGGAGGTGAAGTTTGTCCCCTGGTCTGTTATGATCTCGTCCGGAACACCAACCCTGGAGAACAGCTGAACAAGACACCGCAACACCGCTGGGGCAGTGACTGTGCTCAAGGGGAAGGCCTCAGGAAACCTTGTGGCATAGTCACAGACCACCAGAATGTATTGGTGCCCTCTGCTGCTTCGCACCAAAGGTCCAACAATGTCCATGGCTATACGCCTGAAAGGGGTAGAGATAATGGGCAGGGGTTGGAGGTAGGCACGGTCTGATTGACGGACCAAACATGTTTTCTGACAGGTGGGACAGGTTCTACAGAAAGTTTGGACGTCAGTGTACATGGAGGGCCAATAAAACCTGGAGGCTATCCTCAGATAGGTCTTGTTGCGACCGAGATGACCCGCCCAAGGCAAGGTGTGTGCCAGGTTCATTATCATCGGCCGACATGACCCAGGAACCACCAGACGTTTGACTCCATCCGCCAGTGCATAGAGGACATCCCCGTCAATGACAAAGCATTCCTTCCCCCTCCTTGTCATATCCAGTCCTCCAACCGCTTTGCCAAACAAGGGCTTCAGCGTCCCATCCTCCCTTTGCAGGGCCCCAATGTCCCCAGGCACCTCCCACATGTCCTTGGTCAGTCCATCTTTGCAGTTTGGCTGCCTGGATTGTAATCCCTTCTCAAAACGCCGCTGGCGGCGAGACTTCCTTGGGCCCTTCGTGCCCCCCTCAAACAAACTGCTGTCCAGGGTTGCAAATGGTTGTGGCTCAGTCAATGGGTCAGATGTCACCCCCGCTCTGGCCTGAGCACGGGTGATCACCTGACCTGACAAACCCCCACCCAAGTCATGGTCTTGGGCTCCCACATCCAGCAGCACGTCCAGTAGCACTGGTAAGTCCCACCCCAGTATGGCAGCTACGGGCAACTTTTCCACCACCCCAACAGTCAGCAGATATGGTTGCTCATCAACCACCACAGTCAGATCTGCGGTAGGGTAGGAATGGCTGTCCCCGTGCACACACATGATGTCCTCCTGTCTGCTATAATCCACAATGCCCATTGGCACCAAATCCCTTCGGACCAGTGTCAGAAAGCTCCCTGAGTCGACTAGCGCAGTCACAGGTTCACCATTAATGGTAACGTCTTTGAATCGTTGCCGTCTTCCCACCGCCCTTACATCCTCAGCTCGAGGAGTATAGCAAGCACCACTCAGCTTAGCTTTTCTGATGGGGCACAGAGAAGCTTTGTGGCCTGCCTGCTGACAGTAAAAGCAGATGAGCTCCTTACCAGAACTGTGCTGGCTGTGTGCAGAGCGGCGATCTCCTGGCGGGTGTTGGTTGGCTCTGGCGGCTGGTCTGGGCTGGGTAGAAGACTGATGACTGGGACCACCTTGGTATGAAGCTGGGCCTCCCCTTCGTGCATTGAGGTATTGCTGTGCTAGCTTGGCCGCAGCTAGACCATCTGTGGGCTCATGCTCCTTCACCCAGGTGCGGATGTCTGCAGGGAGGACGCGTAGGAGCTGCTCCAAGATGATCTGCTCACCGATCTGCTCCTTCGTGTGCTGTGCTGGTCGAATCCATCGTCGGTAGAGACCCTTTAAGCGGTGGTAGGTCTCTGCTGGGTTTTCTCCGGAGGGCACTGCCATGGACCGGAACTGCTGGCGATACGTCTCTGGCGAGATGTCAAACTTGTCCAAGAGCGCCGCCTTCAGGTCCGGGTAGGAGTGAGCCCTCTCCTCATCCATAGCCGTGTAGGCCTCAAGAGCCTTTCCAGTGAGTAGAGGCACGAGGCGACATGCCCACTCACCCTCTGGCCAGCCCCAGGTTCTGGCCATACGCTCGAAGCGAAGCAGGTAATTTTCAATGTCCTCCCCTGCCAGATACTGGGGAATCTTGGGGTCGCCATAGGGTCTGCTCTCAGCTCTAAGGGGTTCCACCTCGCTGCTCACCATGTCCCTCAATCCCTCTGCGGGTGAACTGCGGCGCAGCTGAGGGGCTGGTGTCGGTAGGTCCAGCCGTAGGCTCAGTGTCGACTCCTCAGATGGCGATGTGGCTCTGGCGGACGGTGGGCTAGGTCCTACAGGCCTCTGCTCTGCCCCCGGCTGTGCTGGTTGCAGGGTTGGCATTGAAGCCCGTAGTCCTCTGAGTTCTGCCAGAAACCCCTCCTCTCTCCTCTGCTGTCCCTCCAGGAAGGTCCTCATGACAGCCAGCAGCTCCTCTCCGGCACTTGGAGCTCTTGGAGCTGCCTGCAGGCCGTCCTCCTCATCTGTGGCCCAGGCGCCTTCATCTGCCACTTCATCATGAGTCACTTCTTGTTTCTGTGAGCGCAGTCCGGTCCGTTTGGCGGAGGACCGGGTGTGCCCCTGTCGACTGGCCATCCCACTTCTGACACCAAATGTCGTGGGTTCACTTTTGAACCAGGACAAATGATGACGCAGACGACTAAACTTCAGTGTGGGTTTGTTTATTCACACGAAGCCCAGAACCAAGTGACAAAAAGTGACAAAAATATGTACAGTGAAGAGTGAGGGAAAAAAAACAAGCAAAAGGCAAAAACGGAAAAATATTTACAAGGCAAAATCGGCAGTACAATACCTCCCATGTATTGACTAAGACCAGATCTCTCATGCAAAAACTCTCTCCAACATCCAACAACCAACCACCAAAATGAGTAGAGCTGGCCTTTTCTACCCTTAGCCCCTCCCCCGGGCAAACCATTTATCCCATTAGGGTAACAAAGGAACAATTATCCAGAAAAACCCCAAAAATGGCAACGAGTGACACTTTCCACATTTTGTGTCACCTGGCACTAATCACCCTCCATATGGCTGTGCCAAATACCCCCAAGCGACAAGAAATCCCAACATATCAATTAATGTACATCATGATGGTTGAGTCCATGGTCACATGCACCTCCTTGATGTGCTCCGAGCACTATTTAGGAGGTGCCCCGGAAGTGCCTCAGTTTGGCGGTGAGAGGCAACAACAGGTGAGTGTATGGATGTGTATGTGTGTGTGTATGTGTGACGCGTCAGCGCTGAGTGTGCACCCTCAGCGCCTAGCGGGAAGAAAAAGTCCGGGCAGTGGGGAAAAGTTTGTGCAGGACCGCGAGACACAAGTGCGGGCCTGCACGCAACAGTTTATTTGCAGTGTGTAGTTGCAGCGCTCTGTGCGCTCCCGGCACCGCGCTCTCTCTCCGGCCGAGAGAGCGTGCAAAACGCACGCCGGTTTGAGGTGACGGAGCGGCGTTACTGTCGCCCCGTCACAATCACCATATAGTCTACACTGTGGTGAAAGTATAGTAACAAAAAGAGGGACCTTGGCACTAAAAAGACTGTAACGTTGAAAGATATCTACTGGATTTGACTCATTTGGAAGCTGAAGTTTCATATTAGCTTCAGATACACTGTTAAATACATTTACACAGAATTTGCACAGAAGAACTACAGATTTTGTCATCACCACAGTAAGTGCATTGCGATGGTCAGTATGAACAGGAGGACTGATTACAGCAAGAAAAAAAATGTTTCAGTGTTCAGTGGGTACCAAACTATTGGTTTAAGACAGATTTGAATCTGTCCTCTAATCTTTGGATTTGTAAAATTTGCCCAGAGCAGATTTTTATCACCAGATGGAGCCATTTCTTTCACATACACACCTGAATCTAACTGCTTTATGGAAAAATAAAATGTGTGCCATACCTGCCAGGGAACCTCCTCAGTGACATGTGACCCACGTCCTGGATAAAAGCTATCTGAGCTGAAAGATACAGTGTAGCACAGAACAGTTCTATCAAGGAAACATCATATAGAAACACTGAGTGCTTTCCATTCAGCTTGCTCCTCCATCCTCCAGTTCGTGACTTGGAAATCATCAAATCTGTCATCATCGAGGGTTCTTTAAATGCATCTCAGAGAAGAGGCAGTAGTCTGTATAATCAGTATAGGTGACTTTCTTTTCACTGGAGTGATTAAGAATGTACTCAGGAAGAGATGCAATTGAGGAAAACAAGGAGCCAAATGGAGAGCACCTTTTTTACTAAAAAAAAATCAATATAGTCAGTATAACAAACATACTCATTAAATGCAAGTTTATGAAGTTCTGTTGATTATGGTGAGATGCCTTAACACTCTCACAGCTAATATAATTATATAATTTGGTTTCTAAAAAAGGGAATTATTCAATCTTGTGCAGACTCAAAATATGGCATTCATCAGTAACAAATGAGCAGTGCACGTATTGTCAGCAATTGAGTAGGACAGGCAAAACAGTATATGTTATGACATATTGCTTGTGATGTGAACATTCACAAACCATGTTCTCATGAAAATAAAAGTCAGATTGTTAAAGGACAGATTTGCAATTTTTCAAGTCTGTCTTAAGACAATAGTCAGGTGACCAAATGAGCACTCTGAGAGGTTCTCCTCACTGTGACTGACCATTAGAACATTCCCTCCAAATGTGCTTTCAAGGAGGACTGTGGATTTTGTCCCCCATCACTTACATTGCAAGGGCATTATGAAGGGATCTTCTAGTGGCCAGTTTGAACAGGAGGAATGATTATGACAAGAAAAATCTGTTTAAATGTTCATATAGGAACCTGACTATTGGTTTAGGGCAGACTTGGAAAAAATTGTGAACCTATCCTTTAATAAAACATGTAAAAACAAAATGTCAAACCTTCTCTGCAGTACTAGATGACATCAGTTCCTACAACTGTTCTTAACTGTCACACAACACAACCTAACTGATAAAAAAGTAAGATGAGAAACTCTTGACCCAACTATGACATTCAGAGGCTGTTTTAGGAATGTGTGTGTTACCTTGGTTCCTCATGGGGTTGGTGAGTTTGGCCAGGTATGGCAGCAGTTCAGTCTGGAGGCTGACTTGTGTCAAACAGAAGCTCCTGAACAGGCACTGAGCAGCCAGGCAGTTCTCCTGGTACTAACAGGAATAACATCAGTCTCATTACACAGTGTCTCGCTTAGTGTCTGTTAGATTTCAGATCCACTTCTACCAGCTACACACATTAGAAGAAGCTGAACAACACCACTGACCAATTGTTTTTGGTGATCTATTTATTATTAATCTTATGTTCTAAATATTTAAGGACATTGTTGGTGAGGGTGATTATATTAATTTTGTGTTTGTTTTCAGATCTCATCAACTCACTCCAGGGGCCTGTTTCATAAAGCAGATTTAGTGAAAACTCTGAGTTTGTTCACCCTGAGATGAGGGAAACTCTGGAGAACTTGGAGACTTGGAGTCAGTTACCGCAGCAACTGGCTCTGTGAACCTAACCTGCTTGCTGGAAGGTTTTTCTTCAACAAACCCTGAGTTTCTCTCGGTCTCCCTCTTAACAGAGCCAGACACACTGTTTCAATTCCTCATTCATTCAGTCTGTATCAAAGCATTCATTAGCAAAGGTTTATTATCTAAATCCTGTTTGGATATTAATTTAGAACTTTCTAAAGTTACCACTTTTATGCGCATCAGTCATTTCTCTGAACAGTGTTTTTTTCCTCTCGCATTCAGATATTAAACAGTGTTAGCTCAGCGTCAGCTCAGAATAAAAACGACAGCTGTTAGTTTGTAAGAGCAGCTCATGTACTGAAATCTTTATCAGATTGTGCTAATTTTTATTAGCACATAATGTGTAATCTCAGTTTCAATTTGAAATATCAGGAAGAAGCTTTAGACACATGGGATCAATGAATAATTAAAGTTGCAAGCAGTATTGGACGGACCTTCGCCCCACACATACGCCAGGATGTGGCGTCATCCAAGGGCATCAGTCACACTCACCTAGATGTCTCCAGACACAGGCTCAAAGGTGTGACTCGGCAGCCATGTAAAGTGCGGTGCAGATAGGAGCATGTACAGTAAATTTATAGCAACTTCCCATGTCACGGTGAAACATCAAATTTCAATGGTCTGAGGATGACAATTTCATGTAGGGTGAGACGTGTGTGGGTAACACCAGTGTAATCAAAATTATGCAAGTTTTGTGTCCCTGTACTGTAAGATGTGCAAGACATATTGGAAGATTTTTTTTTTTTAAAACTTGTATAAAAACGTGTGCTTCTTCAAAATAAAGTACAAATAAAAAGTTTGGCTGTAGTAAAATACTTGTTTCTGTGTAATTTCTCTAACATCGGAATGCAACCACTATGCACATGTGTGGCTCCTCATAATGTCCATATATGTAATTATGTTAAACAAACTTGTTGTCAATAGTGAGGAAAAATAATTGTGATGATGATTTTGGCTATAATCATTCATCTGTGAAGAAACATAAAATGTGATGTACATACACAAACAGACAGACAATGTACGTGATGAATTTTGAATATTTATATTATGTATTGTTGTCTTTAATGAACAATTTTCACTGTGTTCCTAATTTATATGTGTGCTCCTAACTCTTTCATTTGTGAGCACATGTAGTCCAGAAGAAAAAGTTAAGCATTGAACACAGAATTTTGAGTAGTTATGTTATGTATTGTTGTCTTAATGTACAGTTACTTCAACACTTTTCATTGTGCTCCTGTCTCTATGTGTGCTCCCAAATTTCACATGTAGTCCAGCAGAAAAAGTTAAGCATTGAACACTGCTGTCAGATGTGTAGAGAAAATGATATGTCATGTATGTGAGTTGACAGATTGAGTGAACACATACGGTTTCTTGAATATTTACTGCTTCCACATAGTTGTAGATAGAAACCTGAATAGATTTTTTGGCTAAACTATAAGTCTGACCACTTTCAAACCTGCATCATTGGATTCGCAACAAAAATTCCTACAAAAACATGATATTCTCAGTCTGATTTGGCCAAGGTCAAAGTTTTCCACAAGAAAAAATCTCTTCAGTCCTGCTTCACCTAACAGGCAGAAGCAGGTTAGCCAGATGGGAGATGGTCAGAGTCAGACCTATCAGCCAGGGAGAAGGAAGCAGAAAGGGAAGGCTGAGCTCAGATCTGTCACACCAGCTCTGGAGACATATATATGCTTTTGACAGAAGCCACTACTTGCAGTTCGCTCACTCACCATTGAAATAAATGACTATTCCTCTTTTTTTGCTTTATGTGACATTTGTTCACACAAGTGTTCTTAGCAACAATCTTAACTGCACAAACTTCATAAATGTTGTTTTAACTCAATGAATGACATCCGGTCATGAGGAGGTGCATGTGAGACTTGATGCCCTCAGATTGCTACACATTACTGTATAATCTATCCTGTTCCATTTATGTATTTATGTTTTATTCAAAAAAATTCACCTCAGGAGTAAAGAGTAAACGTGATGATGAGGAGCTTCAAGTCTTCAGCCAATGGAAAGATATCACATGTAGCAGTGTTAGTAGTGATATTAGTGGACCTGAAAAAATGAGAAATAATAAAAAAAAAAAAAAAATATGTGTGACCAACATTGACTTGACTGGCAGAGTAAATTCTGGTGACCCCACAAATAGCCACTAGAGGGCTCTATAACACAATGTAGTACATAGATGGATTACCACATGGGCAAAGTAGGCCTATGCGGGGCTACTTTTATGTGTAAAGTATTTTTATTTTTTAAATATTGGACTAAATATGGTTTTCAAAATGTAGTATGTTTCTGAAATTGTGTGAATGTTTTGAAAATTAGGAGAGGCATTCTCTGAGCATGCACTCTCGCTCTCAATTACAGGCTGCCATCTCAACTATAAGTCACACTGCTTTCTAACCCAGGGGTCAGCAACCCGGGGCTCCGGAGCTGCGAGTGGCTCCTTCCATCCTCTGCCCTGGCTCCCTGTGGCTTTGAAACAAATTATCAATAAATAATGGCTATTTAATTTTATTTTAATGAGTTAGTTTATTTTAATGTAATAGTTGTTGTTTTGGAGAGTTAGGTGATCTTGTAATATCAAAATAAAACCTGTTTTAATAGTATTTTGTCGATCAAAATGTCACCTGCCAGGCCGTTGCCTGCCAACAAGCAAACGCATTTTTTGAGCAGGCTATCCCCGGGGTTCTGAGGTGAAAACCCAGAGTTTTGAGTTGTTCTGTAAACTTAACGATTTTTCCCTCAGCATCCTCCGTCAGCTGTGCCGGTGCTACAGTGCTACTAGCTTAAAAATGTCTGTGAAGTTTGCGGACATAGTAGCTAAATCTGTCCATGGAAAAAATATTTTCTTCAGTCGATATTCTTAGTTATAACGATATTGAGCTGGCAAAGCAGTTTAGTGTTTATATGCAAGCCATTTATTCCGTTTGTAAGGCAGATTTATGATGACAGTGCTGCTCATATCACTATTCTATCTGCAAAATATTAAATTCTTGAAAAAAAAACTTAAAATGGGAGAATAGACACAAGAACTCCTAAAAATTTGTTACCTAAATTAAAGCATTTAGTCATCTGTAATGGCATACAGGCTGTTCATAACATAGACGACCAACAAAGTAAAAATATGTTTTCCCTTAAAATATCAAAAAAGTTGTTAATGCTGAACTAACAAATATTTTAATTTAAACAACTGATTGTTTTATTGAGTAAACAATACATTTGTATGTTTTTATGTCAAATATGTAATCCTAATTAGATATTCACTCATTCGTGCAATGAATTATAAGTGGTGTAATCGTCATTTTATGGATCAAACAGATTTTGCGGCTCTAGGTGGGTTTTATATGGTGAGAAATGGGCTCAAATGACTCACAGTGAAGGTTGCTGACCCCTGTTCTAACCTGTATCAATGGATTCGCAACAAAAATTCCTACAAAAAGTGGATGTTTTAACTGTGATTTGGCCAAAGTCATGGGCTGTTATTTCCAATAGAAAGCTTCTCTTACCACTTGCTCTCCACCTTAGAGTGATATGCAGATTAGACGGGGGGGATGGATAGACTCTGACCTGTCAGCCATGTGACGTGCGTGCGGTGGCAAAGGCTCGCCCAACGCTACTTGCAGCTTTATTTAGGGCCTGGGCACTGGAACAGTAAGAAGGCACTATTGTTCCCTGTCCGTTTGTTTCTGTCTTTCTTCTTTCTTTATTTATTATTCCGCCACTTTAAACCTGAATTTGACCCCCTAAACATGCTCGAAAACTCACCAAATTTGGCACATACATCAGGTTTTAAAAATATGTAAAATTATCCCCCTCCTCAGGGCCTAGAAAGTACTCTTTAGTGCCACCTAGGTATCTAATCTGGCAGCTATGGCCTGTAGGAATGTCGTAGAGAGATGGAACCAAGACTAAATTGTTTGTCTCCTCCAGACCTACAAATCATACGCTCACTACCCTGACCTAAATCCAACAGGAAGTCCTCAGTTCGTTCATGAAACTCCTTCAAAATTCAAAGCTGGTGTGTGACATTCAGCTTATAATGCGTTTCAATGGGAGAGCCTTTCCCTCAGCATGCACACCTTGGTCAATTAGAGGCCTACCATCTAAACTACAAGTCACAGTTTCTCATTGTTGCCTCTGCACACTTGATAGTACACGTTTAACTCCAACTTTTATCAGGTCATGTGGGTTAAAAGTTTTTACTTTTCTAAAAATGCACTTGACGAAAATTATGAAATTGATTTTGTAAAGAATTTATAGGATTTATATTCTGCACACATTGTATATGTTTCTTTATTGTTTAATATGCAGGCTCTTTATTAGTTGTAGTTATTAATTATAAGTTCTGCCTACCTGTCAATCAACCCTCCATGGCTGACCAGAGTTTTTGTTGGTTGTCATGGTAACGAGCAGGAGAGCAAATGAGACGATATTACAGCGGTATTAATCTAAGCCTTTTATTCAGCGGGTTGTTACAGTGTTCGGACAGTGAGAGCCTGTGTGCGTCCATTGATAAGTAAGTTTCCTTTTCTCTTGTAAGTTATGTTGTTTATGTGTTAATTATTGTAGTTAATCAAAGGAGTAGAAGCTAACTGGTATGACGACGCTAACTAAAGTAGCATGCTGTGTGCAGCGATATGATGTGCGTTTATGAGCGGCAGTTTAAGTCCGTTAGCCACTGCCTAGTCCAGCTGTGTGTTCAGTGCATTTATAAGAGAAGCTGAATATTTGTCTTAGTAGTTATAATGTTGTTTCTCTTCTCATTTGAGAATAAGAAGAATAAGAATAAGAAATGTGAGAAATGTGAATGAGAGTGATGAATGCACTGTACTGTAGTTATGAGTGATGTTTGAATATGTTATATGTTATAGTGTTTATAAGTGGAGATTATATACATAACTACATTATTATTCTGTAATATTGTGAGGAGAAAAAGTCATGTTGTAACATTTTGACATGCAGTAACATTAATTTATGTTATAATATAATTAATGTTTTTATTTTTTCTTTATTTAGAACCACACACACCCATACTCCACTTCCTGTCTGACTTTATTATGCTGTAAAGTGTGACGTCAGCAATAAAAGTCCCATCCTCAATGATGCCCCGCAGAGATCACATTACCTGCCCAGCTACTAGTTTATAGTATATTTCTAGTGGCACTACTGAAGGGAACACTCCGGGTATGCTATAACTTTACTGAACATGCTCCTATCTGTACTGCACTTTACACGGCTGCCGAGTCACACCCCTCAGACCAGGTCCACAGACAGTGAGTGTGACAGACGCACTCTATGGAGTTAGATTTGTTTCATAATTATTTGTGTGAACAGATCATTATGCCCAAGACCTTAACCAGGATGCTGCCTCTTGTCATATCTTAATGTAGCCTCACTGAAACAATATGACTATGTAACTAAACACTGAGCGGTTCACACAGACATTACTACTCTACATTAGTTAGAGCACACGACTAATAAGATGCTGCTTTGTGATTTTAATACAACTTGAATAAATAAATAAAAAACATAAAGGATGAGGTGGCTGATAACTGCTAACTGGCGTGAAACAATGGACGCACGTTAATTATCTCAGATTTTAAAAAAATAAAATAAAAAAGGGTTATAGAAAGAACACATGCTCTTACTTTGAAATACGGAAATGACGTCATCAGCAGGCGATCACGTGCTATCCGAAAATTGCCGAGTGATACGTGTGGGTTTTCGTTCAGACCGGCGCAAAATTTGTTTCAAAACTCCGTGTGTGTAAAAAGAAAATCCACACGCGTAGAACTGACATCTGCAAATGTTTGTTTGACTCACGAATAAAAGCTAAGTTCACAAATGCCTGTTGGAAAGTTGTAAATGTCAAGAAGATATTCACAAATGCTTTTCATTTATTTGCAAATTAATTTAATGTATTTACAGATATATATTTTGCCATTATATTTTTGCCATTGTAGATCCATTTTATATTTGAAAAATATTTTTGTGAGTTCACAAATCTTTTTTTTGGATTTGTGGAAGGTGTTTATGTTAACAGATTACACATTTACACACAGATTGTCGATCTGTTCACACAAATTATGAAACAAATCTAACTCCATACACTCGGACGGCCTAGTGTGCGCGCAGGGCGAAGGCCCGTCCAACGCTGCTTGCAGCTTTAATTAGGGCCTGAGCACCGAACGGTGCGAAGCCCTCTTGTATTTGTAGCAATTATTATTCTACTCTATTATTACTCTTCCGAAACACACGCATTTTTGAGGGCCTAAAGGTGCTCGAAAACTCATGAAATTTTGCACATTTGTCAAGACTGATGAAATATTAGATATTTTCTGGGTCTTGCAATAAGGTGGGGCAAAATGGCTCGACAGCCCCACCTTCCAGATTAACATAGAAATATGAAATTCACAAGGCATATTTACCATATCAAGACGCACAAAAAAGTTTCTTGGAGCCATGTTGTCCTATAAGAAGTCGGCCATTTTGGAAAAACTGGTCATTTTTTCTCATACATTTTATATTAACGAACTCCTCCTACAGAATTCATCATAACAACTTGAAAATCATTGTGTGTCATCTAAGATGGTTCATAATCAAAAGTTATCAAAAAATTTAGTTAACATTGAAATGTGTGGCCGTGGCGTGGTGTTGAGTTTTGATGTTTCACAATTACAAAGGAAAATGCTGTAACTTTACTGTAAATGGTCAGATCTGTCTGACTAGTTTGATCACTAGTATCACTAGTTTGATAACAGTCCAACTCTGAAAACTTGCCAATATTCAGTCATTGATGCAAACTGACTCATAGCGCCCCCCATGACATTTCAACACAGCAGCACCGGCAGCAGATAAATTAGTGAACAAGGAAGTGATGTTTATCTCCTTCTTGTACTGTCTGAAAACAGCCCAGGTCTGGAGACAGCTACATGCTTGTGACAGAAGCCCTTCGACTGCGCTGCACCCCGACGTGCATTGGAATGCGAGGGCCCGATCATCACTGCTTGCAGGGCCCGAGCACCGAGCGGTGCAAAGCCCTCTTGTTTTTGTAGTGATTATTGTTCTCTATTATTAGGGCCTGAGCATCTACCGGTGCGAACCCCTTTTGTATTTGTAGCAATCATTATTCTTCTCTATTATAATTATTCTTCCAAAACAAGCACATTTTTGAAGGCCTAAACATGCTCAAAAACTCATGAAATTTTGCACAGTTGTCACGACTGGTGAAAAATTTGATATTTTATGGATCTCACAAAAAGGCGGGGCAAAATGGCTCAACAGCACCCCCTAGAAAATTAGGAAACTTGAACCCCTCGACCCAGATTGTCGTAGAACAATGACATTTGGTATGCTTGTGTTTCATGACCAGACGCACCAAAAAGTCTCTTGGACACATACTCGAAGTCCAACAGGAAGTCAACCATTTTGTATCAAAGCTGCCATTTTTACAGTGATTTTGCCATTTCCAGCCCGCATACTCCTCCATCCATGTGTCAATACTGGACCTGAGTCATAGCGCCACCTACTGGTAACAGGAAGTAACATGTTTTACACTTTGACGCTTTGTGGGCAGCACCGTGTCTGGATCCACCTTTCATGGTGATTTTGCCATTTCCAGCCAACGTACCTCAGGAACTTCAAATTCAATCAGTATCAACTGCAGACATAGGAGATGAAAAGTTATTAAAACGGTGAACGTGCCACATTCCAAGTGACACCAGTTAAAATCCCATGTAGTTAATTTGAATGGGCGTGGCAATATGGCTCAACAGCGCCCCCTTGAAAATTGAAGCCCCGCCCTCCAGATTAACGTAGAAAAATGAAATTCACGGGGCATTTGTATGACGTGAAGACGCACAAAAAAGCCTCTTGGAGCCATATCGATGGTCGACAGGAAGTCAACCATCTTGGAAAAAGTGGTCAATTTTCGCATTTTTTCAGCCATTTCGCATTACCTTGTATTTTAACAAACTCCTCCTACAGAATTCATTGTAAGGACTTCAAAATCAGTGTGTGTCATCTAGACTAGTGTATGATCACAAGTTATCAAAAGATTTAGTTTACATTAAAGCACTTGGTCGTGATGTGGTGTTGAGTTTTGATGTTTCGCCGTTACAGAGGAAATTACTATAACTTTAGTGTACATGGTCAGATCTGTCTGAGACTTCACGGGTTTGATAACAATCCATGTCTGAACAGGTCTACATGCCCATATTCAGTCAGTGATGCAAACTGGCTCTATAGCACCCCCTACGATATTTCAACGCAGTAGCCTCAACAGCAGGTAAAATGGTGGACAAAGGAAGTGATCTTGCACTATCTGAAAACACTCCGGGTATGACAACATCTAGATGCCCGTGACAGGAGCCCTTCAACTAAGCTCGACCTTGACGTGTGCAAGGGTGCAAGGGCCCGATCATCGCTGCTTGCAGTTTTAATTTCATTTTGTTTTGACTTATTTTGTGCCATTCTGATAAGGATATCTTTCAGTACAAAGCAAAACAATAACATAGCCAACCAATCACAGTTTAATTTGTGGATATGATCCTAACCACCACTTGTCTATCTTACCTTCTTGTTGACCAACAGCCAGTTAGGTTTGTGCAGCGGTCTGAAGCCAACAGCAACTTGTTGAGAGTTGGAGTGTAGGAGCCCCCTGGTGGCCACTGAGGACCCATAATCCCCCATAGTGCTGCGACTCTGAGAACACAAGCACAGGACTTTATACAGAAAATAGAGATTACTGTTGGCAGTGAATCCACCACAATACATTACACAGGCAATAATCAAGGCATAGTCTGCTCTTAAATACAGTTGCTGGTCCTATGACACCAGGTTTGAGAAAGGAGTCATTTCTGGCAACACATCCAAAGCTTTACCTGTAACTTCTGAGATCTTATTTTGGAAATCTAGGGCAGGATTAGCTTTAAACTTTTAGAAATTCTAATTGTATAGTGAAGAACATTCCACAGATCTGAATTGTGTAGATGCCTTTCCAATGCCTTTTACGTTCAAGGACCAGTGTGTAAGATTTAGTGGCATCTAGCAGAACGGGCATGGCACAAATAAAATAAAATATTCATATGTATGTTTTCATTAGTGTATAATCCCATGGAAATAAGAAATCATGTTTTCGTTATCTTAGAATGCGCCCTTTATATGTGCCCTACAAAGGCTGCAACGTTACACCGCCATGTTTCTACAGAAGCCTGAAACAGACAAGCCAAACACTGGATCTAGGAAGAGCTTTTTCATATTTGCGAGGGAGGGGTATTCATTTGATTGAAGTCTGCAACATCACCACTAGATGTCACTAACTCTTATACAATGGTCCTTCTTTAAATGCAAGCTCCAGCACCTCCAACAAGCCTCTACTTAGTGAGCAGTGTGAACTGTGCCTTAACAATAAGTGTCAAGTTATATGTACCTTATAGCAATCATGCCAATGATTAAAATAATTTGGTTCAGATTCTACTAATCAAAGAATTCTCTAAGAAAGTGTCCAAACTCTGCTGGGTACATTTGTTTCTCTCTGTTTCAGCCCTTCGTCAAGTTCAAAACAGGCATTTTTTTCTCCCCCAAAAACATTTCCAAAATGATTTCCAGAGTATGTAAATCTTAAAATGCCTGCTTTGCACTACAGTGTGTACATAGTAAATGGGATGTGGCAGCAAAGTTAAGTAGAACATTTTCTGAAGTCTAACTTTCTCTGTGATCACACATTTGAAAAATCCAAATGTCAGCTGTTGTCATGACCTGGATATATTTTTATTTCTGCCTTTTGTACTCCTTATCAAATGTTCGTTGTAGAACTGAAAACTGGAAATAGGTGGAAGAATAGCCATTTTGTGTTGTTAAGGTATTTCACTGCAGACAGAGATCTCTACTAAAAAATGACCTGGAGACACTAGTGTGGGTGCAAGTCATTTTCACATGAAAACTGCATTTAAAATGAAGGCAGCTTAATGCTTAAAGACATAGCCATAGTATCGGTGTATTAGTTCTTCATGTCTTGAGAAAGTCTGACCATCCAGTCAGCAGTAAGGAGGTCAGCATCAGACAGATACTCGCTGGCTCGGTCCACATCCTCCACCTCAGAGAAGAAGTCCAGGTAATTTTGGTGGAGGTACAGGTTGAAGAACTCTCCAGACATGTGAGATCGTTCAACAACCAACTGGACAAATAGACACAGAGAGATGAGTTCAAAGAAGTTTATGCATGATTCTGGTTACTTACTGAAGTTAAAACATTTTGTACCTCAGGGTCTACGAGTAATTCTTCTCTGTGATGTTGAGAGAGGTGAGATAGTAGACCAGGTCCACCGGCACCTTCAGCTCCTTCAGGATTCCCTCCTGTTTATGACAAACAACAAGGGGCTATTTGGGATTATTTGCCTTTCCACAGGTAACATCACCATTTCATCTCATATCATATGAAGTACTTCCTTCATGGTTCTGATGATGTCACTCGTAATTAACAACCCCCTTTCACATGAACATGCTCAAAAGCTGGATATGGAAACCCCTGGGTTGACTGAACAAGTTGTTAACCAGCTTTCTAGTACTGGTTATATGGATGGCCAGTGTTAGGTTCAGTGAGGCCAGTTAATGAAAAGATATCCCAGGTATGTTCAACTTGTTTCACAGTACAGGCCTCAGGTCAATCAGTTTGGAGCATTGACATAAACTGACTTAACTTGATTTTGTGGTTTTATAGGAAGAGAAAAAACAGGGCTTTTCTGATTTTTTGACATAGATTTAGCATATAATAAGATCAATATCACACACACAGGGTGTGTGTGATCATTGTTGGACAATTATCCCCCTATAAACAAGGAGCTTTGGTGTAGATAACTTTCCAGTGTTGATGTGACTTTTCTTGGTCTTGAGAAGCTGTAGCATTTATTAACTGTTACACTGTAGTCTGTACTCTACATTTACTGCCAGACTGACAACTTACTGCTAACCTTTTCCTCTGCTCCACTTGCGCTCGCCATCACTATTCCATCACTATCCACCCGCAACGCAAACATATTACGCAATTCCGTATTACTTCCAGGAGAAATTGTCTGAAAGTATGCACCATTATCCCTGTATTTAAACAATATCATGCCCCCCCCCCCCCAACATGCCATGGCGATGCTGGAATAGATGGGCAAGGGACAGTCCAGCACATGGTGGTAATACAACACTTATGGATAGCAGAAATATGATGAGCATGTGGAATTGTACTAAGTAAAATACAAAACACTAAGGGTTGCACAACACCACTGGTTAGATGGAAACAACTTCTTTAAGAGAGGATGTTTTCGTAAGTTTTGGTAACAATCTCTGGAAAAACTTTTACCAGGTCAACATGACCTACGCCTGTCACTGACTCACCATAAAAACAAGAGGCATCTGCAATATTTGGAAAGGCTGGAGCCAAGTACATCACACTCACACAACAGAGACATTTAATCCCATTGGTCAAAGTCCAAGTGATCATTTTGCTCATAAGAGTGACAAAAACATAGACAGGAAGTCACGCACACCTTGGGTATAAGTAGAATTGTAAGTGTGCTGTTAGGGAGTTGCATTGCTGGTTTTCCTGTGAACTGTATGCTCTTTGTAATAAATCCCAATTGGTTGTCCGCTCAACTGTGTGGTCTCAGCTTCTTGATTCATCTTCGATTCTTAACCCCCACACCAACTGTCATAAAACTCAATTCACACATGACCCCATGCAGGAAATGTTCCTGAACATTTCAAGGCTAGATTGCATGTGCGAAAGGGGCTTTAGATTTCCGACATGGTCGGACAACACCTCGTGTAAACTAGTTCTGATCAACCATGAAGCGACCCTCAGCATTCATTTAGTGTTGTGTTTGTGTCCGTGTGTGATGAATAAGTCTAGGAGAGTGACGAGACAACTTCAGAGGTTCTACGAGGAACAAAACAGATGAAACCATGCAATATGACTCACGTTTGCAGTGCAGGATCTTTCCCAGTGCTCTGAACAGGAACAGAGAAGCATCTTTCCCTCCTATAGCCTGCCCTTCTTCCCGCTCCTTTGCCTGCTTGGACTTATTCTTCCTCTGGTTTGTTCTGCAAACAGCTTTGCCCAATGAAGCCAAAGGTCTGTCCTTCATCACCATCCACAGCCCCTTTTCCAATGGTGTGTCTGGAAAATTATAAGAGAAGTCAGTTGGTGTGACAGGGTCCTAATATGTGACCTGGGGAAAGGTAATGGGGTCTTTAAAATCAAATGGGTTTATAACAAATTTCATGGTATGCATGTGTACACTCTATGTTGTGTGATCTGGTGTGGTGCTCTGTGTGGATTTACTTCTGACCTGGGAGGGAGGAAAACTGCAGGCTGTTGATGGCACTGCGAATATCTCCCGAGCTTCCTGAACACAGCGTCTCCAGTACTGCCTGGTCTGGCACATATATCCTCCCACAGCTCTGCTTACAATTATGAAATATAAATATACTGTGGAAAAACTCATACCAAAATATGTAATCAACTACACAGCTTCCTCTCACCTTTCCTGCCTCCAGGGTTGCAATGCGAATTAGGACCTTCATCATCGTGGTTGGAGCCACTGGATTAAAACTGGAAACACAGAACACGATATTCAAGGCAATGTAGTCGTCCCTGAACGGAATCTTTTAGACAGTTTCATTCTACTCCCTGTTAATCCACATTTAATTACACTAAACTCTCAAATATACACCAGTATCTGAGGCACAAGTCATATCAACAGAAACACATTTAGGCCAAAACATTAAGAGGTGATGAAATCACTTGTGCACAGCAGTAATATTATGTTTTGTTGATTATTTGATTTATTGATTATTTCCATCTCACTTCTACTTTACAAGTTTTTTAGTATTTAATGTTATTGTCAATAAAACACAAAATTTCTTTTTGGGAATGGGAGGGCTTACAGGTTTGAGCCACTGGAAGGCTTTCAATATGAAATGTCAGAGCAGGGAGCGTTACAGTAGCTTAACTGTGATTGAAAAAAACTGCAGAGAGGAAGTGACTAAGTGAAAAGTCTATGAACATTCTCATCCGTCCAGGTCATCGTAATTTCTAGGCAAACAATTGATTCAAAGGCAACTGAACTTAGATTTTTCTTATCCAAGCAGCTTCATCAGTTCCTAACACATCAGTCTGACTAGTCCTCACCAGTCTAACACACAGTGGAGATAGACCCAGGTATTTACTTCTGCAAAAGTGACCACCCACCCATCTCCTAAGACAACAGTTTGTTAGAGAAGTTTCACCTGACCATTGTTTGGCCATGTGAGTCATCCCACGGAACGACAGTCGGTAGGAGTGAATGGGGCTACTGGCAGATTACAGTCATTAGGCATGGTGTGCGGTTGCCTGTGAACGACAGTTGTTCTGTTTGTTAGAGTCACTTGTGGTTGGTTTCAGGCAGCTTTTGTTCTTCATTTTCCTGGGTATGGCCAAAAGTGCAGCATTGTAAATAGGAGATAAATGGTGTCTCAAACCACCTCCCCATGGATTTTCAACTTTAACATAGATAGCTTCTTTTACCCCTTGTTCAAACCATCTGTCTTCTCTGTCCAAAATTCTGACATTACTGTCTTCAAAGGAGTGAGCCTTTTCCTTTAGATGTAAATAGACAGCTGAAACTGGACCTGAGGAGACTGCCCTTCTGTGCTGGGCCATTCATTTGTTTAGTGGTTGTTTGGTTTCACCAATGTATAAGTCCTTGCAATCTTCACTGCATTGGACTGCATATACCAGGTTGCTTTTTTGGTTGTGCAGTAGCCTGTCCTTGGGATGTACCAGTTTTTATCTGAGTGTATTACTGGGTTTGAAACAAACAGGGATTTGGTGTCTGTTGAAAATTCTCCTGAGTTTCTCATATACTGTGGTTATATAAAGGATGACTATGTTTCTGAGTTTTTTCCTTTCCTCCACCCCCTTCGAGTTTTTGTTCTTTTTGGAGCATGTTGTTCATTCAAAAGTCCAGCTGGGATAGCCACAAGTTTCCAAAGCTCCCCTTAAATGTTTATGCTCTTTTTCTTGGGCTTGAGTGGTGGTTGGTACTTTATCAGCCGTGTGTTGCAAGGTTCTGATAACTCCCAGTTTGTGCTCCAGAGGGTGGTGAGAGTCAAAAGAAGGTATTGGTCTGTATGAGTGGGTTTCCTGTATACCCCTATGTGGAGGCTCCTGCCCTCACCAAAGTGTACATCACAACCCAGAAAAGGTAAGTGGTTGTCCTTGACATCTTCTCAAGTGAAATGGATGTTTTTGTCCACTGAGTTGATGTGTTCAGTAAATGCCTGTAATTCTTGGATTTTAATTTTCACCCATGTGTCATCCACATACCTGAATCAGTGGCTTGGTGATGTTCCCTTGTATGATTCTAGTGCCATTTGGTCTACCCTTTCCCAGTATAAATTTGCCACAATCAGGGATACTGGTGAGCCCATCACACACCCATGCTTTTGCCAGTAGAAAGTATTGTTAAACTGGAAATATGTAGTATTCAGGCACAATTCCAGTAACTGACAAATCTGGTCTGGGGTGAAGTTGGTCCTGTAAATTTTCATCATGTTTTAAATGATGCCTTACAGTTTACACTGCCTCCAAGGTTGGAATGCAAGTGAATAAGGATAAGGTAGAATAAGGTTTTACCCTGTTATATCCTTAAACCACAGACTTTTTCCACAAATTCCTGTGAGTTTTCGATGTGATGTGGTGTGTTTCCAAACCTAATATGTTGGCTATGAATTTGGCAATATTTTAGGTAACTGAGTTGATACTACTAACAATGGGTCTGAGGGGGACCCCTTCTTTATGGATCTTAGGGAGTTCATATAGGCATGGGATGGTATCTTGTGGGTAAAGCCGGAGGTATTGTGATCGGTTAAAGGCTCCATCTTTCTGTAGTTTTTGTAAACATTCTATAACTTTTCTCTTACCCAGATGGCTCTCATCTGAGGGTTTCATATGTGTTAGTATGGGTTAGTATCATTGAGTAGTGTGGAAACCTTAGATTGGTAGTCACTTGTATTTAGAATAACCATGCATCTCCCTTTCTCAGCTGGAAGAATTGTGATGTTGTTGTCCTTGCTCAGGGATACCACAGCTTTTCTTTCCTGGCTGGTAAGGTTTGAGGGTGGGACCTTAGCACTGGACAGAGTTGCAGACACTTTAAGCTGCTCAGCTCCAGTCTCATTCAGATTGTTTTTCCTTATAGCCGACTCCGTTACCGTGATGAGTTCAACTATCGGAACCTGATCTGGTGTTACAGCAAAATTTAGTCCTTTTGCTAAGACTTCTTTCTCAGAGTGGATAAGTTCCCTGTCTGACAAATTCTTTACCCATCTGTTTTGTAGTTCCTTTTGGGAGGTATGCTCTGTTATTTGCCTCCCATCCATTATCTCTGTTCTGTTCAAGCTTTTGTGTTGGAGGTGGAGGAATTTCTTTATTTGTTTTTCTTTGCTTTTGGTGTGTATTGCTGGCTCTATGTCCTCTCATTGAGGAACGCAACCGTAGGCTAGTCAGTATAAGCATATTCACTCCTAACAACTGTCGTTCACCAGGATGACTCACATGGCCAAACAATGGTCAGGTGAAACTTCACTAATGAACTATTGTCTTAGTAGATGGGTGGGAGGTCACTTTCACAGAGGTAAATACCTGGGTCTATCCCGACTGTGTGTCAGACTGGTGAGGACTAGTCAGACCGATGTGTTACAAATTGATGACGCCGCTTGGATAAGAGACGAAACGTCTTCAAGACAAACCTAAGTCCAATTCCTTTGAATCAATTGTTTGCCTAGAAATGACTAAGTGAAAGTAATTAGTCAGTGAAAACAACATTTGTTTTAAAGTTCTGTTCAGCAGAGTGGTGAGTAAGGCATGACTATTGTACTGATGGAATCAGTGCTGTGAAAATGTATGTTATACTGAGTTTAACAAGACAAAAGCAGCTCAACATGGAGAAAGTGTTCTAAAATTAGAATTGGAAATAAAGCCTTGGCTATTTCTCTCTGCCGTTGACATAAATAACAAGGGCACTATTTGAGAATTTACACTAACTGGAAATTGTCCATGTATTTACCACTGTTAACTCACTAGAGATGGTGACAGATCTACATTTAAATACTAAACGTATAAAAACAATCTTTCCTCATTGGTCCACAGCTGGTAATGAACTGTATTTAACAGGGTTCTCTGGGGTCTGATGTGGATGTGGTTCCATAAAGGTCTAACATCTCTGCATTCTTAGCAGTGTGCACTGATTGGAACCTGATGCTGCTGATGTCCAGCTCCTCCTGGATCTCTCTGGGAAAAAGAAAGCGTGAGCTACTGTCTCCACTCAAGCTGTCTGACACTATGAACACCAGAGGACATCGACTGGTTTTCATAAAGCGCCTGGAAGACACACAGCAGGACACAATCTCACAATATGCATGGAAATACACAGATTAACTGATTAATGAATGTGCATGGTATTGAATACAATCAATGAACCACTCTGTCCTGTAGAAAGGCTTTCATCAGCCCCACAAAGTCCTAATGTTAAGGCTTAACACAAACAAGGAAATCTTTATGACCTTAGATCATTTTCTTGACACTGAAGCCTGGGTTTAAACCAGGAGTGCAGGCAATGGTCATAGTGCTTCTGTCATTACTTTCAACATGGTGGCTACAAAGCTGTCTGTTATCATAGCAACCTCTCCTTTTATCCTTTGTGAAAGCATGAAAATTAATGTAGGGTGAAACCTGGTCTGCTCTCACCTCAAGATATCATGCAGGCTGCCCGGCTGCCGATAGAACTGGTTTGGGAAATCCTGAGGAGGAACAAAGTTGGTTCAGACCAATGTATCACTTGACATTATTCTGAGAAGTAAAATGAACACACAACATTGGTTAAGTCTACTTGCCAACAATGTGAATCCAGTAATGTTGAGTACCTCAAAGTTTTCTGTTAAAAATAGTACAGTACGGGTCATCAGCATTTCGAAACTGCTGGATGCTAATTTGCATATATTGAGCAATTTGCATACTTAGCATAATCATCTATATGGACGTTATTTCAGCAACTTCTTGGTTGATTTGGACAATATTGAAGTGTTTTGGGGGTTAATGAGGTTAATGAATCTTTTTCTGACATTTCAAAATTCAAAATGGCCATTTAAACCAGAAGTGGCCATATTTCTACTGCTGGTGGGCCAATTTTGATAAAGTTTCAGCCAATTTAGAAGTTTTAGAGGACACTGAATTGATTAGATTGGACAGATAACTTCTATATTTGAAACTTCAATTTGGTTATAAATTGTAGGATATTTATGAACACAATCATTCAAACGATGCAAACATGTACATTTCAATACACAGACCATTACATCATTTTTTTTTTTATTTTTTTTTTTTTGTATTTTGCCTTGTTTTTGTCAATTGAGGATGAATACTGCTGTGGGGAGAAGAGTTATTTACTCTAGAGGGGAGCTTCTGTCGTTTGAAGTGAGAAGGTCTGGAGGATACCATCCAATTCCAGCTGAGATAAAGAGGCGTTTTCGTGGTTGTCGTGCTGGTGCAAAGGTGAAGGCCAGGAAATGGAGATATAAGCCCTTTCTGCCATCGGTCATTATGGGAAATGTCAACTCCCTGCCCAACAAAAGTGATGAGCTGGAGATTTTGGTGAAGACTCAGAAAACATACCGTGAGTGCAGCCTCATGTGTTTTACTAAAACCTGGTTGAATCAAAACATCTCTGATTCCTGTGTGGAACTACCTGGCTTCACTCTCATACGGATGGACAAAGACACTAAAGTTAGTGGAAAGAAGAAAGGAGGAGAATACAAAAAGAAAATTGAAAGAAATCTACAACACAGCAACATCCGGGAGTTATGGAGAGGAATCAACACCATCTCTGGCTACAACAAAAAGAAAAGATAGCCAATAGTGGGTGATGTGGATAGAGCCAATGAACTTAACCAGTTCTTCAACAGATTTGACACTGTGGTCACACCCACTTCCACTGCTGCTCCTTCTCCTCTTCGTAGATGTATCTCCACCGTGGCTCCTTCTTCTTCACATTAGTGTTTCTCCAACACAGCTCCTCCTCATCCTCCTCCTCCTCCTCCCCCTCCTTCAGCTACACATGTGTCCATCTCCACTGAGGCAGCTACTCCCGTTGTCACACCTGTGCCTCCTTCAGCTACACATGTGTCCATCTCCACTGCTGCAGCTACTCCCATTGTCACACCTGTGCCTCCACCCTTGTCTGTCACTGAAATGGGAGTGAAGTTGGAGCTTGGGAGACTTTGCTCTGGGGAGGCAGCTGGCCCAGATGGTGTGTGCCCAAGGCTGCTCAAAGATGTGATTTGTAGTGTAAAAGCGCTTTGAGTAGTCTGAAGACTAGAAAAGCGCTATACAAGTACGGTCCATTTACCATTTACCATTAGTTACAACTGAAAAAAGAGTGTCTTACTCTTCTACTCTGCACTGTTATCAACCTCATTGTCTGCTGTGTCTTCATTTTCTTCTTCAGACTCTACATTCTTATCATCTTGCTTTTCTTGCTGTGAATGTGTGAGCAGGTTGCAACTATTATAGCCTTAAGGCTGCATTCACACCAAATCTGGCGGTGTGGCGAAAATGCTAGTCATCCCATTCATTTGAATGGGGGTAGTGTGGCTTGCCTGCGGCAATTTTGGCCACTGTGGCGTTGCACTGGACTGCGGCTGGAAAAGTTGAGCCGGAGTCAACTTTTGGAAAACCACAACCCGACGTCAGGCTGCGGTCGCCAATCACGTAGGTCGGCCTATTAGACCAGAGGAGGAACGTTGTTTATTTACCATGTAGCACTGTAGCATTTCAGCGTTTGGACCAAAGATGATTAACTGATATTGAATTGATATTACTTTATTACGAAGATGATGGAGGAGAGACTCATCGCCGCTGTGAGTAATTTCACAACCTTAAATGAGTGCTTTTTTCTTCGTCTCTTTCATTGTTTGATGGTGGTTGGCAAACTACTTTCATGCATATTACCGCCAGCTTCTAGACTGGGAGGATTAAAAGTTTACAACGTGACGCCCACATAGCCACACACCCATCTGCACTGACCCACGGCGATTCACCGCACCGCCGGATCTGGTGTGAATGCAGCCTTACAGAAGCAGTAGCTGGTACAGGCTAGGCCTGCAGCTGCACAGCTGAACTTTGCTGTTGTTCATGGCTTTAATCCGGATTAGCAGCTACAGCTGATAATGTCCAAGGAAATCTTCGAGTCCCATCCAAATTTGGTGAAGTCCATAGCTGGCTGATCAGGGAGGTCTGCTGATTTCCAAAGCAGCACCTGTAGGTGGGCATACCATCCCTGGATCCAAGAGAGATCGCTGCAACCAGTGCTCTCACCTTCTGCAGAAGGAAGAAACGGATTTTCTTCACAGAGACGCGGAACTTCTCTGCCCCGCTCTTCTTCCACTGAGTCAACTCTGCTGTTTTCCACAGCCACACTGTAGACGACCAACTTGCCGTGAGATTCACAGACAGCGCAAGGGCGGCCACTGTCAGCATCCGAGCCAAGGAACCTGAGCCAGACTAAAAGACGGACTTCACCCACACACCCTGCTTGCTTTCTGAAGCGACCAAGTAAGAGGCATAAGTCTGGGCAGAGGCAGTGCTAGTTGTGTGTTAGTTTCAGCATTAGTGTTTTTTTTAAGCTTTATTGCTGCTATTTTCTTTGTTGTGTGCATTGATGAACCACTGAGTCCATTACTATTCAGTACTAAAAGTATTTGAAGTTTGCTGTCTGTTAAGTTGTGTTCACCACGCTAGACTGTTCTGTGTTTGTCCTACTTGGGACTACTGCTGTATTTGAGAAAGTAAGTTGCTTTGTCAGAAATCAGATAACCTTACAGACTGCCATCCATACACGCGTTCTCTGTGGACAAAGGAACCACTTCTTTTTCCTCATGATTGCTTTCCCTCCTCTTTTCTCCCTCTCTTCTACTAACACATACACACACTGAAATATTTTTTAACATCTGATGGTCAGACAACATCAGACAAAGCATTGCTTGTCTTTCCTTATCTGCCTTCAGACACATGTGCTTTTCATGGAATTGAGTGAGTGCAAGATGCCGACCACCAGGTGGCGCTATCTTGCTATTGTCTAACCAAGACACCCCACATACTTCCACCATTTGGTTCTTGTGTGACATGACTTCTTCTCATAGTCATAATCCCAGAACCACAACGTCATCACATGAGGCCAAGTCACTATCTTAGCGCGCACACATGCATTCCCCTACATGTTTTCAACCCTGTACATAGCTGTTTGTTTTTGCTTTGGTAGATATTAGATTTTAGAATAGCTGTTTATTGAATGAAGCATTTGTTAACTTTTTGCTAATTTTGCTAAGTTTAATAAACTCTGTTACATCAAGTTCTTCTGTTCTTGTGTTTAACATATTGTGCAAAGTGGCTAATTGAAGGAGACAGAGCTCGAATTCATACCTTCTCTGTTCACCTTTGAATAATAATATCCCTCAGATAAATATTCTATGTGAACTCTTAATATTAATGATTCTATTATTTTATTTATTTATTATATAATTCATTATTTATCTCTGATAATTATTGATTATTGTTAATAACCAACCATGCTCCTCACAGATCTGACAGTTTTGCCCCCCCCCTTCAATAGTTAGTGACCGAATTATTGATTGATGTCAACAATCTTTGGTTTCATAATTAATAATTATCTATGATAATGAGACAGGGTGTGCAGTGGAGCTCACCCAGTCTCTGCTTGTTTGTCTTGTTCTTCATTACTTTGTCGCAACTTGATAGAGGGGTTGTTAGTGAGAGATGGTATTCTGTTGAGCTCTCCCCTGTTCTTCTCTGCTTCTCATGGTCTTTGGCAGAGATATCAGTCAAAGATGACAAATGTTTGGGTGATGTAGTGAATAAGTTGGCACCATATGCTGGCTGCAAGATTAGCCACAGTGTTTGATAGTGGCCACACCATGTGGTAGATGGGCTGCAAGGCATCAACAAGTATAACATCTGGTTGGTGGGGGTTGGAGAAAAAGGATTCCAAGACACTGGAAGAAATCAGACTTGTTACCTTTTCTGAGGCATCCATATTCATCTTTGAAGGATGCAGGAACCAAGTCGAGCTTGTAGTCAAAGAGGGCAGTGAGATCCATTCTTCTCCCCACCATCCGCAGAGAAAACAAAGCCTCAAGTTCGCATATGATTTTCACTCCTTTACTCCCTTCATGCCTCCTACACCCTTCCCAACTTTTGATAGTGATTATATGAGGTAACTTTTTCGGTAGTTGCGGTTACATTAACTGTTAATGCATTAATGTCCTGGCCAGTACCTGAGCCAGAGAAGCATGGCAATGAGTTTGGTCATTTTTTAGTTGAGTTTTGGTTAGAGGATTCCAAGCCATATTCTTATTTCTCTTTTGCATTGATAATGTATGATTGCTAGCTCAGAAACATTGCTATGTCAGTGAGGGGAGTTTTTCCTTCCCGCTGTCGCCAAGTGCTTGCTCATGGGGGGAACTGTTGGGTTTTTCTTTCTGTAAATTAAAGAGCGTGGTCTAGACCTGCTCCATGTAAAAGTGCCCTGAGATGACTTTGTGTTGTGATTTGGCGCTATATAAATAAAATTGAATTGAAAAAAAATTGAATAGAAGACAAATAGAGAAATTAATTTTGAGTTTTAAACTCATTAGTGAAATTAATGAGTTTAATTACATTTTTAAAGTAATATGACTTTAAAATGCGTAGTTTTTTTATAGAAATTTATATGGCGTATGTACTTATATTCATACTTTTTTTATTTGGCACTGTTTTACTATCGCTGTATTGTGCCAGTGAAAATGAACTGGAGTCAAGTTGGGGTAAATACTGGATTTAACTTAAAAGTGTAGTACATACCTCAACCAGTATGAGCTTGTTGTCTGTAACTCCACCATCATCCACCATCTTCAGACAGTTGTACTTGTTGGCTCTGAGGAGGAACTCCTGGAACTGGGCTAGCTGGGAAGTGCAAGATAAGCCGTTCATCCTCCACACTGATGTAAAACAGAAAATTAGGGACACAAGTCAGAGCTAGAAATGGGGTGGGCTGGAGAAGCTTGGACACTGACTAAGGATAATAGCATGGGCATGTGAGATAGCTGTTCGCACCAGATACTACACCCTCAAACATCGTCTCCACCCCTGACAAGTCTCAACAAAAACAAATATTTTATTGTGTTGTTTCTATTTTTTTGGTCACTTAGTGCATGTGTTTTTCAGTGAGGTAATTTTTAATAACGCATCAATATATATCAAAACAACAAATAAATAGAATTGATAAGCAGAAGTGACTGACAGTGACACTGTGTATGTTGAGGCAGATTGTACAGTAAGAGCTTTTACTCACCATGCTGACTGCTGGTGTAAGGCTCCAGGCTGGTGGGGTTGGTCCACTCCTGAACCCTCAGGCCCAGCTCCCGACACAAAACCTGGACTGTAGCAGTCTTTCCGCATCCTGATGGTCCAGTCAACAGTAAGATACCACCCTGTGGATGATAAAAAGCAAGATAAACATGAACCTTCAGCTTCATAGAAGACCTCCACAATCTATTCAACATTTTAATCATTTAAGATAATCATAGGCCAGACAACAATCAGCAATATTCAGATAGGACCCGTTACATGACACTCATGACAGAAAATCTCAGTTTCTCAATCTTTATTTTTAACAATTTATCTTGTTCTTGTTCATCTGGGGCATAAATGACACAGAAACAATGGTAGGAGACTGAGTCTGTGTTCAGTTACTGTAATCATTAATTATGTGTAAATGAAAAAGCAAAGCTCATACCTCTGATGTGTTTGTGTGAACTCTCATCCAGTTTTCCACTTCCTCTACCTTCTTCTTGTGGACAGCTAGCTCAACCTACACAAACACATGGTAACCATCATCACAGCTGAAAATGCATGAGAAGACCATAAATGTCCATATATCTGGACATTGATGGTACATGTACTGTACATGATGTGTTCAGTGTGTCATCGCATCAAGTTTGTGAGGGTACAGGGGGCTCACAGGGATGAAATGCGCTATAGAAAGGACTCAAGATCCTAAGTGTTACCAGGGCAATGAGTTGAAATTCTTGACTGAAATGTGGATTTGGACAGCCCTAGACACTCACAGTCTTCATCGTAATAGTATTAGTAATAATAGCAATAATAATAAATATTTTTGAAAGAAACAAGTCTTGATTTTTCAGGTTGTTCATTAACAAGAATCAAATCTGTGAATTTATTCATAAATGGTTTCTTAAATGAATGTCCAGAATGAGGTGTCCCTTTTTTAAATGAATTCTTATTAATGTAGTGATGCTTGATATTGCAACATTTTTTTCATAACTGCTGAGAAAATACTCAATAGAATGGTAAATGGTAAACTGACCACTCAAAGCGCTTTTTACATTACAAATCACATTCACCCATTCACACACATTCATACGCTGAATGGGTACAGGGGCTACCATACAAGGTCCAACCTGCCCATCAGAGGAAACTAACCATTCATACACATTCACACACTGATGGCACAGCCATCAGGAGCAATTTGGGGTTAAGTGTCTTGCCCAAGGACACATCGAACTGTTCAGATACTTCACAGTACGTACGAGTCCAGAGGGTCATTTGGATTCAGACCAGTTACTGACTGAATGTATTCATGGATACCAGAACAAATGTTGACATTGTTGCGATGATGCTGACCTTTGAACAGGGAGAGTATCTGTGCACCCAAGGTTCATCTTGGTCCCTCTGGGTTGACTCTTTCAGCAGGTAGGACGCATGAAGGTCTGAGCTGCTGGTCTCTCCTCGCCTCTTCCTGGGCCTTTTTGGCTCTGCCTTGGAGCACAAAACCTGGCTTCCCTTGATCCTTCCAGACAGAGAAAAGCTTTCCCCTGTCAAATCTATGAAGGATGGATCCACCCAGCGGCTCACCTGCAAGGAAACAGTCAACAGGCTGAAGAAATCCAATGCACACATTTACCATCCTTGACCCTTTAACTCACCTACATATTGCAGTGCTGGCAGTAATGCCTAATCATAACACCTAGCTGCCCATCTGCCCATCGCAGCAAGATGACTTGACAACTACTGGTCACATGACCATGACACCTGGTATGGGTATTCATGATGTCCCAGTGCTAATTATTTTGCTGACCCTCATTAATGAACCTATGGCTTCTTAACCATTAATGGTTATGACATGTAGGTTTTGCAAGTGAGGCTTTAGATTTGTGAAGTGTTGTTGTTTTCATCTTTATGCGTTTCTAATGGGTCATATCATCTGTAGTTAAAGTATCTCCTGAGCAGATACCAATAACCTTCATCTGTTATTTTTGACAGTTCTGCAATATCTAAATTTAAGGGATCTTTATTGAAATGTTTGTTTATGTTACATGTTCATGTAAAAAAAAAAAAACATTTGAATATCAGTCAGTATTGGCCTCAAACATCTAGTATAAATCGGTCAAAAATCCTCCAGCTCAACTTCAACAGTTAATCTCGTCCCATTACTGGGAAATACATTTGGGGAAAATAGAAAATGCTGGATTGTTGTATAAGGAAAATGGGACACATATGCCATTGTGTGCTATGACTGATAAAAGAGGAAAGTAGGAAGCTGAAAAATTAAAATATTTAGTGAAAGATAAATAGCCATACATTATTTCTAAATAATTTACTTACAAAAAAAAGTAAACTGAAAGAATAAATGTAATGCTTGATCAGTAGTTGGTCAACAAAAGATTCATTTGCAATAATTATTCTGATAACCAATTAATCATTAAAGTGATTTTTCAAGCAAAAATGCCAGACATTCTCTGGTTTCAGCCATAGACATTTGTTACTTCCAAGCTAAATATCAGACAAAACAAATAATTTGAAGACACTATCTTAGGCTTTAGAAAATGGTGATGAGCATTATCCATTATTTCAGGACATACTATAGACTAAATGTTCAATCCCTTCATTGAGAAAGTAATCATCAGATTCATCGATAATGAAAAATCTTGCAGTCCATCTTTATCAACTGCACAATCTATGAACTTCAGACAAACTTTCAACCATCAAATAGACTATTTATGGCATCTCTCTTCTTAGAATATGAATCATTTCCTGTTATGTAGGGCTCACTTTGCTTGAAGCAGCTTTATCTCCTAGGGAAAGCTTGCTCATCCTCGGTCGTGGTGCTTCACATTGGGGATTCAACAGCTCAGCCAAGAACTAGGAAACCTAAAAAGCAGCAGAAACAGTAATTGGTGGGTGATGTTGTTAGATATAGCAACAGAAAAACAGAAAAAACCAGGACATAGCCACTGTAGTTCTCTTGGTTTACAGAATAACGTTAAAGCTAGAGTGGGTCAAGTGCATCAATTCTAACTTAACCTAACTTCTTGAAGATGTTTCCAATCCTGAAACATGCAGCCGACTTTGTAGATTGTCAATTACTTGATAAAAGTCAATTTTAGTCTATTTTATCGTCTCTCCTGCCGGCGTTAAGATATATTATATGTTGCGGTGTTAATTCATTCACATTTTGCCTAAAGACTGGTAGAATGAGATAGATGACGTTAAGCTAATGTGATGTCTCTATAAACCGTATAGACTTACCACGTTTGACCATTTGAAATATCAGAAGCAGGGTGTGTAGTGTTCCCGTCACTTCATATTTTAGTTCGGGTATTCAGAGACTGAATTCGTCTCTTAAAGAGAGGGCAGAGTTTCTAAAAATGTTGAACTAACCTACTTAGCTATGAAGCAAAGTGAAGTTTACCTATTTAAATTCCGGAGACTTGAAGTGCCGAAAATAGACTGTAAGTTGACGTAAAACTGACGTGAAACATCAGTTCACGGCAGTCAGTGTTGTTTGTGGGAGTTCTGTCGAGGCTGGATTGGTGTGTTGTTGGTGATAGAAAACAGCTAGTTAGCTACTTCAGTCTTTAATTTTGTCAGCGTTTTCTTCTTCAGGTGTGTTTCCAGACATGTTCTGCAGAGATAAAGGGTTGTGTGAATGGCAGAGAGATAAAAAAAAGCACTATTGTGTCTTTCAGGCAGCCGACAGCAGGACACGTGGTGGCTGCTAGCTGGCGATGAAGATGAAGAAGCGACCAAACATCCTGTTAACAGGTGTTGTAGTTCAGTTTCTGCCACATCATCTGTTTTTATAGTAGTCAATGTACGTTTATTTCTAGCAAGGGACCCATGGTAAATATATCAAATTAATAACAATGTAGACATAAAAGAATACCGTTTCTTGGCTTTTTTGTTTAACTTGAGGAACTTGGGGACTCAAAATATAGTTCAGAAGTCATTCATAAAATGTACATATATGATATGAACCTAGTAGCATTACTATATTAATTAACGTTACCCCTGAAACATTAAGTTGTGCTATGTTGTTGTAGAGGAGGACATCAGAGCATTCTTACTTTGGAAAGAATAGGACAGGATATATTTCAACTTACTGCATGTGTGTTAAGTAAATTATCACATTAGGTGCTGGAATGATACTTGTCTATAATTGGCAGCAATTTTAAAAATGGATTTTAAGCTAGTTATCAAACTAGTTTTTGAAGATGACACCATGGACTCTGGGAAACTGTGACAAGCACTTTTTTTAAAAATCAACCAAATGATTAATGGATTAATTGATTTTACAAAACAAGTGATTAAAGGATATGAAATGAAACTCTTATTTGTCAAAGTTTAAACCCTAGAGAACCCAGAGGATGTTGAAATAAAGCAGCTGTTCTTGTATGCAATGTCACACCTCTCTCCTGCAGGAACCCCAGGTGTTGGAAAGACAACTTTAGGAAAGGAGCTGGCCCAGCGGACAGGGCTGACCTATGTTAACATAGGTGACCTCGCTCAGGAAGGTAAACATTTTACCTGCCTTCTCAACTAATGGCAGTTCTAATAGGAAAGAAAACCTAAGATTTTATTTGACTTAAAAGCCTCGATAATGGAGCATGCTTAGTCTTTCTGTTGAGTCATAACTGGAAAGAAAAACCTTTTTGGTCATGTCCTTGCCTTGTTTTAGGTCTGCAAACAGTGGAATGTAACTAAATGCATTTACTCAACTACTGTACTTCAGTACAGTTTTAAGGTACTTGTACGTAGAGTATTTTTATTTTATGCTACTTTATACTTCCACTCCACTACATTTCAGAGGAAATACTGTACTTTCTACTCCACTACATTTATTCTACTAACGTTCCAGGTAAACACTTAACTTACATAAAATAACATGATGATGAGCTTATAAATTACACTGTACTGGTAAAAATTAAACCAGTGGTTCCAAAACTTTCTGGGTTGTGGCCCTTTACAAAATCGTGTTCGTGCCATATATGACAATCGTGCCATTGTCATATTTCAAATGTGAGTTATTGAGTTGATGAGTATATGAGTTATTAGCAGTTCCACCAAAGAGACTTTATCCCATAAATAGTTTTGAGGCCCCAAAGGAATTAAAGAAAAGTTCCAAAAAAAATGTGATTAAGTAAAGGGTCTGAGTATTTCTTCCACCACTGGCTGCACATAGGAACCTCTGCATAGACATTCACAGGCCATTTTGTTGATTGTGTCTCACTTTCCACAGGAGACCTTTATGATGGCTATGATGAAGAGTACCAGTGCCCAATCTTGGATGACGACAGGGTGAGTTAGGTCACACATGCAAGCTTTGAATATGCTGATCCTTACTATACAAAAATGGAGAGAACTGTGTTCTATGGTGTGACTATTGCAGTGTTTCCCCTATAATAATACAGGCCTGGTGGGCTGCCTGGCCAGCGAGAACCCCCGCCAAGCTAAAAAAAAAAAATTTTCAATGCCAAAAATAACGTCAAATATCCACCTATTTGGAAAACAATAGCATTTGGAAGCCTCTGTGCAGCGCTGTTCTGAAACATTCCTTTTGTTATGGAATTTTCCATCTTTAGGGGTTACAAATGAGGTTACACTGGGTCAGATCTGGGCCTTGAGGTCACACTGTAATTTTTAAGCAGGGAGGAGACATTTTCTCCTTACCTTGAGACTCCAGCTGTCTGTGGTGTTTTGGGGAAAGCAGAAACCTCTCAGATAGAGGGTATTGATGCACTTCACATCTTGGAGAAAAGGGAGTGCTGTGTTCATTTTTGTTTCCTCCTCCACTCCATATACTGTATGTGGAAAAGTTCAAAGTTAACTTCTCGACTTAAACCATAAAGGATTGCAGGGGTAATTGTGAGATGAGTTCAGATCGGTTTGATCTGTAAATAATCTCTACAGATTAGGGCTGTAGGGCAATATGACCCGATAACAATATAACATATGATGATATAGCATTTTCTGTAAATTCAATGAATAAATAGTTTCTGGTCTGGTCCCCCCTACTCCAAAGTCAACTCTTCATCTTTTTCACAGATTAATTCTTCTTGGCTTTTTATTGGCAAAGTTTTTATTGCACTTACAGTAATGTAACAGGTGTAGTTGTCATCATCTGGTTCACTGTCTCTCCTCTCCTCTGCTGCACTGTGCACACACAAACAGCCTCACCCTTGCTGAACCACAGAGAGCAGAGGAGAGTAGCAATTCTCAGATTGAGCTGAAATGCAATGAGTAAACATAAATAACGTAAATAACGGATGGATGTCAAATGTAATTCTTGTGATCCTGTAGGTGGTGGATGAACTCGATGAGAAGATGGTAGATGGTGGTATGATTGTTGACTATCATGGTTGTGACCTGTTCCCTGAACGCTGGTTCCACATCGTCTTTGTCCTCCGCACAGACAACACCCAGCTGTACACACGATTAGAGAGCAGGTAATTTCTAACTCAATTCTTAAGTATACTGAACCTCAATAAACAAATCAAGTCCATTTTATTTGTATAACCCAATATCACAAATTTGCCTCAGGGGGCTATACAGTCTGTACAGCAAGATCTTTTGTCCTTAGACCCTCAATTTGAATAAGGAAAAACTCCCATAAATAAAAATCCTTTTTAATGGTGAAGAAACCTCAGGAAGAGAAAGAGAGGAGGGATTTCTCTCCCAGGATAGACAGACGTGTAATAGATGTTGTGTGTACAGAATAGAATACAAATTACAGAATACCGCATTGAACATAATAATAAAGTTGTAATGAATTTATTTTTCATATACATACACATACAGACATACATATGTGGGATGTGCAGAGAGCCCAGTATTTGCATCTTTATTTGATGAGACAGGAAAATTATTTATATTTGTATTTGAATAAAAATGGAAATAGGTGTAAAAAATTTTTGTTTTTGTTACACTTTTAATTTTAGGATATTAAAGTGGTAACACTATCTATGAATAAGCTATTTTAGGAAGTGTAGTATCAGTTTGTTAAACGTGTCAATCAAGCAAAAACTTGCAGGAGTTCAAAAAAAATCAGCATGTGACAAAGGTCTGATCATCAAAGTTGTACTTTTAATGTCGACAATTAAAAGGAGAACAGGTGTGAAATGGCAACACCAAACATGTCCTGACTAGTTTCGAACAGGGCGTTGTCTTGTATACCTTTGACTAGCTCTGGTCAAGCCTTGAGTGGTCATCCCATACCTTCTTGACCAATTATAATATTATGAAATTATTCATTTCACTGTTGCTGGGCCGTGAACCAAAAAATAGGTTTCGTCTTATCTAATGCTTCTCAAATAACTGGATAAGTCCCTACTTTTCCTCCTTTTTAATTTTTTTTCCACTATTGCCCAATCTTTTACACCATTGTCTCACAATACCTGCTTGACCTTTAATTTTTTAGAGTCAGCTCTTGCTATTTTTCACCATTATTTCTAAACCTGTTCTTTTATTTTTTTTAAATAATGAAGTTTAATGTAGGTGATTACCTGTGTTTGGCCTAGTGCCTCTTAAAGCTGCTACAGATCAGTATGAGGTATACATAACATGATTATGCATATTATGGTTGATGTAAGGCATTATGATAAACTTACGTCTACTCAAACCCGTCAAAACAGTTACATCAAGTAAATTACTCTGCAGCTCTGTGTTTCACTTTAGCACGTCACTGGTCTTGTATATGGGTTTACACTACAGAAGGAGGTCCCCCCACTGGGTCTCGAACTCCAGTCTCCCAGATCATAGACAACTGTTCTGACTACTAAGCAAAACCAAGTGCATCACAAAAAGCAGCCAGACCTTTACTTATTTACCCATAACACAGAGACAGCACAAGCGATAGACAAGGCTTCAACGGCAATTGTTGCTATTGTGAAACCTATTTTTTAAAACCTAACTTTGTAGAAAGGAGAAGGAGAACAACAAGTTATGGAGAGTCCCCTGGGTGCACTTTGCATGTGCAAAGTAGTATAATCAACATATAAACTATTTAATGTGGATATGGATTGTTATTAAAACATGGGCCAAGCTAACCCTAGTAGCTTATCTAACATTACCGCTAAAGTACTGGTGTTTGTCTGGGAAAGCTGCATACAGAGCGATTATCTTCCAATATAACATTATAAACTAGCACTGTACCTGCCAGTGAAAAGTGGTATCTGTCAGTGGACCACAATCAGTAAGCCATTTTCATGTGGCATACACTGGTAGAGCATCACAGCATACCTAGATGAGATATGTCACTGAACCAAGGCAAAAGCTACCATGAAAAAAGGCTCAGAAGACAATAACTCCCCTCTAATGTTTATTTTATAAACTAACATTTTCACCTATTTTCTATTGTAAAAAATAAACAGATATAAATCCATATTGGGTTTTTTTTGGTGGCAATTATCAGCTCCACTCATTGTCAAGTTTCATCCATGCTCGTGTCTAATCACCAATGTAGTTGGTGGGGAAAAAAGAATCAGACTGCACTGCTTGAGTATCCCTGTTTATTTCACTACTCAGTTGTCTAACCATAATGGTAAGATTAGGTTGTATATTTACTTCACTAAATCATAATAATCAAGTCCATTTTATTCATTTTAATCTAATTCAATTCAATTTTATTTATATAGCGCCAAATCACAACAAAGTTATCTCAGGGCACTTTTACATGGAGCAGGTCTAGACCATACTATAATGCCCTCCTTGACATGAAAAGCTATTCCTATTTGTCCCTGTCTCACTCCTCCTATGTGACTGACAGGGGATACACGGGGAAGAAGCTACAGGACAATGTGCAGTGTGAAATCTTCCAGACCATCTACGAGGAGGCCATGGAGGCCTACAGAGAGGAGATCGTCCACCAGCTGCCCAGCAACACTCCTGAGGACCTGGAACGCAACCTGGAGCAGATAGTGCAGTGGACTGAGCAGTGGATGAAGGACAATAATTAGAAGTTGGACTCCTGTAGCGGGACTGCCACATATACATTCAGACAATTAAAGATGATTTCTAATTCTTTTCTAGCCTGCTTATATTTCCATAGATTTTGCCACCATAAAGATTGACTGTATGCTCAAAGTATAATCATTACTTCACCAGGCTGTTTTTCCAAGGAATGTTTCTGGGCCTTCTCACTCTGAAATGGTTGGACTCTAAAGCAGTTTAAAGACTTAGAAGACAATAACAAGCACTAAGAGTTTCTTACATCAGCTATCTGATTAACCATAGCCTGAAACATGCATGTCTTGCGGTGTGAAATATTTTATTTTTTATTAGTGCAAATGGTGTCAAGTCAAATCAATTAAGTGCTCATGTACTGCTGCATTCATGTCATCTTTTTTTATATATATACATAAATTACCACTTGGGAAACAGCATTCTCACAAAGTATTAAACCTCCCTGACTATTGACAGCTTATAAATACCAATAATAACAATAAACTTTCCCAAACAAATGTTACAAATTACTTCACAGCATAACAGAAAAATAGGTTGCTGCAGCACCGGCATGTATGCACAGGACAGTGGCTGGTCTGGGCAGTGCTGCTGCTGGGTCTGATGAGAGAAAACCTTGCATTTCCCATTTAGTCCATAATTTCATTACACCTTTTCTAGTTTTGGATTCCTTTTTTCCTGCTAGTTTAGCTTCATCTTCCATTATGTGGAGGATCCATCCCTTCAGTTCCCCTATTTTGGAGGGGTCAGCTTTGATTGATGACATCTATTTTTTTGGACTTGAGTAATTGGCAGTGGTTGGAGTAGATATATGAGTGCCTAAACTGTTGCAACTATAAATAAGAGTACCAGAAAATGTCCAGCCTTTTTTTCCAAAGTTGTCAGTGTCTTTCTTCTATGGTTAGTCCTGTCCTAACAGATGTCTGGAGTTGGCTCTGTCTTGATGATACCTATGGTAGGTAGTTCAGGGCAGGGTTTATTTCTTCAGTGTCTGGGGTGTAAGAGGTTTCATCAATGTCTTCTAATTTATAAGTGGAATAAATTACATTTGTGTGTCCATTAGTCTGGAGTGCTCTCCACACAGCAAAACCCTTACCCTTTATTTTTCTACCACCAGAAAATTTTTACCTGTAATATTTCTGATTTGCAGCCTTTTTTTACGACATTACTTCCCTCCAAACATTCAACAAAAGATTTCCCCTCAACAGTCAGTCAGTTTGTATGGAATTCATCTGAGCAACTTGACTCAGTCAGACAGGAATCAGTAGCCAGTCAGTTTGTATGGAGTCCGCCTGAGCAACTGACCCATTTGATGAAATGCTGCTTACATTGGCGCCATCAGGTTTCTACAGCACAAACAGCTTAGGTTTCCACTGTTTATTTTTTATTTCATCAGGGCACTACTTTTTATGATTCTCTCTGAGACCCTGTTGATGTTAACCTCCCACACAACCCCAAATTGTTATTTCAAATTGTATCATTAAAAAGCTTGTACAAGGACCTTTTCTGTTGGAAAAAATCACAGACAGCAAACGCTGTTGCTCTGCAACCAATCGCCCAAAAAAGGATCCAGAAATAAGATAGTAAGGTATCATGGGCTTGGTGGGATAGCTCAGGGATTCTGCCCTTTTCTATCCATAGTAGGTGGGTCTTGGTTGGCGGAAGGAGAGGCAGAAGGAGGTGGGGGGACTCATGAGGGACACGTGGGCCAAGGGACAAAAAAAACAAACAAAAAAACTTGTCTTCAGTGTGTTTTGCTTCAATGTATGTATGTGTGTACATGTGTGTGTGATGTTAAGCAGCAGTGGTGGAGTGGTATTATTCAGTCATGAGGGGTTGGTGGCTGGGGGGCTTTGGTTAGCTGTAGGATAAATGATGGGGGGTGTTAACTTCTTTTATGGTTCTTTGGAGTGAAGGGTTGGTGGTCTGTGTTCTCAGGTATCTCAGTGCTATTGTTTGGACTGCTAGGGTTTGAATTCATGTTGTTCACGTTGAAGCTGATTGTCAGAGATGTTGATCCAAGCAGGGATGGAGAATTCGAAGAGTGGACGGATGTATGCTAGGTAAACTTTGATAACTGTAGAGAGTGATGCACCATGTTTTCCACAGAGAGCTTTGAGATGGTTGAGTCTATTGTTTTATTTTTGTTCCAGGTTATTGACGTGCTTTGTCCAGGTCATGTTGTGTTGGAATGTGACACCGAGGAATATTGCTTCTTTACTGATGTTGATTTTCCTGTTGTATAATAGACCGGCACTGTTGTCGGGCTTCAGGTGTGGGTTTTTGGTGAACAGGACGCACTGTATTTTGGCAGGGTTTAGTTTGATTCTTCACATTCTTCACATGAGGTCATCTGCAAACTGTGATACTTTGGCTATGTTGGCTGGGGGGTAGTAAATATCAGAGATGTATAGTAGGAAGAGAAGTGGATTCAGAACTGCTCCCTGTGGAACTCCTGCTTGGGGGGTAAAAGGTGTTGATATGGCGGAAGCTTTGACCTTGATTTGGCGGTTGTTAAGAAAGCTGAAGATGATGGATTGGGTGGGTTTTGGGAGTTTGAGATTTGTATCCAGTAATCTGTATTTCAGTCCGTTGTCTGTCAACAGCTTTTTCTATGTCAAATGTTCTTTGAGCCTTCTCTACTCTGTACTGGAAGAGGTCCATGTAAAATCCTTCATGAAGAAGGCCAGCAGCTTGGTCTGGGTTGGTGAGCTGGATTTTGATGAATGTGGTTGGCTGTTGAGTGGATTTGCTCATGATTCTGTGTATTCTGGAGATATTGATGCCTTGTTTTTTCCAGTTCTTCTTTGACTTGTGTCTCTGTGATATTAGTTTGGATACCTTTGATGACCAGCAGTTTTTTCTGGATTTCAGATGGGAGCATAGTGCTGTGTTTGTGTGCTAGTCTGTAGATGAAGTGTGCTCCATTAAATGCTCCCTTGGGCCATGGTGAGAGCAGAGAGTTCAAGGAGGGAATGTCCTTTTGAAGTTGGGCTTGTGGCTTGAGTCTTTGTATTTCCTTGAAAATGGATTGGTTGGTTGAGAGAGAGTTGTTGGGGGTTTTGTAGTTTTCTATTACAACAGGTGTGAGGTGTTGGTTCTCCGTCGACTCCCGTCTTGCTCTTTTCCTGGGACCTGTATTGAATGCTTGATATGTGTGCATGTTTGTGCTTACAATATTTGAGTAGCTGGCAGAAAGGGGTGGGAGGGGAGTGTGTGGGTCTTGTCCATTCAATAGGATCTGCTCCATGGTGGTTAGAGTGGATTGCATCTGTGTAGTGACATTGTTTAGGGTAGTGGTTTGGGTGTATTTGCTGAGTTCAGCGAACAAGTGGTTGATTTGGTTGAAAATTTTTTTGATGATGAGGTTGTCAATTTTATCAGTGGTTGGAGGAACTGGTGTATCAGCAGAAGTGGATGATTTAGAACTAGGATTGGGAGCAGTAGTTGTCTGTTGTCAGCTTTGGGAGGTTTAGATAGTTTCATGGGTGCCAGTGCTTTTTCCTTGATGATTGGATTGGGTTCCAGAGGTGAGATGGGATACATTCTTTCCAAGTTTTGAAGTGTTTCAGTGATGAAGCTGCGTACTGCTGGGGAATTGGGGCTCCAGAAATCTTACAGTACACAGTATAAGAAGACACCAAATGAATGTGATTGGTTACTATAGTTGGGGAGGGGCCGTGGTTTAGAATTAGCTCTCCCTTTGTTGGTGTTCGTTCGCTGGTCCCAACCTCTTGGCATACGATTCCTCCAATCATGTTGAGACAGTGTGAGGAAGAAGATTGCACCTCTGGACTACACCTGTTGAGTGAGGTGAATAAAATGTGCAATCTTGCTGATCAGGAAGCTGAATTAAATCCTAACTGAATGCAGAAGAGAGTAACCTAGTTCTTAAAGAAAAAAAGAAAAAGAAACTATTTGCCTCTAATTTGACTGTATAAAACCAGTAGGATGTTTTAGGCCTGAGGGGGCCATTATAGACCCGATATATGTATCAAACAAGTTATGTATATCAAAAATCTCAAGGAAAAAAAAAACTTTAAGGAGGATGCCTCCACAAGTGTGCCGACAAGATGTTGTCAGAATAAGGCCATAGAGGGATTCGAGCTATTGAAACAGGCCTGCTAAGAGTGTGACCTATGACTCATGGACATGTGCCATGAGAGTAAGGTTTTGACAAGAGAAGTGTACCCTTTTTAACTTTTTTCATATTATAATCCTTTTTTCTTATTATAATCCTTTTTCTGTTTTTGGATTTTGTTCTTACTCTTATGGTAAACCATTTATAGGTTAAGGCCCATTAGGGGTATTCAAATGGTATAACTACTCTCACCTGTTTTCAATTTTGATCTCTATTTTTGAATGTTTTATAAGTTTTGTGACATACTGCAGAATATGTATTGCATGAAAGGTAAACCTGAGATAAGAGCAAAAGAGTCTGTGATCCGTGGATGTGGGTCATTAGGGACCTTAATAGTCTTAATGTGTTAGGTGCATGCCTCCTTATTGGTCTGCAAACACGTCCTCATTCGTAAAATACATTGAAAAATGTAACCTGATTCGCATATGTAACCTGCAGATTTTATGTTCATTTTATTTTATTCATTTTATTATGTTTCTTCAATTTTTATCTTATACTCTCACTCACGTACCCCTGACATTTTTTTTCTTTCAGCTAGTATTACCTTGTCTAATTGTTTGGTGAAAACATGCTTGCTTGCAAAAAAAGAAAGAATTGAGACGTACCGTCTGTGGTTAACACTCTTACTGACGGAGCCCATTTAGGTTCACCTGATGCGTGCAAGTGCACCCGTTCACCTTTCAGTTTGCGAAAGGTCACGGGTGCATGATGCTTTGATGGTAAAACTAGACGCGTGCTAGGAAGTGCGCACGTGACTTTTAGTAGAATAGTTCTTTATTTTTGTATTTTTCTCTTATTGCTAAATCTAAAAATTGTAATCCATGACTGAATAAAAATTACATAATTTCACAAAAAGCTAGGGTTTTTCTTCACGAAAGGACGACCTCCAGCCCCTGAGAGGTAAGCTCGCACGACACCCGCACCACGGCCACACCACTGATAGCCACTAGGCACACTCACACTCCACACCCAGGGTAGGGAACTTTGATTAGGACCTCTCACCGGATCTGAAAGCGATAGACTTCAAATTTAAACGCGTGAAGTGGGCGGCGGTGGTGCGGCGGCGCTGACAGAGAGGCGCGCAGGCTCCGGCTGCTCCTCCGGCCCACGACCCGTTTAACACACCCCTTGCTGGTTTCTTCTTGATTGGTCTTGTGTGTATGTAAGTGTACCTCTTCCTGCTCTGCTGGCCCTATGCAGATAACGCCTGACCCTCTTTGATCCTGCCCTGAGTGGTGAACCCTCTTCTCCTTGGGTACATCACTATCTCTTTTGTTTTACTCATTTGCCCTTTGTCTCCTGATCACTGATGCTAGATGATTAATTGAAAAGAAGATAGAAAAACAAGGTATTGAAATGTAATATAAATCATCTAAAGATAATTTCTATCATAAAAGTATCAATATAAAACATATAATTTCAAAACCTAGTTTTTCATCCTAACATGATCTGACTTGATATATTAGCATGTTGCGGTAGCAGCGCAAGTCTCTTTGCTATTTCAAGACCGGCGCAGTTGTCATTTTCCCGTCCAGCGCCCACGTTGTTAAAATAGCAATAACACTTGCGCTCATTAGTGCGCCCATGTTGGTTTAAAAGTAAGGTGTGGTCAGGCGCATTGCTAAGCAGAGAACGATTGTGCTTTTGACCAACAAAAACCTGGTCTAAAGTCATGGCGCAATGTCTCATTGTTATTTTACGGGTGCATTATGTAATATGCACCTATACAGGCAGGTGCACAACATACACTCTGCTTGTTATACACACAGGGTGTGCAGCAGCGCACACACATGCAAAAGGTAACAAATAAAAGTGAGTTACAATGTTAAAGATTATTATTGTGTATATTAATATAATTTTTTTTAAATTACATGTCAGTCATAATATTTATCAGAATTAACTAATCGAAGTAATGACGGATTAAATTGTTTAATCATTTGACCAAATTGTGACAGTATACGTATTTAAACAGACAACAACAGATCAGACGCCGATCGACTTTTCTGCTTCATCAATACATGAGGAACACGAGGTGAAAACAATTATTAAACTAACGAAGGGAATACATCTGCACTGCTTCTATATTCTTATATATATTCTTTAACATTTTTGATATTACAGTGATCAGGTTTCCACAGTTTCAGCAATTAAGCTCCGCTCGGATCATGCACTTTCCCTTTGGGCACGAGCAGAGAAGCGCTCCCTCTTGGCAAATGCGCTGTCATAATAGCAATCCGCCAAAGAGAAAGCGCACCTGGCTCTTAAAGGGAATGGGAGATGACACTGTGATTGGTTTATTGCATGTTACGAAAATAGACCCATGATTAATGAGGAGACTAAGTACAACCCCTGCGCCTGGCGCATCGACCATTTTTCCACTGTTAAAATTGCAAAAGTGGGTTTGGACACACCCTAAATGCAATTGCGCTATGTGCTTTAGACCCTGCGCTTTAGATCATTAAAATAGGGCCCAGAATCTTAAAACAAACCACTTAACACTATATGATTGTCCCCCACCTGATGAAATTGGAGGGGTGGGGGGCAATTTTATATGCAAATAAAAAACAAAAACCCCTGAGTGGCATAAAAGCTGCCCTTTAAAGACATTTAGTGTATACATATTGTCTCTAAACAAAGAAATCATGGAGATGAAGTATCCATGTCATAACATCCACTTATCAACTAACTATCATTGGACCAATGTGATGTCAATATTGTATTCTGGTTGTTGATTGGTTTAGGGAGGATGCCCTCCCTTAGAGAATAATTTTATGTATTTTGGCCAATTATAGAATAGTATGAAATTAAAGCTGCAAGCAGTGTTGGACGGGCCTTTGCCCCGCACACACACCGGAACGCAGCACCGTCCGAGGGCATCTGTCACACTCACGTGTATGGGGTGAGGGGTGTGACTCGGCAGCCATGTAAAGTGCAGTGCAGATAGGAGCATGTACAGTAAAGTTATAGCAACTTCCCCTGTCACGGCAAAACATCAGCTCTCAACAGTGTGAGAATGACAAATTTCTGCAGAGTGAGACATTTGTCTGACTCACACCAGTTTCATCCAAATTATGCAAGTTTTGTGCCCCTGTACTGTCATTTCAATTAATACATTGAAAGCTTGTGATAAGTTTGTGTGTAAAAGAAATTAATTTCCTAATTTTCATCAAGTGCATTTTTAGAAAAGTAAAGAATTGTAACCCACATGAGCTGATACAAGTTTGATTGAAATGTGTACTATCAAGTGTGCAGAGACAATGAGAAACTGCAGCCAGACACAGAGAAGTAGTCATGTATTTGAATGGAGAGTGTGAGTGATATGTAATTTTTTTACATATTATCAAATTTTTCGCCAGAGACATTTTGATCGAAGAAGAATTATTTTATAAATAATACTGAGATTTGGTAATGATTTATTTCAACCAATTACTCTTTTTTCATATTTTGATCATCCCCCTCATGCCTCTCAAAAATAGAGGAGGAGCAACCTCCTCTACCTCTATGAATAAGCCTCCTCTGGCATGTTGGCACTTGACTAATGGCGACAAACAGCAGCAGTTGTGTGTACCCTTTTGGTTGGCTGGCAAATTTTTACTGTCACTACTAATGTGTTGTTTAACTTGTTTGATTGTGTGATTGATCACAGCAACAAGGTTTTTCTCATTTACATTTCTCTATATTGTGCGTCCTTGTCTCCTCTCTCCATCCGTCCCCCTGCCTGTGACCCACAAATTGATGTTTAAGGATGTCTCAGTTCCTAAAATGCATCTCGAGGAGAGAGGAGGTTTGCTGGACAAGCTAATATATATATGTAATATATACTGAAGTGGCTCCTGATACTCACAAAGTCCTGTCCAAAAGTGACAAAAGAGCGCCAGTAAGTAAGGAGAAAGACCATCTGCCTGAGGTGAGTCATTGGGCTCTTCTCATTTCTCTATTTTGTGCCTCATCATCTCTTCTCTATTCTGTTCTGTGACCCAGAAATTGATCTCAGCTCATCTCCATGTTTAAGGATGTCTCAATTCCTAAAATGTATCGAGAGGAGAGAGCTATGAGCGAGGATACACTGGTATATCCTTTGCAGAAGTCTTCTATATAAAAGAGCTGTGACACACAAGTGGAATGTACAAACCATAGCAGAAGCAGGACTCTACAAATGTAAGTATTCCTTGTATTCATAAATTGTATTAGTTGTTAGAGCAGAAATAGATTTAATAGAAACAATCCTATGCAGAATCTAATTCTACATTTGTTTAAAATGAGCAAATGCACAATCAAACCTTCTGCACTTAATCGATTGTGCAGCCCCTCATAACCTACATTCCATAATGACATTTCAGCTTGACATTATGTTTTTATCACTGAATGTAGGCTACATCCAATTCAACTACTATAGTCGTGACATGATGTCTACAAGTGCAAACAGCTGCTAATGTCAAATTATATCAACACGAACATTCTCTTGCATTCAGCACTAATCTGCTGTATTTCATGTCATAATCAGTTGTAATCTGCAAATATCATTTTAATAGTATAGTCCAGTGATGACAGTTGTAAGGTATATTTGAGAACTATTTTACTTTGTCACTTCTTACAGGGACTAATGATGAAACACTCACCCTTATCAGACTGTTTACAGGCAAAAGGCACACAGCCAAAAAAAAAGCCTGGGAGTGATTTACTGAATTTCTATGTAGTGCTTGACACTGTAATCTGTAACTGTTGACGTGCTACAGTAAGCGTATTCCGTCATTTCCGGTTGCCAACTGTGTCTACTGATAGCGTTGTTGCTGCTCTCAATTCGATAGTGTTACTATAGTATTGTGGATTAACACCTACTATATTTGTGAATTGTGTGAATTTTTCGCTAGTTCCACATAAGCACTCTCATTGGGTTTTTTTTTTTTCTTTTCTCTTAGCGACGTTTTCTTGCTAATCACACAGCGGTTAGTTATTTGAGCTCAGCAGCTAGCACTAGCACTAACAGCTAACCCGTAAACTAAATAGTTAGCCATGGCTTCTCTCTCTCCCTCTCGCTCTTGTTCAGTGTGTCTCATGTTCAGTTATTCCTCTGCCTCCTTTAATGATAATGGGAAATGTAATAAATGTAGTTAATTTGCAGTAGTGGAGGCATGGCTTAGTGAATTGGAGGCGCGGCTCCGCACCGTGGAAACAAACGAACAATCAGTTGGAAATGTAGTTAGCCAGCCCCCTGTAGTCAGTGCGGACCAACCTAGCATAGCCCCTACTCCCCCGGTAGTTCCCGAGCAGCCGGGAAAACAGGGTTCTGGCTGGGTGACTGTCCGAAGGAAGCATAACCCTAAGCAGAAGCCTGCAGTTCACCACCAACCCGTTCGCGTTTCAAACAGATGTTCCCCGCTCAGTGACACACCCGCTGAGAAACAGACTTTAGTTATTGGCAGCTCCATAGTCAGAAACGTGAAGTTAGCGACACCAGCAACCACAGTCAAGTGTATTCCTGGGGCCAGAGCGGGTGACATAGAATCAAATTTAAAACTGCTGGCTAAGAGTAAACGTAGATATGGTACTATTGTTATCCATTTCGGCGGTAATGACTCCCGGTTGCGCCAATCGGAGGTCACAAAAATTAATGTGGAGTCGGTGTGTACTTTTGCTAAGACAATGTCAGACTCGTTTTCTCTGGACCCCTGCCTAATCTGACCAGTGACGACATGTATAGCCGCATGTCACAGTTTAACCGCTGGCTGTCGAGGTGGTGTCCAGCAAACAACGTGGGCTTCATAGATAATTGGCAGACTTTCTGGGGAAAACCTGGTCTGATTAGGAGAGACAGCATATATCCAACTTTGGATGGAGCTGCTCTCATATCAAAAAATATGGCTGAGTTTATAGCTAGACCAATATGGAGATAGATTTGTTTCATAATTATTTGTGTGAACAGATCGACAATCTGTATGTAAATGTGTAATCTGTAAATATAAACACCTTCCACAAATACAAAAAAAGATTTGTGAACTCACAAAAATATTTTGCAAATATAAAATGGATCTACAAATACACAAACAAATTCCACAAATTAAAAAAAATATCTGTGAATACATTTAATTAATTTGCGAATAAATGAAAAGCATTTGTGAATATCTTCTTGACATGTACAACTTTCCAACAGGCATATTTGTGAACACATTTTCCGCCGGTCTGAACGAAAATCCACACGTATCATTCGGCAATTTTCGGATAGCACGTCATCGCCTGCTGACGACGTCATTTCCGCATTTCAAAGTAAGAGCACGCAGTCTTTCCTTGAAAGATAATTAACGTGCATTCATTGTGTCATATAAGTGTCATACAATGAATATTAGTTTGTGTTTATTTGTTCTATATATATTATCTAGCATACACATTCTTATACATTTCTGTTTGAGTATGAAAGGTGCTAGGATGCTTGTGGCAACGTTCAGCTGCTTCTTCAGTTAGCAGTTGTCCTTCTCCTCCTGCTGACTGTGTTTCCCTCCACGGACGGATTTATTCTTTCAAGTTGTATTAAAATCACAAAGCAGCATCTTATTAGTCGTGTACTCTAACTAATGTAGTTCTAATGTCTGTGTGAACCGCGCAGTGTTTAGTTACATAGTCACATTGTTTCAGTGAGGCTATGTTAAGATCTGACAAATGGCAGCATCCTGGTTAAGGTCTTGGGTAGAATGGCTGTTGGTGTTGATAGCTGTTTTGGTTTAGAAATGTGGTATTGTTTATTGTTAATATGTAAGTACACTAAACCAGCATTAGCTACTCAACCGGCATCAGTTGCCATGGCAACGGTAAACATTCATCTAATGGACTTGAGGAAGACGGCACGGTGCAGGATTTTATACTTTGTAAATATGATTAAGATGCATCGTAAATAGAGCAGAAGTCATACCAATCCAACCTATAGAGAGGACCACAACAATATGATCAAGAAAGACAATATATGAAGGAAGAATTCATGAAGACTGGAGTTCAGCTCAGCATTAAAACTTGAATGAACTGGAGCAGTAGAGTTTTCATTGAGTTTATTAGACAGTATTAATGTGTAGATTTAATCTCTGCTCCTCACTCTGGAGCAGAAGTTGGCGGGTTTTTTTCTTAACAGAGTGGTACATCCTGTCAGCCGAAGTGTGTCCTATCTGTGCAGCCGAACACAGTAGCTCCTCCGCTGACTGTTTTACCCTGACGTCCCGATGATTCCTTTGCGGGCTCCACTTCACTCTGCTGCCCGTCAGACCCGCTGCTTCTTCCCACTTTAACATGAATAACAAACCGGGGCTCGGTGCTCCAGTTGCATCCACACAGAGAGCCTGGGCTAATGTTAGCTGAGAGACTGGCGGAGTGTTAGCAGCAGCATGACCAGAGAGAAGCACGGCCAACTAGCTTCTGCTAATCTCTCAGCTAACGCTAGCCATGGCTCTCCATGTGGAGCACTGAGGTTTGTTATTTAGGTTAAAGTGGGAAGAAGCAGCTGGTCTGTCGGAGGAAACACTGGGACCGTCAGGAAGAAACAGTAAGAAACAGTCCGTGGAGGGAGTCACAGTCAGCAAGAGGAGAAGGACAACTGCTAACTGAAGAAGCAGCTGAACGTTGCCACAAGCATCCTCACACCTTTCATACTCAAACAGAAATGTATATAAATGAGTGTGCTAGATAATATACATAGCACAAATAAACACACAAATACTCAATTTTATTTTATTTTTCTTAATTATCTCTGATTTATTATTATTATTATTTATTATAAACGGTCATAGATAGACTGCGTGCTCTTACTTTGAAATGCGGAAATGACGTCAGCAGGCGATGACGTGCTATCCGAAAATTGCCGAGTGATACGTGTGGATTTTCGTTCAGACTGGTGGAAAATTTGTTTCAAAACTACGTGTCTGTAAAAAGAAAATCCACACGCGTAGAACTGAGATCCGCAAAGGTTTTTTCGATTCACAAATAAAAACTAAGTTCACAAATGCCTGTTGGAAAGTTGTAAATGTCAAGAAGATTTATTTATATCATTTATATCATTTATTCGCAAATTAATTAAATGTATTCACAGATATTTTTAATTTGTGGAATTTGTTTGTGTATTTGTAGATCCATTTTATATTTTTTTGTATTTGTGGAAGATGTTTATATTTACAGATTACACATTTACACACAGATTGTCGATCTGTTCACACAAATAATTATGAAACAAATCTAACTCCATAGACCAAAACCATGACAACCCAGAGTTGAGACCAGGGTGGTATTCCATGAAGCTGGCTAACAGGATAGCCTGGCTTATTTCGATAAGCCTCACTAATTTAAGTGAGAGTTCCGTTCCATCAAAGTGGCTTGTATGAGTTGCAGCTCAGTAATCATGGTAACTTAACAGCTGCGTGTCAAAGAATGTCTGACGGACGGAAACACGCTTTCAAAAGACAGTTCCATCATGTCTTTTCACACTCGCAACCCTTTAATTTAAAAGCGTAGCATTTATGGTTTAAGAAATAAAAGTGTGCCAGCATTATTTTGAAATGATTTACTTATTCATTCGCTGATTTTGTTCAAACTGTGAAGACAAAAAGAAAATTAAATAAAGTCCAAACTACGTCCTTCTGCTGTGTTTAAATGTACACAGTGGTACCTGCTTATAGTGATTACAGTAGTACAAGCTCTAGACAAAATCATTCATATACAACATTTATGCTGTTTAAATAAGTCGCCTATAGAAAACAAGCAGTCTGCCTACAGTATTCATCATGAGTCTCTTCATACATGACAACATATGGAAAACATTTAACCATATAAATCTATGTTTGTACTTTACTCCTGACACTTACTGAAATCATGATGGAGACAGAAAGTGGTTTTCTCTCGATGACAAACGTTTTTCTCCCCGAAACGTATGAGGGGGATTTAAGTAAATTTCACCGCTTCATAAATGTGCACGCTGCGTTTGAAACAGCTGTACTGTATTTTTAAACAGCCATTAAAATCTGTATCTTTACATTCATGTATGCTAATAAATATACAAATGTCAATTAGACGGTATTCTGCATGACAAATAAAGAAAATGTTCTAATAATCATCTGCTTATAATATTTGACCCAGACAGACGTTATCATTATAAGTGGCTTCCACTGTACTTCCAGATAATATTTAACTTTCAGTGATGCTTATAAATTCAAATCAATTGCTTAGACGACACCATAATTTTAAATATACATCTGATATTATCTTGCCTAATGATAATATAACCAGTCACTGATCTGAATACTCATTTATTAACAAATAAAGATAAAACCATGAACAGGAAAAGCACTACTGTTCACTTTCAACCTGCAGACTCATCAAGTCAGATGCAGGGATTGAACCATCATCCATCTGGTTATAAACTTGCGTCTCCAACCTTTAGGCTACCACTACTCGTCCATACGAAAACAATTCATCTATGATCAGTTTTGTACCAAGTCACCTTCACCTTGTTAATTGCAGTCATTTTGCCCTTTTTTGGTGAAAACTCCTTGATATTCTCCATATAATTTCATCAGCAGGTTTGTTCTGCTGCGGAGAGGACCACCACTCTAGTTTTCTCCCTTTTTGCGACATAGTATCAGCTTTTCAACAATCGACTATTCGTGGCCGCTCATGTCATCCGTGCACACGTGCACTTCAAGCTTAATTCAAGCTCGCTAGACTTAGCGTTGACTAGATGCAGTTAAGCTCCGTTAGTGGAACGGCTAGAGCCTCAATTGAAAGTTGACGTTAATTCAAGCCAGGCTATATCACGTTATCACGTTTAGCTGCTTGCATGGAACACCCCTCAGGAGGCAGAGTTGCAGTCTTACACGCTTCTCTGCGCTTCCATTAGACCAGTTACCCGCCCTAAACCACATAGAGACTGTGTCTGTCCCCCGACCATTTAAATCAATTAAATAAAAAATTAATAATAGACGAATCAATCATAAAAATTTAAAACAAATTAGCATTAAGTCTGACACTGTTCAGCAAAATAAAAAAATGAAATGCGGTCTCTTAAACATTAGATCACTATCTTCTAAAGCCTTATTAGTGAATGAGCTAATCTCAGATCAGCATATTGATCTATTTTGTCTTACAGAAACCTGGCTATGTCATGAGGAATATTAGCCTTAATGAATCCACTCCTCCCAGTCATATTAATACTCCCATCCCTCGAAATACTGGCCGAGGAGGTGGAGTTGCAGCCATTTTCAACTCCAGCCTTATTGTCAGCCCTAGACTTAAATTTAATTATAACTCTTTTGAATGCCTTGTTCTTTATATTTCTCACCCAACCTGGAAAACTGTACAGCCAGTTCTATTTGTTATTGTGTACCGTCCTCCTGGCCCGTACTCTGAATTCTTATCTGAATTCTCAGAGTTTCTATCAAACTTAGTCCTCAGTACAGATAAAATAATTATATTAGGTGACTTTAGTATTCATGTGGACGTCGATAATGATAGTCTCTGTGCACTGCCTTTATCTCACTATTAGACTCAGTTGGCTTCTCTCAGTGTGTAAATAAACCCACTCACTGTCATAATCACACCCTGGATCTGGTGCTGACTTATGGCATAGAAATTGAACATTTGATAGTTTCTCCTCAAAATCCTATTTTATCAGACCACCATTTGATAACTTTTGAATTTTTATTGGTAGATTACACACCATTAGACAAAAATGTTTTCACTAGACGTCTTAATGATAGTGCTGTAGCTAAATTTAAGGAAACTCTTCCATTAGCGCTGAATTCAATTCCTTCTATCAATACCTCAGAGGACTCTTATGATAATTTTAGTCCTTCCCAAATTGATAATTTTGTTGACACTGCTGCAGGTACTCTACAGCAAACACTCAACTCCATCGCTCCTTTAAAAAGAAAGATAATTAAGCATAAGAGGTTAGCTCCGTGGTATAACTGTCAAACCCGCAAATTAAAGCAACTATCTCGTAAATATGAAAGGATTTGGCGTTCCACTAAATTAGAAGAATCTCGCATAGTCTGGCTTGAAAACTTTAAAACTTATAAGAAGGCCCTCTGTAATGCCAGAGCTGCCTATTACTCCGCATTAATAGACGAAAATAAAAACAGCCCTTTCTTTTCAGCACCCTGGCCAGGCTGTCTTTACTCTCAAAAGGCACAGATTTATCAAGTTCCCTAGAAACAGCCACAAAACCTGATTTAAGTTTGGACTGTTTCGCTCAGATTGACCTTCCTGAATTAACTTCTATAATTTCGTCATCAAAACCTTCGAATTGTCTCTTAGATCCCATCCCAACTAAACTGTTTAAGGATGTCGCACCCTTAATTAGCACCTCCCTACTAAATTTAATCAATATGTCTTTGGCAACTGGCTCCTTAAGAAGCCTACTCTTGATTCAGACGTCTTAGCCAATTATAGACCCATCTCTAACCTTCCTTTTCTGTCTAAGATTCTCAAGTTCTCAGTTATGTGACTTTCTAGATAACAATAACTTATTTGAGACTTTTCAGTCTGGATTTAGAGCGCATCATAGCACAGAGACAGCACTGGTTAAAGTCACAAACGACCTCCTGACTGCATCAGACAAAGGACTTGTCTCTGTACTTGTCTTGTTAGATCTTAGTGCCGCATTGACACTGTTGACCATCAAATCCTGTTGCAGAGACTGGAACATTTCATTGGCAAAGGTTGCATTATGCTGGTTTAAATCCTATTTATCAGATCGATTTCAGTTTGTTCATGTTAATGATGAATCCTCCATAAAAGCAAAAGTTAGACACGCAGTTCCTCAAGGTTCTGTTCTTGGACCTATACTATTCACTTTATACATGCTTCCTTTAGGGAATATTATTTGAAAACACTCCATAAATTTCCATTGTTATGCAGATGATACCCAAATATATTTATCAATGAAGCCAGATGAACCCAATCAGTAATCTAGACTCCAAGTGTGCCTTAAAGATATAAAGACCTGGATGACCTGCAATTTTCTGCTGCTAAACTCGGATAAAACTGAAGTTATTGTGCTTGACCCTAAACACCTTAGAAACACGTTATCTAATGATTTATCTAATTTAGATGGCATTACCCTGGCCTCCAGCACCACTGTAAGGAATCTGGGAGTTATCTTTGATCAGGATATATCCTTTAACTCCCACATAAAACAAATTACAAGGACTGCCTTTTTTCACTTACGTAATATCGCTAAAATCAGACATATCCTTTCACAACAAGATGCAGAAAAAATAATCCATGCATTTGTTACTTCTAAGCTGGATTATTGTAATTCAATATTATCAGGCTGCCCTAATAGGTCTATAAAGACTCTGCAGCTGGTCCAGAATGCAGCTGCTCGTGTTCTGACTAAAACTAGAAAACGAGATCATATTTCCCCCATCTTAGCTTCGCTGCATTGGCTTCCTGTAAAATCCAGTAATTGAATTTAAAATCCTTCTTCTTATGTACAAAGCTCTTAACGGTCAGGCACCATCTTATCTAAAAGAACTCTTGGTACCGTATAATCCCACTAGAGCGCTGCGCTCCCAGAATGCAGGTTTACTGGTGGTTCCTACAGTATTTAAAAGTAGAACGGGAGGCAGAGCCTTCAGCTATCAGGCTCCTCTCTTGTGGAACCATCTCCCAGTTTCGGTCCGAGGGGCAGACACCCTCTCTATGTTTAAGAGTAGGCTTAAAACTTATTGCTATAGGCCTAGACTGCCGGGGGACTTCCACTGATGCACTGAGCTCCTCTCTCCTCTCCTCCATGTACTTTTATTACTATTAATGCATGTTACTAACTTCTTCCCCGGAGTTCTTGGTGCTTTCTGATCCACAGGAAGCTCCATAAACCATAGACCATGCTGATGTGCTGACGTCCTTCTTCTGCCCTCCACCAGCTATTGCTGCTGCTTGTTGCTGCTTGCTGCTGCTTACTGACTATTGTTGTTGTTGTTGCTGCTTTCTTTCATTGTGTACAACCCCCCCACCCCCTCTTCTCTCTCTCTCTCTCTCTCAACCCAACCGGTCAAGGCAGATGGCCGCCCACCCAGAGCCGGGGTCTGCCTTAGGTTTCTTCCCGTTAAAGGGGAGTTTTTCCTTCCCGCTGTCGCGAAGTGCTTGCTCATCGGGGGAACTGTTAGGTTTCTCTTTCTGTAAATTAAAGAGCGTGGTCTAGACCTGCTCCATGTAAAAGTGCCCTGAGATGACTTTGTGTTGTGATTTGGCGCTATATAAATAAATTGAATAACTGAATATAATTGCAACCTTGACATCTTTCTACATGTCATAATGTTGACAGAGACATTTTTCTGGATTGTAAAGATATGATCAATAGCCTTTATGTAACAACTGGCCGACAACTGGTATCTTTATGATATCTCCTGATACTCATGAATTCAATAGCAATTGCTGTTAACATGTGAGTTGACACCTGTTGTGGCTGTACACCTAACTACTTGCTGACACATGGGTTAGCCAGTAACATCTCTTGTATGTGTGATGTTTCCCCTTGGATTTATGTTTGTCTGTGAAACACATTTTTATGTCTGCTAGATATACTGTTGGATAACTTCAACCCATGCTTGTGTTCCTGTAGGAGTGCCCCACAACTGGGACCGCGACTGACAGGGGAGAGGCCACAGAAGCCATTTGTCTGTATTTTTCTGCTATGCATGAGGCCATCTATTGATCATCCCATCGTCATGGACTCAGCAGAAACTGTGCCAAGTGTGGATGCTGTGGCCTCTGGTGGTGGCTAAAATCTACTGAGGCCACCCAGAGCGGAGGAGACGGTGGAAGATGAGGAGGCCACTGAGTCTGGCTCAGACAGCCATATGGAGGATGTTTAGCCATCCACCTCTACCGGTCTCTGTCCCTGCAAAAAAAAGAAGGCACTCCCAGGTCCCTGCAGTTTTTAGAGGAACAGGCAGCAAAGGAAGAGGAGCACTTCAACAGAAATAACCAGGCCATGCAAGAAAATACAAAAAGGTTCTTACGCTTTTGGTTGTGTTCTCTGTGCTTTTTTCTCTTTAAAAAAAGGATAAAAGAAGGGAAAAAAATATCCTACAAAGGTGTTGAGGAACTGGCCCTTCTCATCACATCTGCCTGCAATTGTATGGATGGGAAGAGCTTACAGTTGACCAGTAGTCCTGGCCACTAAGTCTGGAAGGGGACCTCACACGTATATGGCAACTGTTGATGGCAACTACTCACAAAAAGACAGGGCTGTTGGCCATCTTGGCAAAAAGAGGTTGCTGGTCAGGGGAGAGAACAAAAGAGAAAACAAAAGAAGAGAGCACCTTCTCCTCCAGCCCCTCTTAAATATAGGGCAGGGCCAATTAGTCATCGCTGATACGGAGCACCTGTAATGGTAAATGGACTGTACTTGTATAGCATCTTTCTAGTCTTCCGGCCACTCAAAGCGCTTTTACACTACAAATCGCATTCACACACATTCATATGCTGAATGAGTACAGGGACTACCATGAAAGGTCCCAACCTGCCCATCAGAGGAAACTAACCATTCACACACATTCATACACTGATCTGATGGCACATCAGGAACAATTTGGGGTTAAGGCAAGGCAAGGCAAGTTTATTTGTATAGCACATTTCAGCAAGGAGACATAGATCACAAAAGGCATTAAAACAATATAAAAGCAAGACAAATTCAACTACATAAAAACAATTAAAAAGTGTTACATTTGGAAATGAAATCTTAAAAAAGAAGCTAAAAAGGAAATAAGACAGATAAAAGAAGAGAATAAAGGTAACAGTGCAGTGTAAAATATTAACCCTTAATATGGTTTAATCAAAGGCAGCAACAAACAGAAAAGTCTTGAGCTGCGATTTAAAAGAACTGAGAGTTGCAGCAGACCTACAGTTTTGTTCCAGATATGTGGTGCATAAAGACTGAAAGCTGCTTCTCCATGTTTAGTTGTGACTCTGGGGACAGAGAGCAGACCTGATCCAGACGACCTGAAAGGTCTAGATTGTTGGTAATGTAACAGCAGATCAGATATGTATTTTGGCCCTAAACCATTCAGTGCTTTATAAACCAACAGCAGTATCTTAAAGTCTATTCTTTGATAGACCAGAAGCCAGTGTAAAGATCTGAGAACTGGAGTGATATGATCCACTTTCTGGTCTTAGTGAAGACTCAGGCAGCAGCATTCTAAATCAGCTGCAGCTGTCTGATCATTTTTTTTAGGGAGACTGGGCTATGTCAGTAGTCAAGTCTACTGAAGATAAATGCATGGACAAGTTTTTCCAAATCCTGCTGAGACATAAGTCCTTTCTTGATATGTTCTTTAGGTGATAGTAGGCTGACTTTGTAATTCTCTTAAATGTGGCTGTTGAAATTCAGGTCTGAGTCCATGACTACACCAAGACTTCTGGCTTGGTTTGTGGTTTTTATCATTACTGACTGAAGCTGAGTGCTGACTTTAAAATGTTCTCCCTTGCTCCAAAACTTCAGTTTTGTCTTTGTTTAACTGAAGAAAATTCTGGCACATCCGATCATTGATGTTCAGTGCACTTGCTCAGTGCTTGTATTGGAACATAGTCCCCTGGTGATACAGCAATTTGTGTGTCATCCGCATAACTGTGGTAACATATTTTATTGTTTTCCATAATCTGAGCCAGTGGGAGCATGATGATGATGTTGAACAGAAGAGGCCCCAGAACGGAGCCTTGGGGAACTCTGCATGTCATCCTATGTGTAATTACCTATAGATACTAAGTAGCCTCTGTCCTTTAAGTAGGATTCAAACCAGTGTAGCACTGTGCTAGAAAGTCCCAACCAGTTTTCCAGTCTGTCTAGTAATATGTTGTGGTCGACCATGTCAAATGCGGCACTGAGATCTAATAATACTAATACTGTAATTCTGCCACTGTCGGTGTTTAAGTGTATGTCATTGAAAACTTTAACAAGAGCAGTCTCAGTGCTGTGGTGTGGTCGAAAAGAGAGTGACCTGGATGGGATTCAAGGGGGTGAAGGAGGTTGATCCTCAAAAGTGGGAGTTGGTGAGGGGGGCAAAGACTCCTCCATTTGACTCTGTTGAAAGCACTGTTCAGGCAGAGGCGAAGGCAGCTCTCTATCAAGGTTTCTGCCATGTTTTGCTATGTCTTCTTCTTGTTTTGATCCCTCTTGTCACTTGACCTTGGCAGAGGGAGCAGATTGGTGAGGTAGGAAGTAAAAATTCGTTAGAGATTAACAATTTTACTCCAGGCTTGTTAAGGAAGCCCATCTGCCTTAAAAAGATGTCTACAGTCCCAGAAGAAGTTGAAATTATCAATGAAGTGCAGTGAATGGACAGTACAAGCAGTTGAAAGCCATGTGTTCAGTGCCAACAATCTCTCAACTCCTTTTGACTGGCGGTAGAGGGCCACTGATAAACACCTCAGCATTCAGAGAGCTGACTGTGTTCAACAGATCACCAAAGTCTCGTTTGAGCACTTCAGACTGTTGTTTCACAACATCATTGGCCCCTATGATGTTTTTTCACATTTGGATCTGCAGCCACTGTACTGATAGGTGTTAATGACATCCGTTACCTCAAGGTGGCAGTATAACCATTAGGTTATTGAGAGTAGGTAGAAAAAGGTTTGGAAGAATAAGCCGTGACATGTGAACATGAAGGACTAAATAAAGAAGCTAGCCTTTGCTAGTATAATGTTCCAACCGGAGTATTTATTTATAAAATAGGAACATTACAGCCACAATATGCAGGACTCTCTCAGTCATGTCAGAGACCATATCATTGGGAAAGCAGAGTATTTTGGTGTTCAAACTGCACATGCTTCTTAAATCTTTTATAGCACAGTCACCCAAAATCAGGGTTTCAGGCCCAGTTGTTATCTTTCCCTGTAGCCTTTTATTTTCAGATTTACTCTCAGTCCTTACCCTGCTGTGTGAAGATGAGTGGTTATCCAGGTCATCAGATGGAGATCCAGGGTCTTGCAGGAGTGGAGCAAATTTGTTCTCCAGTCGTACACTCAGTTGTTGGGGAGGATTTCTGTTATTTCTCCCTTTCACAGCTGTCCATGACTGTGTCCTACTAAGAACAGGGGTTGAAGAGGCGCTCTGCCTGGATAGTGCAGGCCAGCCAGTCACATCACAAATCTCAGGGTGCTGTGCTCTGCCTGTTACTTGTCCTCCCATTTTCCCAGGAAATGATTTACTCTTAGGCTTTGCTCCTGGAGAGTTCCAGGGAGGACTACCACTTGTAGATTTATTATCCGGTTCACAGCCCTTCTGTTTCTTGGTAGTCTTGGTGGTGCTAATTTGCCGTGTGTTAGCATGTTCATGTCCATTGCTTTGAGTCCATGGTAAGATGGTGTCATTCCCAGATAGTCCATTCACTTCCACATTCATTTCTAACCAGTGAATTTTGTTTTCCAGCGCTGCAGTCTTCTGCAGAAGTGGTAGTCATCCGTGGAGAAGGGAGGCATCTTGCTGCTAATTAGCTTTGGCTAAGTGCTCTGTTTCCAGTCACTGCAGTGGCTACAGGCTTGTACTGCTGGTAGGCCTCACTCACGTTGTATTGAGGAGGTTATAAAAATGTTGAAATATAGTTAATAGCCTGCTATATCAATAAACAATATACAATAAACAATGTTTTAGTCCCAGTGATTTATAAGTATCTAGGAACTGTTGCTCATATTTTATCACAGAAGCCAAAAAAGAATATAAGCAGAAAAATGTAAGCAGAAGTGAGAACAAGCAGAAAAGCGTCTGCACTGTATGAGAGCAGGAAAGGATAATGTAATGTCAACATTTATTCTTCTCATCCAACCACAATCAAACTCTATCTGGATGGCGAGATTTATCTGGATAGGTTTTTTTTTGTTTTTTGAAATGATGATAAGCCGGGAATGAAAACAAGATGAAATGAAATCGGAGTAACGAGGCTATTTTTTAAAATGCAAGGAGTAGAAAGTACAGATAATTGCCTGAAAATGTAAGGAGTAGAAGTAGAAGGTCGTCTGAAAAATAATTACTCCAGTGAAGTAAAGATAACCAAAATTTCTACTTAAGTAAGGTAACAAAGTATTCGTACTTCGTTACTTGACACCTCTGCTTTTAGGCTCAGATTTTAGCCACTGACTGCTTTCCAGTATCCCCATTTGTGGCAGTAATTACACACTTTCTCTGCATCAGGAAGATGACTGCTACCTTTCCTCTCAAACTGAAAGTTTTTTGCCTGCCGGCTAAATGACTCCACAGCACCATTTTCCTTGTTACTGTTGCTGAGCTGGGCTCCCCAAAGCTGCCTCTGTGAATCAGGACATCATCTGGAAGAGCCGCCGCCTCAGCTGCGTTTTTTGTTTTTTGCTCACTGATGTAAGTTGCCATATACACAGAAAGTGAGTTTTTAAATTGTTTCAAGACAAAAAGTTCACACAGACCCTCAAAATCATCAATGTCTGAGGCAGAACACCAACGCATAAAATGAGTGGTTAGATTATGTGCAGATGACTCTGCTTCTCTCCTTTTTTCCAGTTCCTAAATCGTTGCCTATAGGCTTCTGGAACCAATTCATAAGCCCTGAGGACAGCTGACTTCACCGAAGAATATTTTTAACTAAGAAAAAAACGACTCTGGATTTTTTTTCACAGAACCTTGGCAGAAGACGTAAATTTCCCAAGACATCAAAACTATCAACAGACTGCTCAGAGGAAGGAGATTTCCTGCTCAACTTACCCATAGCTGAAAGCTTACCTTCCTTAATTAGTGCCAGTTTGGACTGCTCCATCTCCAATTTGGCCTGTTCTGTTTGCTGACGCAGCCTCTCCACAGCCAATTTCTCCAGCTCTGCTTTTAATTTGTATGTCATGCTCAAGCTGTAAAATGAGCAACTCTCTTTGCTGCTCAAATGTCAAACCCGTTGCTACTGAGGGCAGAAACAAAATGGAGCCAGGAGAAACAGCTGGCGGATCCTCAGTCAAGATTTTTTTAAATTCAGTTAAATTTGAAATCAAAATGGCCTTCACTCTCTCTTTTAGATGTTTGTCAGCGATATCAATCTTATAGTGCTCTGCTATTTTTATATTTGATCTTCTGTGCACTGCTCTAAAAACATCTCTGACAGAGAAGCAAAAAATTGTTTCTCTACGAGGGAAAGCAACCAGAAACTGGAGACCCTCCCTGAACCATGGACGTACTCCCTAGCACAATGCTCTAACCACGGTCTCCGCAACACTATTCAAAACAACAAACAAGACAAAATCCAAAGGGGTTAAGCAACTGACCCTAGCAGGGGAACTCACATTTATTATTTTTTGAGTGACTTTAATACACCAGCCAGACCATACTTACGTTACATTGATTTCTGTTTCCACACACACAAGAAAGCAAAACCTCCCGCTACTCGGCGCAACAAATACCTTGACCAAATACTTAACTATTGCATCTCCCAAACAAAACACATTTCCCCACTATCAGACACACAAAGAAATTACGCGTGGAGAGCAGGGAAACCTGAGGGGAACGCTCCCACAATCCTGTGGCGTCACATATGGCGACAATTTCATTCACTGACTGAATTAGAAGTTCCTGAGGTCAAATCTCTAGGAGGAGTTTGTTAAAAGTATGTGGACTGGAAATGGCAAAATTAATGAAATTGCAACTTTGATCCAAAATGGACGACTTCCTGTTGGAGTTAGGGTATGTGTCCAAGAGACTTTTTGGTGCATCTCGTCATGATACATAAGCACACCAAATTTCATTGTTCGACGACAATCTGGGGCGAGGGGCTCAATTTTCCTAATTTTCTAGGGGGCGCTGTTGAGACATTTTGCCCCGCCCATTCAAATGAACTACATAGAATTTTAACTAACATCACTCAGACATGTGTGTCAAGTTTTGTCACTGTAGAGCTGTCCCTTGTCCCTGAAAAACAGCATCGTATTTCAAGCATGGATGTATTAAGAGAACTGGATACAGCGTCGGAGGCTTTCCTATGAAAGTTGCTCAGTGGCGCATGATACCAAAAAAATCGACTTCCGGGTCTGAGAGTACCCGGATTATCCGGGATCACTGGGCCCGTGGAACATGCGCACTGGTAACTTCCACCGGTCGAGTCGGCTACTTCCAGTTTAGCCCTCCGGCTAACTTGAATAGGGATTTAACAATTCAATCGTGCAGCTCTTTTAGGCTTTTGAAATGTGATCGGACTGAACGGATCAAATTCCGACAGTGAAAAAAAAATTATCCACTGATTTACAGACGTCTCTTTCACAATGTAAGTCTATGGGAAAAAGTCTTTTTGGGCCCAGTAGTGTCACGTGACATTGTCATACCACGGTTTGGCCGCTATGTCAAATTTGCATCACCGCTCGGTGCTATCCCTGGGGGCTTGATTTCAAGGTGAAGGATGTGTCGCCATGGCAGCAGTGTTTGGTTTTAGGTCATGACCTGCCAAATGTAGCATCAATTCAATTCAATTTTATTTATACAGTGCCAAATCACATCACAAAGTCATCTCAGGGCACTTTTACATGGAGCAGGTCTAGACCACGCTCTTTAATTTACAGAGAGAGAAACCCAACAGTTCCCCCCATGAGCAGCACTTGGTGACAGCGGTAAGGAAACTCTCTCCTTTAACGAGAAGAAACCTAAAGCAGGTTGGCGACCATCTGCCTTGACTGGCTGGGGGGAGGGGGGGGGGGGGGGGGTGACACAGTGAAAGAGAACAGCAACAACAATCAACAACAGATACATAACTAGCAGCAAGAAACAGCAGGAACAGCTGGCGAAGGACAGATCATCGTACCAAATCGGCATCAAACATATGAATACCGAATTTTGTTCTCCTATGATGATCTGTATCGAGGGGCTCAATTTTCCTAATTTTCTAGGGGGTGCTGTTGAGCTATTTTGCCCCGCCAATGTTTGGGACCAATACAATATTAAGTTTTTCATCACTTCTGACAAATGTGCAAAATTTCATTACTTTTTGAGCACGTTTTGACACTCAAAAACAATTTTTATCATCGGGGACGCACAAAAACACAAATTAAACAATACAAATTTTTTTGCTAAATCTACTGCCAGTTTCTATAGAGAAACCGTAATAAGGTTGTGATAGTTGCAATCTGCTTCTTTCATATATAAGGCTTGGTCTCCTCTGCTAGACACTCCATCATGCTTAAATGTACTATAGTATACTATAACAGAGGAAACACTTTGATACCAAAGCACTGTATAATGGCTATTATATGAGGGTGAGCCATAGCCTATTTGGCATCAGCCACATCACTTTCCACAGCAAGCTGCAACAGTACATGTTATATGGAAGTTAAAGTGAGTTACACTGATGAGTATTAAAGCCACACTTGTCCACTGTGGAGAGGGAGCCTCATTTGGTGTAATTCTGCTTGCTTGCTGTCACTGGAACTGATGAAGTAGGCTACAAGATAGGTGTTTGAGACAGGGTTGATCCCACATAATGGGAATTGTTTTCCCAGAGAAGGAAGCAGGAATGAGTAATTATTAATATTTGAGTGTATTTAATTCATACTTTTCATGCCATTGTCTCTGGTGAGGAGCAGCCACACTTTACTTTTGGGGAACGGTGGGTCCCAATCATCTTTGATGACACAACCATTTCTGAAGTATAGAAGAGAAATAAACTATTAGTGTTTTTTACTTTTACTATTTTAGTATATTTACTTTGTAATTAAAACAAAAATAATACTCCACCTAGACAATAACAACAGGCTACGTCTTGGGATCAGTATTTTCACCAACTTGCCATAACTTTTTTTTCTAGTAGAAAAGAAGAATTTATCCTCTGGAACAATGTGCCATTGCAGGAATTGTAGAAATTTAGTTTGAGAAAAACTTGGTGTCAGGTCAGGTTGGTTGTGCCTGGTACATGGCATACATTGTAAACAAATCTGATCCACTGAATCTATATTGTCACTGTGTTTTCTATATGGTAAATGGACCATACTTGTATAGCGCTTTTCTAGTCTTCAGACTACTCAAAGCACTTTTACACTACAAATCACATTCACCCATTCACACACATATCAGCATATGCTGAATGGGTACAGGGGCTACCATGCAAGGTCCCAACCTGCCCATCAGAGGAGACTAATCATTCATACTCATTCACACATTGATGGCACAGCCATCAGGAGCAATATGGGGTTAAGTGTCTTGCCCAAGGACACATCGACATGCAGACCTGGAAGAGCTGGGAATCGAACCGCCAATCTTCCGCTCAACCCCCTGAGCCACAGCCACTGTCTACAGGGAGCAGAAAGCATATAATGTCACAAAATTGTGAGGGGTAGATGGAAAGGAGGGGCAGAAGGAAAAAGGGAGAGTAAGCAAAAGTAAACAGGAAAAGCACAAAGCATTTGTTATAAATATTACTGAAAGGAGTCTTTGTTGAATGCCAGATCATAATGTATGTTGCATACCAGATCATAATGCATGTTTCATGTGTTGGAAGGAGTAGCAGGTTAAGTTGACTTATTGCACTCTTTAGAGAAGAACGTTAGGTTCGACTTATTGCACTGTTTAAGAAGAACGCACCACTTCCTGAGACAGATGCACGGCTGTCAAACAGAGAAGTTGACCGGGTCAGGAGAGAGCCAAAAGGTCTGTTTCCCTGAAATATACCTGATTGCATTGTTGAACGCCTCCTTGTGTACAAGAATAAATACCGGTTTGATTCTTTTGAATCCAGTCTCCTGATTTATTTAAAGGTATTTTTCCTTTAACAGAATTGGTGGGAAAAATAAAATAGAAGGACAAGGGATATAAAGGGAAAAGTGGAATGACAGATAAATAACAACATGGACAGGGTGGAAGCTATGCATATAACTATAAGAAATGCAGGAATAGGGAAGAGAGGATATAAAAAGAAAGAAGGAAAAAAAGGAAAAAGTAGGTAAGATAGACATAAATGTACAGAATGAAAGTGGGCCAGACAGTAAGACTGGAGGAAACTGAGACAAAAGTTGTAGAGGTACTTCCAAGCAATAGTGATGGTAAGAGGATGGGAAAATGAGAAATACTACTTTTGACCCGAAAGCACACTCACAGACTCAAAAAGCAGGATCATTATGAAAAGAATTGACTTTGTCAGCAGGAACAACACAGAACACCAACAGGTTAAACAGCTAAATGGTTAATAATTATAATGATGATAATGTATTTTGTTTAGGCAGTTAATGCAGGCAGGAAAAAGCAAAAAAAACAAAACAAAACATAGAGTAGACTCAGACAAAACAAAAGGACTGCAATACTATGACTAGAAGACATGATACACACTGTGGCTAATGACTAAGGTACTGTGCAGGTCTACAGTATAAACTGCTTGGATACTGGAGTAATGAGGATCATGTCTTCAGGCAGGTGCAAGGTCAAGTGAAGGGGAAAAGTAGGAACACGATAAGGATAACTGGTGGGCAGGAGACACAAACTTATCTGTGATAAATACCAATAGACTAATCAATTTTATTTTTGTTCAAAGTATTATCTTAAATACAGCTTGATAGGTTGTAACGAAATCCCATCCCGCAAATAACCCAAACGTTAAACGGATTTGACAGCAAATCCGATAGTTAGTTGAAAGTTCAGCTTTTTATTGCCGTTTTAAGCCGAAACTCGGAACATAAACTGCTCCGGACCAGGTTAAGTTTGCCGCATCAGTTACCATGGTGATCTAGCCAGGTTAAAAGAGAGCCACCTTCATGACATCAAAAACCCCGGCTTTAGTCTCAACATACCTCGCTAACCCACTAATCTCGCTTCATAGTACACCCCTCTGCTCGCTGGCAGGTATTCTTCAACAAACCCTGAGTTTCTCTCTGTCTCCTCCCTCTTGAAGAGCTTCATTTCCTCATTCATTCAGTCCGTATCAAAGCATTCAATATCCTGGTTGGATATTAATTTAGTTACTCGGAACTTTCTAAAGTTACCGCTTTTATGCACATCAGTCATTTCTCTGAACAGTGTTTTTTTTTCTCTCGCATTCAGATATTAAACAGCGTCAGCTCAGAATAAAACCGACAGCTGTTAGTTTGTAAGAGCAGCGCATTTACTGAAATCTTTATTGGATTGTGCTAAACTTTATTAGCACATAATGTGTAATCTCAATTTCAATTTGAAATATCGGGAAGAAACTTTAGACACGTGGGATCAATGAATAATTGTCTCTATCACTCATGATGTGATTGGTCGCACTGATGGGACATCATACTTCTAATATTGTAGATTATATGTTAACATTTCTGTGTGAGCAGGATTGTGGTGCAGCTGCAGTTTGAAAGTGAAATTTTTAAATAGTGAGCATAATCTTAACGTGTTTTAACAGCATTTCAGTGACAATGTTTAAAGGTACTAGGCTACATTTGATGAAGCAGCAGAAGTCACTTAATGCTGTTGAGCCGAAATACAAATAGATGTCTAAAAATTTAAAATATTCTGTATTTGCTGCCTCGTGTGTTTTGTCCGTCAGTAAAGCTGAACAAATATATCTAAAATGTAATGTAGCTGCATCCTGATACACAGTAAAATTCAACTTTATCATCATTAAGGAAATGATGAATTAATGGGCAACACTCAAAACATTATTGTGGTCAACACTTTTCCCGCTTTGACTAAAAAAAGCTCAGGCTAAAAAAAAAAAAAAAAAGATCAAAGATGTGCAAGGTCCGCACACACATGCATTCACATCTCTACTCCACAGGATACTGGGTTAAAATGGACGCTCTGCCTTTTATTTACCTGTTACCATGGTGACTCGTAGTAGGTGAGTTTTTCCTTACAGCTGTCGCCAAGTGCTTGCTCATGGGGGGAACTGTTGGGTTTCTCTTTCTGTAAATTAAAGAGCGTGGTCTAGACCTGTTCCATGTAAAAGTGCCCTGAGATGACTTTGTGTTGTGATTTGGCGCAATATAAATAAAATAATTGAATTGAATAGGCTTAGTATCGGAGCTCCATTGATAATGGCTCGTTTTATTCATCACGCACGAGCTTAACTCAAAGTGAACATACTCAGAGTTGATTGAACTGACTCTGATCAGCTGTTCTGAAACGGAAAACTCTGAGTTTCCATCTTGAAGTTCAACAACTCAGAGTTCAGGGTTAGACTCAGAGTTTGCTCAACCTGCTTTCTGAAACAGGCGCCTGGAGGTCTGGCTGCTTCTGACAGTTTCTTTAGTTTGTTTTAAGCTGAGTCGTATATTGAGTAATAGGCTTAAAGTAACTAGAATAACAAGTATTATCTAACGTTAGTGGTGTAACGGATCGCAGTTGATCCGTGATCCGTAGGATCGCCCCCACGGTTCAGCAGGCATATGAACTTCAAATTAATTTCAAAATTGAATGTCTTATTTAAGACAAACTAAACAAACTGTGGTAAGTACAACTCCTGGACAGACAGTGTGTCAAACCAGTGTCTAACGGGTCCGAAGTGACATTTGAGTTATTTACCTGCTGTTTAATGTTAACTAGCATCTAGCTGCTAACTGACATTAGCGGTGAATGTTTGTTATTATCAGATTTTGATGATGTGGACTGAGGCTGTTTCATTCACTACTGTATTTAAAAGAGTAAGGTTTCGTGCCTCATATTGCAATAACTGAGCATTGAATATTTTATATATTTTATTTAAACATTGGACATCTTAAATTTAAGTTTCCATTTAAGACCATGGGCAAAAGTTCTTTGTCGTTTCTGGCTGTAAGTGTGTTACAGAATAAACGGAAAACAAAGTTTCATTTGTCTCCCCATTTTCTTTGCTGATCCTAATAATGATCTGATCCATGACTCAAATCCCTGATACGATCTGAACTGTGAGTTCTGTGATCTGTTGCAGCCCTACTGTTAACATGTCAGTTTTGTAGACTGTATTGTGTATGTGGTGCACATAGATAAGAGTGTGTAAGTATGTATGTAGTATGTATTTGAAACATGCATTAATACTTTCTGACGTGAACCTTCACTTTTAGATCTGTGAATGTTTTTAGGGTTCAGCACTGATCTGTTCCTGTATCACATTATAAGCTTTATGCTACTTTATATATTTCTGTATACTAAGACAATACATAGGAAACAGGTGTAAATCATGTGATATGTTGTCTGTTTTTGATGAGAACATAAATTTGTTGTCACAATAGAACAATACTATAAATTTGAATTTCATTTTGTTGGTAAAATGATACAGTTGAACCACTCCACAGCTGAAATGAGCACTTCTTTGTTTAGAAACAATATGTATATGCTAAATGTCTTTAAAGAAGCAGCCTTCTCACCACTCAGGGCTTTTTGTTTTTGAAAGCAAATTGTTTTATTTGCATATAAAATTGCCCACCACCCCTCCAATTTCATCAGGTGGGACAATCATATAGTTTGATGTGGTTTGTTGTAAGATTCCATGTTGGTTTTCCTCCTGTCCTCCCCAATTTTTTGAGCCACCACCTGCCACTGGTAGCTACTGGCTTCAAGGCGGGCGGTCTCCAGATTTAAAAATATGCATGACAATGGCACATTTCCGGTCATCAGGAAAGGCGCTGTGTTTAAAAGACAAGTTAATTAAATGAGCAATAAGGGGAGCTAAAATATACTTTATTGTGTTATTTGACAAACATAGTGTCAAATTAGAAAGCATCTCTACTTTTGTTTTGATTTTGTTTACTTGTAACTCATTAGTCTCTACCAGCTGGAAAACCTGGCCTGTAGCATCTATAGGAACAATATCCAATTTCCTTTTCGTAAATGTTTTCCCTTACTTATATACAGAGTCAAGAAAAAAAATTAAAGATGGAAGCAACAGTAAGATGATCCTCAATTAACTTTTCCTGTGCTTTAAGTTTAAAATCTCCTAAAAAAAAAATTGGGTTCCTCCTTGTGAGATTATCAATGTTTTTCCAGATCAATTTACTTTTGCCTCATTCAAAATATAGAGAAAAAAAAAGAGATTTTGCTTCTCTTAGCTCTTTGATAACTTTGCTCCTTAAACCTTTATAAATCAGCATGTCAGTGTCTCTTCTAGTTTCAATTGCCTTCCTTAGTGCAGCATCTCTAGATGTCATCAGTTTCCACAAATTTTCATTAAAACATGGTAAATTGTTTTTATTTTTAGATTTTTATCCTCACATTAAATCTTTCCCTCACAGAGTTGATTCTGTGAGTAAAAGTATCACAAACATAGTTCAGATTATCAGAGGACAGAACATCATCCCAGTTCAAGCTGTTCATTTGACTTTTTCTTGCTTAGGTCTGGATATGCATTGACTTGTCTTAGTTGCTGTGATCTTAAATCTACTTTTCATCAATTTTATCGCACATAGGGTTAATACTTGAATAGGTACCTATTATGTGAAGTAACAACAGGAAGTTGTAAGAACTGGGTGAGTGTATTATTTTTCTATAGGACAATGTTGTATTTCCGTAACATTAAGAATCAAACTATTATTTTGAAGTTACATAAAACACGCCATGCCCCCTCATATGTGTTTTCAATACTAGGTAGTCGGCAGTGGACTAGATTAAGCCTATGACTTCTGACTGCAGAGGGGTGTACTACGAAGCGAGATTAGTGGGTTAGCGAGGTATGTTGAGACTAAAGCCAGGGTTTTCGATGTCACGAAGGTGGCTCTCTTTTAACCTGGTTAGATCACCATGGTAACTGATGCGGCAAACTTAACCTGGTCCGGAGCAGTTTATGTTCCGAGTTTCGGGTTAAAACGGCAATAAAAAGCTGAACTTTCAACTAACTATCGGATTTGCTGCCAACACTGCCGTTTAACCGTTTAACACTGCTGCTACTGCTGCTATTAGAGCACTGATTAGAACACTGATCATTCTTTTATCAGACTGACCATTGATTTGATGTTACATTGTAAATTTGAAACGGTGAAACACTGATCCTTTATTATGGGACAGAATCAGACCTAAATGAACCTCTTGAGTTAAATGTTTAAATGCATCAAGTTTAAAGTTTTAGAGCTGTGGATGTGGGAGGCACGGAGAGAGCAGCGAGTGGTAAAATAAGTATATGAACTAATTACGTGATTAATGAATTAGTATTTTAATTAACGAATTTACACGATCAGCAATTCTCTGCCAGCATTCATCTCTCACCGTATTTGCAGCAACAGCGTTGCTTTTTTGCTGTGATAATGTATTTATATTATTCATATCTCTCTTATAATGACCTGTTCCTCCTGCCTGAAGGAGACGGCACGCGAGCAGTCCGTTTTAAGCGGAAAAAGAGTCTAATGACGCACCAAACGCCCCTTTTTATAGGGACGCGCACAGAGCCTGAAGCAGAAAGCCTGAGTTAACAAATAAAGTCGATATCCACCGTTGTGATACCACTTATCTCTGATCTTCAGTTTAGGGTTTGTCGAGCCAGCTCACACAAAGAAAGCCTGGGTATGTTGAACCGGCTTCGTAGTACACCCCTCAGGTCCTGAATCATGTGTACACAATCTGACGACCAGTAACATGACGTGGATCAGCTGTGAGAGGCCACACCTGTACATAGCTCAGAGTCACTGAGGTTGTCACTGTGGAAGGTCTGTTAAGGAAAACTACAGGGAAGGGAAAACATGTTGGTAAATGTGCTTATGGCGAGGTAGACGCTGTATAATTATGGTGGTGGTGTTAACGGTATATATGCTTTCAGACATGTTTACATATACATACCGTGTATTTCATTGGAAAGGTCTCTGAGTATGGTTAAGGTTCCCGTGAACTGTCCACAAGACCACATGTGCTGGCTATTACTTACCTCTTCCTATGTTATCTTGGAGAGAACAAATGTACATTTCCATTTTGATATCTACGAACAGAAAAAAAAACGTCCGTTTTAAGATTTTCATAATAAAAGCACTCCATAAAATGTACAGCTTTGAAAATGATTGCACTGCGATAACATTTGGCAAAGGTGTGAGTAAAAACGCCAAGAACTGAATTAAGAATTGGACTAAAAATATTTTGACACACTAATGTAAAGTTCTATATAAATTTGAAAGAACTGCCGACATCTTCTTTTGAAGTGATTCTTGCCAGCTAGGTGATTAAATCCGCCATGTTTACTCCAGCAGAGGGCGTCCAATTCTAGTAAAATCCACTCCAGGCTACAGATGCAGTTTGCTAATCGGAAGTGCAGATTATTTCCACCAAACCTGTGTGGGTTCGGACATACATGGACAATCGCGTGTAATACCATGGGTAAGACGGAGTTTGATTTGAATCCGTAAACTAGGATAGAGTTTCTGCTGTCTTTGTTGTTACAGCGGGTCGGCCATTGTTGACAATGAAAAGCAAAGACATAAAGATAGTGTAGTCTTCTTCTAGAGTCTAACTCTGTAAACTGCTGTGACGGTAGTTCTATGATGATTTTTTGTTGAAAAATGTTTACAGTATTTTATCAAGCTAATGTATTGTAGCGGTATGTAGTGTAACTTAGGGACTGTCCAGAATTATAATACAGATCAGACTGCTTCGACATACCAGAGTTTCATTAACAGTCCCGGTAAATCATATTTATTGCGGGGCTGTTACATTGGATTCTATTGTTACTGCCATTCACGACTTTAACTGGGACATTTGGTCATAAAGTGCCTTTTTGTAGTCGTGTTCTGTAACCATAGCTTTATTATTATTATTATTATTATTATTATTATTATTGTTTCCCAGTAATTTCTGTGAATGTTTTTTTTCTAATTTGCAGTTTAATGATAGTTCTTGATTAGTTCTAATTATGATAACGACTCATAATCAAAATCACAAGTCACATGCATATGAGGCTATACTGCATCTGGATCAACATTGTATCTGTCTTTCCCAAACGTAGACTTAGTTTGTGCTCCACAGCACTTGAACAAGTTCTACCTTAGTTTGACAACAATGTTGGTTGACGCCATAAGGGTAGATAAGGTGCAGGGTTCTTCCAATTGGTAGCTAAGGTATTTCTGCATTTATTTTATGTTTGCTATGGGGGATTGATAGGGTGTTGCTTGGTGGACACTAAGACTGTTTCCTGTTTCCTTTGAAGTTCACAGATAGTCGTCTTTTTTACTTTCTTACCACACAGTCTCTTACTATATGTGTACAGCCAGTATGTCATTGTTTTCCAAAAGATCAGGTGCCTGGCATTTTCAGATTCCACTCTTGACGTGCTTGCTAAAGTGTTACTATTTGGTTTCTAGGTGGTTTATATATATTTAGCTGTGACCTATAACTACCTAAACTAAATAGCAGGCTTTATAAATTTTGGGGTTCATTGTCTTGCTCAAAGAAACTTCAACATGTAGGCAGAATGAGCTGGGAATCAAACCACTGACAATGCAATTAATAGAGAACCCACTTTACCTGCTGATCCACATCCACCCTCATGATGAGTGTTAATCTGCCTCCTGTATGTCCTCCACAGCAACCAGCAATCATGCCACAGCCCAGAATGATGCTGGTGGTGACGGGAGATGATTTCGGCTACTGTCCCAGGAGGAACCAGGGAATTGTGGACTGCTTCCTGGCTGGTGGCATTTCCAATGTGTCACTCTTGGTTAATGCCTCTGCAGCCAAAGAGGCCGCAGATCTGGCTAAAAGGTGTTGTATATATGCTGATATCAACTTGCTGTATACATGAAACCAAAACACATTTAAGATCTTCCATGAAAGGAACAAATGTACATCATAATGATGCCTCCAATTCAAATTCAATTTGATTTGAAAGTAGATATGATTTTGGTCATCTAAGAAATGTACAATGTGAAGGAAAAAGGCTAAAGCATAAATATTACACTTTCATTGGGTCTGTTGCTCCAGGGAGATTCTTATGGGCATCTCTTTATGGAGAACCGAAGTCAATGTTTTTCAGTAAAGACAAATGCGTCAGTAAAAAAGTACATCTTAAATATGGGCTGGAGATACTCAGGTTAGATATTGTACTTTATTATCTTGTAAACTCTGCACATTAGAAAAGGAAACCTTTTGTTACTGTTTTAATCAGAAAAAAATATTTTGTATTGATGAAGAACATATTAAAATGGCAACACAATTTGTAACAAAACAAATTAGAAAGCAGTGAAGACATGCAATATTTAGAATAAATAAGGCCTTTGTGAATGTAGTATTCATGGCATCATCCTCTCTGGCTGCATATGTGATGTTAAGTATTTTCTGGCTGTGATAAATGAAAAAAAGGTGTGCTATGCAATGCTAAGATGTGACTAGGTGCTGGCTAAAACATTATTACATGTTTGTTTTTAGAGGGTTTGTAGGCAGTTAAGAGGCTGTTGTCTAGTGTATGCTTAGTGCGTAGTAGTAATTCTGAAATTACAAAACAAATTTACTTATAGAGAACATAGAAAGCCACACAATTGCAAATGAAGTTAGAAGTTGAATATTTATCGAGAGATAAAACAGTATTCAAGTAAACACATATGACTTGTACTTCTGCTCACTTAATAACTGTGTTGTTAAGTAAAGAACTGTAAACTTCTCTTTTCTTGTTAGACACAACATCCCAATCGGTCTGCATGCCAACCTGTCGGAGGGCATCCCGGTGTGTCAGAGTCTTCGACAGGCCTCCACACTTGTTGACCAGCGCGGTTTCTTCCATGGGAAGATGGGCTTCCGTCAGGCCCTGGAGAGAGGTCAGCTCAGCATGAAACAGGTACACTGCCCAAAGTCCACTTTGTGACTGATTTGAACTCATCTAGTCATCTTGCATGCATTTGTTAATAAGCCCAGAGAACTATTAATAGTCGAAATGCACAATAGGATGGAAAATGTGTGAGAGTACATAAAATAAATGCAAAACAATAAACTGTTCAAAAATGAGGGCGAGAATCTATTTGCACAAATCAGGTTTCTGGGATGAAATTCTGATTTTCATTCATACGAAAATATGAACATAGCTTAATTTTAGAAATTGGAGTTAGAACCATCATATCCATGAATGCAAATGCATGACAGTTGCTCAGGTCATGGTTATGGTATACAGGACAGCTCTGTAGGACCAATCCTCCTTATGCTGTGTTTTTTATTTGCTGTCTGAATATCAAAATCATGCAGTCAGTTGAATGCGTGCTTAGGCGTCTCAACTTTCAGCTAAATGAAGGCTCAAACAAGAAGAAATTTTCATATTCTTCTGAATAGAAATGTGCTGTTCCTCTTGGAAGACTCTAAACTAATAAAGAAAAGTAATTTTTTTTTTTTTTTTTTTAGAAATGTTGTAACAGGAAAAGAATAAAAAATCAAGCACACACATCCTGTTGTTTACATAGCAGCCACTGTCATGGACAGGAAAACCAAATGTTACTTTTTCATTGTAAGTGAGGACAGTGTTGTAAGACTGGATTGATATAACAGGAGGTTTTTTTTATCTTCCCAGGTGGAGCTGGAGTTGAGGGCACAGGTCAGGCTGTTCAGGGAACTGATGGGTCACTTTCCCCACCACATGGACGGACACCAACATGTCCATGTACTGCCAGGTAATGCAAAAAAAAACCCTACTAACTGTAACTGTCATCATACTGTACACTCATGCCTTAAAATGTGGGCATCCCAAAACACTCCTGTCTACCATGTTATGCTAGCTATAGAAAAAAGCAGACACTAAAATATCATACTACTAAATACTTTTTTTTTTAAAAATCAGTATATTTGGAAGAAAACTACATGATATGAGTCCGATTATCATGCTGTTCAATCAGACACAACAAAGTCTTGAAGAGGAAACAACCACCAGAGCAATGTTACAGCCGCAGCCTGACTTCAGCTGCTGAGTTTCTCTGTGATAACACAAGAAGTAGCTTTACAATATAATGTTGGAGCGGAGATGGGTGATACTTTTACAACTTATGAGCCAGAATACAGTGCTGTGGAATCAGACAAAATAGATTATGGAGCAGAGTTTACACTGTACTTCCTTTTTTGATGGGCAATATGTTCATTGATATTTCAGAATTCCAGCCATGTAGAACAATTACCAGACATGTATTAAATAGCCATATAATAGCTTACATAAAAAAACACAAACAGTATGATCGAGCAAATATATTTTATTAAAAGTAGTCAGCATAATGAACTCTCCACAAACTTTCAACTGCAGCTCCACCTCCACCTACTGCAGTCTCCCTGAGCCCACCTCTCACTGGGGCTGGACAAAAGTTAACCTCCTACTGACCAATCACATTATTGATTATGTTTTGTAACTGTAGAGCCTCGGGCCGATCTGTTTGGTTCAATGTGCCAATGCTAGATGTAACATTACCTGAGAGAAAATGATAAGACTTTTCAGAGTTGTGTTAACTGATGTCGAGCCAAGGCACAGGGCTGTTGCTGTGGGTGCCGTCACATCACTAAACACTCAATGAATGACTGCAGCAAACTTTGCAGTCCTTTGGTAAACCTGACTTTGTTTTCTGACCAAATATTAAATCAGACTTTGCCAACTCTGAATACAAAACAACAACGACTGTGTTACCTGTAATTTGCATTATAATGCATTATAATTTCCGATGAGGAAATGTAAATGATATGAAAATAAGTCTAGGTAAACATGTAAATAATATTAGGGTCATATGTATTGTAGGTGTGCATAACCATATCTGAATGTGTGAAATGAATACATTCAAATCTGTGAAAATGTTTTGATCAAATTAATTAAAACATTTTTGATTGTGTAAAAATATCTTAACAAATAGGCTTAATTTTTGAAGGAGGTCTGTTGACAAAACAGATCTCCTTGAAAAATTAAACCCATTTGATGCTACCTCCTGAATAGTCAGTGGTGATGCTCTGAAACACCATGGGGCGTGTCCGCTAAAAGTGCTGAAATCACGCCCCAACTGAATTTAACAATGCTTGTACTGAACTCCTATATAAAAATACACAATTTAAAATAGGCTTTATTTGTAGATGTAAGGCAAGCAACATGGATGATATTGTAAAAATAGAGTAATGTTAGGAGCCACTTTGCAGCACCCATCCAGATGTCTGATGTCTACAATCCTTCATCTAGTGAAAAGATAAGTAATAGTTAAAAGATGACCAAGATCTGGGAAGTTTATTGTAAAAACGTGGCTTAAAACAGTTTATGGCAGACCACCGATGTATTGTCTTGTATGCGTACAGTCTTTGGTAGACACCACTGTGGTGGACAACCACAGTGATACATGCATCTTGTGCCCTTAAACTCTTTGGTAGAGGGGGTATGACACCATTGACAAACCACCAAATGAAGTGGACCATTACCTTGATTAAAATTACAGATTTCTCTGGGTTTGAGAAATGTTGGAAACAACTCAACAAAATATATAACATAGGACATTTTAAAACAGAATAGTTAGGGCCTGAGACCCAAAGGGGTGAAGACCCTATTGTTTTTCGTCTGTTTGTTTCTTACTTCTTTCTTTTTTCTTTATTATTACGCCCCTTCAACACTTAATTTGACCCCCTAAACATGCTCAAAAACTCACCACATTTGGCCCATAGGAATGTCATAGAGAGATGGAACCAACACTAAATTGTTTGTGTCCTCCAGACCTACAAATCATAGTTCACACCCCAGACCTAAATCCTACAGGAAATCCGCTATTCTTTAGTGAAAAGCCATGCAAATTCTTGAAAATGGCCATTTTGGGGTCTGCGCCAAAGCTATCTCCCCCTAGGGCTTTCGTGCTATTGGCTTACACATGACTCATGAAACTGTGCTGAACAAAAGTTGTTAAAAACTTTGTAATAATTCATACGGTTTTCATATTAGGAGACATCAAAGTTGCTGTGCGACATTCAACTTAAAATGCATTTCAATGGGAGAGGCATTCCCTGAGCATGCCCACTCTCTCAATTAAAAGCTGCCATCTAAACTATGAAGTCACATGACTTTCAAACCTGTATCAATGGACTTGTGACAAAAATTCCTACAAAACACAGATATTTTAGTCCAATTAGGCCAAAAGTCATGGCATGTTATGTACATCTTTACAAAAGAGAAGGACTCTTCTTTCCTCTCTCATACTCTTCCAGCATGCAGAGTGGGGGGAGGTTCAGTTCATTGACACATGCACTGAGGCTGCCTGGTGGGTCATACAGTGGTGTAGAAAAATAGACATAACTACATTTTGGAGCTTTGTACTGCAGTTTTTCTTTTATTATATTACCAGCACCCAGCACTTTGATCACTCTCCATTGACATATGTGACTATTCCTCTGTGTACACTTACTGTTACTTCTTGTCTCTACATAACAAATTGTGCCTTCACTCAAACTCTCCATTCAAACACATGACTATTTCTCTGTGTCTGCCTGCAGTTTCTCATTGTCTCTGCACACTTAATAGTACACATTTCAATCAAACTTTTATCAGGTCATGTGGGTTAAAAATCTTTACTTTTCTAAGAATGCACTTGATGAAAATTAGAAAATTGATTCGTTTACACACAAACTTATCAGAAGCTTTCAATATATTAATTTCAGTGACAGTACAGGGGCACAATACTTGCATAATGTTGATGACAGTGCTGTGAGCCACACACATGTCTCACTCTGCAGAAATTTGTCATTCTCACATCCCTGACATTTGATGTTTCGCTGTGACAGGGGAAGTTGCTATAACTTTACTGTACATGCTCCTATATGCACTGCACTTTACATGGCTGCTGAGTCACATCCCTCAGCCCGGAACCAGAGACATCTACGCAAGTGTAATGGACGCCCTCGGACAGCGCCGCGTCCCGGCGTGCGCACTGGGCGAAGGCCTGTCCAATGCTGCTTACAGCTTTAATTACATATTATAGCTTTAAGAATAAATGTGTTTGATTTGCTTTGTTTAATTGGACACAAAAATGCAGTGTCCAAAAGAATGAAGCTGATCATGGCCTTTGTTAACTTTCCAAATCTAAAATTGTAGCTTTATAAAATTTCAGCTTAATTCATTCATGTTATATCTGTGTACATCATTATTTTGTACTTTGGAAGAGATACAGAACAGGAAAAGTACATGTATTTAAATGTATGAGTTGTACAAACAGTTTATAATGAATACATTTAATATAATTCTTTATAGTATTATAAAATAGTGTGGAATAAGTGAACTATTACATGACACTAGTAGAGTATGGTGAGTTTATTAGACAGTCAACAATGAAGGGAGCACCAAATGAGGCTGTGATTTGCATGTTCAAAAGTGTCAGAGCAGGTTATTTCCTTTTCCCTCTGTTTTGTTTTGTGTGGTTGAAGAGGGTCAGCTGGAATGCTGAGTATATCCATATTAGCTAGTTTCTGTTGGCTGCTATTTATGTGAGCAACTTTTAGCAGCCACATCAAAAAGATAAATTGCTCTTTGTCATAATGAGGTTACAGAAACACTTCAACTCAGAAGACAACAGCTGTTCTATTTTTAAACAGAAAACATGACATGAAAAAAATCAATTGAGTCATTGTGGCATGGACTCCACAAGACCTTTGTGGAGCCCATGCCACAAAGGTCTCCAGTCCAACAGGAAGTCAGTCATTTTCACTTCTACTTTGCATTTTTTGCCATGTGATTGGACTTGTTTTTCCAGCACATCCCACAGATGTTCAAATGGATTAAGGGGGAATTTGGAGGCAAAGGCAACACCTTGAACTCTTTGTCATGTTCCTGAAACCATTCCTGAACAACTGTTGCAGTGTGGCAGAGTGTATTATCCTCCTGAAAGAGGACATTGCCATCAGGAAATACCTTTGGTATGAAGGGGTGTACTTCTGTACTGCAACAATGTTTAGGTAGGTGGTACATGTAACATCAACATGAATGCGTGGACCCAGGGTTTCCCAGCAGAATATTGCTCAGAGCATCACTCTGCCTCCGCTGGAGATTTGCCTTCTGGGATCTGCTGCTGGATCTGGTTCATGCTCAACATAAAAGTTGCTGTCCTGGTCCACACAAGCCTCCTGGATGGTGCTATATTTGTGTTGTTAAGCCCCCTTTCTGTCAGACACTCTGCCACACTCTGGGGCGGTTGTGGCTCAGGAGGTAGAGCGGGTCGTTCTCTAATCGGAAGATTGGTGGTTCGATTCCCGGCTCTTCCTGTCCACATGTCGATGTGTCCTTGGGCACGACGCTTAACGCCAAATTGCTCCTGATGGCTGCGCCATCAGAGTGTGAATGTGTATGAATGGTTAGTTTCCTCTGATGGGCAGGTTGGACCTTGTATGGTAGCCCCTGTACCCATTCAGCGTATGAATGTGTGTGAATGGGTGAATGTGATTTGTAATGTAAAAAGCGCTTTGAGTAGTCAGAAGACTAGAAAAGCGCTATACAAGTACAGTCCATTTACAGGAGATGAATTTCAGCAGGACTTCAGAATGGTGGCAACATGCATGTTGAAATCTTTTGTTGTTGAGCAGTGACTAATCAGGGATGCATGAACTAAGGCAAGAGACAAACAAATGTAAGTCTAATCAATGAAGCTGCAAACAGTGATGAACGGGCCTTCGCACCTCAGGCAGGTTAGAGGGAGTGGCAACTATATTATCACAATTGGAGATCTGTTGACATGGCTCATAATCGGGGGCTGGAGATAACTTATTAGAAATTGTGTATACATTTGATGAACTATGTGTCATTTAGGCCTCACTTTCTGGTGCATGTAGGCAATAATACATAAATGAAATATTAATGCAGCAATACATTTACTAGAAGGTAACTATAACTGTCATGTGTGGACCACCAGAAATTTGGAGCAGATTAACAATGTAAAGTGGAGTTACAACAACTTCCCATTTAATGCCCTCAACATGTTTTGGGCAAAATTCATTGGCATGCCACACCTAGGTTGTTCCATGAAATATAAAAAGCTTTGCGATTGAGCATTGCAAAGGTGCTTAGATGTAACCTACCGAATTTGAAGTTGCTCTCTAGGAGGAGTTTGGTAAAATAGAATGCCTGAAAATGGTGTTCACATATGGGTCTTGGTCATGGGTGTGGCAAAATGGCTCGAGGGCGACCCCTATAAAATTTCAAAGTCAAAGCAAAGTAAATTTGATGTAGATCTACGAAATTTGGTAGGCAGATGTAACATCTCCAGGCTTTAAAAGCCTCTTGGAGCCATACCCTAAGTCCAACAGGAAGTCAGTCATTTTCACTTCTACTAGTATATTTTCTGTACCTCTGGAGAAGATTTGTCAAAATCATATTCAGGGTTACCGAAGCTTGGGTTTGTAGGTAACAAACTAAATAATTAATTCATCCTATTACCTTCCAAAAAGTTAGAAGTTAGATCACAGAATAAAACATGAAGATGAAATTAGTAGTTGTGCAGATGCAGATGCAGATCCCTTGGCTCAGGTGAGATGAGAGTACTGATGCTAATGTGACTGTGTTGCAGGGGTGCGAGAGGTGTTTGCACAGGTTCTGTCACATCTCAGGATTTCATACACTCGTGTTCCAATGGAGCCAGGTTTACACAGCTGCCCATGGCTACCAGCACACCTGCAAAGATTCTACAAACAGGTGGAGAAGGACGCTCTGGACTCCATACCTGTCTTCACACGCTATGGAATCAGGTCTGTGGGTGTATGTGTTTAATGTAGGCTTCTTCCTTTGTGTGCACACAGAGTATTAGTTGTGAACTGAGTATTCTGCATCAAGTCTGAGATCTGAAAATCTACAGTATTTGTAAGTGCAAAAACAATCAGAGGAGTAATCATTAGGCCTCATGCAAAAATATGTATGTATTCTTCTCCTGAATCTGTTTTTTGTGAGGTTTGTTTGAGTGTGTTCAAAGTCATCTTCAACAAACTCATCTTCAACTCCTTTGACTACAAAAAGTTGTCCTAAATCTCTGGTAAATGGTCTTGTTGTTCATGAGGTGAACATTTATGAGATTCCATCATTAGCATAATTAACAACCCTAAACTGTCTGTATAAGGTTTCATGTTCCACTCCGTCTGAGGGCAAGTTTCATTCACAAAAATGTTCCCAAAGTGTAAAAAGTGCTTCAATCCATCAAGCTTCAAATCCAGCTGTTGGAAGACAGCAGACAAAAACAAAATATATGTATCTGTATTAATAGTCATATTAAAAGACCTATTTGTATGAGTGCTTTTTGAGGCCCACAGGACCTACATATATGGCATTTAGAATACAGATGCATAGATATTTCAATCCTGTTAGAGTAGCTTTGATTAGATGACTGTATTAATCAAAATCGTGTCAAATGCTACAGTTTTGTTCAGCATCCCCATCTGTGCAACTTCGCTGAATTTAGTCACCATGGAATATTATATTTAAGAGATTTGGAACTTAATAAGTAAGTATGTAGGTGGTTCACTAATGGCGACAAGGTGGGGTTATTGGTGCCATGTTTCAATATGTTGTGCACATTGACATTGACAAGGAGAACTTGTGTACCGAGTTTCATCTCATTAAAGACAACAGTACTGTAGAAATATCATGTTATAATATTACAGTAGCGCCACCTGTGAGTAGAATTATTTCAGATTTTACACACTAGTTGTCTTGTGAATTCTTATACATACATACATACATACAGTCATTGTATGTACAAGATTCCCAAATTTGTTGTCAATCTGAATTAGCATTGAAGAGTTTTGGTTTGTTAAGTGCATCAGGCCATGCCTTCAAAAATTTGGTAGCCAATTACAGACAAACAGTGAGTGACACCAAAAAACGAGCATATAAGCTCTGTTCTGGGTCATCTAAATACACTTACAATACAATCTGCCCCAAATTTCTCATGTTTGATAAGAGTCCATTGTCTGAACACATCTACATGTCAATATTGAGGCATAGTCATAGCACCACCTACTGACAACAGGAAGTCGATCTTACGTGACAGATGTCATCCGATTTACATGGAACTTACATGGTATAGTCTACGCACAATATACAGCAACACGATGTTTAATTAATGCGTGTTCTCTATCGCCACATAGTGGACACAGGAAGTGATAGTTATCTCCTACATGCAATGTCCAATCTTCATGAAAATATAAATGTATTACTGCATTAATATTTCACTTATATAGTATGTACTAACATCATTAACATGCTCCTTCATTTGACATGCGTGAAGGAGCAAGGGCCCGATCATCGCTGCTTGCAGCTTTAATTATCATTTTTTTAATTATTAGGGCCTGAGCGCTGTGAAGACCCTATTGTTCTCTGAGCATTTGTCTCTTCTTTCTTTCTTTCTTTCTTTCTTATACCGTGACTTCAAACCTGAATTTGACCCCCTAAACATGCTTGAAAAGTCACCAAATTTGGCATGCACATCAGGTACGGCGAAAAATTTGATTATATGTAAAAATTACCCCCCCCCCCCCCCCCCCAGTGCCCTTAAAGTACTCTATAGCGCCACCTAGGTGTCTATTTTGGCCGCTATGGCCTGTAGGAATGTTGTAGAGAGATGGAATCAACACTAAACTGTTTGTCTCCTACAGACCTACAAATCATACACTGACATCCCAGACCTGCGGATTTCCAACAGGAAATCCGCAATACATTCACGAAAGTCTGATTTTTTTTCCCCTCCTGTCAGCCCGGGTCCGGACACATCTACGCAAGTGTGACGGACGCCCTTGGATGGTGCCATGTTCCGGCATACGTGCAGGGCGAAGGCCCATCCAACGCTACTTGCAGCTTTAATTATTATTATTATTCCCCCATGCTGTTGCATTTTGAGAGACTTGGATTGCTAAAAAACTAATGAAAATTGGCATGCACGTCAGAACTGGCGAAGGGATAGCCAAGATGGTGGCTAAACTTATGCAGACCCCAGATATATGTGAAATTGTTGGAGTGGTGACGACAGGCCCCAGAAGAGTCCACTTGTCTGCCATTGAGGTGACCATCTCTGTGCCAGCTCATCTGGGAGCCATATTCAAGAAGTCGTCTTCACTCCCAGCAGGTTGCTAACGGAAGGCTTGGATGTGACTGAGGGCCTGGTAAAGACTAACAATGGGGATGACTCCACAATTCAGCATTATATAGTTCAGTCTTTTCACGTTTTCAGCAATTGTTTTTATGTATGATGTGATTAAAAAGAAATATCTGATTTTCCTTTACACCAACTTTTAAAGTTATGTAGAAAATGCAATCGATATCACAAAAAACATGCAATCTTACATAGCACTCATAAGTTTCACAGCTGTGGGCACAATGGATCTGTTAAATTCTAAAGATGCATGCATATTAACAGATATTCCGATAATTGTATGAGGAAATCATTTCAACTTGCTGATTCTTGGTGAGAACTAGTGATGCTGCCTTTTTCCCTTTCTGACTGTCTACGTCCATCAACTTAAGGTTCATCAGTCAACCTTGTCATGTGTATGTAGAACTGGTCCTAACTATGAGGGCTTGTTATGCTGGTCTATGATGTTTTCATCTATGAAAGTGCTGCAGTGGGTGGAGGGATTGACTCCTGCAGAGTCCTTTGTGGTCTGTAACTGGCAAACATTAAACTTCTGAATTGTCTCCATGTCCATAGGTGGCCAGATGTGTACCTGGGACTGACCACTATGGGCCAGAACATGTCCGTTCCCAACCTGCAGAGGGCCCTCAGCCACGCCTTGTCAGCAGGGACTACCTCAGGCACTACCTCCTGTAGTACATCCAGCTCTGATCAGCCTGTGGTCACAGCAGAGTTGATGGTTCACCCAGGTTACCCCAGTCACCCCCAGTTGGGTGGCTGTGGCGAAGGGCCTGATGACTTCTCCCAGTCAGCTGACAGGCAGCATGAGCTGAGCATGCTCACTGACCCGTCCCTGCTGGCCCTCTACAGCCAGGAGAGAGTGCAGCTCTGTGCTTTCAAGGACATTGAAGCACTACTGTCTAAAAATGACTAACCTGTATGTATACTATAGAGAGCCCAACTAAAAGTGGATTTTACAGGTTCTGTTTAACATGTTAAAACACAAAATTCAGAATAGTTTAATGGTAAATGGACTGTACTTGTATAGCGCTAGTCTTACAACCACTCAAAGCGCTTTTACACTACAAATCAAATTCACCCATTCATACACATTCACACACTAATGGCCAGCAATTTGGGGTTCAGTATCTTGCCCAAGGACACATCGACATGTGGACTGGAGGAGCCAGGAATTGAACCACCGATCTGCCAATTAGCGGACAACCTGCTCTACCTCTTGAGCCATGCAGATTATTGTGAATCCAGGCCTTGCTCGACAACTATGTTGTGTGGTTCACTGTTTAGGTCTAGAAATGGAAGGTAATGTTGCTTTTTTTGTTTTGTTTTTACCCTTTAAAAAAATCATTATTGTTTATTTATTTTTTCTGTTTTTAGCAACCTTTAATGACATCGTTTCCCACAAGCCCAAGACAGTCACGGGTTAAAGGTCACCAGCTGTCACACATGCTGTAACAATAACACACCTTAAGTGTTTCAAAGAAAAGACAGTTTCCGTCATGTGTGATGTGCACTGGCTCACAGACAAAAACTACAGCTACTACATTTTAAATGCTAATAAATCATTGTTTAACTTTGTTAAAGAATTCAATGAAGGAAAACAGTCAATGAGACATTTACAGAGACTAGAGGGAAAGTGATGTCTGGACTTCCAATTTGTAGCTGAGCACAGCCTCAGACTGTGGATTGTAGCGGCACTATGAAACAGGAACAAACAGTGTGTACGTACTAGCTGCTGCTGTACATTACTCTGATCCAAATCATTTATTACAACTCAGGTTATGAGTTGTAATAAATGAATAATTTTGTCCATCATTTCTATCTGTTATGTTAGTATTATGCTCCCCAAGTAAATCTTAAGGATCACAGAACTAAACAACTTTTATTTGTAGTTCAAACTTAAAGTGAATCCTGTTTTTTAGTTTTCCTGCTTATTACACGGCTATTTACTAAAGAAATCAATAATCTGACACAAAATATTGATTTTAAAAATTATTCTATTGATTCACTATTCATTGTTTTTTTGCCACAGGATGTTGCGAACATTTTACTGGACTTTCTGTGGATTGATATGACTGGACGCGGTCCTCCAGAGTTTATGAACAGAACTGCATCCTTAGCAACAGTCTGTTATTCATAGCAATGGTCTGGTATTCAGAGGTAATAGACCATAGAATGCTGTTGACCGATCAGATTTGAATATTCAACAAAGCTGTGTAATAGGTTACTATAACTGACAGGTTATAATAGCATTGTTAGGAGGCTCTAACGGGTTAATCAAGCCTTTACTGTGTTTATGTCAGAGGGTGGAGGGATGATTTCCATTGATCTCAGGTCTGTGTAGCACAAGTAGCACTGAACTTCTGTAATCACCTGCGAAGTGTGTGTCTCTAAGTGAATGTGATTTACTTTAAATCACCTGTGAGAGTACAGAATGTGTTATATTTATTGCTTCTGTCCTGGACTTTGAAATTTTATATTTTGATAAAAGTTTCTGTTGAAACACTCCATCAATATATTTGAATTGTTTAAAGCTCATAACTGACCAGCTGGCAAATCCAACAGTGCAAGCTACTAGATGAATAAATGAAGTCAAACTGATGTCTGATGTTTCTTCTCCTGTAATCGAAAAGCAACAAATGTTATTTTTGAAAATTCACTCATTACACGACCTAGTGAACCCAAATGCATTGTTTTTATATCTGTGGTGTCCAAGAGGACTATATTTTGTCCAGTTTGTACATTCATCTACCTAATTAGTAAAGAGCAGCAGAACACACAGTAGGTGCTGTATGGTACAAAGATGAAGCTATGGCAAAACAAGATTTTGTCTGTTTTTATGATGAAATCTAGTACAAGATGAGTACTGATACTGTTCAATCTTAGAATGCACAATCATTTCAATACATTCCAAATGTTCTTCTTTCTGTTATGTATCAGAGCCATCTGTTTGCTTTACCTGCAGTGTCATCCATGTTGCTGGAAATATCACATGTAATGTAATCTGATAAATTACATTAATTGGTTAAAAAAAATATATGCTCAAAGTTTTCTTCCACTCATAAATATGTTTTTCTGCTTGGTTCAACAGTTGAATGTTCTCCTCACTGTGCTGAATGATGCCATTTACAGAGTTTGTCACATTCAACTGACGAAAGTGGAAAGTTTCTGTGTGCTCATTGAAAATTGGCTTTTTCAGGGGTGAGCAAGATTTATGACATCACAACTAGTTTGGAGCCAATGATGTTTCAATATGTGTGGCATATAGATTTATCAGTTGGTAGTTTCACCCAGAGAATATCAGTAAAGCCTCTGAAAAGCAGCAAAATCACAGTTTGTTTTCATTTATTCTTCAAGTGGGTAAATGTTACCTAAGCACCTTTATATTTTATTAGGATGTACCCTTAATAGTTCATTTGTTAATATATTTTGCATTGGGCTTTGTTACATTGTTTGAGGGAACTATGATGTTAGGGAACTGCATGCTAATTGGGTGCGACTGTCACTAATGCTAACGTAGCTCCTTCATGGATCAATGAAGTGTGACAGTCTTAACTGTGACAACACATTCATTTTAGGGACTATAACTGTTGGTAGTTGTGACTGATTTTGTTTAAATATGCCAAATTGTAATTGTATAGGTTATGTTGTTCATATGATTAAACTAAACTAATATAGGGTGATGTCAGCTGTCACCTGTTGCCATATTAACCGCAAACATTCATCTATGGGCTAATGGGGTATAAATAGAGTGCAGAGTTGAGCAACATTGTAAATAAAGATAAGATACATAGTATTTAGCACAGAATGCATGATTTAAGTAGTTATTAAACATATAGGAAAGACTTAGTTTAATTTGTAATACTTGAATTTATGTGGTCTTTGAGTTCATTTATTGTTGTCTATCAAAATATACAAGTCATAAGAATTGTAGATAGAATTGATTTTAACACCTTTTTTATATAGTAGTAGTAGTTTTCTAATATTTTTATGTTAATTGGAATTCTGATAATTTATTGAATTTAAATGGAATTATTTAGAGAATGTATCATTTTGGGACACTGTGATTGTTGCCATATACTGTATGTTCTATTCATTTTGTCATTGTACATTCTATGTCAGATTAGTTGGCAGTTACACTCAGATAAGAGAATATCAGTGAAGTCACTGAAAACCAGCTAAATCATTGTATTTATTCATTCAGAATAAAACCATCCCTTTTACTCAAATATGTTCATTCTGAGACCATTGTGATTCATGGGTGCAACACATTGCCAGTGTTCATCCTCTATAGGGAAAAATAGACATAATTATGTCCATTTTCATCCAGTCTCAAATATACAGGAATTTCTTTCTAAATGCAATGTGATGTTTTAAACAGGAAAATGGATTACCTAATCAACAATCTGTTCATGAAAAAGTTTAATTAAATTTTTTTTAAAAACAAAATAGTCACAATGTAAAATAATTTGAACCACCATTACATTAAAAAAAATACCCCTTTTGCATTGAAAATGTTGCCATTAACCAGAAAGGATCTTACCCAGTTTACATCGTCACCTTTTACCCCCCAATGTACTTGGCATTCAACAGGTTGCCATTTGTGTTCTAATACTGCCATCTAGTGGGCACTTAGGCAAATACACCACATTAAATGAATATGTCAAATATGATATTGTATACAAGCTACAGTTTCTCAACGAGTATCCAGTAGCCTCCAAAAATGTCACTATAAATCAATATAAAGGCAAGTAGAGTGGGAAATTGTTTTTCTTGTTTGTAATGATTGTAGGGTTTTCCCTCAGAAACTGATGATGTGGTAGCACCCAATTTTAAACGCCTTAAGATGTTCAAAATGGACATGTTAATGGTATTTTCTGTCATCTTAAGAGGTAAAATATTATTGTGAACGTTGAACTAGAAGTACTGGTCCCTACGTTTTCTGTTAAACTGGGCTGGCCAGTGCTGTAACCCATTGACTCCACTACATTTATTCTGGTTACTTTTCAGATTAAGATTTGGTAGAAGAAACTAATGGTGAATTTGGGAGTTGTTTTTTTTTTTTTTTTTTTTTTTTTTTACATTAAAGGGTTATTAAGGGATGTTACAAATACTTTTTCTGCCACAGCAAATAGTCATGTCCAGTATATCGAAAGCATGCCTCTGCACCTTTAATTCAGATTACACTTGAACAGAAACTACTTCATACCTTTGTGTTGAATCAGAAGATGACCTGTGCCAAGCAGTTTTAATGTGAGAATGCAGAGTAAAAATCCTAAAATGGGCTTTTAATATCAATCCATGTTCCAGATTTAATGTAGCTCAGTTATATTTTGGGGACACTCTGAAAAATAATCACCATGTATGATGTCAAATATAAAAAAGTATGTGTTCTTTAGTAAACACGCTGAAAAACTAATATGGACTCAAACTACAGGTATCAAAGTTCATTCTTTGCCTCATGAGAAGCAGTAGTTTCATCACAACTTGAGGTCCGCTGACAAGCTGTTTTTGGAGCTTTAAATCAGATCTTGAACAGATGATGTACCATATTGGCCTGAATATAAGACAATATTTCATTCTTGAAAGTATGATTGAAAAGAGGGGTTGTTATACATTTATGCCAATATGGTATTTGGAATCAATATTCCATTGAGGAGGACTGTGAAATGCTATTGAAAGCACTGGAAAGGGCTTGTAAATGGACCATGAGTTGCATTAAAAACATTTTTTGTCAAACTATGGACGAACTGGTGGTTTTTGATTATTTCACTTCTGCTCCTCTGTCAAGACATAAAAAAGCTAAAGACATGCAACATCCACTTGACTTCCAGGCAGACAGTGAGGCTAAATGGTTAGCCATCTTTATTATGAAACAAATAGTGGGGACCAGATCAAACAGCTGTTACATGGTGGTTTTTTGGGCCACTCCAGTCCCTTTCCATGTCCTGACACATATCCAGACAGCCAGCCCTCTCCCAGCTGCCTTCCAAGGTGCTTGTTTCTAGGACCACCTCTGAGTTGAGCTTCATTCCAGGTGAGTGCATCCTTCTCCAGCTTCTCCTTCCCCCCTCCTGACAATTTAAGGTCCCTTTCAGCTGGGCAGTTCACAGTAGATCTGCCGCTGGAATATGTCTAAGTGTGGTAAAAGGCTCTATGTCTAAATATGATAGGTGGTTATTCTGCGGTGCTCAATTGTGGTTAGAAGAGACATGCGAAGAAGACAAACAGATTCTTCCGACAAATTTTTGTGCCAATCAAAAAATGCTTAAAAGAGGCAACAGAAAACAATTCTTAATGATAGTCATTTGTCATGCAGAGAACAGTTTTAACACTGGACTGAAACTGGGTACAACTGATCTGTGTTGGAAAATTCAAGTACATCTAAGAAACTATAAGCATAGTGCTGTTTAATTAATTTGCCTTAATAATAATTTTTTTTAAAAAAGAAAAAAAGGGCCTGCTGATGAAAACTGTTTGGAATGTTTAGAAACCAATTTTTTTTTTTTTTTTTTTTTTTTTTTTACTATCACCAGATAACCTTCAGTAGCATTTTAAACAATAATTCAATTTATATATGGCCCGCCATTGTTTCCGCTCAGTGGGTTACAAACTGTGGAGAAGAAGATGTGCGAGAGATGTTCTACAAAGTACAGTGCAAAGTCTAGAAGCAGTAGAGGTTAAGTAAGGGAAACTTTTCAGTCTGCACACACCTCCAGGTCCTAGCTTCTCTTTTTTTTCCTCAGGTATGTTTGTTTAACTTAAAAGACTATTGGTGGGACAAAAGAAAAAAAACAGTCATCTGCCAGTTTCCCTGCTCTGCAAAAAAAATACTTCAGAAAAAATCATGTCTAAATTATATCTATTTAACACAATTATTTATATAGAGGAAAAGCCAACAGAAAAATTAACACATTACTCTGAGTATTTCCATCCAATGCTTCATCTGAACATCATGTTTCCTTAACTTTTCCATTTTTTTACTTTAAGAAAAAGAGTAGAAAGTTAGTAATGGTCTGGAGATTTATGGTCAGGGAGGAGGAAGAGGAAGGGGAGGAAGCTGTCTGATCCACAGAAAGTCCCGGATAAGAAGGGAGGCTGAGGCTGCCACTGCCTGGCTTCAGTTGGGGCCGGCTCCTGGGCTACAAGGAGGACTGGTGTCGGGGGGGAGGGGGAGGGAAGTGAGTGAGGAAGGTGGTGAGGTATGGGGAGGAGAGCAGGGAGGAAGATCGGTATTTTTGGTCGGGTAAGGTGAATATTTTTTTTTGGGGGGGGGGGGGGGGGGGGGGGGGGGGGCAGAGAGAGGGCTACACACTCGTCAGGTCATCAGTCCATTGGCCGCTTTTCGCCGTGTTTCTTTGTAAACTCTTCAGCATTCTTCAAGAATTTTTTACGGTCCTTTGAGTATTCTTCAGCTAGGTCTGCCCTCAGGGGATGCTCCGGCTGGGGGTCATTCACCAGCGCAATGAGGGACTGAATTACTGCAGAAACACAACACACACAAAAAGAAATACAGTTACATATGAACAATACGTTTCATGACGAGACTGCACAGTATGTGCAAAACTCAGAGACAGAGAGAAAGTTCATTAAATATGAGCTATGTGGTTTGACCCTTCATCAGCCATCTCTGCTAATGACGTTATGAAACTCATCACAGTTTATCTGTCAAATTTCGGTTAAACACTAAGATCTATAGAGCTAGAGAGCCATTAATACAGAGGACCAGCTGCTCACAGTAAGGCTTATGTTCATCAAATGAGTGCTTAGCTTTCCAGTGGGCTATTGCAAAGGTTCCCAACTCCTGCACCTCAGAAGGGTTATGGAACATTAGCTCGCTTTCAGAAAAAAAAGAAGAAGCTGAATAATAATATAACTGTATGGGCCATTATAGGCTAATGTGCAATAGTAACATTGAATTTGTTAAATTAAAGTAGGTCATCAGTAGGTGTTGAGTGCTACAAAGTGGACTTCCTCCTAACTTTCTCCAAAGAATTAGTTCCATATTTGTACTTTGAAGACACCATGACTGACTTGAACTTCCTTGGAAACCTCCTTTCAAGAACTGGTGAATATTTTTACTCTTGACTTGCTGCACAGGAAGTTATGGCCTTTACACAATGAACACATTCTACTCATATGCTAAGTTTGGCTTGTTTAATGGAAAAAATGTTTTTACTCCACAAAGTGAAAGGTATTGTAAACATTTTGTTTAGGTTTTGTTTACTTGTTTCACTTGAACTTTTACTGAACTATTTCAACCAACTTATATTTATTTCCATTATAGATTATTTTCATGATTCATCAATTAGTTGTTTGGTCCAAAAAAGATGTCAGAAAATGGTGAAAAACGTTGATCAATGATTCCCAAAAAGTCCTCTTTTGTCCACAAGACAAAGATATTCAGTTTACTGTCAGACTAAAGAAACCAGAAAATATTCACATTTGAGAAGCTTGAATCAGAGAATCTGGATGTTTTTCTTAAAAAAACAAAAAAAAGACTCATAACAGTTAATGGGTGGTGTATATAATAGTTGTTAATTAATGGATTCATTGGTGCAGCTCTATTGTGTAGCATCAGCTGAACCACAGAGGCCCTCTGTCACCACTAACACACCCACCTTGGTCAGTTTTGGTGGCAGGCTTCCAGTTTTCTGCACTGATCACAGGCAAGCACACCTGGCCCTTCTCATCAATGTTGGGATGATAGATCTTTGTCTTGAATGTGATCTTGGGAGGCTTGAAAGGGTACTCGGTGGGGAAAATGATTTCGATCCTGAACGCACCTTTGTCATAAGGAGGGTTGTCCTGGAAGTGAGTGAATGAGGTTAGTAAAGGAAAGCCTGCTTATGTATATGTCATACGTATATCAAAGAAGGAAGAGCAGCTTACAGGAACAATGAGTCCTTGCCATGACAATAGGTTTGATTCCTCAACTTGAATGTTTCTGAAGTTTTTCATTCCAGACCTGCGAATCTCTTCAAGTTCCTGAGAGAACAAGACAACAGTTGATATAGATGAAAAAAAGACAACAAGATTTGCAATATTGCACAGGAATTATACTTCAGTACAATTTTAAGTGCTGCTATTTAAAGGCTTATTTCCACTTTCACTCCACTTCATTAGGTTGGCTATTGAGCGAATGCCTACACATTTATTAACAAACATGCTTTCTGGCTTTTCTATTTCACTTATTGAAGGTTCAGAAATTGGGAATTCCAAATAGGGAGAAAATGAGTGAAATTTATGCTGAAATGAATGTGGCGCAAGTTTCACAGCGCAGCTGTTAATGGAGGTGATTGATCTATATGTTGTAATTACTTTTTGTAATACATACATACACACACACACACACACATATATATACATACATACACACACATATATATATACATACACACACACACACACACATATATATACATATATGTATGTATGTATGTATGTATGTGTGTATATATATATATATATATATGTATATATATATATATGTGTGTGTGTGTGTGTGTGTGTGTGTGTGTGTGTGTATATATATATATACACATATACATACATATATATATACACATGGTATATACATATATACTGGTGGAGGACATAAGGAATTACAGACTAGATATTTCCCAACTGCTCTAATGAGGCAAATCACTGTCATTTGACAGATCCTGTCCATCTCATTGTGATTAGTTCAGTTAGTGAGTGACGGTGGTTTTGCTCTGAGACAGTGTTGTTAACCAAAGGTACTACTTAACTCCAGTCTAAGTTTTTTTCCCCCAGAAAGACTTCCTTATTTCGCTGGTTCCTTGCAACTAGCTTGGAGAGCTTTGTGTGTTGTTAGGTTCAAACACAGTTCACTACTTCATCTCACCGACTTCTCTGGAAATCAGCACATCCTGTGTTATGACCATAAACAGCACAGTAACAGCTGTCTTGATACACACTTGAAGTATATCAATTTTTTATGGTTTGAAGTCTCAAAACTGTACACTGATGTCACATGTTACCACACAATGAAGAAGCATTTGCCACCTTTCCTTGATGAAATATTACTAATTGTGGCTCTTCAAAATCCTGTACATGTTCCATCATAGAATTATGCTAAATCAAAAGGAAAAGTTAATTAAGAACTGTTCATGGTCTAACAGAACTGAGGTTTTTCAGGTTGACTTTTACTTTCATCCTCTGAATGGCAGCTTGTGATAGTAGTATATGAGTTCAAACACATTCTTCTGAGATAAGTTTTGTATATTTGTTAGTGTCAGTTTCTGAACTGCTATAAAACTTTGCAGTGTGAATTCAATTCAACTCTTTGATGGACAGATTCATGTAGAGCAACACGAGCCAGCTCCACATTCTTTACATCTTCTTAGTTTTGCTTTTGATCACAAATACAACGGTTGAACTGCTCTAAACTCACTAATTATTGCCTATTTAGCTCACAAGGGATTGTGTATCATCCATTCAATTATTTTGTTCAATCTGGAAAATGAAGAAATGGATCACAACTTAATTTTTCAATTTTTTTGTAGAAAAGTAAAATGAAAATGTTCCTGTTTTCACCTTGACTTTGACTGTTTGTGATCATATGGCTGCCTATTTGACCCCTCCACCACTGATTAAGGCCAGAGCTCCATCATATCCAGCCATGGAGTTTGGGAGGTAGAGCATGCCATCCATTAATCAGTGTTTCAGGGTTTTCCTTGTATTTTTTTTTTTAGACAAAGGTTTCAAATGTTGGAGAATGTGCATGGTGCGGTGTACACAGTTTGTGCAGGCACCTTGAGTGTCATGTACTTAAAAGGTATAATATGTAATTATTCCACATTAAAATGTTTAAAAATAACTAGACCTATGTTATATATGTTGTTGAGTTGTGTACTTACATTATCCCAAATGTTTCCAACAATTTTCAAACCCAGAGAAATTTATAATTTAATAAAAGTAACGGACCGTTTCAGTCAAACGAATGTTAGCAACAGCTCGGCTAAAAGCCCCTCCAGGAAACAAACAACTGCAGAAATATTGATTTTTTAGGTGAAACAGCTTTTAAATAGTATTTTTTAACTATTTTAATCTGCGTGTACGTTTGATTTTGGAGAAGAGGAGACTTCTGTGGATAATTCGGCTCCCAGCAGAAACCAGACAAACATCTGGAACTTATGTTATATGAGAAAAAGCTGAACAACTGTTAGCAGCAGCTCTGGAGGTCTGGTGGTCACCAAACATTGTTGGATAAACACTGGTTTTTAAGGTAAAACAGCTTCCATTAATATTTGAACGATTTTATTCTGCGCGTGCGTTTGTTTTTGGAGAAGAGGAGACTTCTGCGGATAATTCGGCTGCCGGGAGAAACCGGACGAACGTCTGAATGAAAAGTTATAAGAGATATAAACCGCTAAAGTGTTAGCAGCGGCTCAGCTAACAGCCTGTATCTGACGTCCGTGGGTCGCCGTACATCGTCGGAGAAACACCGATCTCTTAGATGAAACTACTTTATTCAGTGTTTTTACCTGTAATCAGCGGGTCCGTTTGTTCCGGAGAGGAGGAGACCTCTGCGGATAATTCGGCTGCCGGTATAAAAATCCTGAACCATGAATTTCGGAGTATTCGTATCCCGGTGAAGCTGATTATTTAACAACGAAGACAACAACTCCCATGATCCCTTGCTAATTCACACTGTCATCACACGCCGTCTTTTGTTATTGTTTTGATTGAGAGACCCCTAGCGGCTGAAATTACATATTGTGCATTTAAAAAGGTATAATATGTAATTAAAGCTGCAAGCAACGTTGGATAGGCCTTTGCCCCACGTGCACGCTGTGATGTGGCGCTGTCCTAGGGCGTCCATCACACTCGTGTACACGTCTTTGGACCCAGGCTGAGGGGTGTGACTTGGCAGCCATGTAAAGTGCAGTGCAGATAGGAGCATGTACAGTAAAGTTATAGCAACTTCCCCTGTCACTGCGAAACATCAAATCTCAACGGTGTGAGAATGACAAATGTCACGTGTCCGGCTCACACCAGTCTCATCAACATTATGCAAGTTTTGTGCCCCTTTACTGTAATCTGATAAAACACTTGTGGTGAGTTTGTATGTAAAAGAAATGAATAGCCTAAATTTCATCAAGTCTATTTCTAAAAAAGTAAAGACTTTTAACCCACATCACTGGATAAAAGTTTAGCTTACACCACACTTCAAATCCCATAATATTCTTCGACACAACACCTACTTCTTTTCAATTTGTCTATTATTCCCTCTAGCCACTCTACTACTTCTACTCTACTTCACTGGACTCTCAATTTAAGTGGGCCCACACACACGCACACACTCAAACGCACACCAAAATAAAAAATGTTGCAGGCCTGTGTGACACTCGAGTACGGTACAGCCGAATAATCCTCAGATTCCCTGCCCTTCTGGTTCTCTTCCCTACCTGCGACCAATTAACACAGGTGGCACTGACTGACTACTCAGTAAAGGCCCGTCCAAGCCTTCACCCCGCGTGCGCATAGGGACATGGCATCGTCCGAGGGCGTCCGTCACACTCGCCTAGATGACTCTGGACCTGGGCTAACAGTGATGACTTAAACAGGTGAAGTACAGTGCAGATAGGAGCATGTACATTAATATCACAGCAACTTCCCCTGTCACCACGAAACATGAAATCTCAGCAGTGTGAGGATGACAATTTTCTGCAGGGTGAGACATGTGTCTGGCTCACAGCAGTGTTATCAAAATTATGCAAGTTTTGTGCCCCTGTGCTGTCATTTAAATTATTACATTGAAAGTTTGTGATAAGTTTGTGTATAAAAGAAATCAATTTCCTAATTTTCATCAAGGGGGATGGGATATTATAAAGGAAAAACTGTAGTACTGAGCTGCAAAATGTAGTTATGTCTATTTATCTACAGCACTGTATTACTAATCAGGCAGCCTCAGTGCCTGGGGTGTCAGTGTATGATTTGTAAGTCTGGAGGTTTACTAATTTAGCGTTGGTTCCATGTCTCTACGACATTCCTAACGGCTGTAGCGGCCAAAACAGACACCTAGGTGGCGCTATTGAGTACTTTCTGAGCAATTTCTTTTACACACAATCTCATCACAATTTGGGGTCTGTGCCAGAGCTATCTTCTCCTAGGGCTTTTATGCTATTGGCTTCACCCTTTCACACATGACTCATGAAACTGTGCTGAACAAATATTGTTAAAAACTTTGTAATAACTCATACCGTTTAGATTGTATGTGACCATAAAGTCGCTGAGCGACATTTCCACTTATAATGCGTTTCAATGGGAGAGGCATTCCCTGAGCATGCCCACTCTCTCTCAATTACGGTCTGCCATCTTAAGTATAAGTCACACGACTTTCTAACCTGTATCAATGGATTGACAACTAAAATTCCTACAATAAGTGGATATTTTAACTGTGATTCGGCCAAAGTCATGGGCTTCTATTTCCAAAAGAAAACTTCTCTTACCACTTGCTCTTCACCTGAGAGTGACCATGCAGGTTAAGCAGAGGGGTGATGGTAGAGTCTGAACTGTCACAGGAAGAAGGAGGCAAAAAGGGGTGGCTGAACTCAGCTCTGTCACACCAGGTCTGGAGACATATATGCTTTTCACAGAAGCCACTCCTAGCATTAGGCTCACTCACCATTGAAATATGAGTATTCCTCTTTGTCCACCTGCACTTACTTCTTGTCTCTACAAAAACAATCATGTCTTCACTCACACTCTCCATTCAAATACATGACTACTTCTCTGTGTCTGGCTGCAATTTCTCATTGTCTCTGCACACTTGATAGTACACATTTCAATCACACTTTTATCAGGTCATGTGGGTTAAAAATCTTTACTTTTCTAAAAATGCACTTGATGAAAATTAGGAAATTAATTTCTTTTACACACAAACTCATCACAAGTTTTCAATGTATTAATTTAACTTACAGTACAGGGGTACAAAACTTGCTTAATTTTGATGAGACTGCTGTGAGCCAGACAGACACGTCTCACCTTGCAGAAAATTGTCATCCTCACACCATTGATATTTGATGTTTTCGCAGTGACAGGGGAAGTTACTATAACTTTACTGTACATGCTCCTATCTGCACTGCACTTTACATGGCTACCGAGTCACACCCCTCAGACCGGGTCCAGAAACATCTGCAGGAGTGTGACGGATGCCCTCAGACGGCGCCGCGTCCCAGTGTGTGTGCCAGGCGAAGGCCCGTCCAATGCTGCTTGCAGCTTTAATTACTCTTCATGGCTAAATTCAAGTACTTCACCTGGTTCACTGTCTCTCCTGTGTGTTCAGCACACACACAGACTCTCTCTCATACACACACACACACACACACACACACACACACACACACACACACCCTCTAGCATAATCATAAATGACAGCAAAACGCTGCAGAGACCCTCACAAGCTGAAATTAAACAAGTGCACATAAAGTTGGTAAATAAATAAAAAACAGTCTCTACTGTGTTTTGCTATCATTTATGGTTGCTGTCTCACTGCTTCTCTCTTTCTCTGTGTGGGTGGGGCTGAGTCCTCTGTGTGTGTGTGCAGCGCAGCGGTGGACAGCTGACGACAACCTTGTTACGTTACTGTGCAATAAATATAATGAAGTGCAATAAAAGCTTTGCAAGTAAAAAAAGTGTTATTTATCAATGTAATCCGTGTAAAAGATGGATTCCAAATGATGAAAAATATTGCTGTTAAGAGTGTGATTTGCAACATAACATCATAAATGATAGGAGCATGATATGAAACAATAGATGTTTTTCTATTGTCACGATAAATATCATATCGCACTGCCCTATTATCTCATGAAAAATAAGTACATTCATTAAACAGCACTGTCATGTGTACAGGAAAACTTTATATAGCCCTATGCTTCAAAAACATATCGGTGGAGAAGACAAGAAACAATTTCACACCTGAGTTTTGCTTAAATAAACCTTGAAAATACTATTTCTGTTGTCTAATGATACACTTAACTTATATTGTAACGTAAACATCGATGTTATCATGTCCATGTATCGACTTAACGTACAATATACAGACATAAAGTTGATCATTCTTGCTGACCTTGATATTACCCAGTGTCTGCATGCATGTTTGTTTACATAAGAATGTCACAAACATTTTAGCTAACATGTCAGAATAAACAGCGTAACTCATTGTATGTGCTTTGTCTATTTAAGGAAAATAATCTGTCTGCCTGTTTCAGCGGGTTGTTTCCAGAAGGTTTCAGCATTTTGATTAATTGACAATTGAATGTATTCCCCCCGTCAAGGTTGAGCCACTATCCCCTCCTGATCCCAATGAAAGTCATGGCATTACTGCCTGGCCACTCCCATGTTTACATGTCAGGGATGAAGATTTTTTCCTATTACAATTCCTGTCTGATTATTCTCAAGAATTGAAAGTAAATATCTCTTTGAAAGGGCGTACTTGCATCATTATGCTATTATATCTCATATCACATCAATGGCATAAAATGGCCAAAAATGACAATCTGGGATTTTTTTTCGTCCAATAAAGGTAGTTATTAAGACAGGCTCAACAGCAAAGTTTAAGTTTACCATCCTTCCCTCAAAATTTTACTTTACACAGTACAAAACAAAATAAACTAGAAATAAGACTTTTTTTTTTTAGTTATGCTTTCAGTTTTCAAAACGAAAGCAAGAAAACACGCAGTGATTTTCCATTTTTGTTGCTGACGAAAAATCGAAAATGATAAGTGATAAATGAAGTTTTTCTCCTTTTCATGTTGCCAGATTGAGTGAATAATTACATGAACACATGATCCACATATCTCATAGTCTGAGTGACTTGTGCGGTGGTTTGGAGCAGGAGGTTGAAGAGAAGCTAACGTTAATCACATGCAAACAGACGTTGAGCCCGAGCGTTACGTGCTTTCAACACGGCACCTGCTGACAATAACACATTCACATTGTGGTATTTCCACATAACACCCATTAAAAATGTTAGATGTGGATTTACACCAAGTTCATCCCCTAATGGCGAATTCCAAAATCTGACTTGAGTTTAGCCGGCGCTAACTTCCTAACGTTAGCTTGGCGCAGCCAAGCTGTGAGGCTAGTAGGTTAGCTGCTTAGCAGACGCCGTGTGCTCTGGAAACTCATTGACGGGCTAATGTTAGACAAATTTAACTCACTCCGTCGCTCATGCAACCACAGCGGACTGAAAGCCAGTGTGGACTTGTAAACGACAGATCAGTTTGCTGTCGGTCCTCGGCAGGCGGACTCTCGGCTCGGGCCTAGTTTACCGGCTGTCTGCTGCCAGTATCTGCTTGGCTGCTCGGCCAACAGTGACCTCTTGGTTTTATTGGGTTTATAGCTTAAAATAAGCACTAAGTGTTTCTTCGTAATCACATAACAACAACATCTTACATGAGTTTAGGCGAAGACTGAACGCTTCTCTCCACATTACAGGTGAAATGAAAATAAGGTAATCGGGAGCTTTACCTTGGCCAGCCTCCTGCTCGCCGCCATCTTGAAACTACTGTGAGTGTTCCCAGAATACACAGCGCGGGGAATAAGGGTCTGAGGGCTGGGCCCGCCGGATCAGCCAGAGAGTCCGATGTATTCCATCGAAACTTCCGTGAAAACCCCAATTTTTTGTCTTTACAATATGGATCAAAGAAAAGCATTCGACAAGAAGAAATCCCGAACGTTAAAACTAAGCTCTTTCATGGGTGGGGGAGGGGGGGGATGTTAGTGGCCAGTCGCGGTAATGCAACGACCACCATTGTAAAACAGACGCCTGTAAAAGTGTTGACAGGACACCTCGAACTGCAAACAACGTCAGATATGACTCTTTATATTATGAACTTTTGGTCCACGGAGTTTTATGTTTGTAAAACTTTCGTCGAGCCCAGAAAAGAGATTTTAAAGTCCGTGACGTCATCACAATGTGAAGTCTATGGGCCGAGCGGGAAAATGCTACTGCGCATATTCAGTGGGCCGTACAACGCGGAAGCTAACCCGGAAGCCAGAAACTTTTTTGATGTATGCGCCAGCCGAGCAACTCCTATAGGACTGAATGGGCGCCATATTTACTTCGGTATCCAGCTCTTATAATACATCCATACACACACAAACACAGACATGTAAATCAGGTGATGAAAAGCACCCATGGTGTTCAAAAATAATGAGCAAATGTGACAGGACATGTCCCTGCGGAGAACCAATAGAAGCGATTCACTGTTGAGATAATGTACCATTTACCTTTACTCTAGGGCCTGTCAAAAAGTTCGCTATCCATTTTACAATATTAAAATCAGGGTTAAAAAGAGAGCAGAGTCTGGGAACACTGTTGATCAAGAGATATATTTAACTGAAAACAAAAAATGTCAGGTCCTGTACTGTTCCATCTGGGTGTTGAAAAAGTCCAGGTAGGCTACTATGTTACTGCTACCTACCAGCTTTTTTGTATTCCTTTGTAAAATCATGTTACATAAAATCTTAAATCGGACATGTTTTAAAACAAATATCTGCTTTGAATAATAAATTCTATCTAATATGATTTTTCCACACACAAAAAAATCCTTAAAAATAGCATCTAGTCCTCCCTCATTGAGAAATCTAGAATATGCTAACTGCTGGATAGAAGATCAGTTTATGTGCACTGGAGACTTTAAATTCCCATGAGTCCTTGCTGGGCCCAGAAATCATTCTGGTCTACCATCTTGAAGACTATTCCTGCCCCAGGAAGCAAGGAGGAGATCTCTGCGGTCTGAGTGAAGATTCATGAGAGCAGCCTGCGTGGAAGTCTTTCACCAGCCAATTAACCACATTCATCACAACAGAAGTTATCTTTATATTTACTTTTCTCAGTCACCATCAAGTGTTAAATGTCATCTAGAAAAGAAACATAAACAACTGTTTTCATTCATTTAACCAAATTTTTCTTTTCATGATCTGTTGTTTCCCACATTAACATTCATCATGGCTGATATTCTAGTCAGACAGAGGAAGAGTCTTTTCTGCAAGAAACACATTTGAATTGTTTATCCTAATTTCCATTCAGTCACATGTGAGGCTGAAAATCCTGGTTCCTACTACTTTGATGTGAGATATAGTTACACAATCTCCACTTTCCATAAAACAAAATATAAAACAAAAAAAAATAATAAATCATCAATCGCCTAATAAATCATTTATATAGTTTATAAGACATGTTAATCATAACCTGATTAAAAAATGTAGCTTCATGCCAACGCTGCTTCAAGATTATTTTTGCAAATGTTTCTTCAATTTTATCCCTAAAACTGAAGCTTGATTGACTGGATTGATATAACACTATATATCCACAATTTGCCTCTCATGCACACACTTACACACCAGTTGTGCCAAATACCACACAAGGCATTTGGCTAACTATCAGGAGCAATTTGGAGTTCACTGTCCCATTCAAGGGCTGCTCTATGTGTTTTAATAGTTCTTGGACAACAATAGAGCTCTAATGGCACAGCGGAGTGAGATATATCTGGCTTTAGACATACATATTTGTTACTAGGATCAATTTGTTGTTGGTTTTGGTCTTTTCATGATATTTGTTGACTTATCTTTTGAATTGAAATGTGTGATCATATACAGTACATGCTAAAGAACCTAGTAATAACTGATAATAATAAAAATAAGTCTTGATCATCATTCAGTTCTAATAAGAATGAAAAGATTGTTGGTTGTGTTAGGAGAGTTTTAATCCAATGTTAACTTGTTTGCACATATAATGATATTCGAGTTGCAAGTTAGACAAACAACCTCCCTGTAAAATAATACAATGTCCATCTTTCTTTGAGCACGATGTGGCCCCTGCAGCATGTCGGCCTTGCAAAGAGGTTACAGTTATTTTGCAGATCCTCCAAATCCTCTTACAATATTGTCGTCAGTTTCAGCAGCGTCTTTGAGTGCCTGCATCACCAGAGCGCTCCTCCTCCTCGTCTCTTCCATTCTCACCGGGTTTGATTCAGGTAGATTCTGATGGCAAGAGATGATGTAAATCAATATAATGCATTAAACCAGGTCAAGACATTTGTTTCTTTTTCTGTTTGAAATAACTGGTCTCTAAAGCAAATTCTAGAGCTTATTTGCTTTTTAAATTTTTTTTAGTTATTTAAATAGCTTTCATGCCTTTATTCATGGCTGTAACACAGAATGTCCTGTTGACATAGTTCAGAGATATGTTACTGAAGTTTTATCAGGTTTCAACATCCAACCAAGCAGCTGATAGCTCCTATGTAAACTTTTACACTATTCTGATAGCACTTTTTGTTTATAGATGAAATAAAAGTCTCAAACATAAAACTGGTGCAGTTTTAACAATGTTCAGTCAGTCAATGATGCAGTCATTGCAACATTGGTAAAACTTGCAACTTTGCATGCAGGTGACACGATACACAGTCCTGCCAATAGAGTTTAGTCATGATGTCATGTCTGGGCTAGCCTCTGTTCAACTAGTTTATGTAACTCAATGCAATGCATCTCAATCTATCAATTTAGCATTTCTTTCATCAGTCTCCCTGAAAAAATGTGTTCCTGGAGTTTCTTACTTTCCATATTTTAAAGACAACTCAGCATCCACTACAGAATATCAGAAGTTGAAACCTTTGTGAGTTTAAGTTCAACCATTATTTTTTTGAGCATACAAAACCTACAGAAAGTTTACCAGTACAGCAACACATTTACTCAGATCATCTTAACTTGAATTCCATATCCCTAAAACTGAATCAACTAATTTCTCTGCCTTAAAAGACTCAAAAAAACTGCTGTCTTTATCTACACAGAGTACAACAAAGAAAAACTCAGAGGAGAAAAAAAAGAGATGGTCTGTATTTTAAATATTTCTAATATTTACATTGCAGGGCTGTGCAGACAGTGAAAGAATATGCTGATAATGTGATCTTCTTCTTCAATTCATTAAGGCAGCAGGACTATAGTTGTTCACTGTAAATCACCTGATGTCACCGGGCTGATACAGTATAACCACACACACCTCTATGTAACATATGCCTCTGGCATCTTACATTAAACGCAATAGTGCAAAATCTTGTAATATAGAATTCAATTTTGTCATTAATTTGAACTTTATTTAGTGGTTGTAGGATGTACATATTTGTGTTATTTTCATTATTTGTGCTGTTATTTTATATCTAATATTATTATATTAATATAGTATCCATGGTAACAAATCAGTTATAAAGCCTATCACTGGGGGAAACAAGTCAGACCGGGCTTGTATCCCTCAGGTGAGTGTGTAAAAATCAAATGGAAATCTGGAAATATGAATATATAGCTGATTTGAGAGTGAATGAATTGCTAAACATAACAATATTGACATTGAGAGTGATTATATATGTGTACTGATTGATCTTTATTCATAGTGTCTTTTGTATAATTTGTAAAATAGTTTTTGATTTTGTTTTTTTGCAATAAACCATCATTGAATCGACATCGCAGCTGTGGTGGGTTTCCTGTTGGAGTCAACATTTCTGTCAGCCATTAGTCCATCATCACACAACGCAGAGACTGTAGGCTGTCACCATTAACATTACAGAGAAGGAAGCTTAACGGGGACATTGTAAAACGTGAGACTTGAGTCTCCCCTTACATCTACACACATCAGAATGTTACGTTATAACAGATTTTTGATTTTTTTTTTTTTTTTTTTTTTAAATCAAGAAAATGTTGGTTTAGCAGGTCTCATCGAAGCCTCTTTTCCGACTTTCTCTTTAGCAGAAGTAGCATCTTTTGTTTTACACACGAGACTTTTAAACACATCGCAAATGCTGTTGTATTATGTTTAAACCACACCACGTAAATTCAAAGTAAATTGGATGATGTATGACATGCAAATGAATTTTCATGAATATTGGATTTATCACTGAGGAGTTAAATATCACTTCTTGTGTCTGAACTCCCAGCATGTGAAATCTGGGGCAGGTTGGACAAAGTTATGGCGAAACATGCAAATTTTTCGCATTGCCACAGCAAAGGCGTTCCCCTGACAACTTGAAAGCTTTGCAATTTGGCATTGTGAAGGTCTTGACCTAATCAATGACCAAATTTAAAGTGGAGCTGTTGAATCCTCTAGAAGTGTCAAAAAGTTCCATACCTGTAAAGTGACAAAATTAGCGTGTTGTCACATGACCTATGACATCATCATTCAAGGAATCCACTATTCCTTTATAATTTAGCATTACATTTGCCTGAGGGTTATACCGACCAAATTTGAAAAGTATCTGATAAACCTTCTAGGTGGAGTTGTAAAATGCTTGCATAAAGTGCACAAAATTCAGAATGGCCGACTTCTCGTTGGGCAGAGCTAATGAAAGCCAATGTGAAATATATCTTAAATGATTATAGCAACATGTGTACCAAATTTCATGAATATTGGAACAACTTTATCCTGATTATGGCCTTCCACGCATTAGGGGGTGCTATGGAGGCTGCTAAATACACATGAAAGCAATTAATGTATATTCTTGCAAAGTCAGTAGATTCTGATGTGTGCACCACGTTTCAGGAGTTTTAGAGCATGGCTAATACTTCAAAAACACCTTACAATTTCATGGCAAATACTGCGTTACCATGGCGACAACATTTAATGAAAACTGAAATCAAGGTCTTACAATTTAACAGACCAAATTTAGGTGGATTTTGTAAACCTGCTAAGAGCAGTTTATAAAAGTATAGGGCTTATAACATCCTGTTGCCAGTATGTGGCACTTTGACTATTATTCAATATTGATATTTTCAGACCAGGATTGTTATCAAATATGTGAAATTTGGGAAAACCCCTTTAGGTCACTTGGGTTAGGGTTAGGGAGGGAGGAGTTCATTAAAGTACAACACTTGTAAAGGGCACAAACTGAGCAAATATTATACAGTAAATTCAAAATGGCTGACTTCCTGTATGTCATAGGGTATGGGCTCTGAGAGTTTTTTTTTTGTAAATCCTGAAATGATACATCTGCCTACCAAGTTTCGTTCATATATATATATACACACACACTGAATGAAAATAAGTTGCTTTTAGCACCTCTTGCACACTGCAGAACATGGATCATATTTAGTACGTACAGTTTATTAATTATCTTATATTGTGTTTCTCCAGTGCCATGTACTGCACACAGGAAATATTTTACCCATTCACACAGTGTCAGCTAATCCTGAAAAGTCAGAGCTGTGTCAGCCAACTCCCAGCAGCAATACCTCAGCTGTCACTCCCTCCGACACACATATTGTGCGAGGGCCTGTTCATTGCTGCTTGCAGCTTTAATAATAATAATTAAAGCTCAAGCAGCATTGGACAGGCCCTTGACCCCTGCACACACGTCAAATGACTTCTGTGAAAAGCATATAGTCTCCAGACCTGGTGTGACAGATTCACCCCTCCCTTTCTGTCTCCTTCTCCCTGGCTGACAGGTCTGACTCTACCCTTCCCCCACCTGCCTGACCTGATTTTGCCTCTGAGGTGGAGAGCAGGAGTTAAGAGAACTTTTCTTGTGGGAAAAATTACATACATCCCATGATTTTGGCCAAAACGGACTGATAATATGACATTTTTGTAGGAATTTACGTTGTGAACATATTGATACAGTTTTGAAAGTGGGGGGAGGGGGGGACTTTTTTCATTTTATCAATTTTTTCGCTGGTCCTGATGTGTGTGCCAAATTTGGTGAATTTTTGAGCATCTTTAGGGGGTTAAACTCAGGGTTGAAGTCACTGAATAATAAGAAAGAAGAAAGAAAGTAACGGACGGGGAACAATAGGGTCTTCGCACTGTTCCAGGGCTGAGGCCCTAATTAAAGCTGCAAGCAGCGTTGGACATGCCTTCGCCCCCGTGCACACGCCGAATGGCTTGTCTCAAAAGCATGTAGATGTCTCCAGACCTGGGCTGACAGATGTGAGTTCAGCCACCCCTCCCTTTCTGCCTCCTTCTCCCAAAATCGGACTGAAAAATATCAGTTTTTTGTAGGAATTTTTGTTGCGAATCCATTGATACAGGTTTGAAATTGGTCTGACTTATAGTTTAGATAGTTATTCTGCTGTGCCTCATGCGTAAATGCGCACAACGTCTCTCTTAATGAGGAAACTCACTTATCATTTCTGCTACGGGGTGGGGTTTGATATTTAATAACCTCAAGCAGATATCTTTCAGCATTTAAGTCTTTTATGGTACTGAATTCTCTCTTTTTGTTACAATCCTTGCATTGTAACTTAAACAGGAAACATTCAATCAACATTAATTAACATTACTTAACAAATTCATTAATTATGACATGACTCATGAGACTGTGCTGAACAAAGGTTAATTAAAAACTGTGTAATAACTTGTACAGTTTTGATTTCATGAGCCCATAAAGTTGCTGCGTGACATTTCATTTTACATTCTAATCCAATGGGGAGGCAATCTCTGAGCATGGACTTTGTCACCTACTGAGCTGTCTGCCATCTAAACTATAAGTCAGACCACTTACAAACTTGTATCAATGGATTTGTGATGAAAATTCCTACTAAAATGACATATTATCAGTCCGTTATGGCCAAAGTCATGGGATGTATGTAATTTTTTCCACAAAAAAGTTCTCTTAACTCCTGCTCTCCACCTCAGAGGCAGAAGCAGGTCAGGCAGGTCGGGGAGGGGTAGAGTCAGACCTTTCAGCCAGGGAGAAGGATGTAGAAAGGGGGGAGTGAACTCAGATCTGTCACACCAGGTCTGGAGACATCTGTTTTTCACAGAAGCCATTCAACGTGCATGTGGGGGCGAAGGCCCACCCTAACGTTGCTTGCAGCTTTAATTATTATCATTAAAGCTGCAAACAGCAATGAACAGGCCCTCGCACAACATGCTTGTCGGAGGGAGTGACAGTTGAGGTATCGCTGCTGGAAGACAGCTGACACAGCTCTGACTTTTCAGGATTAGCTGACACTGTGTGAATTGGTAAAATATTTCCTGTGTGCAGTACATGGCACTGGAGAAACACAATATGAAATAATTAATAAACTGCATGTGACTCCGAAAGTACGTACTAAATATGATCCATGTTCTGCAGTGTGCAAGAGGTGCTAAAAGCAACTTATTTTCCTTCAATGTGGCCAAGTTGGTTTAATGAAAGTAATGGATCACAGCCTATTTCTTCTTCATGTTAGCTTCCTGTCTGGTCAAAAGGCAAACTTGCTAAGTATCATGTTGTTTGCCACACGCCGTTCAATCCTGCATGTTTGGCTTGATGTACATCCGCCTATCAATGTGGTAAATTATAAATTGCTATCAAGTTTTCCCTATGAGAGGTAATCCGATGCATTACAAGGAACCTTAAATGAGTCTGTAAAAGAATGGTGATACCTCAGCATGTATTTTGGTTGGGAGTGGTGAGCAACAATCTATGTCATGTTATGAGTAGATAGATATCTTGCTCAAACATTCTGTTTTACTGCGCATATGTTTTCATGCTGGGACAGCAGTATAAGAAATGTGCATATTTAATTCATTATAAGTGTATGTTGCTCTCCTGACATGTTCTTTGTTGTTGTTTCAAAATAAAAGACAAATTGAGAAAGAAAAAAAGAATAACTTTACCATGATGTAAAAAAACATAGCAAAACATGTTATGATGAAAACACTGCAGTTCAACAGACCACACCACACGGTGTAGGCTACTGAATATTTGACTGATGCTCATCAATGTAGAATTCTGACATGAAGAAGGTCACTTGATGAGAGGTACATATGGGGCTATGTAGAGAATAAATAGGATAATCCACTTTGATTCAATGTGTGACTGATGTTGCGTTTGTATTCTGTTCTTTTATTTATACTGATAAGACACTGATTATCAAATATCCCTTATTTAAACTGAAGAGTGGAGTTCTTTCTGTAATGACTGATTTGGAAGGTTATGAGTGCAGAATGAATGAGTAATTCCTCTTAGCCCAAGTATTCATTCTGCTATATTATTTAAGAACAGACGTGACGGGTCCTGACCATACAGTCTATGGTCCTGACAAGACATCGTAGCTTACTACAAACTAATACAAACCTTATAAATATAAAAAACGATTATTGCACTTTTAGAAATAACCCGGGATCACAATTTACAGTGCAACAATGTTTGTACACCGAATACCAGTGCCACACAGCGAGTCACCTTGATCAGATCTCTCCTTCTGTCTTCTGTCGGGACAACCGTCATCCACATCCCAAAGCCGACCCCCAGGATTGCGACCATCGCAGTGGAGCACAGGATGGTCCGCAGGCCGCTCATCCTGGAGAGTCTCAAGGCCAAACAGTATCTGCCAGATAGGTTGAGTGTGTCTAATTCACTGCGGGATAAACTCGCCTACAGTGTCGAATTCATTGGACGTTTCAGTTGTTTTGCAATGTAAGACATAGCAGCAATGCACGCTGGGAGTTCTTCTTTTGGTTTTATGGCGGGTTGCAACCATTGCTTATAAGGTGCATACCGCCACCTATTGTATTATCACTGGAATACTTCACATCATTAGGTAAATAAAGATAGTTTTAGTTTGAATATATATATATATATATATATATATATATATATATATATATATATATATATATATATATATATATATATATATATATATATATAGAGAGAGAGAGAGAGAGAGAGAGATAGATAGATAGATAGATAGATAGATATAGATAATATTAATAATTAGCCTACTGATTCTGTAACCCATTATTCCTATTCCACAGTGACAATTTTCCGGATATTTTTAACCATTTGTATACATTTTAATATAACTACGGGTATATGGTGTTGATGAACATTTTGCTATAACTCACAAACCTTTATTGATCATTGAACTCTTTCTTTTTCTAGTATCACTATGTTTATTTGGGGGGCTGGAAGCACCCAAGGGGAATACTGGTCACAGCTATTGCAGGACTATACTCGAATTCTTTAAGCCTGAACTACTGATCTGTTTATGTTCTCTCAAACCATTTTACCCTCATTGAGAAGTCCCAAGTAGTTGACTTTGTTGAATGGCTATCCACACCTGTTCATTTTCTCTAATGTTGTTTCGCAAGTCTCACTTTAATGTTATTGTAATGTTACTGTTACATTACTAAATGCCAAATGAAGATTATATTGTATTACATTAAACAACGCAGGTGCCTCGTTCCTGACCACATCACTGTCGTTCCAACAATGACGGTAAAGCACACCCTCTAGTGTAATATTGCTTAATTCTAACAGAATGTTGTAATGTGATCAGCTGGGAACTGAAATGCGGATGTTCCAATCAAGGAAACTTTTTCCTCTTAAAAAGTACAGTTGACACAGGCAGTTACCAGAGACAGTTCATTTTTCTTTCTTTATATATTGGGCAAAAAACAAAAAACACAAATTCAACTTGATTTTGACTGTCAGAACAAATTTACTACTCAATGTTTTGTTTTTGTTGGTGAGGGGGCCTTCAGTGCCCCCTTGCTTCTGATTGGCCAGCGTCCTCTATCAATTTTATTTGAGCTGCACTCTTCAAAATAAAGGTTCCAAGGTTGTCTTTAGACAGTGCAATGTCAACACAAAATATATAAACAGACAGATCTTTAGTCTTTAATAACTGATGATTAGAATTGAATAATAATTTATGATGCTCTTACTGAGAGGTGCTGTACATAAATTTGTTTTATAACCTACAATGACAATAAAACTGTTTTTCATATCAAATGAATGAGCTGTCTTTCATTTTCAAATATTCAGTTGGTGCATAGAGTAATGCAACAGTGTTATATTGTATTGCCAATTCATGTGTGGGCCAAATCTACAAAGAATGGATTGTGCCTGCTAATAGCATTGTGAAATGCACAACATTTGCACCTGTAATCTGCCCCATTTTAAGGTCCTATTCACAAAAGATGCTACTGAGTGCAATCTGTCCTTGTTTTGAGTCTGACTGAGTGAACGGACCAGTTTCAGGTTTTTCTCTACATTTCAGCACACAGATTGGTTCATAATGAAAAACTGCAGAGAGTACACAAGCCTGAATTTGCATTGAGCCTTTAATTATCAGAGATGTGCACACAGAGAGCTCTCCAAACCAACTTCATGTATTGTGCATCTTCTACTTCTGTAGGGTTTCACATGATATAATATACTCAAATGTCAAAATGCAGCTATTAATGTGACTCAGAAAGGTCTGAGACGTGTCAAATAGTTGAATGAACAGATGATATGGACCAAATATTGGCTTATGTGTTGTTATCTGTTAGCCGCGATGTTATATACAGCTTCATATTTATATTCAGTCAGAATTTGACATATTCTGGTATTCTATAGTTTAGAATTACTAACTTAAATAAAAAGCCAAATCAATCAGACAAAGCCTTTGTTTAAATAGAAAATTGACACAAGTTACATGCTTTCAAAACAGGAGAAAATCTATTTTACTCCATTATTGATTTAGTTAATAGAACTGGAATTATATTTTGTTTTAAGTTGAAAAAAAAAAGAACATGTTTACCATTTGGCCACACTTTTGACCATTTACTCTCATTTCATATGGTGTTGGCTAAGTGACACTTAGGAAATGCAAATTTCACCATGTTTTACACTTTAATAGAAGCAGATGTTAAAGGAGTTGCAAGCCAAAAAGGTATTTAAACAGTATTTAAACAGTATTATCATCATATTTTGTCCCCTAGAGTGGCATACCCTTGGTGACTTGAACATATGGAAACATTTGCCTTACCAGCATGCTGTAGACTGCAGTATGGTGTACACATACGGTGTAAATCTCTGGCCCATTTGGTGAGGTGTAGGATAACTTAAATCAAATGGTTCCTCACAAGCAGCTCTACTGGACAAGTGACAAACTTTTTGTTGCATTAATATCAGTTTTATATTAAAATATGCATAATACTTAATATTATCTGGACAAAAAGCCAATGCACCACTCTAGGGTACTGGAGAAATACAATTTACAGAACTTTGAGAATTTTAGATTATTCTCAAATTTGTGCCTAGTTTATACAATTTTAAATGGTATGCCGCTCCTCTACTATGTGACTATGTGTACACTTGCTCATTAAGTTCTATTAGATCCTCCAGAATATCCTCTATACAAGATTGTACCATAACATTTTGTTGCACTGCATCTGGGCAGTCAGCTTACTCTGTGAAAGCCACAACTCAGTGGAATGTCCTACCTGATGATGTGAAGAACTGTAGTTAAATCAATACTCTCAAAGCCAAATTAAAAAATCTAGTGAAGATGAATCAGCTGTGTGACCACTGAGTCTAATCATATATGGTCTTCTCATTAATGCAACTGTTTTTAACATGTTGCTCAATTTTTCAATCCTGCATTATGGTATTTATTAGATATGTTATTATTGATATTTATTCTATTATTGTTACTTATTCTTAGTATAGGACTAATTATTATAGTTTTTTAGACTTCTTGTATTGTATGCTGCTGCCTTGAACCTTGAAGGTAGTCTTGCTTTTAATTTGACAAGTTCTAATTGACATTGTGGGTGTATGTGATGTGCTGTATGTTTTGATTATGGGGGACTGCGGACGCAAATTAGCTTTGAGCTAACTCTGGTACCTCACATCTTTAATGTTTAAAAACTGCACACTGTCCCAATCAATAAATCAAATAAATAAATAAGTCTACTCAGTTTTGAAGCTATCCCAAACTGAAATGCAGTTGTGATGCTGTTTCTGTAATAGATGATTGAAGTAGTATGGCCAAATTATACTTGTTAGTTCATGTTTTCTGGTAGCAATAGTCATTGTAGAAAGCAATTGATTAATAGTTCAGTATTCAACCCATGGATTGTCTTGGCTCGCACCACTGTAAGATGGATGTGGTAGGTACATGGATTTGTTCATTTCAGTGCATTATTTTTTGGCAATATAATCCTTTGTTGAATGGTAATTTTGTTTTATTCAAAGTTGATATAATGAGCAAATAAATGTGTTAATTGGTTTGCCTGAACAAAAACTGCTTCTTGCAGGTTTGGTCTGATCATGACCTGACCTGACCAAGTGGACATACAATTCATTTTCAAGTTGGGGTGTAGGCTAATTTGTGTTAATAATACTGTAATACTGTAATTTAGTTTAATCCAAAATTGTGGATTTGTGGCAAAAGACACAATACACACATACTCTGCCTCTGATTGGCTTACCAACCCAACCAACGAAGGCAACGAGTGATAGCCAATCAGAGGCAGAGAAGGGCAGCTCATGACGTCGCCTTCCTAAGAAAATAAATTTGGCTTCCCATCCTGTACAATGCTCCGCTGTGGCGTCACCTGGAAGTAGTTACGCTGGGCGGGATGACCGGAACTACAAAATGGCGAAGTATGAGGAGTTTCGGGTAAGCGAAAAGAAAAATACTATTTGTGACTTACTTCTGTCAACAATGTAACTATAACCTGTAACGAATAAACGCCCCGAGTAGTTGGGCTAATAGATCGGTTTACTACCAAGGAGTATTGTGCATTTCCCGAACATATCGTTTGCAGAATCAGTAATTAGCTTTAATGCTAACAATTTATGATTAGCAAGTTGCTTATAAGTCGCTCATTAGCTCTTTGCAAGTATTTTGATAGCTGAAACCATACTGGTTTGTATCTTTGTCATAACTGCATGTAGTCACGCTGTCATTGTCTAACTACGTACGCATTTAAGCTGTTGCGTTAAGTGTGACAATGTCTGTGTACTTCAGGAATATGAATTGTTGTGAATGCGATTAGCGGAGGTCCTGGTTGCTCTCTGCTGGAAATCAGTGGCTTGTTTCATAAATGTTTTTCAACCATTAGTCCTTCTAAACGTCTAAAACAAGCTCCTGCGGTTTTCTCTCCACATCGTAAGCTAAATGGACATCTACCACTGTACTGCCTAGTTAGTGGATATCCGCATAGCTTCGAGTTATGGACAGAACCCCCCAGGAACACGAATCAGCTTTTTTAAAGACTGATTGAAGACTCCTTCAATGGGAAAAAGAAACAAAACAAAACCCATAGACTTTGGCTGTGTTCATACTTAAAATAACAAAACACAGGGCTGAAGATTAGTTTCACTCAGGAAATCACTTAACAGGGATATCAATAGCTATGTTTACATGGAGTCTAATGTTCATTTGGTAATTATTTAAAAGCCCAAACAGAATGAAACTGCTCCATATAAACATCTCCAATAAGAATAGACAGGTCCAAACCAATTGAAATTTCAATTGGTCGCAGAGGAGTAGTTTAAACCTTTTCATAAACCAATTTAAAAGGAAAATTGTACCATGTAAATAACTTTCTGGCTGTATTCTTTCAGTGCATGACCTCTGTCTTGACATAAACGAGCTGCAGAAGAGGAGCGTTGCTTCTGCCTACTGGGGTCAGCAGGAGAGGGGATTGGGTGATTGTCTGGAGTGTCAGACACCCAATCCAAACCACTATCTTCAGCTGATGACCTACAAAACACAATGTAATGCACAGTTGTTAGCAAAATTTCCCCAATTGGTCATTCAGAATTTATTATTTCAATCAAAAGTGTGATTTAATCTTAAATCAGTAAAAAATCCAGATAAATTTGCTTACAAGCTTGATTACAAGCTTAAAAACAAACAAAAATCATGTATTTGTGCATGTATGTCAGTGAAATACATGCACAAAATCAACATTTACTACATTTGATGTCATAGTAAATATACAGAAAGAGAAACTGAAACTAAAGGGAATCAGGTTCACAAAGAGATGCTTCAAAGAAAGATTGTGAATTACATCACGCCCAGGTTCAAGTCTTCAGCAAGAAACAAGCAGACACAGCCTGGCTTTCATTCAGATTTCATTCATGGCCAGACAAATCACCATTTTAAAAAGTAAAAGATCATTACTCACTAATCTTAAACGGCATTGCAGCCTTCAGAAACATTTCTTCTGTCCTGAGTCATCTTCTGACGAGGCTGTTGCCATTGCCATGGCCTTTTCAGCAGTAAACACTGTCTTCTTTGTGGACTTGGACATTGCGAAGTATCCGCAGAAATCAATAAATAAATGAATAACAAATAACTAAATAAATCCTATTAGCCTGACTTCAATGGTGCATCTCTTTTGCTACTGTTATGCATGCACATGTCACCCACTGTTGGGAAAATGATTGGCTACAGTCGTGAATGATTGATGTGTTGATAACTAATAAAAGCTCATTCTACCATGGCATCAAAGATTAGATGCCAGAGCTGATTGACCTTCTAAATTGGGAGCATTTGTGGTACTTAAAGGGGCTATCCTGGAGTGAAAACTAAACAGAAAAAGGTGGACACTCTCATTTTGTAGGTAGCAATGTAACAAAAAGAATCGTACCCAACACCCAGGAAGTAAAGAAATTATTTTTTATTTTTTTTAAGTTGAGAAGTGCATCTTTTGTTTGAACAAAGTTAGCAGACAGTTTTTAATGGACTTCACATGGCAATATTCACAACTTGGATTAATTTTATGAAAAATCCTTTTGATTTTTTTTTTTTTTTTTGGATCGGTGGATCCTTAAGGACTGAAGGAATCTAAATCGAGGAATGGACATACATTCAGACTTTATGACCACTTCAAAGGTAGGGAATCACCACTCTTTTTCCTCTCTTTTGCTGGTAAATCTGAATGAATTACACTTTGGTGCTCATTGTTTCCGTAAAATGAACTTAACAGTTGAATTGTGGAGAATCTCAATGGTCTAACAATATATAACATGTCCATAATGACAAAAGTTTAAATATTTTTATCTTGTGTGACGCTAAGACACTGGGCAACCTGGAGGATTTTAAGGGATTAAAGAACTGAACATTATTGGATGCCTGGACAGTAGGACAATAAGAAATAACAACCTATTCAAACAAGTCCATGAAAAAATGAACAAAGCCTGGACAGACCGAAGCATTGAACAAATTAAAAACTACTGGAAAACTTTGAAGTCTGCCTATTACAATGATAAAAGTGAATCCGAGCCACCAGCTTCCCATTTTATGAAAGCATGGACAAAGTAATGGGATGATGACCACGGACCATGATGTATATGTGGGTTTTGAGGATGAGGGGTGTAATCAGGAGACTTCTGCTTTTTAATGTTAATTCAGACGATGTTGAAGCTAGCAATTATAGTAAGTTTACTCTACGACACAGCCTTGCTAACTAAAGTTAGGTAACGTTAGCCAGACTAATACCAGTTGGATAAACTTGTTCAATATGACCTTCATCAGCAAGTTATGTTGAAGTATTGGGCATATTTTTATAGTCTTACAAAGGTCTTGCCAGCTACTATGATTTTAAGTTTTTGTGCCCTCCCCCCCAGATTTCTCATTTGACTGTGCAAAGGGTTGTAAAGTGTATAGTTAAATGGAGGTGATATTGGCTGCTTTTGCTATTGGTCTGTCTGGTGTTTTTTCCATATTTAAAATTCTTTATTGTTACAGAATGGTAATAATTACACTGTCAAAAGACTAAATGTTGAAACACTACTTTTACAGGAACAAAACCAAAGTCCACATCTGGCTACGAGAGAGCTTTGTGCACTTGGTTGGCTGAGCAACAGTCCTTCATGGAGGAGATACAAGCATCCCAGAGCAAGTGGATAGCGCAACAGCAGGAAAGAAAACAACAACAACAACAACAGGAAGAGAGGCTTTTCTCAAGTTTTCTTGGGGGAAAATTCCTGCTCAAATGAATGTGTCATAGGGCAGCTGTTTAGGGGTCTTATGTCTATCCTTCTACATTCCTTCCAGGCAGCTCCGGATAAACAATGCTAACTCCATTCCAGCATCCTCACCCTCACCATCCATATTCACATCCCGGGCACCGATATCCTAAGCCCCAACAGTCCTAGCCCGAGGACCATGACTCCGACTACTCCCTACATGACCTAGATTAGATAATTGAAAGGGGGGGAAAAAGGTCCGAAGTTGTTTGTCAGTAGTTTGAGTTAACTGTTACAAGGAAAGATTGTTCAGAAGTTTCTTAACCTAGGTCATCAGACAGAAAATTAAGACTTGAACATTTGTTGAACTAACTATACTAGGTTTGTTTGTACCCACTTGAACGAAAATTTTTATTAGGCACAGCTTTGTCTAGAGTATTTTTATACTGCAGTTGCACTTTTTGTTCCTTCCTTTCAATTTAAATGTAATGAATTTTGACTTTCATTAAACATGTGCCTTTTATGCTCCGAGTTGTGTTTTCATCTAGATAATAATAACAATAAATGACATTTAGCCTCACTGGATGTCAGTAAACAACTATTTGCTATGTAAAGATATAGTGGAGTAATGGTGACCTGAGCAGTGAGAATGAAGTCACACTCCCTCTGTGTTTTGTTAGTTCCAGCCAACTTTAGTGGTTTAATCCTGGAAGATGTCATTGCACAGTGTCACAAACCAACAAGAATGGGTTGTAGAAATCCAGGATAGTTGAGCCAAGGGCTGGGCGTAATGTCACATTAATATGATTAATTAGAATTTTTGTTTTTGCACAATATGTAAATTTGTGAAATATACACAAAAAGGATATTTTGTGTTAAAAAGTAATGTAGATTGCACCTGCAACATTGGCTGTCTTGAGTCACGACAGTCCTGATACTGTAACTGAACTGAACATGTGTGATAAGTGTACCTTATCACACATGTTCTCCCGCTGCAGTTTACAGGGCGGTGCTGACTCTAGGTGGTAAGCTGTTCCTGGATATCTGATACTGAATTTAACGGTCACACACTGAAAATGACTCTGCACACTGATCTGTGCTCTCGGTTTGTGTCAATTGATGAAGTATCATCTCTGGTTATAGAGTTGAGTTAATGGGAGTCGACTGAACAGTTTCCAGAATCCACGTTGTTCAGTTTGTCTCTACCTGCCGGGGAGCTAACGCCAGCTAGCAGCAGTCTGTTGATATCAGGCTGATGTCTTGACCTTTCTGCTCTGTCTGTGCTCAAACTGGTTATTAAACTGGATGTGATCTACTTAGTTGAAGTATCTGGTACTAGCAGTAACTGTGTTGGATGACCTGTATTTTATCTGTAATGCTGCAGTTGGTATATTCTATTATTCTTGCTCAGCTGTTTCAGTACTGCATTTCGCAGGTAAACAAAAATCTATTAAAACTGTTGGAAAGCTGGAAAAAAAAGGGGGAGGATAGATTTTTTTTTTTTTTTGGCCTCATCATCCAGCTCAATTGTTGTTTCTTTATTGTGTTCAAAGCATGCAATCTGACTGTGAAAGTGCAGGGCTGAAACAATACATTCTTGGCATGTAAACCAGTCGCGCCAGTGATGCACCAGGAGAGATATAAGTTTAAGCTTCCTTATCCCAGGTTGAATCCAAGTTCTGGTGATACTTTGGATTCCACACTTAAAAACACAAACTTGCTGACCAAAGCTGTTCGTAAAATCTATCCTGTCAGTCACATTTGTTTTACAACCAGCATCCGGAGTTCATTGTTGAAGAGGAAGATGTTTCCAGAGTGTCATTAGACTAGACAACTTTACATTATTGCATATCATTTCCTCCATAATCAGAGTTATTAATATAGTAACAAGAAAACACAAATCAACAACTCAACTGTTTAATTTCATTTTCATTTCTTATTTCATGTAATTCACTGTGGCTTGTGCTTGTCACTAACCTTAACTATTCACTATCATGTGCATTGTTATGCTGTCCATGTTTTTATCTAATCATTCTTGAAATTATTTTTCAATATTTTAGATTATAAAGTCCACATATTAAGGATATGTGCATAAGAACAATCCAGCATGGAGCATATATTGAAAGGTCAGAGGGGTTAATTTTTTTGCAAAAGTTTGTATATATATGGCATCACTAGTTTGTCAGTCTGGAAATCCCACAGGATCTTGGCTTGGTCATTCTCAACCACCTTAGGGGGTGTCTTCCATTGTGACCTTGGGACCTCCAACCCATACTTGTGCAGTACACTGTACCAGCTACTTGATTATGGCGATCCATGTACACTGTTCTTGCCAACTTACACCCTGCTACTATGTGCTGAACTGTCTTTGCACAGCCTGCACCTGGGGCACCTGGGGTCCTGTCTGGTGTGGTAGATCCCTGCCTCTATTGATCTTGTACTGAGTGCCAGGTGGGTAGCCAGAGCTGTGAACCTCAGATATAGACAGCTTGTTGTTCTTCCTAGGCATTCCTTTCACATTTTGTTCTGCTTGTGGAGTTTATCTTGTTGCCTGTTACGGTCGTCCCTAGGATCACTGTTATGGTCCTAGTAGGAATTGTACTTAGTGCTGTATTCCTCTAGCAGACTTTCAGAGGGTACTTTGTCACTGAGCCTTGGTAGTTGGCTACAGGGGTGCCGGGTATGATAGTCATTGTTAAGGTCGTCAGGGCTTGTTGGGGCTTGGTACCCAATCTCGCAATGTGGGGAGGATGATGATATCTCCCCTCTGACCTGTTGTCCTGGCTCCCCCTTGCCTTAGCATGTACCTCATCAATCTCTAGTTGCGATAGCAGTTGGCGTTTGTGGGTGTTGGAACACTGAGCTAGTAGTTGTTTCTTTGTCAGTTTAGATGTTGGATTTCAAGGTCCAGTGTGTAATATTTAGAAACATCTAAAAGAACAGACTTGGTAAAAATTGAATAGATCATTTAGAAGTACATTTTAGTTAGTGTCTAATCATCTGAAAATAATAATTGTAATGCTTTTGTTACCTTAGAAATAAGGCATTTATATCTACATAGGAGCGGGTCGCCCTCCGTGGGAGCTGCCATGTTGGTTTCTACAGTAGCCCTGAACGGAAAAAACTAACACAAACGCGTTTTAGATTCAGTGAGCGAGTCCCGGAAATGCACCGGCTTTAAACGAAACGGAAAAAAAGAAGAACGGACCAAATATTTTGTATCGTGAGAAGATTCTGAACCAAAACCTGATAAATGAAGGATGATACTTATTTAGAAAATTGTCATCGTCATTGAAACGAAAACAGAAGAAGCTGAACAAAATCGGGACAAGCAACCGCATAAAGATAAACCCGGATGGAAATCCCTGATGAGAGAAATGTTTGCAAACTGATGCTGACGTTTCCTGTTCTCTGCTGGACAGGTAAGAGTATAATGTATATTTATTTCACTCCACTGGTAATGTTTCATTACTTAGATAATATACAATATGTATTAGCAGTAGATACGTTCCCTGGATAGAAACACCGCTAACGTTACGTAGCGTGAAATATTAGCAGATTGTAGCTTCAGTTTGAGCCTCTCTCGGAGCTGCTGGACTGATAAGAGACAACAGGGAGGTAAAGTGGTGCTAATAACCTAAAGATTTATTCATTTTCTGTGGCAGTAAAGACAACGGACCGATAACTAAGCTATTTAGTGCTGGTGGTGAACTAAGGACAGTAAGTCAGAGTAATGAGTTAGTGTGAAAGATAAACTGAGGAGAAGTCACCCAGTTAATACAGTCGCTCGTCACCCAGTTAATACAGTCTGTGAATATTTTTCACAGTGCTCCATAATTTCATTGTTTGGAATCTAATCTGTCATTTAGTAGCACATGTACACACGGTGTAAAGTTAGCTTATAGTCCAACACAAACATTGAAACGTTTCACACGTTTCAATGTTGGAGAACAT